>CM050171.1:8770327-9370327 GCA_027410445.1 Discoglossus pictus | reverse complement strand
GTTCTTCAGGAATCATAGAGATGTAACCTAGTCAAAACATGTGAAACAATTTTGCATGATGATTTGAGTAAGTATCCTTTAGAGATAGTCGGTCCAAATCAGGATCTATACATAGGTTAAAGTCTCTGCCATTTATCAATGGCCCAGTACAATATTAGCTAATCAGTTAGAAGACCCTTTTTTATAAACCTTATTTGACCTTTATTTGGTACATAAACATTCACTATTGAGATTTTTTTGTTATTTATCAGTCCACTCCATAATATACAAAAAAACAAAGTCAGAAGTGCTCATCAAAGAATGAACCAACCTTAATAGGTTAGTTCTATGGCCATGATAAGACACTCTGAGAGCAACCTCTTTTAGCTCACTTGTGCCCTCCACAGGAAGAAATATCCTGTATCATATCAGTCTGGTCCCACTCAAAAGAGTGACCCAGCCCCGAAATACCAGGCAATTCTACCCTGAACAGGAGAAACAGCAAACTAACCTATTAAGGTTGGTTCGTTCTTTTGTGACCATTAATCAGGGACTCCACTCACTGTGTACACTCTCTACTGCTCTCACTCCAGCCCCAGCTTCTGGTGTCTCTCTGCTTCTGCAGTGTTTCAGCATTTACTGCTGTGATATTGTCTCTCTCACATAGGGTATCAAGACTGCAGTTTACTGCACATAGCAGGAAGGTCTTTATGTCTTCTCTTGTGGTGCAGGGTCATTGGAGGTGATGCAGATTCTTTTGGTAGGAACTATATTTCCACCACTTAGGGGTCTGAGCAGGATCATCATCCATTCAGTGTGCTTGGCATGGCTACTCCCTGGGAACTGCCGCCATTGCCCTGTTAGCTGCAGCTGCTAACTCCTTCCTGGGCGTGGTCCATCACCAGTTTTTTTCATCCTTGATAACTTAAGTTTTTCATTGGTGCTCTTCAGGAACAGTCAGCATAACATTTATATAATAAAGTATTACATACTTATTAAACAATCATATAAATAGAGTTGAATATAAAAAGGCTTAAAATACAAGAGTAGTTTTCAAACATAAAAATAAATAATGGAGAAAAAGCTTCATAATCTCAAACTTATACTGTTGTTCGGCAGAGAAAGCTTATTTTTAAAGGTACCATTTTCTTCGACATCTTCAAATTAGAAAAGAAGCTTTAGGTACGTGTAGATAAACTTAAGTGAAACGAAGATTTAACTTAATGTGCTATTCATATAATGTTATTCAAAATCTTGCAAGTCTATATTTAACAGAAGGCATTATTCCTACAATTTCCTTATAGGGTGCATAAAAATTATAAATGTAGAAGATAGTAAATAGTGGTAGAGCTACTGCTGGTGCAACAGATACAGAGCAGCAGGACCATAAAAAGGAAGGATCCTCTGCTATTGGCATCGACATGTAGTAAAGAGTGAGTTATTAATTTATTTGTGGAGAGGGGCAGATAATATTTTTATAGAAAGGTGATCTGACCACCTACTTTTTATTCTGTCTTCACCCACCCTAAAAGTACCTACATTGTATAATGTGAAGTTGCATGAGGGGGACCCCAAGTGATTTTGTACCTCTATTTGATAGCTCCCCCACTGATAACAGCAATCTAAATAATCAAAACACTCCATCTTTGTTTTGATTTGTCTATTGTCAAAAGAAGAATAATATGTATATTTGTTCATCATGAAAAGCTTTGCAAACAATAAACATAATAACTCTAATTTAGAGAGTTCTGATCACTAGTAACAATGAGCCCTCATACATTTCTTATATCAGCTTGTTCTCACCTGGGTCACCTTTTAGCCCGGGGAGTCCTGGGCCTCCATCTCTTCCCTCTCTGCCATTGAGACTTGGACACTTGTCTAGTTCAAACGAGAGAGCCTGAAGTACTACAACAACAAATAAGATTAAATGGAAGAAATGGTACATCTTTGAGATTACCTTTAATGGAAATGGTCAGATTACTTTGTGCTTCATATTGTAAGTGTATGTAATAATTGTGAAATATTGTACATACGACATCATGTAGCTGTACATTACATCAACAAGGAAAAATTACAGATAAAATTGTATAAAAATAAAGTGTGATTACTGTTACCTGGCTTAGGTATAATCCTATGAAATGTTTTTTTGTTTCTTATTTTATATAAAGACATTTAAAATGACTAATTAGGAATTTTTCTTATTTTCTGATTTTTTTTAAAGAGATTTTGTCTCCACAAGGTAAAACAGGTGAATTATACTTGTTTATTAATATATTTACTTTCCACAATGTAAATACAATGAATATCACATATAATAGTTGTCAAAGGACGAAACATCGTCATGCTTTGCGCATTTGCAAAAGGTGGAGGCTCCAACGTCGGCTGCAATGAGCCTTACACAAAAAAAAAAAAAAGACGGACTCTCACAAAAAAAATACGAGCCGCAGGACAAATTACAAACTCGCAAAAATACGACCTTAACGGCCGAACCGCTTACAGCGGAAAACATTAAAAAAACACTAAATACACACAAAAATTAAATAAAAACCTTACCCAGAGCAAGGGGGGGCACCCAGGACATCTGGAAGTGAGGTTACACCTCAATTTAAGTCCAATTTACCAAGTTTAGACACTCAAAAATCCCCTAAGCGAGAGAAAAAATGGTCGCTGAAAAAAACTAAAACGAGGCTACACGACCCCTAAAGACGCAAAACACTGCCAAACAAATACAACTTTTACAAAAAAATGTACAAGGTACAACATACGCTATTAGCAAGGACGCTAAATCCTCCATATCTGTGCACCACATACACAATCGCCACCATTTTCCCCTCGCGCACGCAGCCTATTTACACTACACACTGCACACATTGCTGACACTTACACCTCAGCTCACCAACAGTGCAAATCTACATTGTATGCTGCAGGAACATCAAAACAGATTGTTAGCTCTTCAGCACATTGCTTGCTGCATATATTAATTACAAATAGGTAAAGTATATTAATTTATCATTTCATTAATTTATTAATTATCAAGAAAAAATACATATATACAACAACAAAAAAAAACCATAGTATTGCAATAAACCACAAAGCCCTTCACCGTGCGCCTCACAAGGAGCGCCAACGGTGCTCATAGGACACAAACTACACCAGGGGAGAGACTTGCAATAAGCGCAAAAAGGAGATCAGCGTGGACCTTACAATGAGAGCAAAAGCGCCTCTGATAACAAAAAATACACTAACAAGGAAGCTTTCAATGAGCGCCGAAGGATCTCAGATGACCAAAACACTTACAGCCTTATTAAATGCGATTCGGCAAATTTAATAGGGCTCTATTTATGCACAGAGCATATTTTTTTTACAGAAGTTTTTAGTTAGTGAAGACCTTGCTTTTGGATAGAAGTTCACTAAAATGTCTGTAAAAAAAATATGCTATGTGCTTAAATAGAGCCCTTTTAAATTTGTTGAATTGCACTTTAATAAGGCTGTTACTGTCTGTGGCAAACAGCATTACCTACCTTACAATTGTATTGCCCTGTCATTTTAGACGGGCAAGTCGCTAGTATACCACATAATGACTAGAAGGATTATTTACCTCTCCAGATGAATGGCTTTTGTTAGAAAAAAAATCATTTTTGAAGAAAAAAATCAATGTAGCTGTTCAAGTATAATGAATGCCATATGTTCAACAGAAAAAAAAAACTGTTTGGTAAATAAAACATTCCCAGATATTAGAAGCAACCTAGACATGAAGAAAGCTTTTTTAAAATATATATATATAGATAATATAAGCTATATCTCCACTATAGGATCGAAATTCAACATTTCTGAAGTATTTTGTGCTGAACATGGTACAATACATTAATGCCAATATTACTGAAATGATACAATATTGTTAAGCAAATCACATGGTTAGACAGAAAAGGCTTTGAGTTAATATAAACAGAAATAATTATAACAGGAACAGACAAGAACGTTAAAATAAGAAAAGAAGGGATGGGGTACAGGGAGGAGAGAGGAAGGAGAAGGAAAGGAGAAGAATTTTAAAGGCATATCTAAGTTTCCTGGATTATGAATCATCTGATAGATGAGAATCAGTAGTATATGAAATACATTTTGTATGAAAAAAATACCAAAATAAACATTAACAAACTCACCTTGATGTTTGCTAAATCTTTTGAGTTTGCAAGCAGCAGTGTTTGTGAGTTAACACCCCTGAAAATCCCTCCTAGATGTCATGTATATATTCAATTTAGTAAAAGCATTGCACCATGACATAACAGGCACTAGTCTCTACCTAAGGACAAGTAAAAACTGCTCACTATGAAATAAGTTAAATTGAAGTAAAAATATCTTTATATATAAAAGATAGCTTTAATATTTCAGTCTTGTCATGCTATTTCTGAAAAAAGATACTAATAGTTAATCCTAAAATATGTCAGATATATCAGATACACAAAATATTTATGAGGACACACCATTGATTTATCCTTTAAGGGAATATTATCCTCCTTTTCACCAGAATCCTTACAAATGTGCAACGTTACATGCCACCATTCATCCGGCAAATGTTGGTGCAATGATTCTCTTAGTTTACAATACATGGGCAATTCATTATCCATACTGAGCCCTTCATTTGTAGCATTAAATCTGTACATTTCAAAATTCTATTGAATGATGTATCAGATAAAAATGTATAAACTTTTTATTAAATTCATACATTCTGATGCTTGATACATTGCTCATACATTGTTTGTGTATGAACTTTGGATATCTTTATTTTATATGGGTCTGTTTATATTTATACACTTCTGTATTATACAGGAAGATTGTTCACTTAATTGAATATAAACACTTATTTTGAGGCTTTTGATATTAAGTTTCACACTGGTTTCATTTCAATGTAAATTTATTGCCAGTTATTTTCTGTGCATTGCAATAATCTATCCCAGTTCCAACACAATTTCCATACCGTGACAATGTGAAGCAAAGAACCTACAGTACGTGAGCCTGAGCAGAGCTGTATGTCCAGAGCTAAAAGTGTTAATTTAGATGCTGATCAATCATTGACTGCATCTCAAATTAGGCAGGATGGGATTTAAGAGACCTGCAGCCAGAATAAGGATGTTTTTTTCTTGGCTATGAACCTGGAGCTGCTGGAAGATAGACTGAACGTGTTTTGAACCTGCTGAAAACCAAGACTGTTGAGAAAGAAGTCTTACTGCAACAATAGTTGCACCTGCATATGGGAAAGCTGAGACAAACAACCCGGAGACTGCTTTTGGAGAAAGGGAAACTGTGAGTGTGATGCCCATATGGACAACAGAACTGTTTGGCTGGCAACTAGGTTTTGGGGCCATGGACAGGAAGGAGGTAAGCAACATTGACTATTTTGTTCCATCCTGGACTATTTGATTACTATCGGCTTCCCTGTCAAAAATGATGGCAATAAAATTTGAAGCCATGGCAATTCTGTTTGCCACACAATGTAAGGCTTTTGCTCCTCTGAGGACCTTTGGCGCTCATTGCGAGCCTCTCCCCTCGTGTACTTCAAGTTTCCTGCTTTGCAATAATCACGACAGATTTATAAGTACAGTGTAAAATATACAAGTTTTTTTGTACAATGTAAACTATTCATTTTTTGAGGTCTCAGAGCATAATTAAGTGATTTAAAAATGTAACTGCTTTGAGAATCCTATCACTGTCAGCCAATGAGAAGTAATACAGATATGTAAGTGCAGTGTAAAATATACTTTTTTTTAGTGCAGTGTAAATTTTACCTTTTTTTGCAGGTCTCAGAGCATAATACAGTGATTTAAATATTTAACTTTTTTTATAGAGTCCTATCGCTGTCAGCCAATGAGCAGTAATACAGATATATAAGTGCAGTGTAAAATGTAAATGTTTGTTAGTAAACTGGAAAGGATTATCATTTTATTTTAATTACTAATTACTAATTATGAAATTTATGTACTTTAATAATGAATGAATGAATGAATAAATGTATTAGAAAAGGTGAAGCATTTATGTATTTATAAAGTAAGGGCAGTGTAAAATATGATATTTAGCCTATTTTTATTCTTTATAATTTTTATTTTTTAATAATAATTAATTAATTAATACATTAATTTACTTTACCTATTTATAATTAAATTCATTTTTTTTGCGAGGTCATTTTTTTTTGCCCCCAAGATTCTGAGGTCAGAATTTTTTTTCTAAGTCCCGGTTCTTAAACTGCTTGCAGCCTAAGTAAGTCCCACGTTTCTTAAATGCTTGCAGGCTACGTCCCGCGGAGCACTTAGACAGGTAGTCCTCCCCACTAGATACCATATTATATGAGGTTGGGGTAAAACATTCAAGAGCCAGCTGAGAAGCCAATCAAACTATAGCGGAGTTCTAAGCTGTGGAAGTTAAATTCATTTTTTCTGTGTTTCCCAGCATCTCACATAGAGGTCTCATAGCAATAAAAGACAGGTGCTAAAATGTTTACACATATATTTAAACATCTATAAATGAGTTGTTTCATGTAAAAATATTTAGTGCTTAGGTGAAAGTTCCCCTTCCAGTGAAAGTCTTTATAGTAAATGTTACCATAAGATAGTAACAAAATACTTTAAAAAATGCTAAAAAAATAAGTAGGTTGATTCAATTATTTTATTGCACTTCTAAGACAATTACTTCCCAAAACACTGATGGTTTTAAAATCAAGTTTTGATAGAATACAGAATGAAAGATTAGATTTAATCATGATATTGTGAATTTACAAACCATTTGGTAAGTTTTATAGCAGGAATAATACGTCCATTTCCCTTCGTCATTTAGTTGAACACAATTTTCAGCTTCCTGTCCATTTGGTTCATTTGTGTTCCAGTTTGTGTATGATATTTGCTTGCCATCATGATCTACAAATACCCCCCTCCTGTTGTACATCATTTATGCCAAGAAATACGTCTTTGCCTGACATAGCTTTTGCAATACTGACAACTGTTTTTATAGCAGAACTAGCGAATTGCCCGTCAAAAATTGACGGCAATAAAATTGTAAGGCAGGTATTGCTGTTTGGTGTATGCTAATGAAATAATTAATACATTAATAAATTAAATAAACTTTACCGATTTAGAAGTAATATATGCAGGAAGCATTGTGCTGAAGATTCTGTTGTGATGTTCCTGCAGCATACAATGTCGGTTTGCAGTGTTGTGGAGCTGAGGTGTAAGTGTCAGCAATGTGTGCAGTGTGCAGTGTAAATAGGCTGCGTGACTGAGGGGAAGCCGTTAGGGTAGCTGTGTACTGTGCTACGCAGCTGTGTATGATGTAGCGTCCTTGCTAATGGTGTATCTTGTACCTAGTACGGCTTTTTTGAACATCTGTATGTGTGTTGTGGTGTTTTGCGTGTTTAGGGTCCTGGAGCCTCGTTTTCGTTTTTTTCAGCAGCCATTTTTTTCTCTAGCTAAGGGGATTTTCGTGTCTAAACTCTTGAAATTGTACTTAAATTGAGGTGTAACGTCACTTGCAGAGGTCCTGGGTGCCCCCCTTGCTGTGGGTAAGGTTTTTATGTATTTGTTGTGTGTATGTATTGTGTTTTTAATGTTTTTATGTGAGCGTGGTTCGGGCGTTAAGGTCGTATTTTTGCGAGCTCGTAATGTTTTTTTTTCTAAGTCCCGTGGCTCATATTTTTGGATGTTAAGACCGTAAATTGTCCGGTGTAAGTCCCGCCTGCGGCTCATTGCAGCCGACGTGTGAGCCTTCACCTCCGCAAATGCGGCCCATTGCTTCGCGGGCCGAAAGTCGTAGGGGGTAGTAGGGATAAGCGCCTATGGCGCTCATCACCAGTGCAAGGAGCACCTTCGGCGCTCCTTGCCAGCAACTGCAGCCCTCACTTTGGAAGGGACACAGTTGCTGCGGGCTTGCTATGCGAGCCTGCAGCATTAGCAACATCCTGCATGCTCACAACTATATATTTGATTCTCTTCATGATTCATTGGCATTGGCATGGTGCCTCCATACTTCTTACACAGAGCTTGAGACGTACCAAAATTTCCTTCTCTCCAGCCCATGGTGTACAATTTGTTTCGAGTGCTTGAGGAATTGTAACAATTAATTAGCGATTTGCGATTGTAACATTTACGGGCTTGAAAGATCAAAGCCTGCAAACCGATTGGGTGTAGCTAGAAGACCACAATTGAATAGCAAATTATTGTACGTGCTCTTGTAACTAGAATTTGATCAACTGAATGGAGGCCTGTGTGTTTGGTACTGGAAATACCATATGTGATTGATACCTTTTGACTCAGTGTTTACAGGCTTCACATTAGTACTCATGCCCTATAGGTCATCAGTATTTATCCAGTGCTCAAAGCATTCATTAACTGTTAACTTTTATAAATGCTGCTTTATAATATAATTATTACTAAGAACTTGCCCATCAAAAATGACGGGATTAAAATTGTAAGGCTCGCAATGCTGTTTGCCACACCATGAGAGGCTTTTGCTCCCCTGAGCACCTTCGGCGCTCATCTCAAACCCCGCCCTGAACCCCTTCAGTGCTCATCTCGTGGCTCGCAATGAATGTTACAGGGATAATAAAATACATTAGTGATTGTGTGCATAATTCTTATTTTATTACCTCTTTCCCCTTGATTCCCTTTGGGTCCTGTAGGTCCTGCTTTCCCTAGAGCTCCATTACTTCCTTGGATCCTGATGCTCCAGTTTGCCCAGGATGACCTTTTAAAAAAGAAATTAATAGATGGGAAAAAAATTATATATATATATATATATATATATATATATGTATATATATATATATATATATATATATATAAATGTTTGTAAAATTGACTTACTCACCTGTCACACCCTGTAATGGCTTCCAAAGCTTCTTTATTTTTATCAAAACTTGTGCAATAATCATCTCTATAACTTCATGTTTAGGCTTTGTTATACTACCGGGACCTTGCCTTACAGGCGCTGACCTCTACTTAGGACACGATTGTGCCAAGCTCTCATAGATTTGGTGGGGACCCACAGCCTTGCACGATTGAATAGCTGAAGCGAAGTATAATAAACATGCTTTATGATTATTATTACACTTGTTTGATTTGTCAGGATTGAATACATACACCACAAGCCAAAATGAACTCGGCTGGTATAATCCAACCGATAGATCATCAACACAATAGTATAATATGTTTATTTCTTCATCATGAAAACCTTTGCAAACAATAAACATAATAACTCTAATTTAGAGAGTTCTGATCACTAGTAACAATGAGCCCTCATACATTTCTTATATCAGCTTGTTCTCACCTGGGTCACCTTTTAGCCCGGGGGAGTCCTGGGGCTCCGTCTCTTCTATCTCTGCCATTGAGACTTGGACACTTGTCTAGTTCAAGCGAGAGAGCCTGAAGTACTACAGCAACAAATAAGATTAAATTGAAGAAATGGGGCATGTCTGAGATGACCTGTAATAGAAATTGACATATTACTTTTGATTCATATGGTAAGAATATGTAATAATTGAGCATTATTGTACATACAGTGTCATTTAGCTGTACATTACCCTACCACAAGGAACAATCACAAATAAAATTAAATACAAAAAATTATGATTACTGTTACAGGGCTATGGTATAATCCAAATGAAATGTTTTTGCTTCTTTTTCATAAAGTCATTTTTATTTTTTGTTAATCTTTGTTAAGAGATTTAGTCCCCACAAGGTAAAATAAATGGATTAGGATTTTTTATTAAGAGATTTAGTTTCCACAATGTAAATACAATGAATACTTATACCATATAATGAGTAGACAGAACATTTACATCTCCAGATGAATGGCATTGGTTAGTAATAAAATAATTTTTGATGAAAGCAATCAATGTAGCTTATAATACGTACACTTATTAAAATATATCAAATGCAATATATTTAACATAAAAATCAACTAAAATTGTGTTTACATAATTATTCATCGATTAGAAAGCAACCTACAAATGTAAAAAGTTTTTTTTATTATTTATTTACAATTAAGCACTATTAAGAACTATAGGATCAAATTAAAATATTTATGAAGCATTTTGAGCGGTACATAGTACAATACATTGATTCCAATATTACTGAAAATATACAATAATGTTATACACAGCACATGATTAGAAAGAAAATTCAGTGAATTAACATAAACACAAGTAATTAAAAGATCAAATTGTTCATCAATTGTTCCACATAAGTCTCATTAAAAAGTTAGAGACTTTTTGGGCTCATCGTCATGTAATAATATAATTGCTGAAATTAGCCATTACATATACAATCATATTCTTATATATTTGATGTATTTTCCATTCAGAACCAATATTATAGTTGTAAAGCTTTATTTTGTTGCATATGTTCTTTATTCTGGTTTTAAATACAGTAAGTGAAGTCTCACAACATTCATTCAGTCGATTTTACTTATATCACTATTTACTATTAAGTACTGTATTTTATACTCACCAATTTCCTGAGTTTACTTCCACGTTGATGATCGGTAATGGGATATTTTTCTATAACAAACTTTTCAGTTCAGCTGTAGGAAAACAACAAGCTCACCACACTGGGATGATCTACTTTTATACATGAGAATATCGATTATTCGGAAATATTTTGATAGACTTTAGATCCTTTGCAAAAAATGTTACCTAGATGTCATGTACATATTAATTTAGCAAGAACATTGCACCATGACAAATAAACACTAATCACTATTCCAGGACATGTAAATACTGCTTACTAGGAAAAAAGATAAAATATAATCCAAAATATGTATATACTTAAGAGAAAAGTAGGTTTAATATTTAAATCTTATGCTATTTCTGAAATAAAATACTCATAAATAGTTAATCATAAAATATGTCAAATGTATCAGATGCAACAAAACACATATGGAACACACTCCAATGCTTTATCCTTTCAGGGAATATTGTCCTACTTTTAATTCAGCAGAATACTATATATATATATATATATATATATATATATATATATCTATATGCAACCTTTCAGGGGCTGTATGCCACCTTTAACCAGGAAAATTCTGCGATTCATTATCTAGACTCCAACCATTTGAATTATTAGCTCTATCTTTTCCTCAGTTCTTTTGAAAGATTTATCAGATAAAAATTGATAAATTCCTTATTACATTCAAATCCACTCTCTCATTATATCTAGCCTTGACTACTGCAACTTTCTCCTTGCTGCCTCCACATCACTTGTCTCTCTTCACTCCAATCCCCAATGACCCCTCCGCTAGACTCATCTGCCCAACTCAATGTTCTGTATCTGCACCTCTCTGTCAGTCACCTCAGCGGCTTCCGTAGCCTCCAGAACAACATTTTAAATCATGACCTTAACCTATAATACTCTCAATAATAATGCACCCCATATCTCTGCTCTCATCTCTAAATACAACCCCAACCACCCTCTCCGCTCTGCTCACAACCTTCTCTTTTCATCCTCTCTTATTACCTCCTCTCACTCCCGTATTCAGGACTTTTAACAGAACTAACCAGTGTATAGTGCTCCGGAATATGTTGGCGCATTACAAATAAAGGAAATAATCACATATATAGTTCTCAGCAGCGCAAGCTTGCCATAATCTGTTGGTAAAGCAATGTTAAAACGGCAAAGCGAGCCCGCTGCAACTGCGGCCGCGGACCTCGCGAAGTGAGGGCCACGGTTGCTGCCACGCAAGGAGCGCTGAAGCCACTCCTTGCGCTGGTGGAGATGAGCGCTGTAGGAGCTCATCCTTACAACCTCACACGTCTTAGGCGGGGAGAGAAGAAGGCGCTCACTGTGCTGGTAGAGATGAGCGGCATAGGCCGAAGGGACTCCATAGGAGCTCATCCCTACAACCCTGCACGACTTGCGCATCGTATCTACAACCCGCGGAACTACACATCAACATAAAACTCAAATACTCAATTCACAGTGCGAGACCCGTAGCACTTTGAATAAAAAGCCTCTAAAAAATTACAGCCCATAACACTTACAAAAGTAAACCGCCACATAAAAAAAAAAATATGAGACGCAAAAAATAAGAACTTAACGGGCCACACCACGCACAGCAAAAAAACAGATAAACACACAAAATAAAAAATTAAAAATACACACACAGCAAGGGGGACAGCCAGGACGTCTGGGAATGAGGTTACACGCCAATTTAAATAAAATTTAAAGATTTTCGCCACTCAAAAAATCCCCTAAGCGAGAGAAAAAATGGCCACCAAAAAAAAACAAAAACGAGGCTACACAACCCCTAAGCACTCAAAACACTGCCAAGCACATACACCTTTTACACAGAACCGTACGATCTACTAAATACACTATTAGGAAGGACGCTAAATGCTACACACCCGCCTAACACATACACAATAGCAGCCATTTTACAACACTACCTGCAAATTAATAACATTACCATCACAAAATGCGGAACTACACAGCTAAACAAACGGCTTCCCCTCGCGCACGCAGCCTATTTACACTACACACTGCACACTTTGCTGACACTTACACCTCAGCTACACAACAGTGCAAACCTACATTGTATGCTGCAGGAACAGCAAAACAAATTGTTAGCTCTTCAGCACATTGCTTCCTGCATATATTAATTACAAATAGATAAAGTATATTAATTTATAACTTTACAAATGAATTAATTAACATAAAAAAATACATAGACAAAAAAAAAACAGAATCACAATAAACGCTAAAGGCGCTCAGCAAGCTCCTCACAAGGATCGCCAACGGTGTTTAGAGGAGCACAACTACACCAGGGGAGAGGCTCACAATGCGCTCCAAAAGCCCATTAGCACAAACCTTGCAATGAGTGCCAAAGGAGCTCTCATAATCAAACATACACCAAACAAGAGGCTCGCAATGAGTGCCGAAGACGCACAGCGCGCGGCTCGCAATGAGCACCGAAGGTACTCACACAACCAAAAGACTTAATTTGTGTACCAAACAGCATTACCTGCCTTACAATTCTATTGCAGTAACTTTTTGACGGGCATGTCACTAGTAATAATAATAATAATAATGTTGTACATGTATGAACTTTGAGTACCTTTCTTTTACATTTGGCCTATTTATATTTAGGCACTTCTGTGTTATCTAGAAAGAATTTGTATATAGCCACTTATATTGAGGCTTTAAAAAAAATTCACACTGGTTTCATTTTCACATAAATAAATTCCAAAGAATTTTCTATATTTTTCCATAATCTGTCCCCAATTCCAACAACATTTCCACACTGTGACAAAGTGGAGCATGGAATCAATGTGAGCATGAGACTGAGCAGAGCTTCATGTCCAGTCTAGAGCTCAAAAGTTTTAATTGAGATGGAGCTCAATCAATGACTGCACCATAAATCAGGCAGGAGGGGATTTAGGAAACCTACAGCCAGAATGAGGATGTTTTTTTTTAACTTGTTTTGAACTTGGAGCTGGTGGGAGAAAGATTGAAAGTATTGAACCTTCTGAAAGAAAAGAGAAATAAGATTGGCTGCAAAAATAGCATCACGTGTGTTTAGGGAAAGCTGAGACAAACAACATGGAGAAAAGGGAAGCCGTTAGAAAACCTCTGAAAATATGGTAACTTTTAATGAGATAGTATTATTTTAACCCAGGGAGCTCTGTTCATATAAAGAAAAATGTATACTCCAAAAAGTGTGTTAAGGGTGGGGCATTTGGGGAGAAGGTTGATCCAGTGTCCCACCCTACTGTTTGTGAGGAATAACAGTAAAAGAGGCATCTGAGGAATACCTGCAAAATAAGTAATTTTTAAAGGGCATTGAGTAAAGCAAACTTGTATCTGTGTGCAAAGTATTGCAAATTTAGCATGTGTGGAGTATCCTCACCCTTGTGCCTATATGGGGCGGATAAGAAAGCTGTCCCTAGAGGCATCAGAGATGGAAATGCGTCCCTGAGAGTGACATAGCAGCGAAGTGGGAATGCAGTGCTCAATAAGAACTGCAAATGGAGTCACAATGAGTAAAAATATATGTATTTAAAGATCATGCTCAATTCTGATTCTTTGGCATATACACTTAAGAAAGGATCACTGTGAAAAAATCTGTGAATCTCCATATTTCCCTCATGATTGCACACCAGAGGTCAAGCAGCTTTTATTTATCCATATACTGATGTGGTACTTGCTCTTGTACCACATCAACATATCGGCCAACAGGAAACACACTAACCATAGCATAGAATAGGCAATATGGAGATTCATAGTTCACCATTTGCACACATCACACAGTGGCACATTCTGAGGGACTGGTAGACTGAAGGAGTACAACATAGCAGCCCTCCAGAAAAAAAAAGTAAAATTCTTAATTATTTATAATTGAGCTAATAGAGATTATAATATGCAAGATGCATCTTATACTTTTAAAGAGTCATGTTTCATAAATATAATATTCTTTTATTATGTAACACAATACAACTTGTGACTAAGATTATGATTTGTGTAATTCTAAAACTTTTTCAGTTCTTTGCAAAATTGATTACTCACTTTAATAACCAAATAAACTGTATATTGAGAAGAAATAGTTGGCTGGCATTGCAGCTTAAATTGAGTCAAGACTTGTAAGATACTACTAAGATACTACTGGGAGTATGGATCAAAATAACATATTACGACATTGGTTGGATTGCAGTGGAACTCCAAAGTGATCTACTGGATTCCAAATGGTCTCTATGAATTGGTTATGCCTTGGTACTGGTATTGTCATATGCCAACATGAGAAGTAACTGACTTAGATTGAAGAAGAAGAGTATGTTTTAAACTATCAATAGTTTAACTATTTTTTTTCATCTGGTCTTATAACAAGGCGCCATCTACTAGAGCCTCAAATTAGTACATCTGAGAAATATGTAATGGCTCTAAAGGTTGTATATTTATTAATAGCAAGTTTGATTTAAAGTTAGTTTTATTTTATATTAAAACCAAATAAGACAAATTATCTATGTGAAAGTTATAATACTTGGCTCCTCAATGTTTGTGCTGATTGGAAGCTGTCATATTAAGACCATTATTTGTCATTGACACTGAGCTCTGTGAGCTAATTTGGTCAAATGTTCAAGAGCCAGTGGGCAAATCAAACTGTAGCTGAGTCCTAAGCTGTGGAAGTTAAATTCATATTTCTGTGTTCCCCAGCCGCTCACATAGAGGTCTCATAGCAATAAAAGACAGATGCTAAAATGTTTACACATATATTTAAACATCTATAAATGAGCAGTTTCATATAAATATTATTTGTCATTAGCTGTAACTTCCCCTTCAAGTGATTTTAGAAATAATCTGTGTAGTACAGTTATAATAATATAACAATATACTTAAAAATAATGCTTTTAATAATGCTAAAATAAAAAGAAATAGGTTTAAATGCATTGTTTATTTTATTATACTTCTTGGAAAATGACTTCTGATTACACTAATGTTTTTACGGTCACATTTTGATAGAATACAGAATATTAGTTTTAATCATGATACTATGAATTCACACACCACTTGGTTAATTGTTTCACAAGTATAATCAGCCCATGTTCCGTCAGTATTCAGTTGAATACAATTTTCAGCTCGTTTCCCACCTGGTTCACCATTAGCCCAATTTGTGTATGTTATTTTCTTGCCATCATCATCCACAAATACCTCCTCCTGTTTTATATCATTTATGCCAAGAAATACATCCTTTCTCGTCATAGATTTTGCAATACGAATAACTGAGTATATAGCAGCATTCTCTTCATTATTTAATGGGATGGGCATGGTTCCTCCATACTTCTTACAGAGAGCTTGAGCCGTGGCAAAATTTCCTTGTCTCCAGCTCAGGATGTACATCTTGTTTCCAAAGCTTGTTTGTGCATCCATTCGGAAAAAAACAACTGGGGAGAAAATACATGTTTATTTATTGAGAGAATTGACAAAAATAATGATTTCCACATTTTCTAAAGAAATATTAGAATAATAGTAACGAATATTAATACATCTTTCCATACTATAGCATGAGAATGGTGAAGGATTCCAACAATTCACAATTTAGTACATCTGTTTGTTCCTGGTATAAGAAGAATTACATGAGGACATATAGGAACCACTTGAACAGGCAGTTTGCCAATTTTCCTATCTGATTTAAGACTTGACCATCATAACTTTATGTCTACCAAACATGTTAAATAGTTTTACTTTATGGACTAGTTGATGGACAATTAGAATCATTTAATTTGTTCATGCAGGCAGTGGTGGAGCAAGTGAATGGAGGGCCCCATTAGAAAAAAAAGTTGAAGGGGAACCAGGGCAGATCAGTGGTAACTATGTCTCCCCTGCCGGGGCTTCTTCTTGCCAGGACAGGGAATCCTGAATGACGTCACAGACACAAGAAGACGCGTTGGCAGGGAAGTCATAATTATGCTGAACCACAAATTAATTCCTCTGAATCTCCCCAAGAGGCCCACAATAGACAGGGGTACTCCTGGACTGGGGTGAGGGAGTCCAACATTATGAACATTTTCGTCCTTCTGCTGAAAATACAGACTGTGAAGTGCAGAGTTTCAAAAAAGCCTGTCAGTGACTTCTCTCAAGTAGCATGTTGCAGAATGTTGTCACTGATTGCTTGCTATGAGACAATGCACACACTGTAATTAGAAGTACACAGTCTTCATGGCCTGCAGATCTGCCTTGTTAAATCTGAACATTTCTATAAAATATTTCCTTTTATACATTCCACTAAATCAGATGTGGCAAGCCCTACTCCTTCTGAGCTTTAGAAGACTTGGACTTGGGCTTGAAAAGACCTGCAATAGACATTAGCCCATTTGTGGTCCATGAGAACTTGATTTGGGCATCCGTGCTCTTCAAGAATACTCAGCATGAAAATGATACAATAAAGTATTGCAATCTTTTGAAACCATTGTAAAAAACAGTTGAGTATGAATGATCTTAAAATACAAATTGTCAAACATAAAAATAAATGATGGAGAAGCAACTGCATTGTATCAAACTTACTGTTGTTCAGCAGAGAGAACTGCTTTTCCAGAGAGGCTATCCTATGTTCTAAGGTACCAATTACTTGAACTCTTTCAAAATCTATAAAGTAAAAAAGAAATTTTAGGTAAGTGTAGATAAAACTGAAGTGAAATGAAGATTTACCTAACCTTATATTCAAATAATGATAAACACATGTATGCAAGTCTATACACCTGACACTTTTTATCATTCAGTGCTGAAACATCATTCCTGTTAAATTAATTAATTGTTAATTTATTAGGGGAGAGGACAGATAGTAACTTTATAGAAAAGTCACCTGATGACCTGCATATATTTAGGTAGGTACAGATACCTACATTCTACCACGAGAGATTGGAAGAGGGGGTCCCCAAGATATTTTGCACCTCCATTTTCATTTTCATAATCATTTATATAATCAAACCTATTCATCTTTGCGTTGTACTTTGTCAAACATAGTTATTACATTGAAACGTTTAAATTGCTCTGATTTACAATGCTTACACTTGCTGGTGTCTGTTGGTATGAAATGTGTACAGCATGGTATCACATTTAATATTTACAGTTGTGCTCAAACGTTTCCATACCCTGGCAGACATTGTGACATTTTTGCATTTATTTAAAAAAATATCGCGGATCAGGCAAAAAATTAAAAAATTTATGGAAGGATAGTGATCATATGAAGCCATTTATTATCACATAGTCATTTGGCTCCTTTTTAAATCATAATGATAACAGAAATTACCCAAATGGCCCTGATCAAAAGTTTACATACCCTTAAATGTTTGGCCTGGTTACAGACACACAAGGTGACATAGAAAGGATAAAATGTCAACTAAAAGGTTAATTTCCCACACCTGTGGCTTTTTAAATTGTAATTAGTATCTGTGTATAAATAGTCAATGAGTTTGTTAGCTCTCATGTGGATGCACTAAGCAGGCTAGATACTGAGCTATTGGGAGCAGAAAATACCTGTCAAAAGACCTGCAGAACAAGGTAATGGAACTTCAAAAAGATGGAAAAGGATATAAAAAGATATCAAAAGTCTTGAAAATGCCAGTCAGTACTGTTCAATCACTTATTAAGAAGAAGTGGAACATTTGGAGATCTCTTGATACCAAGCCAAGGTCGGGTAGATCAAGAAATATTTCAGCCACAACTGCCAAAAGAATTGCAAAGAAAACCGACAAGTAACCTCAGGAGAAATACAGGCTGCTCTGGAAAAAGATGGTGTGGTTGTTCAAAGGAGCACACTACAACGATACTTGAACAAAAATTAGCTGCATGGTCAAGTTTCAAGAAAGAAGCCTTTACTTCACCAATACCACAAAAAAGCCAGGTTACAATATACCCGATATCACCTTGACATTCCTTAATGAGACCAAAATATAGCTTTATGGTCACAACTAGTGATGTCGCGAACATCAAATTTTCGGTTCGCGAACATCGGACGCGAACTTCAATCAAATGTTCACGAACGGGCGAACCGGGCGAACCGCCATAGAATTCAATGGGCAGGCGAATTTCAAAACCCACAGGGACTCTTTCTGGCCACAATAGTGATGGGGAAGTTGTTTCAAGGGGACTAACACCTGGACTGTGGCATGCCGGAGGGGGGTCGATGGCAAAACTCCCACGGAAAATTACATAGTTGATGCAGAGTCTGGTTTTAAGCCATAAAGGGCATAAATCACCTAACATTCCTAAATTGTTTGGAATAACATGCTTTAAAACATCAGGTATGATGTTGTATCGATCAGGTAGTGTAAGGGTTACACCCGCTTCACAGTAACAGACCAATCTCCCCGTTTATTGCACCGCAAACAACCGCAAACAGTCCCTTTGCAAAACGGCAAACTCCCAATTTGCACAAGGTTGGATACCAAGCTAGCCATGTCCCGTTCCTTGTCCTCACTGATGTCATTGAAGGTCTCTTCCTCCACCCAGCCACCAAGGGTCCCCGAAAGGTGACAACAAGCACCCTGGGACGCCTGCTGTGTTTGGTCTTCCACCTCCTCAAAGCCACCTTCCTCCTCTGACTCCTCTTCTTCAGACTCCTCTCTCTGCGTTGCCTCTGTCTGCGTTATTATAAGGTGTGTACTGTTAAGTAGTACTATTCCTATCGGTTTAATCCCTGTTACGTCCACTATTAGGGGACGTGTATATGGCATTGATTTTTGGAACAGGGAGATGGAAAAAGATACTTGGTCGGACCTCCTACTTCAAATTTGGGGCACTGCGCCTGTATTCTAAGGTGCCACCAGATATGAGTGTCACTGTGCACTGGCAAAAGTTGGCAGAGTAGATGCAATAGGCTTCACACACACGCCTGTAGGCAGGCAATTGCAATACAGTCAAAAAAGTGTTGTTTTATTTCACTGAGCACAATATAAGCTGTTAGGTGTTAGCCTGTCACACACACACACGCTGGCAAGCAGGCATATGCAATTAGATTACACAGAAAAAAATTATAAAATAAAATAAATTATGTTCTAGCCCTAAAAAGGGCTTTTTGGGTTGCTGTCCTTGCCGCAGATATCAGATGAGTCCTTCAGGTCTGTAGTGGAAGCTAAATACACAGCCTGGCTATCTATTTCCCTATTAAATCTCCAGCAGCTACACTAGCTGTCTCTCCTGGACTATCTCTCACAACGAATGCAGTTTTAGAATGATTCTAAAATGTATGCTGTCCTTCAGATTGAAGGCCCTGGAAGGGAGTGTATGCTGCTGATTGGCTGGAATGTGTCTGCTGACTGTGAGGTGCAGGGTCAAAGTTTCCTCAATGATAAAGAATAGGGGGCGAACCCAAAAGCGCATGTGTTCGCAGTCCGATGCGAGCGCGAAAATGCCAAAATCGCTGCGAATAGTCTGCGGGCGAACTGTCCGCGACATCTCTAGTCACAATTATAAGCTCTATGTTTGGAGGGGGGTCAACAAGGCATATAGTGAAAAGAATAACATCCCCACTGTGAAGCATGGTGGTGGCTCACTGATGTTTTGGGGGGGTGAGCTCTATAGAGACGCTGGGAATCTTGTGAAAATTGGTGGCAAGATGCAAGACAGACAATTTGCTTTCTTCTGCACGAAGCCTGTGCATGGGACGCTTTTGGACTTTCCAGCATGACAATGATCCTAAGCACAAGACCAAGTTGACTCTCCAGTGGTTACAGCAGAAAAAGATGATGGTTGTGGAGTGGCCATCACAGTCTCCTGACCTTTATATCATTGAGGCACTCTTTGGAGATCTCAAACGTGCGGTTCATGCAAAAAGACCAAAGACTTTGCATGACCTGGAGGCAAGAATTAGGGGCCTCATAGACAACTATTACAAATAGACGGCATGCTGTCATTGATGCTAAAGGGGGCAAGACACAGTATTATAAACTAAGGGTATGTTCATTTTTGATCAGGACTATTTGGGTGATTTCTGTTATCATTATGATTTAAAAATGAGCCAAACAACTATGTGATGGCAAATGGCTTCATATGTATACTATCCTTTAATAAAATACATTTTTGTTGCATGATCAGTAATATTTTCAAAAATAAATGTAAAAATCTAAAAATTTCTGCAAGGGTATGGAAATGTTTTAGCACAACTGTATATGTATATAATTTTGTAGAGTTTGTTTAATATTTATTATTAGTTCAACATCATTGCTTGATTCTCTTTATTCCTAATAGTGAAAAATATAGGACAAAAGAATGTGATACTTCGGTCTCCTTTTTCTCCTTTTGCACCGTTTTCACCAGTGATTCCTGCAAAACAAAGCAGAAAAAGATGTTATTTAACAACTAGGTGTAATTTACAATACTGTGGGTTTCATATTGGAAATACATTATTGACGCGTTTTGACTTTGTGTTTACTGGCTTCACATTAGTAGGCATGCCCTATGGATGGTATCACCTTGCCTTTAGGTATTAGTATTTATCCACTGCTAAAGAATTCATTAGCTATTAATGCATATAGATTGATGAATTATTGAAGTACAGTGAACATTTAACTGTGATGCTATAAATACTATGCTATAAATACATGCTATCTGCTTATTCTTTTAGGATGTTCACAAATGTATTAAATGTATTATCTTTACCAGCTGCCAAATATTCAACTATTTTAATGGTGACATTTTAATGTGAAGCCGCAGTAAACATACATGAAAAACATAAATAAAGTCACAATATCATCATTTTAATGACACTATAGTTATCTAGCTTTAAATAATACAGTGGCATATACTTTAATAACATTACAAGATATGACTGTCCTACTCTTGGAGAAAACCTTCAGTTCCAATGTATCATATAAGACTGAAGAAGATTTATTATTATGGGAAATAGGTGAGAATGTAAGCAATAATAGCAGAAATATTCAAGAGTATCAGAACAACAGGGCAAGAGGCATAAATCAGTCTGTGGTCAGAGGCAGACAGAACAGGTTCATAAATGTGAAACAGTGCAATATGTCGATCCAGGTAGTAAGTCAAGAACATAAATAGGAAAGCAGGAACAGTAATATAATCACAGGAATGCTTAGCAGTAGACCAAACAACTCCCTCTACATGGTCTTATTTAAAAAAAATTAAACCCCATGATCAGGTCAGCTGACCTATCATGCACACCCACAGTTTCAGGGAAGTAGGTACCCTGAACATGCCTCAGACTGCAGGCACTCCTCCCTCAGAGCCACATAGTCCTGGTTGATACCAAAGCCATGAGCACCAAAGCAATGCGCATGGTCATTTGCCATTCTGGCAATAAGCAGAGGAGACATGTTTTGAGACTCGGGTGGGGGTGGGGGGGGGGGGGCTCCTGGGCTTTAGAGAGCACAGGAGGCAGGTTCTGAGACTGGGGAGTCCTGGGGTGTAGGGAAAAAGGGAAATAGATGCCGGATCATCTCTTCAAATTAGTATCCAAATATTATCTTTGAATTTTGAGTTCTGGTTCAGATAAAGGGAATACACATCCAAAAGGAATTTTATAACCAGATAGAAGATCAATAGGACAGTCATATACCCTATGAGGATGCAATGTTTTAGCTTTTTTATTAATGTCAATATTTGAAAATTCTCCTTTTCTTGAATACCTGCTCAAACAGGGCATTGTCCAAAAACAAGACAGATTTTTCTGCAAAAGGATGAGTAGGAAAAGATGTAACCAGAATGTTAGTCAATTATGGGATTGTGTCTTTGTAGCCATGGGAGTTTCAAAGCAATGATTCTGTTCCTCATGATTCTGGATATTGCATTGAAGTGGATGGTGGTTCTAGTAACAGATCCAGATCTTATCCGTGTACCATCAATTGACTGAATTTGTTCTGGATTACTTTTTTCTTGTATGGGAATATGGTAATTCTGTACAGGAATGATATCCAGAAAATGTGAGCCTGCTCAAGAATCAATGAATGCTCTTGTTTGTAGTAGATGCTGACCCCACTGAAGAAGAACAGGAATATATGGAGTCATAGAAGAAGAAAACATACTTTTTCTGTAGGTTATCTTGCAGGACAATAATGGATGAAACACCACAGTATATACAAAGATATTTCTCCCTTCTATAGGCTTTTTTTGCTGGAGATAAAGGACTGCAGGAGGCACCACTTTTCATAGGTTCTTGTTTCTCTTTATGAGTAGGCTCAGTTTCAGGTACCATGTGAGACAAAGTATATATTTGTGATGAGGATAATGACCTATCTTGTCTTCTTTCCCTGAGTGTTATTTCCATTTGGATAACTAAGATAATCAAATCTTCCAATGAATCAGGACATTGTAACCTTGCCAGTTCATGTTATAAATTCTCAGATAACCCAAGGCAAAAAACGTAAAACATGCAATCGTATGTAGCATTTCAGAGCGTGTTCCAGATCAATTAAGCAAGGCTGTAACTCCTGATTTCAAAACAGCCAATAGAAAATGTGATCATTATGTCAGTAAAACATGGAGGTTACATGTCAATCAATTAGCGTTTAGGGGTCCGATATTCGATCAGACTCGCAATCCTGCAATGTACAAAATAATAAAAATGAAGAAAGGAAATATTCTAGTATATATGGTTGGCTTAATATGTATTAACTCATTGATTCCCGAGATTTATATAACACTGATATGACACATAAAAAAAATATTTTTGCAGATTTATGAGCTTGAGACTGTTGTGCAATTAATTATAATGCCTTACAATGCTTTCCTCTTCTTCAAAAGTGCAGTAATGATTTTTAATTTACAGTGCTACAAACAGGGGTTAAACCCCCTTGTGAGTCCTATCTGGTACCCATATGATTTTCTTCTACATTTGCCATTTAAGGGTGTGAAAATAATAGAGAGCTTGAGGAATTGTAGAAATTGAATAGCGATTTGCGATGGTAACTCTTGTGGGCTTGAAAGATCAAAGGCTTAGATGGGGTGTAAGCTATGGTTGTAACAACCGCATGGATTTTCCGCCTGTAACCCGTAGATCATTTGCGGCTCGCAAAAAGACGCCAATTGAATAGTAAATTAGTTTACGAGCTCCAGTAAACAAAAATAGCTCAATTAAATTTGAGGCCTTAGTGTTTTAATGCTGGCTTATTCCAGTTGGTATCTGCAGACCGTTTCCTGAATTTTGCAACAAAGGGCCTTATTCTGTTAGCCGTTCGCAAATGCCTTGAAATTTGGCTGCAGGTGTTTTTTTTATTATAAATGTTTAGATGTATTCGATTGACTCCAGCTCACACATTCTGACCTCAACGCTGAACTCGTAAACCCTGCCTTTTTAAGTCTGATTTCAGTGGAGTGATTATATGATCTTACAATAATTAAGAAAGGCCGCAATTTACTTTTTAAACACTTGCAACACTTCTTAGACACAGCCAATAGTAAATGAGACCACCATCATGACATAAGTAAAACATGGAGTTTATACTTAAACTTCACTCAGAGACTACAAATTAATTAGTGTCAAGAAGCTATTGGACTTGCATTTCAGCAATGTAGAAATCAATAAAATTCCCTAAAGCATTGATTCTAGTCTAGGCAGGTTCTATGACATGTATTAAACCCTTAAAGGGATATGTAAGTGAGCTTGGTTTCAAATGTTTACTAATAAACAGCTACTGATTAGTAGAACAATATGTATTATATTGAAACTTGAATGCACTTACATATTTAAATGCTAGATACCTATATGTGGATGTGCACACCCCTAGGAAGCTTACATAAAGTGTTCCCTGCAGGATAAAGTGTGTGCCCTCTAAAGGAAATGATGGTTGGAGGGGTGACAGCAGAAATTACCCATAAGGAGACTGGCAGAGAGAAAAACAAAAAACAGCAACTACCAGAATGTTTCAGTCTTTACTTCCTCCTAATTGGTCAAAACTATTTTTCAAATTGCATACCATTTTAGCGTGGGTTTGGAGGGTGTTAACCCTAAGTTTCAACTGACAGATTAAAATATATTTTGCTAACTTCAAGGTAAGTGTTTAAATGCTTATTTTGGTATTTTATCATGCAAACATTTTTTTTCAATACACTACTAATTTTCCTCTGTCAGATGCACTCATAATCTAGCTCACATATCCCTTTAGGTCCCTGGACCATTTCACACCAAAAAAACATAAAAATATATTTTTTAATTGCATATTTGTTTATTTGAGAATGTTTTACAATTAATTCTAATATCCTCCCAATCCTTTCCATAGTTTTAAAGCACAGTATTGTGTGTTTATTTGCTGTTACAACTATAATTGAATGAAAAATGCCTTGTGAGTCCTCTTGAGTACTCGTAATATTTCTGACAGAAACTTGATCCTTTTTTCAGTTGCGGGTCAGACTTTATATGTGAGCTAGAGCTATGGGTCTAATTGAATACAGATTTTGTATACCTATAATAATTTAGAGCTCATAATATTCAAGCTGTGCTAACACCAGTAAAGTTCTAAGGCCTATTTTACAGGTTTGGCTATTCTGTACTGATTGTGGGTGGGAAACTTGTAATCAGATTGCATGTAGCTAAAAGCTTCTGTGGCAATTGTAAGAGTGGTTTTAAGTGTGTATAATAGTCTTCATTATAGTCTTCTGTCTGATTCTTTCCTTGGCACAGAGTTCTCAACCCTGTCTCTACAGTGGATACCTTGTAAAGACAATCATATAAATTAGACAAAGCATCCCAAAAGGTAACAAAAGCGAAGAGACACAGAGGGAGAGGGGGAAGAGACACAGAGGGAGAGGGGGAAGAGACACAGAGGGAGAGGGGGGAAGACACAGAGGATGGGGGATAAGACATAGAGGGAGGGGGGAGAGACACAGGGGGAGAGACACCAAGAGAGAGGGGGGAAGAGACACAGAGGGAGAGGGGGGAAGAGATGCAGAGGGAGAGGGGGGAAGAGACACAGAGGGAGAGGGGTGAAAGAGACACAGAGGGAGAGGGGGAAAGAGACACAGAGGGAGAGGGGGAGAAAGAGACACATGGGAGGGGAAAAGAGATGCATGGGAGGGAGAGGGAGGGAAAGAGACACAGGGGAGGGAAGGGAAAGAGACACAGAGGGGAGGGGGGAAAAACACGGGGGAGAGGAAGGAAAAGAGACATTGGGAAGAGGGGGGGGAGACACAGGGGGGAGAGGGGGGAAAGAGACACAGGGGGGAAAGAGACACAGGGGGAAAGAGACATAGGAGTGAGAGGTGGGGAAGAGACACAGGGGAGGGAGAGGAGGAGGGAAAGAGACACAGGTGAGTGAGAGAAGGGGGATGAGACACAGGGGAGAGAGAGGATGGGGATGAGACACAGGGGAGGGAGAGGAGGGGGAAGATACACAGGGGAGGGAAATGGGGGGGAAAAGACATGAGGAAGGGGGTGAACAGACACAGGGGGAGGGGGGGGTGGGTGGGGGGAAAGAGACACAGGGCAGGTGGGAACAGACACATGGTAGGGGAGAGGGGGGAGAGAGACACAGGGGAAGGGGAAAGAGACACATGGGAGGGAGAGGGGAGAAAGAGACACAGGAGGGAAAGAGACACAGGGGAGGGGATTAGAGACACGGGAGGGAGAAGGAGGTAAAAACATAGGGGGGAGGAGATACAAGGGACGGAGAGGATGGGGAAAGGAGACACAAGTGAGGGAGAGGAGGGGGGAAATGAGACACAAGGGAGGAAGTAGAAAGGGGGACTCCAAAGGCGCTTATTGCGAGGCCAACAATGAGCACCAAAGGCACTCATCGCAAGGACAGTAAAGTAGATGGTGGGAGTGGTAGTGGGGAAGGCTCGCAATGAGCTCCGAAGGCGCTTATTGCGAGGCCCATGATGAGTGCCAAAGGCGCTTATCGCGAGGCCAGTAAAGTAGAGGGGGAGAGACTCCCAATGTGTGGCAAACAGCATTGCCAGGCTTCACTTTTTATTGTCTGCATTTTTGATGGGCAAGTCGCTAGTGTAAATATAATATTCCAGCTTGCAGTGTCTATAACTGTCTTGCTAATTCAGGTGGTGATGAAGTAGATTCCTGTAGAATCCCTCTTGTTCTGAAAAAAATCACAGTAGGTGTTTGGATTCTCACTAAAGAAGTATCCAAGGGAACCAGAACAAGGGCCAGAGGCATAAATCGTAGTCAAAACAGTCCGTGGTCAGAGGCAGGCAGAACAGGGTTATGAACGTGAAACAATGCAAATTGTCAATTGAGGTTTGAATCCAAAAAGAATTGCCATAAACAAAAGCCAAGAACATAAATAGGATTGCTTTGCAGTGGTTAGACCGGACAACCAAGCAGAGTCTGTTTGCACTCGGCTGGTATTTAATCCCCATATTCAGGTAATCTGACAACTCATGCACACCCACAGACAGACCATAATGGCTGCTGCCAACCTCATTCACCAAAGCAGAAAAGATTAACTGCTTGCAGTTATCTACAACACTTTGCAGATTTCTGTCTGAATAACTGAACCATGGTGCAGTAAGGTTTAGTTCTTGTGCTACCAAGTCTGACTGTGAAGCTATTGCCATGTCAGAGATTCCTCCAAGACACTGCTTAATGATGTACTTATTATGTCTATGGGATACTAAATATCCCTGGTATAAAAAAAAAACATTAAAATAGTGTATAAGGGATAATAAAATAGGGTTGTAATTGTGGTTCATAATTCTTATTACCTCTCTCCCCTTGATCCCCTTTGGGCCCTGTAGGTCCTGCTGTCCCTGGAGCTCCATTACTTCCTTTTGGTCCTGGGTCTCCAATTTGCCCTTAAAAAATTAAGAAGAAAATGTAATAAACAATTTGATATATATATATATATATATATATATATATATATATATATATATATATATAAAATCATTTATGGATATGTATATATTATATGTACCTGAAAATGTTGATTGCTTTATCATAAAAAGCATGACAAGTTTTGCAAATACTCAGCTTTTTCTCACTTGGGTTACCTTTCAGCCCTGGTCCATATTCCCCATCTCTTCCATCTATAAAAAGGACTAAATCTTGTTGTTCATAATTGTTATCTTATTACCTCTTTCCCCTTGACTCCCTTTGGGTCCTGTAGGTCCTGTAGGTCCTTCTGTTCCTGGAGCTCCAATACTTCCCATTGATCCTGGGTCTCCAGTTTGTCCTTAAAAAAATAATACGTAAATAGTTACACGCGCACATATATACATATACCTGCATATGTTTATTTCTTCATTGTGAAAAGCATAAAAAAACTTTGCAAATTGTTAAACAATTTGATATGACAAATATTACACTGTATAGATTAATAGAGTTTTTTTAAACTATTATAATGTATATATAAATTGAGTTCAAGGCTCAATTTATAGACAAGTATACGCTGTGTGCAGAAATAGCATTTATTGGTATAGCAGTAAACATCAAGGATAAACAATTATAAGTGTTTACACTTGTAAACTTTGATATTTAGTTAGATCACAATATACAATCTCAAAATTATGAATTTAACGGCCAAACTGGAAAGACGACGAAAAAACACAAATATGCCTCAAATTACTTAACACCTCTCACACACAGCACAGGAGGAGAGCCAAGCAGCCTGTGAGTGAGGTTGCAAGTGAATTTGAGGCATATTTGGCTTTTTTTCTAAGCGAGAAAAAAAATGGCAGCCGAAAAAACGTAACAGGACTAAAACGAGGACGAAGGCAGTAAAACAGATCCCGAAGCCAGTAACACTTAACGCAAGCCACTAACACCTAACTCAAGGCAGTAACAATTAACCCAAGGCAGTAACACTTAACCCTAGGCATAACACTCATCACGAGGCCCCTAAAATACATGGGGAGAAGGGGGCTGTTCTGAAGCCTGCATCATAATTCCTTCTAGATCTCTTCTTCACTGCTGATGTGACTCTCCTTGTGCATATGTGGAAGAGTAACGTCAGGCTTGGAACATGACTGTTAATGAGGTTACGTTAATCTTCAGTTATGCATATGCAACCACAGATAATATGGATGCTCAATCAGAGAACAAAATTACCCTCATATTGCCCGGTTTCTTTAAAGTGAGACTCTTGAATAAGTTACATCATACTGATATGGTCGTGGTCAGGTCCCCATCTGTTTGTCCAAGGTTATGTATGGAGAGGCTGCTTTCATAGAGGATTATCAATGCCAGAGAACCGACCATAATGGGCTTATAACATTCACTAATTGAGCACTTATACTTCTAAAGTTGCATTGGAGTGTCTGCCTACATTTTGCTTCTCCCCATAAGTATATAATCTTATTCTGTATTATTGTTTTGTTTGCTTATTGACTGTTATACAGTGCCTTGCAAATGTATTCATCCCCCTTGGAATTTTTCGAGTTTTGTTGCCTCACTTCCTGGAATTAACATGGATTGTTTGAGGATTTGCATCATTTAATTTACAGAACATGCCCACAACTTTAATTTTTTTTAATTATTTTTTATTGTGAAGCAAACAACAAATAGGACAAAATAACAGAAAAAGTCAATATGCATAACCCCCCTAAAGTCAATACTTTGTAGAGCCACCTTTTGTGGCAATCACAGCTCCAAGTCACTTTGGATAAGTCTGAGCTTGTGAACAGCAATCTTTATGTCTGACCACAGATTTTCTATTGGATTGAGGTCTGGGCTTTGACTAGGCCATTCCAACACATTTACATGTTTCCCCTTAAAACACTCAAGTGTTGCTTTAGCAGTGTGTTTGGGGTCATTGTTCTGCTGGAAGGTGAACCTCCATCCTAGCCTTGAGGTTTTGCTCAAGAATATCCCTGTATTTAGCACCATCCATCTTTCCCTCAACTCTCACCAGTTTTCCAGTCCCGGCTGCTGAAAAACATCCCCACAGCTTGATGCTGCCACCACCATGTTTCACTGTGGGGATTGGGTTCTTTGGGTCATGTGATGTGTTGGATTTGTGCCAGACATAGCATTTTCTTTGATGGTAGAAAAGTTCAATTTTAGTCTCATCAGACCAGAGAACCTTCCTCCATACATTTTGGGAGTCTCCCACATGCCTTTTCGCAAACTCAAAACGGGCCATTTTGTTTTTTGCTGAAAGTAATGGCTTTCTTCTGGCCACTCTGCCATAAAGCCAAACTCTATGGAGTGTGCGGCTTATTCTCGTCCTATGTACAGATACACCAGTCTCTGCTTTAGAACTCTGCAGCTCCTCCTGGGTTACCTTAGGTCTCTGTGCTACCTCTCTGATTAATGCCCTCCTTGCCCGGTCCGTGGGTTTTGGTGGGTGACCGTCTCTTGGCAGGTTTTCTGTTGTGCCATGTTCTTTTCATTTGGTTATGATAGATTTGATGGTGCTCCTGGGGCTCATCAAAGATTTGGATATTTTTTTATAACCTAACCCTGACTTGTACTTCTCAACAACCTTGTCCTTTACTTGTTTGGAGAGCTCCTTGGTCTTCATGGCAGTGCTTGGTAAGTGGTGCCTCTGTCTTAGGTGTTGCAGCCTCTGGGGCCTTTCAAAAAAGGTGTGTATATGTAATGACAGATCTTGTGACACTTATATTGTACACAGGTGGACATCATTTCACTAATTATGTGACTTCTGAAGGTAATTGGTTGCACCAGAGCTTTTTATGGACTTCATAACAAAGGGGGTGAATACATACGCACATGCCAATTTTCTGTTTTCTATTTAAAAAAAAATGTTTTATGTATATATTTTTCTCATTTCACTTCACCAACTTAGACTATTGTGTTCTGATCCATCACATAAAATTCAGATTAACAAAACATTGAACTTAAGGCTGTAATGTAACAAAATAGGTAAAAAGTCAAGGGGGTTGAATACTTTTGCAAGGCACTGTATATGTCTTGACATATGTAATAATAATATGATGTAAATAATATTTTCTCATGTTGGCTAATACACTGTAGATGCCCCTCAACTGATGATCCATATCAATGTTATTCCCCCTGCCTGCATTCTGGTTTTATATCCCTATTTCCCATTGTTACTTGAACTCTGCATCCTACCCACCTCCACCATGATACTTTGCATACCTGTGATGATTAGCCAACATGTTGCTTTTTTGATTGGTTTATTTGTTAATTTTGCCAAATATTAAATATGATTTACCACATATGTTCTTGATGTGTGCCTCGCTAATGTTGATACCATAGCATTTCCGCAACACCAATGAAAGGACCATGATAGTCAACATCTGTGCCCTGCACCATCAGTTAGGGGTGTAAATGGTATTTTTGCAGTGTGTTTGCATTACTGGATTAAACCATGAGGGGAGATAGGTATTGACAATCTAGTTTAGCCTTTGAATCCATGGCACAAAACCTGATAAATAGAATGAGACAGGTGTTGGTAACTGGTGCACATAATAATAGTGAACATATATGCAAGAGTCAGGTGGTTAGGGTGGCACAGTTGTTAACATCTTGTTGTATATGGATATATATATATATATATATATATATATATATATATATATATGCTTAGTCATAGCTTGGAGTCCCCTGCCTGCCACGTTCATCCTTTTAGCAAGGTCACTATTTATTCTGAAAATTATATAGATATAAAGATATATAATATGAACTACTGTGCGTACAGATATTTTCTTCTGCACATAAACATTAGACAACTGCACCTCATACTGACATATGCTCTAATATATACCATGAATAAATATCTCCATGTGTTGGGAAAGAGGAATATCTTACATAGCTGTGGCTGAAAATCAAACTCAGGAACATTACCCCCACCATCACCTGCACTAGTGACAGAGATATTACTTCAACACTACATTAAAACAGGATGGGTATATTGAAGGAAGATCTATGTACAAATATAATAATGTTCTGGAATATTAATCTGGTGTTTCACAATTATGGTACAGTACAAATGAAAATAAAGACTGATTATAGCATGAATAGATAATATTTTATTATCTACAAAGACCGCATGTTGTATCATGTCTGGTTGTCTGGGCGATTAAGACCTAGAGAGATAAGGACAAGATATCAATTAGAACAGTATATGCATTGACTGCAACACTTCATCTTAACAGCAATATATATAGTATATCAATTGCGTATATATGCAACATAACCACTTTCTCACCTACCTCCTCTTGCGGAGCACTGGGCCCCCCCCCCCCCAAGTGGCTGGGCACCTCCTCCCTCTACAACGGGCACGAGGTGTTGGAGGGATGGGCGCGTCCAGGATGGGTGGCTGTTCAGCACCAGACATTGGGGTAAGGGGTGTGAAGTGGAGGTGGAAGGCTCTGGTTGTGGTGGTGGTTATTGAGCCTGTGCAACCAATGGCTGGATGATGTCAACCTGGACCGCCGCCGATTGTACCTGTCGCTCCTGTATGGGCGTCTGTCCATGTGAGCCATTCGCACATATCACTCCATTACTCTCATATAGTAGCCTTATGGTGTTGGCCTGCGTGGTAGCTATCTCCAGTGCCCTTTCATTATGTGCTCTGGTCTGTAGCATGAAGTTGGTATTACACTGCTCATCTTCCTGGATGTGCCTCATGAAGTTGTCCTGCCAGGGTCTTTGTGGTGAGGTATGTGTTCTCCCACTGGACAGACTTGGACTGGCTATGTGCTGTGGTGATGCCAGAGGTGTTGTTATTGGTGATAGTGTAGGTTGTTACACTGGGGTGGACATTTGAGACAGTGAATCCTGGGACACCGGTGTGGCCTGCTGGACCGGTGTGACCTGGTGGACCGGTGAGACCTGTCGGACCAGTGTGGCATGGCCCGTTGTAGCCACATCTGCTGTGCCACCATCTGCTGTGGCACCATCTGCTGGGGTCACATCTGCTGGGGCCACATCTGTTGTGTCTTTATCTACCCAGGCCACATCTGCTGGGGCCCAGTCAGGAGTGGATTCCCATTGGGCTCAGGATAAGCCTTCATCCTTATGTCAGGATGTGGAATTGCTCGACCTGCTAAACGTGGTCTAATTAAAATGGTGCTCAGGTCAAAGGGCTGGGACTGTTGCCAGGATGCACGCGATGGTCCAGCGTCTTGTGTTTGTGCAGGTCCCTCAAGTTCCTGCCCCTGCATTGGTGAAGATCCTCCATCATCCTGGGTAGCCGACACCTGCCTGGTACTGAAATGAGACAACAATTGTTTTTGAGTATTGTTGTTCTGAACAATTGTTTCCTGTGTGTTTCCATATACCTGACATCATAGTGACTTGCAATTGGCTGTGATTTTTCTATGCAGATAAAGATTGATCTGCATCATGAGCATTGTGGATAATGGTTCATATCAATATATGCAATTGTGGTGCGGTGTGCAATTTGCAGTTCATTAGGACACATTCTCATCTGAATCTGCTGTGCAGTGTGTGACAGACCAACCTGTGACCAATCCTCAGCAATGTGTGTTAACATGCTAATGAGACATGGCCCAGGTTAGCCTTTTACACGACATGCACTTGCAGTCCATCAGAGTCTGTATTCGCATATGCTGCAGTGTGCACACCCATACATGTAGTCTCATGGGGATGTTGAATCAGACTACAGCTATACCCAGTTTAACATGGGGTAGAGAGGGAAAAGTGAACTCATGACAATGAATACACAATTGCAATGGAGATTTATCCATTTATGCCTTATATGCAATCTGAACCAACAGCGAACATAACAGTAACATAAATTGATTTGCAAAATGCTATTCACAATCAGTTGTAACTGAAGATATTGGACATACATTTCATTGATAACAATTCTGACAACTATATTTAGTCAGACTGTATTTAAATGGTTATTGCTGCCCCATATATCTGTAGTCAAAATCAGAGATCTTACATTGCCATTCAATGTTAGTTATCTAAGTGTGTGGGGTTCATTTGTGTGGATATGAGGGTGTGAATGTGTATATGGTACTCACAGTGCAGGTTTTCTGGAAACCCTGAGTCCAGTTGGCCAGGGAGGCCCACTTCTGTCGTCGGCTCCATCCACTCCTTGAGCATGCGCTCCCATATAGTGTAAGTTATATTAGCTGGCAGCCCACCACCAGTTGCCCGTGCTGACATGTGCTCCTCTCACATGTTCTTCTTTACCTTCATTGGGCAGTCATCGTAACAGTGCTTTACCGACTCACGGTTAGCAAAACCCTTTTTTTTTTATTTCTAATTGTAATATTTATTATAGTATATAACATAAAAAATAAAACATACTAAAAAGCATATCTTCTGTTAATTTAAACATGATTATAGCATAAAAATAAATAAGCTATACAATAACCTATTTCATCCACACACACATCCACACCCATTTATATTCCTTAAAACTTTTTAGGGGGAATCAAATATATAATCTGGTTAAATGGTAGACAATAGAAAGGCAAGAAGGCAAAACAAAAACAAAAACAAATGGAAAGCCTAGGAGGTAGTTCAAAGGTAACTTATCCTAGGACAGTTCCTAATACAACCAAAACTTTCCTCAACCCTGTTTTAAAGAGTCCCAAATTAACCATTTATTTTGAGCTTGCAATGTTAAACCAACCGACATAAAATGTCTCTCTAATTTCCTACACCGAGCAACTTTAAATAAAACTTCACTCCATATTGGAGGGTTAATTTGTTTCCATTATGAGACAATGCAAAGTTTAACCATTGTAAAAACCTGAATCATTAAAGCTAATTCTGCTTAATTATATTTGTCTGAAAAAATGTGCATTATTCCACTACTGGGGGCAGGGATAATCCTTCTACCTATTGAAGCCGAAACAAATTCATAACACTTCATCCATATAGGTTTAAGGCATGGGCAGTCCCACCATATATGGATCTGACTGCCACTCTCTGACTGTTTCTCTCTGAGCAGCATTTTTAATAAATCTATTGGCGTTAATTAAGGCTTTTGCCCAATTGGAGGGTGATATAGAACTTCCTATGTCCCTCTCCCATGACTTTGTCACCCTCGATACATCCCTAACCAACTCCAAGGAGATAATGAAATGCCTTAGCTATCATGTGTAAATGATCAGACTTTATTATATTTAGTTCCCAACCTTTCATAGTGTTGGTTGAATTCACTCCTGATCTCAAAGAGATGATAGCATGCCTCATCTGTTCAAAAACAAGCCAATCATTTGTTCTAATCCTAGCCTTCCACTAATTTCAAAAAAGTTTGCCATCTCATTTATAAACAAGTCTTTTACAGTTATAATCCCATTCTCACTCCATATTTTCGACCATGGTATATTAAAATATTTAGCTACTACATTGATTGGCGTAAAGTTACTTAAGAAAGGCAGTATTTTATATTTATTATTTAATCTTTTCCATATTAACAGAATATTCTTAACAATATAGGAGTCTTTTCCTATGTAACTTAACGGGGAATTCTGAATATATATTAAAGCTCTTAAATCCTTGTTTTTAACTGATCATTTTTCTATCTGATACCATGAATAATTATCCACAGGGTATAACCATTTTAGAGCATGTGTCAACAAAACTGCATCTTGGTACAATCTTAACAGAGGATATGCAATCCTTGAGTGAACCTATGTGCCATAATTTCTCTCTTAACTCTAATATCAATAGTACTCTGTATTTTTTTAACCCAGAAATTTTGCAATTTAGTTGGGATACACCTTAATATATAATTAACTCTCTGCAGTATCGCCATTTTAATACAGGAGATTCTCCCGGAGAAGGACAATTTCAAATCCTTCTAGGCTCTCTATAATCACCTTAATTTTGTCATACAGTTTCTTACAGTTAAATATAATTTGGTTTACTTCATCTTTAAAAGTGGTTCCCAAGTGTTTTATAGTATTAGAGTCTCAATTAAATTTATATTGTTCGTGCAGCTAGTTTCTATTTTTGTTTGAGATATTGAAAATTATAGTTTCGTTTTTTTGAGCATTCTGTTTGTAGTTAGATACTTGACCAAATTGTTCAAATATTCTCATTACATATGGTAGAGAGTCAATCTGTCTGGACAAAGTCAATACTGTGTCATCAGCAAACATAGTAATCTTATGCTCTCTCTCCCCCACCCTTATGCCCCCTATAACCCCAGAGCTCCTAATGGCTTCCGCCAAGGGCTCTATGAGCAACGCGAACAGTGTGGGGGAGAGAGGACACCCCTGTCTTGGGCCATTGCTGATTGTAAAAAAATCTGACAGAAAGCCGTTACTACTGACTGCAGCCGTTGGTGCCAAATATAGGGCTCCTATGGCAAATTAACCAAATTTACTGAAGCCCATCTTATTTAACGTGGCCATCATGTACTCCCACCCTACCCTGTCAAACGCTTTTTCAGCGTCTAATAACATGAATAGGGTGGGTGCACCTGATGATTTTGCCTCTATCATCAAATTAATTAATTTCCGTACATTATCTTGTCTATATCTTCCCAATATAAACCCCATTTGGTCAATTTATCTAGCATGTTTTTTATTCTATTTGCCAGAATATTTGCTTACACTTTCAGATCAATATTCATTAAAGAAATTGGTGTGTAATTTTCACAGTCCTGCACCTCCTTTTTATTTTTCGGTATCATAATTATCTTTACCTTCAACATCTCCTCTGGAATTGAACCTTCCTTAGCAAAGACATTAAACAATATTTTCATATATTTACTTATTATTGGAAAAAATATTTTATAGAAAACGTTAGTATACCAATTTAAACCAGGAGACGTGTATGGTTTTAAACTCTAAACAACTTCTTCAATTTCAAGTTAAGTTCATCCAACTCTCTGCATGATATTCTTGGTAACTTGCTTTCCTCCAAAAAAAAATTCTATATCTTCCTTTGTTGGTTTTCTAAATGACGGATCATTAGCCAAGTTATACAACTTTTGATAATAATTTGCGAAAGTTTTAGCTGTCTCATTTGGTTTATAAATATATTTACCTTCACTACGCAAACATTCAATTCTAGTACTTACATTTAGTTTTTTTATTTTATTTGCAAGAATTTTACTAATTGTATTATTATGATAATGATAGACCTGTTGTCTCCTCCAAATTGTTTTATCCAAAATACTTTGATTAATTTATTTATCTGATTTTGCAATTTCTTAATTTCTATGGTGGTACTATTATTTGGATTTATTTTATTACTCTGCTCTAATTTATATAGTTGAACTAACAATTTTTGCAAAGGCAAACCTCTTTGTTTTGTCCGTTGAATTTTTGTTTTAAACAAAATGCCCTGAATAAATGCTTTAAAAGTTCCCCACAGCGTGCTACTACTTATGTCTGCTTGATCGTTAATCTCAAAGAATTTATACATTCCCTTTTCAAGGGACAATTTAGTCTCCTCGTCTTCCAGCAATGTATCATCCAGTTTCCAGAGAGGTCTACTGTATTGCGGATTATCTAATTTTATTTCCATTATAAGATAAGCATGATCTGATATTGTATTCGATCCTAACTCAACTTTATTTACTTTACTAGCGACTTGCCCATCAAAAAATGACGGCAATGTGATGTATATGTTTGTGAAGTTGTTTAGTTATTTAAATATATTTTTGACCCTTGTAAGTATTGTGATATGAACATGTATTTTTGTAAAATGTTGATGTAATGGTTTTTTAACATGAAATTTGTATCTGAAGAATTGTTCACTTTAATATACATAGAATCCAGAGGAAAGTAAAAAGTAAAAAGACTTTTTGAAACGTCCCAAATTTTAACATGAAGTTTAAAATATATGTAAGCAATAACCTTGAAAGTATATATTTTTAAAATTTAACTTTATTTTTTATGTAACTTTGTAAGTTTTCAAAACATTAGTCTAATTTTGAACATTATAAACAGGAACATAGTAAATACATTTTGTAACATAATTTTGAATAAAAAGTATTAACATTTGAATGTAAAAACAGTTTAACTTTAAATTAATCAGTATTAACATGCAATTTATATTAGAATAATTGTTAAGTTTAATATACATTGAATGTAGAGGAAGGCATACAGTAAAAACTCTTCTTAAACCGTAACTAATGAAAGTAATTCCTTACTGACCACATAAACTGGCGATAAACATTAATGTATGTAGTAATCTTAAGATAACAGAGAATATTTACATTGTGACTTAAAAGGTGCTTGAGCTCTTAACATGAACTTTGTAATATGTTGAATGAAATAACTTGAAAATATTGTTTTTAAACTTGTAACATTAGAAACATTAACATAGTGACTTAACATTTTAACATAATTTTTCATAGAAATGCAAGGCAAGTATTTTGTGAGGCGAATCATTCATAAACAGTACTTCCATTAATTATGACTGAATTAAACAACAAATTGTTATGTATTTTTAAATGTTTTTCCAAAATGTTTGCATGGCTTTAGTTTGTATCCTGCAAAGTTATAGTACTTCATAGTAGACAATGTTTTTAGTAAAAATACGTCCATCTTCTAATAAATCACCTTGACTTTCATTTTTTTCAATGTAAACTTTAATAGCCTGTGGATTTTTGCACCGTGACAATGCAACGTACAATTGACCATGTGCAAATACTGGTTCTTCCCAAAAAATACCCACAGATTTGAAAGTTTGACCTTGTGATTTATTAATGGTCATGGCAAATGCCATAATAATGGGAAATTGTCTTCTTTGAAGTATAAAAGGGAGACTACTTTCACTTGGTGCTAAATCTATTCTTGGTATGAAAACTCTCTCTCCTTTATGGGTCCCAGTTAAAATTTCAGCATCTATAAAATGGTCCTTTAATTGTTGAACAATTAATCTTGTGCCATTGCATAGGCCTTTTTTGGGGTTCATATTTCGCAGTAACATGATAATTGCACCTTTCTTTAGCTGCAAAATATGTGGTGGCATTCCAGAAGGAGTTAGAGAGTTTAAGAATTCAGTCGAAAAGTTAGCCTGACTTTCATTGTCATCAGCAAGTACAGAATCAGCACTGTGATAATTTATTTGCGGTGCATACATTTTTTTTAATATTTCATTATTGAGGATTAATGCATCTTTATTTTTACACGTCAGTATGACTTGGTTGGCAAGCTCGGAATATTCTTCGTTATTGATGCTCCCTTCAAATATAGCCGATATAATATCTTGTTGACAAATCATCTGAGGTGGGATCTCTACAGTGTCGTCAGCTAAATGTAGTATTTTTTCTGTTCTGCCTTTTCCAATTTTAATAAGCCAATCATTGAAATAATTTTGTCCTTCTGATCTCATATTTTGTTGCAGTTGAAGATGGGTAAAATGTTTCCATACTGTGCTTGACTTGATACAGGTTTCGATAATGTCAGTTCGATTTCCATGTACAACAACAGGTAATGTTTGTCTAAAATCGCCACCCAACAACATTACCTTTCCACCAAATGGAAAAATATTATCCATGACTTCACGAAGCAAACGGTCAATACATTGGAGGGCATAGCATGACATCATTGTGGCCTCATCTATTATAATTAATTTACATTTCTTAAATGTCTTTGCTTGTAAGGATGTCATGCGAATATCTGACACAAAATTTTCTAAAATAGGCACTGGCAGTTTAAATCCACTATGAACAGTTCTTCCACCTTCTAATAAAAGTGCAGCAATTCCAGTAGTGGCAAACGCCATTGCTATTTGTCCTTGTGCTCGTACTGAACTCATTAATAAATTGTACAAATAGGTTTTTCCTGATCCGCCAGGTCTATCCAGATAGAAATAACGCTCTGTCACCATGTCATCATCTATTGCATTTTTAATGGCATGAAATGCTTGCAATTGTAGTGTATTTAAAGTTGCAAGTCTTTCTTGTGTTCTTTCTGCTTGTATTTGAATGTCATAGTCTTCAAAGTTTATGTCATCTATAAGACCTGGATCAGGCAAATTAAAACTTGCACAACTTAATCCATGAGTTAAAAATACTTCTTGGATTTCCATTAACGCTTTTAAGTGTGCAATGGGTTCATTGTATCGTCGCATAAAGTCTTCAGCCATATTACTTTTAAAAGTCTCCCACAAAGCTAATGCATTTGGAGCATTTGAGAAGATACAAATAAAAGCAAATTGTTCTCTCATCTGTCGTGGCATTTGACATTGTGCTGCTTCTTCTAAACATCTTTCCCACTCTGTATCATCAGCGAGTAAGTTTCTATGTCTTGCAGCTAAATGGAAGGATTCATATACAATGTCATTAACAGTTCTTAATTGTTCAAAACTTTGTGCTCCTGGAACATTTAAAAGTAATATCCGTAAGCAAAAACGTTCAACATCTCTTGGACTGACTGTGTAAATTCGTGGAATTATTTTATTGCCTCTGGTTTTTCTTGGTCTCCATAATCCATTCACAAAAACATAGTGATATGAAATTTCAATATATAAGTATTGTGTTGCTTGAGCATCATTTGAATTTAATGCAAACCATGCAGTTAGTGTAGTGTGACGATCTTCACTTTGGGCCAATGCATTCATTTCATTTCCAGCATGGAAATAGACTAAATGTCGTTGTGGCAAATGTACTGCTAATCTATATACTGCATGTGATCTATCATGCATTTCAAATTTTAAAAGCCGCCACATAGCTTCTGGTGCACTGACATAGCGAGCATCTACATGAGATGCAAGTTCATCATGTACTAACTCACTACATTCAGGGTTGTCTGCACTTTTGACGACTACAGTAGCTGCATCATAGCCTTTGTAAATATATTTGTAGACATATTTAATGGATTTGATGGAAGTGCAGGCTTCTACGTTGATGTGGGCGTTGTACTTCATGAGTAAATGTGGATTGTAGGGTACTACATATCTATTGTCCACTTTTTTTCCACGAATAATGGCACTATCTCCTTCTCTTCTTTTATAAAGTGGATATCCATCACAATTTGCATATGTTTTGTCTCTATAATCTTTTGGAAAATCTTTTGAACATTGATTATTTTCCATACATGGTGATTGTGGATTAAGGTCTCCACAGGGTCCATGAATCATGCGATGAGTAACAATCTCATAAAGTCTACCATATAGTTCTGGATCTGGTAGTTCAGCAACTATGACTGCATCCACTTTGTCCGAAGTATCTAATTTATCTTTCTCTTGAAGTATTATGAGAAGATGTGCATGTGGAAGGCCTCTTTTTTGAAATTCAATGGTATATACATAAGCAAGACATTTGCCAAATAACTGATTTATAGTGAAGTCACGTATTAATTCATTTAATTTGATCTTAAAAACTCTGGCTACTAAATCTGGTCGATCTGAAGCACTTTGTCCAAGAAGTAGATTTTGATTAATTTCTGGCCATTGTGGATTACATGTAAATGTCACAAATAAATCTGGTTTTCCAAATTTTGTCACAATAGCCATAGCATCATTGTATCTTTCTCTCATATTTCGAGGAGATCCTTGAAAGGAAGATGGTAAAATGATGGCTTTGCCAGCTGTCATGTCTCTGCTTGTAGCCACGTCAGCAACATAGTCCATGAGTCCACAATATTGTTCTACACGTAGTTTATCTTGTTGATATTTGATAAAGTTTAAATTATTTGCCTCAACTTGCAAATATGAATCAATAATCCATTGTTGTGTTAGTTTTCCACCACATAAAATTGGATTAAATTCATCTCTAATGGCAATTTGAGCTACTTTAAATTCAAGCATAGAAACATTATTTCGGATTCTGGCTTTAGCATTTGGGTAACTGGGAAGGGTTAATTTTGGTTGCCAACCTGCTTCTCCATGTGGGAAAAATATGGGATATGTCATTGGATCTAAATTTGGACTTAAGATATTAATATTAATAAAATGGTTGCTCCTCATTTCTGGGATATACTCTAATGTCTCTTTGAAATGGTGGTTCTCCTTCATCATTCGGAAATACCATTGCAACTTCATTTGATGTTGGCAATTTATAACGATGTTTATCAGTATGTCTATCTCTTTTAAGCACCATATTAACCTTTGGCATGGGTAATTGATGTCTTTGTGCATGAAGTTGTTGTTCATTTTCTACTTCTGCCAATTTTTTGTATGCTTTACTGTAGGGATTGTTGTCCATAATGTTATTTAGCTCTATGAAAACACTGGGTAAGCATTTTTTATTTTCTTCCATCTGCATACGTTGGTCAACAGCTTCCATTGTATCTAGGACATATAGTTGAGCAAATTTTCTTTGCTCTCCTTGCTCTGGATGTAAATGTGAAGTCCGATGATAAATTTGTCCTTGGACTTTAAAACAGTAAGGACCATGTCCTGGTACATTAGCAGCCAATGTTGCCCCCATAGATGCAAATGATATGGCACTATTGTAGGATCTTATGTTTGTCTTAAAATTTTTGTAATTTGGAAAAGTAGGTTCAGTCATAATATTTTGTAAATAGCTTGGAAATTGTTTCCTTTCTGGAAGTTTGAACTTGCCTTTTTGACAACAACTAATAAATTGTCCATCTCTGGGTCTCTCCTGTTTAAAATAATAAGCCTCACAAAATTGACATTGAGTACTCATGTCCCCACAACTATGAACCTCTAGTGCTAAAGACTTGAGTAGAGGACAATTTGCAAAGCATATCGGATGTTGACTTTCATATTCATCAGGTGAAAAGTCATGAAATGTTTCAACAACAGGTTCTAAATGTTTATTTTTTTTCGTGGCTTTTCTTGGTATATGTTGTCCTTGTTTTGTTGAAATGTCCTGTAAGTTTTTAGTAAGAGTTTGTAAATGCTTTGTTTTTGTAGTTGCTTTTTTTGGTCTGTCTTGACTTATATCTTGTAAAATGTCATCTGATGTTTGAGGAACAGTTTGTAAATGCTTTATTATCTTTTTTATTTTTTTTGGTTGTATCTCTCATTTTTGCAGCTGATATTCTTTTATTTGCAAGTCTTTTGCGTTCTTTTTCTCGTCGAATTTCTTTCTCCTCCGGTGTCTGCTGTGCGGCCCATCTCTCTTGTCTTTCTCTAGTTTGACGTCTTTTCTTCTCTTCTTTGTTCTCGTTATCAGCCATATTAATCTGTAAAGGAAAAAAAAAATGTAATTGTGTATATTTTAATTTGTAATTCCTGTTAAAGATTCTTGTGCACAATTGGTGAAATAAAAGGCAAATCATTAATGTATCAGTTATATTTAATTAAAATTATAATTCCTGTCCTCACTGGCTAAGAATTTGGCCAATGGAATACTGCTGTAAATAAGCATGTAACATATTTTTTTAAAATAATTGTTTTATTTATTAAAAACGTTGTTTGTGGATAGATATTTACCACTGCAAAACTTATTTGCACTGAAAGCAGTTTCTTTAGTTTTCTACTTTAGTACTTATTATACTGTACCTTGGTTGAAGTGTGATTTAAATCCGAATGTTTGTTGGTCCTCGGTTCAAAATCGTTGTCCAATGGTGTGGTCCTCTGTTGGAAGTCCTGGTCCGATGGTGTGGTCCTCTGTGTAAAATCCTGGTCCTATGGTCTGGTCCTCTGTTGAAAGTTCTGGTCCGATGGTGTGGTCCTGTGGTGATAGCCCTCGTCCGATGTTGTGGTCCTGTGGCGATAGCCCTCGTCCGATGTTGTGGTCCTTTGGTGAAAGTCCTCGTCCGATGGTCTGGTCCTGTGGAGAAAGTCCTCGTCCGATTGTCTTCACGCAGTATCTGTTGTAATATAAAATAGAAAATGTTGTTTGAGTGAAATGTCTTTTAAATAAGTAAAAAATGTATGAATTTGGCTGTATTGTATCAGTTATGGTTATTTTTTTCTATTTTTTATTTTTTACTTTCTGTACAATCCCACGACTTTTGTTATTCTTATTTAAGGTTCTTAGTAAGGCTTGTGGGTTGTGATATATTAAATAAGAATATGAATTTATTTTGCTATGTGTTTATGTTAGTTTTTTGTACAATCCTGTTTTGTGCGCACCACGTGTGGTATACTTATTTAACCTTTATTGGGATGGTTATAGTTAGTGAAACATGAAGTAATATAATTAATGTTGTTTGCTATGTGTTTGTGTTATTTTTTTACAATCCTGTTTTGTGCGCACCACTTGTGCAAAAGTTATTTATTCTTGATTGTACTGGTTATAGGTTGTTAAACATTAAAGAAGAATGTTAATATAGTTTCCTATGTGTTTGTGTGATTTTTTGTACAATGCTATTAGGTGCGCAACACTTTTGTTATTCTTATTTTGGCTTCTTTGTAAGGCTTATAGGTTGTTAAACATTGAATAAGAAATTCTGTTTTGTGTGTAGCAGTTTGGGTCTCATTCAATTGCGATTTGGCTAATTGAATCGTGCCCTAAATAAGCACATAGCATATTTTTTTAAAGAAGTTTTTAGTCAGTGAAAAACTTTCTTTTGGATATATTTTTAGTAACTAAAAACTTCTTTTAAAAAAAATGTTATGTTCTTATTTAGAGCCCTATTCAATTGGGCAAATTGCAATTGAATGAGGGCCTTTGTGTGTACCATATGTTGCATAGTTTGCCCCTCATTGAATTGCATTTTTTACAATGTAATAGTACTCTAAGGCCGTCATTGAATTGCAATTTTGAAAATTGAATAGAGTTCAAAATAAGCACATCACATATATTTGTTAAAGAAGTTTTTAGTTATTAAGCATCTATCCAAAAGCAAGGTTTTCACTAACGAAAAAGTTCTTTAAAAAATATATGTTATGTGATTATTTGGATCCCTATAGAATTAGCAAAATGGCAATTGAATAAGGGCCTAAAAGTGCTTATTTATAGCCATATTAAATTGTCCAAAATAGCAATTGAATGAGGGCCTTTGGTTACTGCATTTGTTATATTGTCAGCTCCTCATTCAATTGTGTTTTGGCCAATGGAATAGAGCTCAATATCAGCACAGAGCATATTTTTTTACCGAATTTTGTATTTAGTGAACTTGTATCCAAAAGCAACGTGTTCAGTAAATAAAAAGTTCCTTTAAAAAATATGCTCTGTGCTTATATAGAGCCCTATTGAAATGGGCAAATCACATTTGAGTGAGGCCCTTGGCCATTAAAGATATATAGGTCCTCATTGAATTGCAATTTTGACAATTGAAGAGGGCTCTATATAATCACATAACATATTTATTGAGCAAAGTTTTTAGTTATTGAAAACCTTGATTGTGGTTAGAAGTTCAGTAACTAAAAAGTTCTGTATAAAAAATATGTTATGTGCTTATATAGAGCCCTATTCAATTGAGCAAGTCGCAATTGAATGAGGCTCATGGTTCTTTCTTGTTTATACTTAATACTTTACCTTGATTGAAGTGTCGAATGACAGACGGTCCCCTCCTGCCAATCTTAATCCGCTGGTCTTCTTGTAGTGTCTGTTTGAAAAAGAAAGTGAAATAGTTATTTGTATATTTATAATTTTTCATCTAGCAAAGCATGGCCTTTTGAGCATGTAATGTCTTGTTGTATCTTACCTCTTCTTCTTTGTTGGTGTTCTTTAAAAGGGATTATGCTTCACAGTGCACGGTGCAAATTGTTGAGTGACGCTGTTGATGCAGAGTCTGTTTGAATATTAAAAGAAATAGAAAGATTCAGCTTTATATGATCTATTGAATTGCAGTAAATTAATGTCATTTAAATATACTTATGTAATTATTTTCAATTGACCTTATTTTTTGGTGGGGGCTACACACATATGTGACATACATGAAGCACATTCCATAGTTTAATGTAATTATTTTGTGTGCGTGTGACATATCAGTATACATGAATCATATTTAAATTGTTAAATTAACCTTATATGTTTTTTTTCCAACACACATAAATGTCTGTGTGTGAGATGTAACTATAGATGATACACATATATGTGCGTGTCACATATCAGTATACATGACATATAATGTCATTTAAATGTAGTTGTTTACTGATTTTGTTTTAAGCTAATTTTGTTGCAGTGGCAATACACATAAATGTGCGTGTCACTATACATTATACACATATATGTTAGTGTCACATGTCACTTTGAAGGGGCAATACACATAAATGTGCGTGTCACATGTCACTATACATTATACACATATATGTCCGTGTCACATGTCACTATGCAGGGGCAATACACATAAATGTGCATGTTACATGTCACTATACATTATACACATATATGTCTGTGTCACATGTCACTATGCAGGGGCAATACACATAAATGTGCGTGTCACATGTCACTATACATTATAGACATATATCTGCGTGTCAGATGTCACTATACATTATAGACATATATGTGTGCGTGTCACATGTCCATATACATAAACCTCTGTTTAATATTGAATTATGTTTTTTTGTTGTTTTGTTAAATGAACCGTATTTTTTTTGTGAGCCTATACACATAAATGTGGCATATATGTCACTACATAAATCCTAGTTTATTTTTTTATTTGTTTGACCTGTCCTGATAATAAAATGTAATATATTATAGCTTACCTCTCAGTTGTAATTTGCAGAATGTAAAGTAGTAAATTAGTAAAGAATTGTCTTCTCAAGTAAAAGCAGCAGTTATCTCTGAAGTCACTCCGTTCATCACCTGAGGAGAAATGTATTTTTTTGTGTGAAATAGGCAGTATTTATAAACTTGTAGAAAGTTCTGGAAAGTGAGACCGTTAGAACGCAATACGCATGCGCTATTTGCGTTCCAGCTTACAATTTGCGTTCCATCCGCCATTTTCTGCGTATTACTGTTCAAATTGGTGTTTAATATGATTGTGATACGTTCCGCATAGTATGTGTTTCATTATTGCGAGTAAGTGTAGTGTAGTTACGTCTGAAGCCTCGTTTTCGTTTTGTTCGTCGGCCATTTTTTCTCTCGCTTAGCGATGATATTAGTGTCTAAAGTGTTTTATTTTGATTTAAATGTAGATGTAACTTGTTTTTTTGAGGTGCTGGATGGTTCCTCTTGCTGTAGGTAAGCTTTTTATGTGTTTGTTGTGTGTATTTCTTAAGTTTTAAATGTTTGTATGTCGGTGTGTTGCGTCCGATGTTTGCGAGGTCGTAATGTGTGGTAACATGTCTCGTATGGTGTTTGCGTGTGTAGCCTCGTTTTCGTTTTATTCGTCGGCCATTTTTTGTGTCACTTAGCAAATTATTTAGTGTCTAAACTCTTTTATTTTGAGTGCAATTAAGTTGTAAGTTGCATTTTTGAGGTCCTGGGTGCTTCCTATTTCTGTAGGTAAGGTTTTTATGTATGTGCTGTGTGTATGTATTGTGTTTTTAATTTTGTAATGTTCGCGAGTTGCGTCCGAGTTTTGCGAGGCCGTAATGTGTGTGAGCGTGTGTCGTATGTTGTTTGCGAGTGTCGTAATGTGTGTGTCGTGCTCTTTGGGTTGCGACGTGAACTTTGCGAGATTCGCAGTTCTTTGGGTTGGGAATTTGTGTTGTGAATTTTGCAAGGGTCGCAGTTGCTGCAACTGAAGCCCTCGCTTTGCGAGGTCCTCAGGTGCTGGCATGGAGCGCCTGTGGCGCTCCAAGCCAGCAACTGAGGCCCTCGCTTCGGCGCTCCATGCCAGCAACTGAGAACCTGGCACAGTGCCCTCGCTTTGCGAGGGCCGCGGGCTCGCTATGCGAGCCCGCAGCGTTAGCAACAACTCATACGCTCACAACTATATATGTGATTAAGTATCCATCAATTCCAAATCTATTGTTGAATATACATTGTAAGTAGGGGAAAAGCAGGTTTAATCTCTTTGATTCGGGTGTAATATTCTCCAAATATCAAACATATTATTATCTTTTATTAATCTTGAAAAATGTAAAGAATTTTTCATTAATTGAACCCTATTTTTGTTACTCTTTGAGATTTCCGATCAAGATTAGGATCAATAATCAAATTAAAGTCCCCTGCCATTATAACAGTGCCTTGTTCAATTCTTTTTAACTTATTAAACATACGTTTAAGAAAGGGCAACAGCTTTTTTTTTGGAGCATAAATATTGAGTATCGTGAATTTCTTCTCATTAACTTCCCCCACCCATAGAATATATCTGCCATTAGGATCAATTTCAACAAATTCTTCCTTAATTCTCAATTTTTTTCCAAAAAAACGAGACCCCTCTAGAATTTTTCTTAAACAGGGAACTGTATCTATGATCAAATGTATTCTGTCCCAAACTATACATTTTACCTTTCTCCCAATGCGTTTCCTGCAAAAGAATTATCTCTGCCTTTTCCTGTTCAATTAATCTAAAAATTGCATTTATATTAAACAGTGAAATTAACCCTCTAACATTAAAACTCAAAAGTTTTACTACCATACTTCAAATACCTGCTATGCAGTCTGTTCCAATTTCCCTTGTTTTGTTTTTTCTTACTTTCCTATCTCCTTTTTTCCTTTTCCTTTTCTCAGATCGTAATAATTTCTTCTCTCATCCAAAAAGCTTGCCCCCAAAACATTTCCAAAAAACATTCATACTTCCATTCATACTAACATACATAAATGTCTCCGCTGATCTTTCCCTTGCGGAGAAACGAACAGGGCTCTGCGCCAATGTAAAGAAATACTAGGTCATTTTTGTTCGAGGGAGGGACTTGTTTTCTCTAACTAGTTCATAGGTGTTCTTTTATGACTTTCAAAGTTTGGTTCTTTCATATTTAAGTTTCTCCCACTATTACTCTTATATTGGAAGTCCACCGCAAAAGCCCTTAATTTAACTAAATAAAACTATTTCATTGCATGATTAGTTATGTGATTAATTCTAACAAACTTAGGGTATTTATGTATAAACCAAAATAAATGACCAAATTTTATATATACTCCTATACTATCTATACAGTGTATTTGTGAAATTCTCTCTATCCATTTATTGCTGTGTTATTATCAATTGCATATTGCTTTAAGTGAAAGTGTCTCGGTAACGATTCCCTTATTACATCTAGTCATGTTTTGTGAAACTTATTACAATCCTACTTTCCTCTTTTAACCTTTTCCCTTACCTCCTTCACTCATTCAGTCACTTTATTAATCCCTTAAGGATTATTACAATATTACTGTGGAAATGAACTACTCCTAAACTCTATTCCTCTTAAATGTTAGAGCTCTATAACCCCCTATGTTATACTTCTACTTTGAAAAAAAAAATATATTCACATACCTATAAACCTCTATTTTCCTGTTCTAATTGCACCCTTAGCTACCATTTTTAAGAAAGACACATATCTCTAAATAGATTAACTCTAACAATTCATATTAAAGATAGCCAGTCCATTGTTCAATCATATTGTTCACAATGTCCCATGTTACTTCAATTGCCTATCTGGTTTGGGTAAACTTAATCCTTGTGGGCCTCTGTCTTCCTTATCTAATGAGAGATTCCAAGAGCTGATTTTGTGCCATTGGGTATCTTTCTGTACTATCAGTCCCCCTTGAGATAGCCATTTATATCTTACTCCTTCCTTCCTTAACAATTGAGTGATCTTAATATATTCTTCCCTTCTTTGCTCTAAAACTGGCTATTAATATAGCCTCTTTTGATGACAGATGACTATAACATCTCTGGGGATACTCTTATCAATAAAAAGCCGGTTTGTTAATCTGATGGAATACGTCTAATCTGATTTCTTCTTGTGACAAGGTAGGAACCAGAGATGAAAATACTTTGAGTAAATATATTTTTAACTCCTCCTCCAAAATATCTTCAGGTATCCTTTGGATTCTTAAGTTACATCTTCTTGATCTGTCTTCCATGTTACACATTTTATTGGACAGCTCATTAATTTTTCCTTCTAATTTTGTGCTGTATGACAGTAATGTATTATGATCCACAACCAACTAGTCAAACTTAATTTCTTGATCAAGGATTGTATTATTAATGTCTTTAATTGCCTTGGAATTTTCCGTTATCTGGACTTTGAGGTCGGACATAAAGTTATTCTGAAAATATTGGAAAAGTTTTTTCCATCTTAGTTACCGTAAGTAGGTCTTCAGCCTGTGAGACAGAATCATTATTCGTAGAGTTATCAGATAGCATTTTCAAATTTGAATCATAGATAAAGCCTCTAGTTCATTATCTTTATTTTTGCCAAAAAAATATTCTGTAGATTTTTGTACATTATTCTTTTTCCTCTACTGTTGGATTTTCCAATCACAGTCTTTTTAGGTTTAGACATTTTTACTCATTCGCCAAACCAATAAGCTATTTTCCCCAGTCAATGTAGCCCAAAAATCCTATGAGTAGGAATTAGACTGTTATAATCTATTTTCTTGCACCTGCCAAGACCCCAAATAGAAAATCAATTACAATTCTTCAGTAATTCCAAGACAATTCCAGTTAAAGTTAACCCATCTGGAATAACGACCTCGATTGTTATTGACTATAAACTCATTGCATTGTATAGTAACATTCCATAGTAACGGTCCATAAGCCAAAACCTTAGAGGTCAAAAGTGTATAACTTGCATAAATCCTTAATGGATGCTAAGCTTTAGTAGTCTCCAACTAAAATCAAAGGTGTCTCCTTGTAAATATCCAGATAGCAGCGATTACTTCTTTATCAGCATAACTTGAATCCAGTATTCACTGTGGGAAAGGCTTATTCACCACCTCCACTGATCTTTAACTCCAAGGATTCCTGGCCCATGTCTCTCTTCATTGCAGAGAGTTATGCTGTTTTTAGACCCCCCGATGATCTTGGCTGGGTAACAGGACGCCAGGAGTCATGCCGACTGCACACAGGTTATTTCCACACTGCTTTGGGGATCAACTCGCAGCTGCACCGCCTTAGCCCTTTCAGCATATCTCCAGGTCTCCAGGTCTCCTCCATCACACCATCCAACCACGGGGAACCCAGGGCAGCAATCTAGGCACCAGGCCTAGTTGTCTCTGCCGCCCTGAAGCAGCATCCTCTTCTCCTCGTGACCTACTACCGCTCAATCGGCCACTGCAATTACTTCCGGACACGCCCCCATCTCCGATCAACTATACGGTTAGCAAAACCCAGTGACGAGACTTCTGCAGCAATCTCAACCCAGGCATGTGTCTTCCGGCTGAGCCTCACATCCCTCCCGCAATGGATGATATCATAGCGGAAAAGGACATCCCTTAGGAGGACGTCGATCTCCTCAGGGCTATAGTTCAGTGCCCTGGTTAGGGCCACAGCTTAATTGCAGCCTTGATTGGCGTCCTCCGCTTCCTATAGGTTAATTGACATGTGCCTGGCTCACAACTTACAGCCTTGGCGCCAGTTATCGGATCGGAGACCCGTCAGCTTTACGTCTGAAAACAGATCTTACAGGCTTGAGGCTGTGGCCCATAACTCGCGCCCAGCTCGATTTTAATTTCAAGCCCTCAGCCGTTGCAAGTGTGAGTTTGAATTTAATCAAGCTGATGGAGGTGACATGTCAATCAAATAGCAAATCACTGAATATGAAATATGAATCTATATGTGGGTGGCTTGATATGTGTTAACTCATTGATTCCTGAGATTGATATAACCCCGAAAATTACTCATTAAAAATGCAATTTTATATTCCATATTTACAGACTTGAGACTGTAGTGCAATTAGTTCTAATGCCTTTCAGTATTGATTTTTTATTTGCATTTCAAGTGCTCCTGACTTGTCATCAAGGCCTTTGCGAGTCCTCTTTGGTACCATTAACTTGTGGTTTGATTTTTGCCATTTGCGGGTTTGACTGAGTGGTTAGCGAGGGGGAATCGGAGCATTTGAATAGCGAGTCGCAATTTTAGCGTTCACAATTATTGCGGCCATGAAAGATCAAAGGCGGGCAGGGCATTAACTTGCGATTTTGAAAATCACTATGAGTCACAGCTTGGAGCATGTAACTCGATTGGAGCCTGCAAAAAGTTGCCAACTGGATAGCAAATTAAGTTACAGACTCCATTTCTGAGCCCGGATCTCAATTGAATGAGGCCCTATTTTTGTTGAGTATTGCTAAGTATGGTTTGCTGGATAGGTGTTTTTAATAATTGGTTTTGTAACAGAGTGAAATGGTTACATTATAGAATAAAGTCAATCAGTCTGTTTTAGCGAATATGGGCACAAAATGAAATATATTGATTAACACCTATAGTCCAGAATGCAGGTGCTAATTAGTCTTTCTTCTGTGACCACTCCCAAAAGGGTAACAGAAGGATTGTGGTATATATGGATTATTTACCTCTACTACAAATTAGAAAGTTAAACTGTTTTATACATTACCACCTGAGTAACACCTGTCTCATTTTAGGATCCCTTCTCAAGATAGTCTGAAGTAATCCCTTTTTGTGTTATTGGTTTGTTAGAAAGAGTTGTAGAGATAATTTAGATATAGACAGATATAGTAAGATATCTTAGAGAAGATAGGAAGTGGCATAGGTTTATTACAAATAGACTCCTCCCTGTTTGCATGTATAGGCATAATTAGAGTGTGTATATATTATATGGTGGATACAGATATGGCAGAGTGGTGTTTGATGTTCTCCCTGCCAGGGAGCAGTCTGGCCCCATGTATTAAAATTAATTTATCAGAGAATATAGGTTACCTTACAGCCGGATGGTCATTAATTAAAAGTCCTAGACTTGCACTGCATTAGCTTAGTAAGCTACTGAGCCTCCCTTTAGAGTGACTCTGACACCTGATCCTATCCTTCAAATGGTGAATAGAGCCTGTCTCTACTTATACATTTCATGACTTTAGATCAGTATCATTACAAGAAGACAAAACGTAATTTCTGCATATATGTGGATGCCTCTTTATCCAATGAGCAGTCAGTATATATTTGCAAGCTTCTAGGACATATTTGCAAGCTTATTATATTAAATGAGCCAGACTTTTTGCACTTCAATGCATATTTGTTAAAAGTACAGTTATATGTAGGCATATATAACTGTAGGTGAAATTCACTTTATGTCTTTATTCTGTAATAATCTTACATCCCTACAGTTATCAGGGCTCAGAAATATATGGGTTTACAATTTAGGAAGCTACATTTTGACTAAAGGTTGGAATAATTGTATCCCTCCAATAGGAGAGTATATGTAATATAATCTATTCTTTGTGCCAATAGGATCAATATATTCCACACAATTGCCTTATTTTATTTCCCCTGTTCTCTTTTTGTCATTTTAAAACATTTTATTCGTCGCTGTTTTGTATAAATACAATTTACATTTATCTAGTATTAGTGCTTAAATAGAGTCCTATTCAATTGGCCGAATCTCAATTTAATAAGGTTGCAAAGGTTTATTTCATTTTAACAGGAAAATGTTTTAACTCTTCATATGTTAAAAAAGTATACTATAAGTGTATGTGTATGTTTACAATGGTAACAGCAATACCAATGGAAAACCATATAACGTAAATAACATATAAATATAACCTCTTTCTTTACCCAACAAAATGCACAACAAAATGCTTGGCATTTGTATGAAGAAAAGTACTTATCACTAGTGGCACTGAACCATCATAAATGTGTCAATCAGCTTCTTCTCACCTGGGTCACCTTTCAGCCCTGGGGGTCCTTGGGGTCCTGGTGGTCCTGGGGCTCCATCTCTCCCATCTCTTCCATCTCGGCCACTGAGGCTTGGACACTTATCTGACTCAAGGGATAGATCCTGGCACGATATCGCTTGAATTACTACAGGTACAAATATGATTAAATTGAAGAAATGGGGCATGTCTGAGATGACCTGTAATGGAAATGATCATATTACTTTTTGCTTTATATTGTAAGAGTATGTAATCATTGTGTATCATTACCCAAATACAACAGCAAGGAATTAAGACAGATGAAATTGTATAAAAAATAAAGTGTGTTTACTATTACCTGGTTTAGATATAATCCTTTTTAAATGTTTTTGCTTTGAAATGACTAATTTTTTTTTGTGCTAATCTTTGTTAAGAGATTGCATCTTCACAAGGTAAAATTATGATGAATTAGTGATTTGTTTATTAAGTCATTCACAATGTAAATACAATGAACATCATATATAATAGTTGTCAAACTACGAAACGTTGTCACGCTTTGCGAGCTCGCAAACGAGAGTCCGCATTTGCAGAGGTAGAGGCTCCCACATCAGCTGCAATGGGCAGAGCGAGGGGCCGCATTTGTAGAGGTGGAGGCTCTACGGCGCCTCACAAGCGGTTACAAACAGACACACGCAATGACTAAATACCGACTTACACAAAAAAACACAAGCCGCGGGATTTAGATTTTTTTTTTTACAGACTTACACAAAAAAATACGAGCGGCGGGACTTAGAATAAAAAATTATTAACTCGCAAAAATACAAACTTAACGGCTGCACCGTGCACAGCGAAAAAACACAAAATACACACACAAAAAAAAAACATTACACACAGCAAGGGGGGACAGCCAGGGCGTCTCGGAATCAGGTTGCAAGCAAATTTAAGTCCAATTTACAGAGTTTAGACACTCTAAAATTCCCTAAGCAAGAGAAAAATGGGCGCCGGAAAAAAACAAAAACAAGGCTACACGTCCCCTAAACCTTCAAAACACCGCCAAGCACATACGACTTTTACAAAAAAACACATGAGGTACAAAATACACTATTAGCAAGGATGCAAAATCATCCACACCCGCGTACCATATACACCATCACCGCCATTTTTCAACACTAACTTACAGAATGCAGAACTACACAGCTACACAAATGGCTTCCACTCGCGCATGCATCCTATTTACACTACACACTGCACACATTGCTGACACTTACACCTCAGCTTAACAGTGCAAATCTACATTGTATGCTGCAGGAACATCAAAACAGATTGTTAGCTCTTCAGCACATTGCTTGCTGCATATATTAATTACAAATAGGTAAAGTATATTAATTTATGATTTAATTAATTAATTAATTATCATGAAAAAATACATATACAGAACAAAAAAAAACAAACACCACAGTATCATAATAAACGAGAAAAGCCTTCACCTCGCGCCTCACAAGGAGCGCCAATGGTTCTCATAGGACACAAAGTAGACCAGGGGAGAGGCTTGCAATAAGCGCAAAACGGAAATCAGCGCGGACCTTACAATGAGAGCAAAAACGCCTCTGATAACAAAAAATACACCAACCGAGAGGGTTGCAATGAACGCCAAAGGCGCTCATTGCGAGCCATGCGATGAGCACCAAAGGCTCCATGTAAGAGAAACTCTTCTTGGTGGCAGCCAATCTGCATCATGTGTGACATCATCATCAATATTTGCAATACTTATCTAAAGGTAACTCTGAGTATCCATAATGTCCATAGGGGATCTAGAGTTACTTGTAAAGAAGATTTAAAATCAGATTTCTGACCATCAATATTTAATTAATAAGCAGATCCACAACATATATATATATATATATATATATATATATATATATATATATGAAGAGTGAGGTAGCCGTGAATGTCCAGTAATCCAGTTGAATAATAAGAGTATTGCAGTGAATAGTGATACCTTTTTTATTGGACAAACTTATTCATAATAATGCAACAAGCTTTCGAGAGATAATGCCTCTCTTTATCAAGTCAAAAATCAGTATCGCTTACGTTTCTCCAAAAGGTATCACTATTCACTATATATATATATATATATATATATATATATATATATATGCAACACAAGCTCATTAAGCTGGAGCTGACCTAGCTCCTATAAGTTTATATATATATATATATATATATATATATATATATATATATATATATATATATATAGTCAGCTCCAGCTTAGTGGGCTTGTGTTGCACTTATGTGCTAATGTTAATTGTGTAAAATAGGCTGTGTCTTTGAGCTGTTTCGTATAGTAGTGTGATAACCTGTATATATTAAAGAACAACCTTAGGGCACATATAACATGATTTCATTTGTTTATTTAATCATTCTTAGAAATAAAATCATGTTTGAAGAAAGTAATCAATATAGATTTTAAAACATACATTTAAGCTGTTCAAGTACATTGATTGTGATGGCTATTGTAAGAGAATAAATAGAGCCTGGGTGAATGCAGTATATTTACCTAGAAATGTTAAAAGCTTTTAAAAAAAATATAGATATAATTAAGCACTATTAATCATTATAGGATCACATTTCAATATTTATGAAACTTTTTGAGCCATACATTGTACAATACATTGATGCCAATATTACTAAAATTATTCAATAATATTATACGCAATACATGGTTAGACAGACATTCAGTGTATTAACATAGACATAAGTAATTAAAATATTAAATTGTTCATGTTTTATCTTCAAGTAACATCCACATAGGTCTCATTAAAAATTATTTTTGGGGGGCTCATCATCATGTAATAATATGATTACTGAAATTAGCTAATATATATGCAATCATATTCTTATATATTTTATGTAACCAATATCATAGAACCATAAAAGTTGTTGATTTTGTCTCATTTGTACATTTTATTATGTTTGTATTTACTATAAGTGAATACTGTCTATGTTCATTCGGCTGATTTTACTTATATCACTACTATTTGCCCATATACTATTTTATACTCACCAGTTTACTTCCACGTTGATGATCGGTAAAGGGATATTTTTCTATAATAGAGTTTCCAGTTCAGATGTACGAACACAACAAGCTCACTACACTGGGCTGATCTACTTTTATACATCAGAATATCGATTACTTGGAAATATCTTCATGGACTTTGGAGCCTTTGCAAAAAGATTGACCTAGATGTCATGTACGTATTAAATTTAGTATAAACATTGCACCATGACAAATAAGCACTAATCACTATTCCAGGTCAAGTAAATACTTTATAATATGAGATAACTTACATTGAATCAAAAATATTGGGATACGTATGAGAAAAGTAGGTTTAATATTTAAATCTTGTTATTGCTGAAATAAGACACTCATAAATAGTTATTCCTAAAATATGTCAGATGTATCAAATAAGAAAGTGATGCAATTATTACATTAGAACATTTTAATGCTTGATACATTGGTCAATATTTTATGCATGTATTAAATTTGGATATATGTAATATACTTGGGTCTGTTTCTATCTATACACTTCTGTGTTATCTTGGAAGCCTCTTAAATTAATTGTAATTCAGTTTACGATGAAAGCAGTTATTAGATACTAGAATATTCACTTTATTGCAGTCTTGATATGCAGCTAGCTGTGTACAGGTACAGCTCTGGCAAAAAGTGATAGTCGAATAACTATACCATAGGGTGGATAATAAAACTGCGGTAGCTTCCCATCTTAAAAGCCGACATGAGTTGGGGCATCGGAAGTAAAAACTAGAACATGCAAAACTGAATGATTTTAATTAAACAATATACAAATAATGAGCAATGAATTCATATGGTATTGTTTTGTAGGAAATACATATACTGATTTTCCCATTTAAAGGTTTACTATTGTTTGTGTCGCTCAGTCGTGTCCGACTGTCTGTGACCTCATGGACCGTAACACACAATGCTGAACGGTGTGTTAATTTCATGGCCGCAGTCACCATCTGAAGAGATCTTGGATCCCAGGAAAATACAATATGTCACTGCCTCCACTTGTTCCCGGTCTATTAGCCAGAAACTGAGATTTCAGTTTGCCATGGTCTTTTTAACATTGAGCAGCTGGCCAGCTTTTGCAGTCTCTTTTTCACCCTCATCAATTGATCTTGTAGTTCCTTCTCAGTTTTAGCCATCAGAGTACTATCATCCACATATCTGAGGTTGTTGATATTTCTTTCAGCAATATTGAGTCCGGCATTGCATTCATCCAGCCTGTCCATATGCATGATGTATCCGCGTAGGTTGAATAAATAAGGTGACACTATACAACCATTGTGTTGTTCCATGTGGTACTGCCATCATTTTAAGAACTTGCCACAAAGTGTTGTCATCCAAACAGTCAAAGGTTTTAGAATAGTCTATGAAAGAGAAGGAAATGTTTTTACTGGAACTTTCTTGCTTTCTCTGTTATCCAGTTGACATTGGCAATTTGATCTCTTCTGCTTCTTCCTCTGCAAAACCCGGCTTGCACATCTGGTAGATCATATATTGTTGCAGCCGAGCTTGTAGTAACTTAAGCATTACCTTGCTGGCATGTGAAATGAGTGCAATTGTTTAATAATTCGATCACTATTTAGCACTACCTTTTATGGATTGGGATGTAGACTGACCCTTTCCAGTCTTTTGGCCACTGATGAGTTTTCAAATGTATTGGCATAAGGCAAGCAACACTTTCACTCCATTACCTTGTAGGATTTTGAATAATTCACCTGTGTTTCCATCTCACTTCACTTTCCTTGGACAAACTTTAGGTCATCGCTGCTGTTTGGATCCTTACTTTATAGATCGCCTGTGTATTACTTTGGTCTCTTTTTTTATCTGATGTGCTTCTGTTTTTTTTTCTTCTTTTAATTAATTTTTATTATTTCATACAAAACATACATAATACATAAAACATAAAACACTGGAACAATAAAAATATTCCAAAACAAGCATACAAAAAGTCATAACAAGATGGATTAAACATCAATACATTCTTATATAAGAAAGACGCTAGCTTCATTAACTAGAGTATATTCTTCTATTATGCAGATGGCAGAGCCTTAAGGTATAGGACTACATTTACTTCTCTCTTCTCTTTGATTTTCCCTATCTTTTCTTTCTTCTTTCCTAATTCTTGTCTCTAGCTCTTTCAGAGGACCTGGCAGATTCTTTAACATTTTTTATAGTTTTCAACCATTCTTTAATAGAACTATTAAATCTCCCATTTTTCTCCAAATTTATCATACCAGCGGTTTTACTTCTTTGTTCATTTAAGGAGAGAATCATTTGGCATTTTGATATTCTGTGGGTGGTATTTTTATTATATATAAATAGTTCAAATATAGTTAGAGGTTTCATTTTTTTAAATCCTCTTTATTTTAGGGAGCTCTGAATAGACATGAATTGCAAGCACATATTTTTATTTAGTTTATACTTAACCTGGATTTTTGGCCAGCTGAGTAGTACTCCTTCTTCATAAAGGTAATTTATATAATTAATACCTTTCTCTTTCCAAGTTTCTATACAAACTTTCTCTTGGCTCACTTTCAATATTTCTATTGGAGTTCCCAGAGAGGGATACTCTGATTATTTCATTTTAGTCTTAATTTTCATCCAGAACTTCAGCAAGTACTTAGTACTCCTTGGAAGGAAACTATTTTTTACTTCCTCCAAATTAGGAATCCATATTAATAAATAGATAGGAATCTTCTCCAAGAAGTCCTCCTCTATTTGTTTCCAGTTAGTAGTTAATGAAGGTATACTCCACTGTGTAATTTGAGATAGCGCAATTTCAGTATAGATATCCTTAATGCATGGGGTAGCAAGGCCCCCAGCCTCAATCCTCATCTTGCTGACCTTTCCAGAAATTCTTACTTTTTCCCTGTAATATGTAAGAATCTATATCTTGCTGAAATTTTTTTAACCAATATTCAGGAGGTACCTCCGTTATAGATCTGAAACATAAGTTATTTTGGGAATAGCTATCATTTTAATTACTGCAATTCTTGCTGACCATGAAAGATGGATCCTTAATAAAATTCTATGGCCCTCATTGTATTACCGGCCGTAAATCGGCCGTAAGGCTGCGATTCCTTGCGGGGGTTCAGTTAACTCGCGAGTCTATTATACGGCCCTGCAAGGATCTCCCCTTACGGCCAGCCGCATATCTTGGAACCGGCCGTAAGCTCTGAAATCGCAAAAATAAATTCAAGCCTGCACTGTACAGCTCTGTAAATGCTAGGGATCATATTGGGGGACATGAGGATTAAAAGTAACCCACTCTCAAGCTTGCACATCAGCCCAAACCCGAGTTCAAATTAACTGTTTATTTTCCGGCTGCGGCGTGGGCGGGTCTGAGGTGCTCCAAGCACTCTGGACTTTTTACATGGATAGTTTACGTATATTAAAAATAAAATATTTTACGGATTTGAGTATAGGATAATTATGTGCTATTTTTTCTAACACCTAAAATCCTTTTATAGTCTTCTCAAAGTGCAGGATGGCTTTATTTGGGCTATTTTATGTGCTTAATTGGTGCTAGCGAGACCTGTTTGCTGCAAGTAAGCTGCGGCTCATTTTTAGCCTTGCAGACAGGGTTCCCGGAGCAATAGAATCGCAACCACGCTTTTCTTACGGCCGATTTCCTTGCTGCCGTTTTAGATCAAAGGATTTCCTCCGGCGCGATCGGCCGCAAGGGATAGCAAGGCGGTCCTTGCGGCCCCGCAGCGGCTGCGGCCGTAATAGAATGAGACCCTATGTATATTAACCAAATTACTTTTTAAGATGTTTTTTAGATCAAAAGAGAGGCATATACCCAAGTGATTTATTTATTTAGCATTCCAATTATAGTGATAAAGATCTTTTAACTTAGCTTTTATTTCTGGGGATAGACCCCTGGTGATAATATCTGTTTTTTGTCTATTAGCCTTGAAATATGAGATTCTACTAAACTCAGCAGTTTATCCAAATTAAGCAATGATTTTTCAGGGTCTGTTAGGGTAACAATCATATCATCTGCATATATGTTTTTTTTATGTTTCCTAATGCCAATTTTAACCCCTCTAATATCTTTTGTCATTCTTTTTTTTTTCAATTAATGATTTAATAAAGAGGATAAACAACAATGGAGATAGGGGACACCAGTGTCTTGTTCCAATTGTAATGCAAAAGTAACTTGTCTCAAAGTTTGTACCCACAATGTTTGCTCTAAGATTGCTATAGAGAGCTTTTATTGCTTTACTGGCGAAATCACCCATTCCATACTTCTGAAGTACTATTTGTAGGAAATCCCAGCTGACCCTGTTGAACGCTTTTTCAGCGTCTAAAGACAGGGCCAGCATGGGAAATCCTTTATTAACACAGAATGAGAGAAGATTTATTAGACCCCTGATGTTATCACATCCTTGGCGCGACCTAACAAACCCTACTTGATCTGGATGGATAGGTCAATTAATTATTGGATCAAGCCTATTTGTTAAAATTTTGGAATATATTTTCAAATCATAATTTATTAAATATATTGGCCTATAATTTTTCTTATCCGCAGGATCCTTGCCCTCTTTCAATATATCTATAATTTTGGCTTCTGTCATCTCAGCTAGAGTATTCCCATTATTTTTTATCTCTTTAAACATGTTAAATAAGGGGGCTTTCAATATATCTAAAAATGTTTGATAGAAAAGTTTGTCTAACCCATCTATGCCAGGTGCCTTATTGTTTTTACTACTTTTTATAACGTCCTCTACTTCCTTTTTGGTTACGTTTTTATTTAGAATACCCAGGTCTAGTTATGAGACTCTGGGGAGGTTGATATCCCTAAGAAATTCCTCTATTTCCCTTACTTCTGGTTGGAAAATAGATTATTTAACTCATTTTGTATCTCCAAATTATAAAGTTTGGAATAATACTGATAGTAAATATTCCCTATTTCTTTAGGGTGCTGATGTAACGTACCATCCTCTCCTCTCATCTCCTAAATAGAACTGGATATTCTTTGTTTTTTCATTTTGTTTGCCAAAAATTTGCCAGTCTTATCTCCCATAGCATATTTATTTACTTGCATCTTCCACATTAATCTGTCCAGTTTATTTTGTTCAATCTTTTTTATCTGTTGATTAATTATAATTTAATTATGTGCCCTGGATAATGTTGCAAACTTCAGTCCAAAGTTCTTTCATGTCTGGTCTAGTGATGTCCCCTCTTTTCTTCAGTTTAATTCTGAACTTTGCAATAAGAAGCTTGTAGTCTGAGCTACAGTCATCTCCATGTCTTGTTTTTGCTGACTGTATAGAGTTCATCCATATTTGGCTACAAAATATACAGGGCCCTTTTCTATGTGTCAATTCATACCTTTTTACAGACTTAAAAGCACTCTTAAAATTGCCATGGATTCTTTTAACTACTCGCAATCCAATTACAATCTCTTCTGGCCATACAAAACCTCAATTTTGTGTAACTTTAAGTATTTAAAGCTCATAATATTCAAGATGTGGTAAAACCAATGGAGTTCTACTCCATTGGTTTTAGCACAGCTTAAATAATATGAGCTTTAAATATTTAAAGTTACACAAAATCAATATTTTATTAGACCTGTAGCTCTAACTCGTAAATAAAGTCTGACCCGCAACTGAAAAATGTATCAAGTTTCTTTTTCAATATATTATTAGAGACTTAACAGCTATTAAACATGAAATATTGTAATTTAAAAGCATGGGAAGGCATGGAAAGACATTAAAATTGTTTGCACAACAAATATGCAATAAAAATATATTATTTTTTTTTTTTATTCAATATTTTTTATTGACACACAAAACTTAGAAAATTACAACTGTGTATAAAAAGTGCTGGTACAGTTCAAGGAAACATAACTAAAAGCAAAAACAAAGTGCACCTGCTATGAAAATAGACCTTAATACTGGTTGCCCTGTTACAGTCTTCTATGTGTGCCACACCAACAACAATTTTCTGTTTTCCAGTAACAAGTAAAAACAAGAAAGGTCAAGAAACAAGAGAAAAGAACAACAGGAACTACAAAAAATTTACGTTAGTTATGATTTACCGACTAAAATTAACCTAGAACAGAGCAATACATTTAAGGCGTAGAATTTCTCCCTTCCAAAAATGTCTGCGCCCCAATATGTGGTAAGGTAGGCTATGTCAGAATCCAACAGTGTTGGAGTCCCATGCTCCTCTGAGATAACCACCTCGTACCCAGCCCCCTGCGGTCCCCCCACAGGTGCTGCACCCATCAACTTACGTTTGCTCCCGGTCTCCAGCGAGAGTGCCCCGCCATGCGCCTTTCAGCTACCATTGCTCCAGACCCCCCCCCCCCCACCACCAGCCTGCCCAGTGTCACTCAATCCCGGATCTATGCTGTAGTTGGAGGCTATCCAGGGTTCCCAGATAGCCAAAAAGCTGGTGTAAGTGTCTGAAACCAGGTGGATAAGTTTTTTGATAATCATATTGAAGTTTATTTTATTTATGGATTAGAATCGCTGCGCCTGCCCTCTTAGTTTTTGGGCTGGAGGTGTAAAAGATTGGATAGTCTTTGTGTAAAAACAAGGGGGTCTTCCCTTGCGCAAAGTGGGTCTCCTGGAGAAAGAGGACTGCAGGCTTGTCTTTCCTATAGGTTATGAAGCTTTCCTTCATTTGTTGGGGGAGTTAAAGCCTCTAACATTATGTGTAGTGAACGTGTAATGTGAGTTAGACATGTGAAAGTGCAGAGGTCTGCAGGGACCCCATGTGAGCTGTTACCCTAGATTGTTTAGTGAAGAGCCGGTCGCAAAGGATCTGCACAGGCCAGAACACCCCCTGGCCAGAAACCAGGTGGATAAGTTTTTTGATAATCATAATGAAGTTTATTTTATTTATGATCTCTCTCAGGCATAAGCTAGAGTTTTTCCACTTTCTGGCTATATGACTTTTTACCGCCAAAAATATGGACTGGAGTAACCTATCTTGGGGCCTGGACAGTAAGGGGGGTCGTTGTCCCAAGAGACAAGTTTCGATGGAGTGGGTTATTTGAGTGAGGCAGAGTTTTGAGGCTATTTGGGTTATTTCAGACCATAAGTCCTTAGCCCTAGGGCATGTCCACCATATGTGGATGAAGGTCCTCATTTAAGGGCATCCCCTCAAACATGTGTCATGTTCTTGAGGGTTCATCTTATGAAGCCTAGCCAGGGTAATGTAGGTCCTATGGAGTACTTTTAGTGAAGTTTCCATCAGGCTGTAATTGTAGGAGCCTCTCTCTAGTCTCTGGCTAATTTGTCCCCATTTTTCCAGGTCCCATGTCTGGCCCAAGTCCTCTTCCCATTTTGTCAAGGGCTTAAGTTTACTATTGCTTTGCGGACTATTTAATTTCTCATATATTATGCCTAGTGTGCCGTTAGATAGTGGGGCGTCCAAGCACATGCGTGTCATCCAGTTTGTTTGGGGTTGGCCTAGAGTCTTTCCCAGGGTCCATATAAAATGACTAAACTTACAAAAGATGAAGTGTTCCTTTAGGGAAAGATTAAAATTATCCCTAAGGTATTCGAAGCTAATGAGTTGGCCCTCTTTGAACCATGCCCCTATCCTGTCCAAAGCATGGGAGGTCTACCAAGCTTTTGAGTCACTCGGAAGATCTTTTGCAAAGAGGGGAGAGGAAGTAATATATAGAAGCGGGGAGAGGTCAGGAGTGAGGCACCGTTTTGAGTTCGCCCAGTCCCAGCATCCCAGGGACTGTCTAATCATGGAGTTGGAGTAAGTAAGTGGCTGGCGGTGAGACTTAGGAAGCCATACCCCCGTGTCCCACTACTATAGTAGAGCTTAAGATAGGGACATGAAAGTCCGCAGTTACCTTTGTGCCTAAACATAGTGAGTTTCAGGATTCTGGGGGTTTTATTTCGCGATATGAACCTTATAATTTGCCTTTGTAGATTGTCCAGGTCTTTGATGGGAACTTTAATTGGAAGTGCTCTAAAGTAGTACAGGATTCTGGGGAGCACGTTAATCTTAACCGTGTGAATCCGGCTAGACCAGGAGCTGCAGAATTTATTCCATCTCTCCAGGTCAGCTGCTATCTCTTTGAATAGGGGTGGGTAGTTGGCCCCGTAGGTGTCCGCGATGTTGGGGGTAATTTTTATTCCTAGGTATTTTAAGTGTTTTTTGGGCAAGTGAAAGTTGAATGTCTTCATAAGCCCCTGCCTCTAAGGTTGTGTAAGGTGATGCCCTATAATTTCCAATTTATCTTCGTTCACTCGCAGCCCGGAGACAGAGTGGAATTTATCCAATTCTTCCATCAGGGCCGTCGTGGACGCGAGAGGGCGGGTCAAAGTGCACAGTAAATTGCCTGCGAAGAGACAACATTTGTATTCCTGGTCATCTAATTGAAGACCTTGGATCGCTGGAGAGGCCCTAATGCTCTGAGCTAGTGGCTCCATAACGAGGGCAAATAGGAGTGGGGAAAGAGGGCAGCCCTGTCTGGTCCCCCTCAGTATGTTTAGCTGCAAATTCTCTGGGCCGGGGAGTTTTAGGGTAGCTTGTGGAGACCTATAGTATGTTTAAATTTCTGTAGGACTGCGAATAGGTATAGCCATTTTAATAAATCGAATGCTTTTTCGATGTCTAAGGCTAGAGTGCAAAGGATGGTCTTTGAGTGGTTGGCCAGGTGTATAATGTTTAGTACTCTCCTAATGTTGTCCCCCACCTGCCTATGAGGGATGAAGCCTGCTTGGTCCTTGTGGATTAAATTTGGTAGGAAGCTGGAGATCCTGGTAGCCATCAATTTGGCCAGGATTTTGATGTCCCCATTAAGCAGGGAGATAGGACCAGAGTCGCCTGATTAAGCTCCGGCGGCATCTGCTTTCCCTTCAGAATAGTGTTGAACATTGAAACCATGTGGGGAGTCAAAACATCTACAAACTTTTTATAGTATAGGTTTGAAAAGCCATCGGGCCCAGGGGATTTGCTTAATTTGAGAGCTTTAATGGTATCTCTGACTTCCTCTTCTGTAACCTCTGAATTGAGTAAGTCTAAATCGGAGATTCCCAGAACTGGGAGGTCTAGTCCCCCAAGTAAGCCTGTCAGGGAGTACCCGTCCGCCCGTGTTTGTGTGGTGTATATATCTCGATAGAATGTTCGGAAGGTGTCCTGTATCTTAGCCTGACTGTTTGTAATTGTGCCTGCTTTAGTTTTTATTTGGGTGACCCTTGCTTGCTGGTATCTGGCAACATTTGCTCTGTGTTTTCCTTAAGGCCTTCTCTGTTTGGGCTGACAGGATGTTGTTTAGTTCTAGTCTGATCGCGTCTATCCGCTGACGGCTTAGGTCCGACTTCTGTAGCTGATTTAGTTTTTCTAGGGTGGCTAATTCCTTCTTCAGTAGGTTCTCCTTTTCCCTCACTTTTCTTTTATATGCCGAGGCTAGTCTTATAAAGCTTCCCCTTATAAATGCTTTATGCCTTATCCAGAACCACCCCGCACCCGTGGAGGGGCTAGAGTTAGTGGAAACAAAGTCCCTCAATTCTCTAGAAATTTGGTCCAGTACACTCGGGATTGACAGAAGCCTATCATTCAGCCGCCATGTGTATGGCATTTCGAAGTTGGGGGTTAGATTCAGGCCTAGTGTGACCTGACTATGATCTGACCATGAACAGGGGACTATGTCTGAGTAAGTGGCCTGTTCCAGTACAGAGGCGTCTATAACAAAAGTATCTATACGTGAGTAGGATTTGTGTGTGGGAGAATAAAACGTATATTCCCTCTCTTGAGGGTGTAGTCCCCTCCAGGCATCTACTTTTCCCAGTTTCAGAAGTAGGTTTTTGATTAGCTTGATTTTGTCTGTGGGTCGAGACTCCCCCTGCTTCTTGGACCTTTCCACTTCTGGGTCTAGTACTAGGTTAAAGTCCCCCCCCTATAATAACTTTGCATAAGTCCTGGGAGTCTAGCGTCTCCAGCAGATTTATGATAGTATTGTTAGGGGCTACTGTAGGGGCGTAGAGTGACACCAGGGTGAGCTTAGTGTTGAGCAGTTTGCCCATGATAATCATGAAGTTACCTTCTTTGTCTATTTTTTTATGGGAAACTTGAAATGGAAAGTTTTTATGGATTAGAATCGCTGCGCCTGCCCTCTTAGTTTTTGGGCTGGAGGTGTAAAAGATTGGATAGTCTTTGTGTAAAAACGAGGGGTAAAAGTGGGTCTCCTGGAGAAAGAGGACTGCAGGCTTGTCTTTCCTTTAGGTTATGAAAGCTTTCCTTCGTTTGTTGGGAGAGTTAAAGCCTCTAACATTATGTGTAGTGAACATGTAATGTGAGTTAGCCATGTGAAAGTGGGGAGGTTTGCAGGGACCCCATGTGAGCTGTTACCCCAGATTGTTTAGTGAAGAGCCGGTTGCCAAGGATCTGCGCAGGCCAGAACACCCCCTGGCCAGAAACCAGGTGGATAAGTTTTTTGATAATCATAATGAAGTTTATTTTATTTATGATCTCTCTCAGGCATAAGCTAGAGTTTTTCCACTTTCTGGCTATATGACTTTTTACCGCCAAAAATATGGACTGGAGTAACCTATCTTGGGGCCTGGACAGTAAGGGGGCCAGCCAAACTGGAACACCTGAGAATTTAGTCAGTACATTAGAAATGATGTCATTAACTCTAGGGGTTAGACCCCCAAACAGAGAATATATTGCTAACAATTTTACCGTAAAGAAATTTAACCTAACAGTTCTAAACATTAAGTCCCATATGGGGCTCTAACAGGCATTGTTGAACTTGTATTCTGCCCTAACAGTCAGCCGTGATATTAGTAGATTAGCATTGGGTATTAAGCTATGGAATATTAGGGATCCTAGGCTTTAAACATACAACTATACAGGCTATCCTTGGCCTAGGACGCCCTTAGCTAAACTCTAAACGTTATATTCTACCAATTATGTTAAATATGTATAATGACTGCAGCTCCGGGGAGGACAAATAGAAAAAAGTGCAAACAAACGTCCCTCAGTCCCAGTTTAAGTGAGTCTTGACGTGCTTGGGAGGTCAGTTGTGGGATCTGGGCTCAGAGTCGGCTGAGTGTCTATGGTCGCCCCAGGCCAGTGCGACTTCTTGGCCGTTGACCGGATTCTGGCAGGTCTTGCTTTGGGCGCCGGCTCTGGAGCTAAGCCTCCCTCAGCCGGGTCCGCCAAGTGGAGACGGTTTAGAATTTTGGCACATTCCTCCGGAGTGTGGGTCAAGTAGTCCCTTGATGTTGGAATGAGAGAGAGAAAGGGAAGCCCCATCTATATGGTATCTTGCATTTGATCAGGGTAGCAAGGGCCAGCTTCATTGCTCGGGGGGATAGCACCATGTAAGTTTGGAGGGAAGCGCCACCAGGGCCTTTGATGTTGGGCAATTTTCTTGTGGCATTCAGTATCAGGTCCCTGTTTTTTTGCCTCAGGAAGCGAACAATTATGTCTTTTGGTAATTCCTGGTTTCTTGAGGCCCTCAGGGCTCTATGGGCTAGTTCAATTTCCCAGGAGTTGTCAGCCACCTCTGGTAGGATGTTAGAGATCACCACTTTTAGGTAGTGCAGCAGGTCGGGTACCGAGTTTGGGACCCCGCATACCCTGATGTTGTGCCTCCTCGATCTGCTTTCCAGGTTCGTCAAGTTTGTCATCTAGGAGAGAGACTCTCACTGCCAGAATGTTGATTTATGCTCTGTCTTGTTCTTGGGCTTCAAGGATTTTGTCAGTGGTCTCCTCGAGGAGGTTGGTTCTCTGGCCCAGCTCAAATAGGTCATCCCTGATCTCTTTAACCAGCTGAGTTGATTGAGCCTGCAGCATTTGTCCTATAATCTCAAGGGATTTGGCTGAGAGATTCATGTCCGGAGATGAGGTTGGGGTTGTCTCCTTCTGCCTCTGGCAGGTCTCTTTGTTCAGGAGAGGGGCTACGGGGCTGCGAGAGGGGAGCCTCCGGCTTGTGGAAGAGCTCCCGAATGCTCTTGGAAGGCACGCTTTTCTTTGATTTGCCCATTTTCACCAAGTCCGACCCTAGTCGAGGATAGTTTGTTTGTCAGCGTAAGCTTGTAAATGAGGTAACGTGTTAGATATAGACCGCCTCTGGTTTAAATCATTTGAAGTGCGGGGGAGAGAGCTTGTGCCAGGAATAGGTAGTTATTGTGAGGTGCCCTCTGCGTATGTGGAGTCATGCCTGTCAAGAGCCGCCCGTCTTTAAGCTCCTTGTCCCATAGTGTTCATGGGGGTGGTTTGGGAAGTCAAACACTCACGTGGTTCAGGTCAGCTCTCTACCTCCGGGTTGGCGGTCTGTAAAAGTATATTCTGCTGCCTCAGGCCTTCAGGCTTGCTAGAGACTAGCAGAGCGCATGCCCAGTAGAGTATGTATCAAGAAGCCACATTTAGCTTATCTTTTGCTGGGCGAGCTGGTAGCCAGGATACCTTTTAACTCCCTTGTTTTGTTCAAAAGTGTCACTGGGAAGTGGATTGAGGTGCCTTCAGGCCCTCCAGTTGTACTGATAGGGACCCTCACTTCTCTGCTCAGTGCTTCTGCAAGGTCAGTATGCTCAGGGTCTGAGGGCTAGCTACTATTCAGGGTGTTATTCTCCCCCTATTCAGGTTGCTCTATTTGTGCCTGATTCTCTGCACACTTGTTGCCTTCTTGCTAGGCCGTGGAGCCTTCCTGTACTGCGCCCTCCATTTTAGGGCACAGACTCCACCCCTTCTTCTTCTATTCCCCTAGTGGGAAAATGGCCGACTTTTTGACAGGAGAGCTCCCCCCACGGTGTTTACTTGGGGCCTTCTTGCCTCCTGGGCCTCTGGCCTGGTTCTGGGTCCTTGGGACTGTGTTCCTCCCATCGGGTGCTTAGTCTTCCCTTCTCGGGCATCCCTGTGGCCTAGCTGTGAGCAGGGGGGGGCCTCCTGCGACGCCCCAGCTCTTTTGGGGAAAGATGGTGGCCCCCTGGTCCAGGCCCAGGACTCCGGTCCCGCCTGAGCTCCTCGGGCCTCTGGCTGGGCCTTCCTCACCTCCGAACCTGCTCCGGAGATAGGCCTGCCCAGTGTGGGAACTATTGTGGGGTGCTGTGGGGTTTTGCGCTGTGGGCCGCCAGCCGCCTGCACGGCTCTTGATTACCCCCGCCTCCGCCTCTACTGGCATCACTGTAGGTCCTGCTTTCCTCCTTCTCTGCCTCCTCAGCTCCGTCCGGGCCTTCCTTCTATGCGGGGGGAAGGGGGGGGCGCCGGGAGCCACAGTCACGGGGGGCAGGGTGGTATAGGCCAGGACCTTGTGGCTCCGCTTCCCGGTTCGCCTCTTCCTCCTCTTTCTTCGGCCAATGCCTCACTCGTCCCCCCCTGGGGCACAGGTGCTTCTTTTGGGGCGAGGAGAGTAAAAATATATTATTATTAAATATTATCACATATATAGTTTGCCAAAAGTGATTGCCGGCTTGCCAAAAGTTGCTGCTAATGCCAGGTTAAAATATGACTCAAATTAACTTACAAACTGACACACAGCACAAGGGGAGAGTCAGGCAGCCTGTGAGTGAGGTTGCCAGTTAATTTGAGCCATATTTACAGTTTTTGAAGGCTCGAAAGAAATGGATGCCGAAAAAAAGAGACAGAAGCATGTAAAAACCACCACCGGCGCTTATTACGCTAGTGGAGATGAGAGCAACAGGCACTCATCCCAAGACACGTGGGACTTAGATAAAAAGAGCGCAGAAGGCGATCACGTGACTTGGCGACATCCGCGAAATTACGGCCCCCAAAATATGAATTTAACGACCAAACCGCCAAACTGCAAAAACTCAAAAATATGACTCAAATTTACTTACACACTCACACACAGCTCAGGGGAGTACCAGGGAGCCTATGAGTAAGGTTGCAAGTTAATTTGAGGAATATTTTTTTTTTTTTTACGATCAAAAATCGCCAAAGCAAGAAAAAAAATGGCGGCTGAAAAAAATTAGACAACCCAAAAAAAGGAGTTCAGTGCGGGGCTCCAGATGAGCGCCGAAGGTGTTTAGAGGCTCCATAACCTCACATCCTGTGGCAAACAGCATTACCATGGCTTCTCATTTTATTGCCGTCATTTTTTGACGTGCAAGTCGCTAGTATAGTGATAGTGTTCAAAGGATTCAAGGGGTAAATACATATCATAAAACCCATAAGGATTAGAACAGATGCTCTAATGCATTTTATAGATTGCTTAATTGCTAGATTGTGAGCCCGATAAGCAAATATTACTTATTGGCACTAATTGATTCTTAGCCTCGGATTGCAGGTTGCAGGTCTAACTTCCATGTTTTATTGACATCATGACGACGGTCTCATTTATTATTGGCTGTGTCTAAGAGATAAATTAGAATCTCTTGGACTGCAAGAAGATATACTTCAGGAAATCAAGACAAACTGTTAACTAGAAGGTATGATCATGATGCTGAAACTCAAGTATTTTGCCCATATCATGAGACGGCAGTATTCCCTAGAAAAGAGGTCACTGAAGCAATGAGCCTGAACTCGATGGAGCTCAGAGGGGCAGTGACTGAGAGATGCACAAGGCGTGCTGTGGTCCATAGAGGACACGACTGAGCGACTAAAAAACAAGAGATAAATCACGGCCTTTCTTAAATATTGTCAGATCATATGATCACACCCCCTTAAATTAGACTTAAAAAGGCATTGTTTACTAGTTCAGTCCTCTTCCATTCCTACACAATGACATTGCGGAGCTAATGGATGTTAGAGACATTGTACTCCCCCACCTTCCATTGGAGGATGCCCCACAGATGCTCAATAGGGTTTAGGTCTGGTGACATGCTTGGCCAATCCATCACCTTTATCATCAGCTTCTTTAGCAAAGCAGTGTTTGTCTTGGAGGTGTGTTTGGGGTCGTTATCATGTTGGAATACTGCCCTGTGGCCCAGTCTCCGAAGGGAGAGGATCATGCTCTGCTTCAGTATGTCACAGTACATGTTGGCATTCATGGATCCCTCATTAAACTGGCTCTCATTGCGAACCTCTCCCCCCGTGTACTTCAACTTTCCTGTTTTTCAATGATCACCTTGGGTGTGCATTTCGAGCCCCACGATGAACGCCTTCGGTGCTCATTGTGAGCCTTTCCTCCCACTTACTGTATGGGCAGCTCATTGCAGGGTTTGTTAACCTCCAAGTTGTGTATTTGGGAATGCCATTTGTCTCTTTCCACCATGTCCTCCCTGTCCCTTCCCTGTGTTTTTCTCCTCTGTGTGTCTGCTAAATCTTTGCATGGCGTGCGCTGACTGGCGTTGGTTTTATTTTAAAAGTCCTGCGTGCCTGGTGTTGTTCATGTAAGTGTTACTGTCTTCGCCGTTGTGTATTATGTAAGTCCTGCGTGCCTGGCGATGCCCAGCCTTGTTTCAGAATTTTTCGGCCGCCATTTTTTCCCTCGCTTAGCCAATTTTCGATTGTCGAAAAACTCCAAATATGGCTCTCCCCCTGTGTTGTGTTTGATTGTGTTATTGTTTTTTTTTTTTTCGGGTTTTTAGAGTTAAGCGCTTGAAACTATTTTGACCGTTAAATTTGCAAACTGCGTTCCTCGCGATCAGCAGCAAATAGCTATGTTTTTTTGCCAGCTATCACGTCTAGCAGCATGAGCCCCTTCTGTGCTCATGTCTATGTTGTTTTAAAGTCCTACGTGCCTCACGATGAGCACCTCCCTTTGATACTCCTGCACTGTGGAGATGAGCGCCTGCTACGCTCAACGTGTGCCGTGCAATGAGCACCTAAGTCCTGCAGCCTAAGCCCTGCGCCTCAACTGCTCACTTCGCAAGGCTCGCAGACAACAGCTCGCCTTGCTTCGGGAGGTTCACAGTTTGGTCCCTTGCTTTGCGAGGGAGACGCAAATGTGTTACTAACATCGCAAACATCACCAACATTGCAAGATCCACAACTATATATGTGATAACTGATGGAGCCAAATTTAATAATCTTATTTCATCTAAGGAATATGGATTTTTAAAGGTGGATAAACTAAAGATATCTACCTTTTATATGTTACCCAAAGTTCATAAGAATCTTATAACTCCTCCAGGAAGACCAATTATATCGTTTGCGTGGAAAAGTACTTGGACACTCGTGTGAGATCACATGTCTTAGGATTGGAATCCTATACACGTGATAGCATGGATGTTCTTAGTAAACTCAATGACATTACAGTGATTCCCACTACACTTTTGGAGATATGTGATGTTGAATCTTGATATACTTCAATTGACATGACAAGTTAAATATTTCCTGGACATGGAGTCCAGAAATAATTGTGATAAATACATCTTTATTCTAAGCTTATTGGAATTTATTTTACACCACAACTATTTTGTAGTTGATGGAAAGTACAACCTACAAGTTCAAGGCATGGCCATGGGCTCTTCTTGTGCCTCCACATATGCCAATATGTTTTTGGGCTGGTGGGAAAGGGAATATATATATAAAGAAGATCTTTCGGAACATACTGATAATATAGTACTATGGTTGCGCTACATAGATGATTTGCTGATATTATGGCTCGATAGCAAAGCAAGATTAATCCAACTTATTGACATCTTAATTGGAAACAACTTAAAATTGACATACAATATTTATCCCAAACAAATAGATTTCTTGGATTTGACTATTAAAAAGGATGATGGAAATCTTGCCACCGAATTATAAAGAAAACTGACCACAACCAATAGTACTCTTCATTCATCTAGTTTTCATTTTTCAGCCACAAAAAAGGCAATACCAATTGATGAATTTCTAAGAGTACAAAGAAATTGTTTAGATATTGGAAAATTTAGAATGAGAACACAAGAACTCAGGCACAGATTATGGGAAAGAGGATACATTGGCACGTCTATAAAGAAGGCCTTCCATAGAGCTTTAAATACTGAACAAGAAAGTGTTCTTGTTCCCAAACAACGACAACAAAAATATGAAGGTCCAAGGTATGTCACCACATACTGTCAGAATTGGAGACAGATTCAAAGTATTCTAAATAAACATGTATCCATATATCAATCTGATGAAGAACAGAATGAGTTCATAGGTCCAAGGATTAAGATCAGTTGGAAAAGATCTAAATATATTAAAGATCTTATTGTAAGAAGTCACTTTTCCAAATCTGTTAACAAATAAAGATTACCAGATGGCACACATATGTGTAGTCAATGTAAATATTGTGTTTTTATGTACTCAAATCATTGACAGAACTGGATCACATTTAATACTTGTCGTACTGCGAGTTGTCGTCACGCAATGTTAAAAATTACGCCCTTGCGCATGCAAGTAAAAAACTAAATGTATGTGAAACATTGGGTAATGACAGCAATGTTAATATTGAAATTAGTACTGATATGATGAAGCTCCACCCAGGAAGTTTGTCCACTAGTCTGAAGCCTGAGGTGGAGCAAGAAGACACTGAATTTGCCAGCTTCTAGACCTGCCATAGAAGCAGGGGAAACACTGAGATGAGATTGACTTTAGCCAGCTCATAGAGTTGCTCTGGAAACAAGGAAGAGGAAATGATTTCTCCCTGCTGCCTTGCAGACATATTGTAACTGTGCTGATTAAATCTTACTAATTTGAACATTTGAAAAGACATTGGGCCTTATTCTATTAAGGGTCGTAGGAAATGCGTGGCCGCAAGGGATGTCTGCTAGCTACTTCTCTATTCTATTCCCTTGTGGCCGGCGCCCTGTTTTCCCTTGCGGCCACCCCCGCCGCAGGGAAAGCCTTTGATCTTACGTGGCCACAAGAGTTGTGGCCTCAAGAAAGCCCAGGTTGCTATTCAAATGCTACGCGAACCCTTCTGTCAAGGCAGTAATTTGCACAAACCGAGCCGCAGCTTACTTACACCAAGAAGGTCCCGCAAGGCTCATACTTACAAATCATAGTACCAATTAAGCACAAAAACAACATCCTGTACTTTGATGAGACGTGAAAGTGATTCTAGGTGTTAGAATTCATAGCACAACATCCCCCTACACTCAAATCTGCAAATCATTTTTTTTTTTTATTCATGTTCAATTTCCATGTCCAGAGTCCCACAGGCTTGGAGCATATCAGACTCGCAACAGCTGCGTAAATGGGTAAAATAGACCCACAGGTTACTTGAGCCATGGAGGTGTCACAAAGGGCTTACTTACAAATCACAGCACTAATTAAGTTAAAAAAAAAGCCATCCTGTACTTTTATTAAAAGTGAAAGTGATGTTTGGTCTTAGAATTAATAGGCCAACATTCCCCTACTCTCAAATCTGCAAATAAAGAAATTAAATTTCATGTTTAATCTTCTTGTTCTATCGTGCAAGTCCCACCGGCTTTGAGGACATTCCACCTCCAAGCCTGCACGGGCTTGAATAACGAGCTACGGGCTTGGAGATCATTGAAGCCTTTGGGACTTTGGACAGAAATTAAACCAAAAATCAAAGATTATAATTTGGAGATGTGCAAGCTTGAGAATGTTTTGCTATTAATCCTCATGTTCCCCATTGTGTTCCCCATCATTTACAGTGCTTTATAGTGCTGGATTAAATATATACTTTTTCTACAATGCTTTGAGTTTGCAGGCATCAACCTCCGAACCCATACAGGTTTTAACAATTATTTACTGGCTTCGAGGTCATTGAAGCACGCGGGACATGGGATGGAAAATAAACCTGAAATGAAATGTTGCATTTGGGCGATGTGCAAGCTTGAGAGGGTGTTGCTATTAATCCTCATGTCCCACATTAGGTTGCCTATCATTTACAGTGCTTTACAGTGCTGTCTTGAATTTATATTTGCATTTACAGTTTTCCGACTTTGCGGCCTTGAAACACGATTAATGGGCGATCGGGAAATGCCTGCAGCTGATTGCATAGTTTGCGACCAGCCGTAAGAGGGACCTCCTTGCGGTGCCGTTTATTTGAATAGCAGCGTAGCCATAGCTCTACGCAGGACGGTAAGCTGGCTGCAAGGAATCGCAGTTTTGGGGCCATTTTATGTCCCTTAATAGAATGAGGCCCATTGTCTTGGATTGCTGCTAAAACTACAGACCTGCTATACACACAGGGGAGACCTTGGAAATAAACTCTGCTATACAGAAACTCCATTATTGGATCAGAGCAGATACCAATTTAACTCAGTTAAACTTCATAGTCGCAGGAGAGATACTGTCCCAGACAAAGGATGACTTATTATGTGCAGCAGAGTTATTAAAGATTAGCAACTATTGATGATGGATAAAAAGAAGCTCAGAAGCATATTACAATTGAACAACTGATCCTTTTAAATAAACTCTCCTGTGGAAGGAAAACTGAAATAGTTAAAATTGAATGACTCTTTACTTGTTCCTATAATTAATTTAACCTAAGCACCAGCTGAAATGTATTAGAACAGGTACTTTTAGCGCTTGCTAAGAAAAACTCCAGTACACGAGTAAGGGAAATAACCCTAACTGAGAAATAACCTATTCAAAGATATTGGGATTTTAAAAGATAACAATTTTGTAGAATTGTTATAGAATTCTATAGATAATTTACTCAGAACATCAAGCACTCTTGGGGGTTCATTTTCCCAAAATATAAGGGGGAATTATATAGTAATGATAATATCTGTTTTTCCTTTTACTTTTGTATCCAATTAGATGATTGTAAAATATGAAGAGATTGTTGTGAAAACCTTTATATATATATATATATATATATATATATATATATATATATATATATATATATATATCATTGATTAAGAAATTTGTTATTTCTAATGGGACATGAGTTAATGATATACAGAAGTGGTAAAGGTATTATTTGTTAAGTGTAGTAAAATCTACCCTGAAATCATAGAAAGGAAAGAATCAGAGAGATAAGACTGTTATTAATTAAGATTTCATTAAAGATGAAGGTTAAAGAGCAAACTATACCTAAGAACAAGGGGAAGGAAAGAAAGATAAATATAAAACACCAATATAATTTTTTCCCCCTAAGGAGAATAAAATTGTGTCTCAACCTAAAACACCGGTACAGATAGACACATCTTTGACAACGTCAGAGCAGAGAGAGATGGAAAAATTGGAAACACCAACATTATGACTAGAAGAGGAGGAAGATACACTATCTCAAGCATGAAAAAATTGCAAAGTGATTTTCAAAAATCTTTGAAAAATGAATTTGCACAGGAGATTACCGATAACTCAAGTGCCATAAAAATCCTCAGTAATAATTAAGAATTGAAGTAATTAAGAATTGAAGCATCCTTTATATCAGTATAGATAAGAGAAGGGAAGACTAGATGTCATGGTCCTCTTTAGAAAATATATGTAATACTGAAAGTAATAAACCCCTTAGAAAAACTAGATATTTTGATGTTATATATATTAATTGGAAAGAAGAAATTCACTGGGGAAAAAAAGTAATAAGATAGGAAGTATAAGGTTTTGAATATAATAAAATTGATATTAAAACACTATTGGAAATGTAAAAGTTTTAAAGAATAAGTTCAACTAACCCTTAAACTTATCGGTAAGATGATTTTATCCCTTATATGGGGATATAAGAAAGGGGGGAAAAAAGAGAATATGACCACATAATGTAATTAAGGTTGTATAGCTAGCACTAGTAGAAGCACATAATGTTTGAGATACCATGAAGAAATTAATAGGGGGAAAATTACAAGATAAGAGGAATGATATATATATATATATATATATATATTTATTTATTTTTTATTCACAAATGTTTCATACAAATATAAATACATAAAAAAAATACAATACATATACAAATTCACATACATACAATCATCCTAGTCATGTGGTATGGGAGCTTTATCGATCAATATTATTTCTAAAGGGTGAGCCCATATTAGCATTACTCTTAATTCACTAATTCACTCCTTTACCTCTTGGATCAATATATATCTGTTCCATAAATGCCAGTTAGATGCTAAAACTTTTTGAGACATACAGCTTCTTTCATTAGCACTCTATTTAGGGTTACCACATCTGACACTTCTTTCCAAGATGGAGTTGAAGACTGATTCCGATGTTTTAATAAGAGGGATTTCAATACTAATAAAACATGAGAGATTAGATATTTACTCTGAGGAGCTATTTTGTCAATATCCATATGGAATATTACTATCTGGGGAGAACATGAGATCTTCTTACCCACAATTTTTGATAACTGGAGGCAACATTGAGAACAAATAGAATACATTTTCCTGCATTCCCACCAGCTATGTATTAATGTCCCTTAACTGCCACAACCTTTTTAACAAAGAGAGGAGATCTGAGGGCAAAAGGTATTTATTTCTGACGGGACCAGATACCACCTCTGAGTCAGTTTGAAAAATGTTTCCTTAAAGGGGGCATTTATTGATGAATTTTTCACTAAATTAAACACTTTTGACCATATTTGTTCAACACAATTTGTTTTTAGTTCTAATTCCCAATATCTAATTTCTATTGATTTCATTAGAGATGGAATATCTTTCATTATTTTACTGGACTTTGAGATAAGTCATCCTCTTTAATTATTATTTTTTCCTTATGCATTTTTTAATTCTGTAAAATCTCTCATATACCAAGGACCAAAGGCTCTTCTCTATGGCCAAATCATTTTACCAAGAGAGTTTTTTTTAAATCCATATTTAGTTTGGATTTACTCTAAATTTAATAAGGAGCCCTTAGAGTAGAAGTCTGCTATATGTACTATACCCTTATTTTTCAGAACCTGTAACTCCATATTATTATTATCTCCAAGTGTGAGTATTTCTATAGGGGCTGATAAAAGAGGAATATTCACCAAATGCGTATTTGTTCTATTTTTTAAACAGAATTTAATCAGTGATCTTAAATTCCATGGAAAATTACTAAACCTTTCTATATCCAAATTTTGAAGCCATATGATAGTCTTAATGGGTATACCTCCTAATAGGTCTTCCTCTATTTTCTTCCAACTTTTTTTATTTTTATTTCCAGGTTATTACCTGTGAAACTGGGATGATATCAAATATCTCTGTTAACAACGGGGCTCTCATCCCGCCTTTATAACATTTTTTACTGGATATCATTGTTTTACTCTATTTTTTTATTTATGTATACATAGCTATCTACCAATTGTTCAATTATCATAATTTCTTTATTTGATATTCTTCCAGGGAGGCATCTAAATATATGTGTGATTTTTGGAATCATGCTCATGTTAATGGCCGCTATCCTGGCTGACCACGATAGGTTCAAATATTTGCATTCATTCAAGTTCTTTGTTTGAAATGTAAATGATATCCCCAAATGCATTATCTCTTTAGATTTCCAGGTATAGGGGTATGACATGGCTAATATCTCTTTCGTACCACAATTTATCCCTTTGGTTAATGTATCTGACTTTGTGAGGTTAATTTTTAAAAAAAGATTTTGCCAAATTATTTTAAAATTGTCTCCAATTTTTCGCACGACTGATCAGGATTGGTCAACGTTAAGACAATGTCGGCGGTGAAGAGCATGATGTTGTAGTCCCCCTTCCCTATTTTCACTCCTTTAATGTCCTCTGATTCTCTAATACATTTAGCCAATGGCTCTATAAACATCACAAACAACAAGGGGGAGAGGGGGCATCCTTGGCGCATGCCATTCCGTATTATAAAACTCTGGGATTTCGTCTCTGAACCAACTATCCTTACTCTGGCATCCCTATAAAGTGCCTTAATCATTTTGTCGGCAAACTCTTGTTATCCAAACTTTTCTAGGACTGCCTCTAGAAACCCCCAACTGACCCTGTCAAATGCTTTCTCAGCATCAAGTGACAGGATCAGTGTGGGAATCGCTTTGCTTTTTACATAATACATCAAATCAGCTAAACGCCTTGTATTATCTGAGGCTTCCCTTCTTTTTATAAATCCTGACTCATCTATATGAATTACTTTGGCAATTATAGCTTTCAATCTATTTGCCAATGTTTTGGAATAAAATGTTACATCTAGATTATTCAGGGAGATCGGACAATAGCTTGTACATTCCTTTGGGTCCTTCCCCCCTTTTAAAATATTTATAATTGTGGCTTCTAAGAGTTCTGCGAGTATTGTCCCCAATACTTTAAATGTTGGATATATTTTTCATATGTTTCATCAATTCTACTGAAAATAGCTACTAGTATAGTTGATCAAATCTTTCTAATCCCGAAGCTTTATTTGGTTATTTCACTGCTCAGAAAGCTTATATCTTCTTCTGACATTTTAGGAAGGTCTAATTTACCCAGGAATTTATGAATATCAGATTTATCAGGTTTGATAAATTTGGGGTCTTGTTCCAAATTATAAAGATTTCAATAGTACTTTGCAAATATCTCTCCAATCTTATCTGGATGATTTTGAATGCAGTTTTCAGAGTCTTTAAGGCTCAGGATTTTATTTTGTAAATGTTATTTCTTTATTTTGTTGGATAGGTATTTGCTTGTTCTACTCCCCATTACAAAATTAATTTGCCTATTTTTCCAAATGAAGGTGTCGGCCTGAAATTGTAATATTTTCCTTATCTTCATATTGATCTCATTTATTTTGCACCCCATGGGCCTCATTCTATTAGCGGCCGCAGCCGTTGCGGGGCCGCAAGGACCGGCCGCAAGCTATTCTGCTATTCTATTCCCTTACGGCCGGGGATTCCGGCAGGCTTGCGGCCGGTGCCTTGCTATCTCTTGCGGCCGCTCGCGCCGGAGGAAATCCTTTGATCTAAAACGGCCGCAAGAGATTTGCAATTCAATTGCTCCGGGAAACCTCTCTGCAAGGCTAAAAGCGAGCCGCAGCTTACTTGCAGGAAAGAGGTCTCGCTAGCACCAATTAAGCACATAAAATAGCTCAAATAAAGCCATCCTGCACTTTGAGAAGACTATAAAGGGATTTTAGGTGTTAGAAAAAATAGCACATAATTATCCTGTACTCAAATCCGTAAAATATTTTATTTTTAATATCCGTAAAATATCCATGTAAAAAGTCCAGAGTGCTTGGAGCACCTCAGACACACCCACGCCGCAGCCGGAAAATAAACAGTTAATTTGAACTCGGGTTTGGGCAGATGTGCAAGCTTGAGAGTGGGTTTCTTTTAATCCTCATGTCCCCCAATATGATCCCTAGCATTTACAGAGCTGTACAGTGCAGGCTTGAATTTATTTTTGCGTTTTTATATTTCACAGCTTACGGCCGGTTCCAAGATATGCGGCCGGCCGTAAGATGAGATCCTTGCGGGGCCGTATAATAGAATCGCGAGTTAACTGAACCCCCGCAAGGAATCGCAGCCTTACGGCCGATTTGCGGCCGATAATAGAATGAGGCCCCATATCTTTACTGGGTGATATTTTATTTAATCTTTGTACTTTCTCCAAATCTATATACAATTGTCTCAGGGGTTTTCCTCTTTTCCTATATAATTCTGCTGATTTTCAGATCATTATACCCCTAATGAATGCCTTGTAGGCACACCTCAAGATTAAGGGGGATTTAATCGTATCTTTACTAACCTCTGTTTCATTCATTGATTGTTATCTTTGATCCATTGTTTGGAGATCTACAAAAAATGTAGTCCAATCTTGAAGATGAGGCAAAACACTTAGAAAAGAATGAATAATCCCTTTTTTATGGATATAAAAGTCTCCATGTGTCAAGCAGATCTAGGGTATTTATCTCTTTTGCAAAGTTATTTATTATTTTATCAATTTACAATTTTGAGTTGATCTTCAGATCCCCTGTTCTATCTAATTTAGAGTCAATTGCCATATTAAAATCACCACATATAAATAAAAACCCCTTCTTAACCTTATAAATTAACTTTATTATTTTTTTTAGGTAATTTTTTTTATTAGGCAAATATATATTCGCTATTGTAAAGTTTCTTCCATCAATGAGCCCCATCCATATTATAAACCTCCCTTGGGTATCTATATGACAAAATTCCTCTTGTATAGTTAATCTTCTATTGAATAGAATTGAAACCCCTCTTTTTTTATTACTAAACCTTGAATCAATCCTCAGTTTATTATTATTATATGATAGTTCATTTATACCGAGCCAACATATTCCGTAGCGCTGTACATAAATTAAGTTCAGACAAAGATAAATACAAATTAACATATAGCAAAGCAAGGAGTTTATCATTCTTATTGTTCATATAGTGTGTTGCTTCTATTTTAGGTGGGTCTCCTGAAGACAGATGATATCAACCTTATTTTTATTGTAAGTTGTAAACGCTATCTTTCTTTTGTTCGGGGAGTTTAAACCATTTACATTATGTGAAATTAGTTTGATACCCATTCTAAGATTGCCAATACAAGCTATCCAACCATTTTAACCCCCATCTCAGAAGTCTTTTTTCAGTATATTTTACATTAAACTTTTGCCTACTTTTAAAATAAGTGCACTTCCCCTTATATCTTCTCACATAATTCTTAATATATAGCTCATCCCATACCTCTAAATCCAAACATATACACCGAACAGCACCAACCGCTAGGTCCATCCTCATTAACAAGGCTAATTTTGTTCTAGGGTAATGTAGGGATTGACTATTCAATCTGGGCTAGGAGGCTGTTTTTTTCTCATTCTTTCTTCTCTTTCTTACTTTACCCCTTCTTTCCTTTTTTTTACCTTTTAATGGAGTGTATAAGTTGCTTCTTCCCTGTGTTTATTTTACTTATTATCCTTCTATTAAACTTTCACTGATAATATCTTTTACCCGTGTTGAATATCTATCTTCAAAACCCAACTAATTTCTATCTAAATTAGTTCCCGTTTATTTTTCATATATGTGTTCAAATTAAATCTAATTACATCAGTGAATTTCCATTTGTCTTTTTCCAATTTCGTGTTTAATACTGTTTTAAATTAGTGACAATGTTTCTCTTTCCCTCCTCTGATTCCTTATATCCTTTCTCTTCTTCATTAAGTGCAAAATATAACTCTCTATTTTTACAGATATGTATTTTTATTTTTATGTGTTACTTCTACTTTTAAATCTCAGTTTTGATCTCTTCCTTTTCCTGTCTCCACTAGTTACTTTCATCCTATTACTTCCTTCTTCCAGATTGCTAAACTTTGCTCTCTATCTTCATTAATGTGCCATTGTGTTTTTACATTTACTTTTTATGTTTCAGTTCTCTCTATGCGATCCTACTTACATAATCTCATAGTAAAAAAAAAAAAAAAGGCCCAAAACAGGAAGGATCAATGCTACTTAATATTGTGGATATATGTTCTAATTTGCTACATCCATTAGTTATGTCTCTACAGTTCAGTCCAATGTTAAACAAAACATCAAGAACAAGAGCTCTTTATTTCATTTTATTTTTTCCCATTCGGGTGTTTGAAGATTTAGTACCACTTTGTCTTTATTTGTTACAGACAGCAGATTCCAACTCTTATACTTTATCTACCTTATGCCACTAAGAATTCTTCCAAATCATGCGACCATTGGAAGGTTCCCATTTATTTGTAATTTTTTCCCTTCTCAAGATTTGTGTTAAAGTCGTGAATTCTCTTCTCATTGCTAGGGTGTATGGTGATATATCATTAAACACTTTGATTTTCTCATATGGACTATCCATAACTTTTATTATATAGCAGGCTTTAATAATCGATCTTTGAAGGGTAGAAAGTGAAGTCTCATGATAACGTCTCTTGGACATGGTTTTTCTATATTTTTTGGAAGCGGTATTCTATAGATTGCATCTATTTTGCTGTCTTCTTTTGGAAAATCAGGTATTAGTTGGTGGAACATATACCCAACATATTTATTTAAATCTTGATCTAGAATATTTTCAGGTATATCTCTAATCCGGATGTTATATTTTCTGGATCTATCTTCCAAGTTATATACTTTTTTTATTTAAATCCTCTCTTTATTCTTTCAGAGAATTGGCATATTTTAAAAGTGAGTTATTATCAAGTATTCATTTATCTGTTTTTGTTTCCACTGTTTTGTTTCTATTTTTTCATTTATTTCCTTTATCGATTTTATGTTATCTGCTATCTGTTTTGTTAGATCTGCCATAATATTTACTTGAAAGTCATACAACATGTCCCTAATTTTTGAGCAGGTTAAGACTTCTTCTTGCAGGTGATTTTTATCCTTATCAAATGATGACTGAGATGATTTTCCCGAGGAATTTGGTAAAGTTTGATCCCTTTGTCTCTAAATGTATTTTACCTGGAAATCCTGCAGGGAGCTGGATATACCATCAGCAGCATCGGGTGTGGTGTCCACCATCTGGGGGTCCCACTGGATACACCAGCCTTAGCTCGTTTGCCGTCTGCAGCCCTGGTGCCTCCTATGTATCCTCACAGTGTCTCACTGGGTCTCACACCAGCTTCTGCAGATCTCGTTGTCTCCCTCAGGTGATAGCCTCACTCTGGTGCCAATATACATGGAACATGTCTCTATTCTAGAAGCTAACAACTGGGGGATCCAATCAATGGACTGTCCTGCATGCAGACGGCCGTCTCCTTCAACCCAGGCTCCAAGGGAGCGCTTTCATGTAGGGTAATATGTTAGGAGGTTTGTTGAAAGATTCTGGGAGATTACAAATACATGTTTAATATCATAGGGAACAGCTCTCCAGCCGCTGAGCCTTACCTACACCAGCCTCATGCTGGTATGTGCATAATTTCCGGCTCCCCCTCTCTGAGTGGTCTAATATTTTGAATATACTGTAATAGTAATGATATTAAAACACTATTGGAAATGTAAAGTTTTAAAGAATAAGTCTGACCAACACTTGTAAAACATTTTAGTTTTTTTTATTGTTTTTCTTAGTTTTTTTTATAAAGATATGAGAAAGAGAAGAGAAGGAAAAAAAAGAAAAGAAAAAAGATATGGACTGTGTAGATATCAATAGTAGAAGCATATAAAGTTTGATACACCAGCCCCTTGTTAACTTTAAATTGACATAGTGGATGTTATATGACTATGCTAGTAAGATCTTATGGATTAAGACTGGAAAGGAGTGCAGGAATTTGGGCTTTATGAAAAAATAAGCTCTTCTTAATTACGTTAGGACTTAATTTTTGAACAAGTAATTCTCAAACCGTTAAAAATTAGTAAGGACAGATATTTCGACCACCTATCTGTCAGGAGAAATTCGGAGATAGAATATCACAGTTGTTTTTGTCTAATGTCGTTAGCCCTGTTATGTTTTGTTTTTCCCTTGTTATGTCTTGTTTCAGTTTTTGTCTAATTATGTTATTGAGTTTTGTTTTTGTGGATTTAAAGAGCTTTTTTAAATGTATTAAAAAGATCTATAACATTCAGGGGCAAATTTGTTTAAAATTGAAAAAGAGGAGGCAGGAGAATTGTAAAAAGTTAGCAATAATGAGAAATTGGCAAAGACTGGATAGAGGAGACATGTCTGAAAGAAATAAAAGGTATATAAAAGATGGGGAGAGAAAGAACAGGTATCCTTTTAAGTTAAAGTGCACACCCTTTGCCTATGCATCAATATAGAGCAGCAAAATATAAAACTTAACATTGATTAATATGATTAAAATACCTGGTATAAAATCCTGCAACTCTGACGAGATAAAGAGAATATGGGAAGTTTGTAAATCTGAGGGCTACCTTATATAGAAAAATGTAATATTGGACCCTATATATACTTCAAATTAATGTGATTCAATGTAATAATATCTAGTAACAGAAAACAAATAAATGGCAAACTATCTAAATATATTGCACTCAATGGTCACAAAATAAAGTGCCAAGTGCTATTAGTGATTGTACAAAAATGCCATACAATGAGTTATATTAAAGTGCCAATTCCACAGATGAATGAGAAAAGAACATCTATTTCCCCAGTATAATAAAGTGCTAGTGCTAAGTATAAGGGTATTAGGGTCATTGGAAAAATGATACGTTTTAAGTGTAAGCCCAATACTGAATAGTATTGCAATAATTATTACTTCCTCTTCTCAACCTATGGAACCTTGGTGCATATTATCAAATCCCTCATATCAACTATATGACACCCAATTGCTCATTTATTCCTAAGGGATATTGATAATTTGTATATACATTTATTTAAGAGTTTACAGTCTATGCTATTAGACGTCAAGGCTCCAAGCTACCCACGCGTTGCCTATGCGTCTGCGTATGATGTCATAGGTCAGCGTTGCGGCGTAGCAGAGCGTACAACCCGACGCACGTTTCTGTGAATTTCATCAGAACCCCAGAATCTTATTACACCTAGAGCCACCTATTCTGCTGTTTTTACATATACTGTATAAAAGATGGGACTTAAAATTATTACACAAAACGTCCAAGGATTGAACAAACCATATAAAAGTAGGATAGCCATAACAAACAATCCAAAAAGAAGATCCAGATCTTGTCTGTCTCCAAGAAACTCATTGGAAGACAGACAAAGAACCTATGCTAATTGCTAGTTTCTTTCCTTTAGTGATAAGTGCAAATTATAATAAAAAATCAAGATGGGTTGCAATATTATTTAACGTGAAAACAAATATAATATATTGGATCCAGATGGAAGGTGTATAATCTGGACATGTACTATAAATGATCAGAAATATATCATCTTAAACATTTACTCCCCAAATACGAGACAAAATCTTTTCTTAAATAAATTGATGAAAAAATATAATAGAATTAGAACTGGATCTTTAATTGTATGCAGGGATTTAAATATGTATTTAGATGCAAAATTAGATAGACAATCAATGATTAAACCTATGGCAGACTCTGCAGCAAAAAGAAGACCAAACATTTTTTTAAAAACCTTAGTCAGATATAATATGTTCGATGCATGAAGAACCATGCACGGAAATCAGAGAGATTTGACTCATTATTTATTCTGTCATAAGGTATACTCTAGACTTGACTACTTTCTAGTAGACTCTATAACAATAGAACTAATTAATAAGACTGAAATAATTTCAAAGCACTGGCCTGATCATGCAATGTTAGTGATGGAAATAGATCAACAAAAAAAGAGATATTGAAATCAAAAAATTATAATAAACATGTCATTGCTAAAATCTATAAAAAATAGAGAAGCAAAAACGGATGAAATAAAATATATTTTTTAAAGAAATAATAAATCAGTTAAATCAGAAAGTGTGATTTGGCACACATATTAAGCATTTATCAGAGGTAAATGATAAAATTGATTACTCAGTGGAAAAAACAAAGAGGTACTACGCTTAGAGAATGAAATATTTAATTAGCTTTAGCTGAGAGAAATAATAAAATATCCCTGAATCAAAAGTAATTTAAAAGAGATATCCCTAATAAAATCACAAATAAATAAAATAAATCAAAAGAGAATTGATGAAATAATGTGGCTAGTCCAACAAAAACAATATACCCAAGGAAATAAATCTGGGAAACTAGCGGCAAATAAATTGAATAAAAGGGAATCACAAAAAAGAATAGAGAAAATAAAAGATAGAGATGGGAGATATCGTAGCAAAACTGATTAAATAGCAAAAACATTCCTTGATTACTATAAAAACCTTTACTGCTTAGAACAACAGAAAAACTTTATTAGACCATTGAAACAGGAAATAAATGAATTGTTAAGTCAAGTTAAAGAGAATAAAGATAAGTCAGAATGTAAAAACTATAGACCCATATCTTTAATGTACAAATATCAAATGTTACTCAAAGATCATAGCTACAATCAGATCCTACCAGAATTAAACAGACAACCAGTAGATAATAAGGAGATTTATAGATATAATATCATATGCTGTGTCCATGAAGATCCCATTACTGGCCCTGTCATTAGATGCTGACAGGGTCAGTTGGGAACTCATGGACGCAGTATTACAGAAATTCGGATTAGGTCGATTCGGAACACATGTGATAGGAGCATTGTATAAAGAACCTTCTGCATATATTAAGAGTCTGAGATTTAAGACAAACAAAAATTAGAATAAGAACGGGACAAGGCAAGGATGCCCTGTTTTGCCCTGATCTTCGCACTAATAATAGAATCATTTGCAGAAAGAGTAAGGAAGACACGGGACATAGAGGGAATAAATATAATGGATTATGAGAACAAAATAATGTTGTTTGCTGATGATGTTCGGATAACATTAACTAATCCAATTAAATCATTACTTGCCTTATATAGAGAAATTTATATTTTTGGTAAATTATCATATTATAAAATCAATTTAGAAAAAACAGAGACAATGTGTATAAATCTGGATAGAAATATTAGCAACCAATTAAGAGAGCAATATCAATATAAGTCTCAGGAAAATAAGATTTCATACCTAGAACTAGTCTTCTGTCCTCAATTAAATAGACTACTATAGAATAATTTGGATCAATTAACTATCCATAATAAAACACTATTGTTACAATGGAAAGATCCAACATTATCTTGGAGTGGAAGAATATCCACAATAAAAATTATATACTACCTAAAATGACCTATTTATTTAGAGCTATTCCCCTCGAGGTACCCTTCTATGAGCTGAAAATGTTGTAGGTACTTATAGATATATTTGTTTATAAAAAAAACATAAACCAAGAATTAAACAAAATATTGTTAAAAGGGAACTCTCTAAAGGAGGATTATCTTATATGACTACTATGATGCAATTAGACTCTTGCAGATTTTGCTCTGGCCATTTATGGTTCACCAAGCTAAATGGTGGTTTATTAAAAGATCTATGGAAACTAATATAAAACTTGAAGTTTTACCTTGGTACATAAGTAAATAAATTAAGAGCCCAATTACCCTTAAAGTGATTACATCTGGAATCAAAGTTTGGCATAGGATAAATAAAAAATGGAATTTGGTTAGAGCATCTTCCCCAGTTACTCCTATCACCTTTATATAGAGGAAGTTTTTAATGAATGAATACAGGAAGGTAGGAGGTGGAACAACAAAATATCTGAAATACCTATTTAATGATGGAGAGATAAAAAAACTATAGGGAACTACAAGAAGAATATCAAATTAGGAATATAAATTGGTTGGAATATAAAAGTATAGTAAGTAATTTAAAGCAATCTGAATATCTTATCGAGGCAATCAGAATCTTGTCTAAATTTTAAACTTGACTTATCCAAGAAAATAAAAAAATTTAAATAACCCAAAGTTATAAAATTCTAAGAAATACATTTCAGATAGGTAAAACATCAAGGATGATGGAATGGGAAGTAGAATTTGAAGAAAATTAAGAGGACTCAAAATGGCATAAAGCATGCAAACTTACTCAAAAATCTATAAAATGTTCAACTTATGTAGAGATCCAATTTAAAATAATACAAAGGTGGTATAGAGTTCCTTCGATATTGGCAAAAATCTTCCCGGGAAAACAGTCTGATAGATGTTGGAGGAACTGTGGAGAGGAAGGGACCCATATTCATATTTGGAGGAAATATTCTGAAATGCAAACTCTTTGGATGTTGTGTATAAAATATATAGCAACTTTGTGCGATCATTATATAGACATGTCTCCTCAAATGATTTTATTCCATATGTTCCCAAAGGAAATTAAAAACCCCATAAAACAACTAATAATCCAAATTCTAATGGTTATTAAATGGACGATTACAAGAAATTGGAAAACTGAAAAAATTCCCAATTGGAATGGGATTGTAATAATTGTTGATAGGAATAGACAATTAGCAAAAGATTTTCAAATATTTAATAGTAAAAAAACGAAATCTTTAGACATATGAAATATATGGGATAAATATATAAATAAATACAAAGTGAATCCTAAACCTCTAAATTTTGATAATAAACTAATAACATAATACAGTTAGATACAAAAGAATGAATAGCAACACCAATAGAAATTAAGAAATTTAGTTATTAGTTAAACCTTCCCTTGAACGATTACTTCACTATGAGTTAATCATGCTGTTGTATGTAAATGATTACAAAATTACATTTACAAAAGAATAGAGAATGAATGTTACTTTTTTGTATAAGATATTGATATTTATTGATTGTAAAAAAAAACAACTGATATATGTGCGCAGGATAGTGCTTTATTTACCTTGGTAACAGTAGAGACTCACTATTGTGGGTTACTAAATGTGGTTGTAAGTTTTGTGGGGCGTATAATTTTCACAAGCAAAGACCAACTGTTTGAGAGTTTATTAGTTGCTGTCAAAAAGGAAAGGTAAGACTGCCAGAAAGACACACATTTTCACAATATTTAAAAAGTATAATGGCTGATCCAACATTTCCAAATTATAGGAATTTCAAACAAAACATCAGGTCTTATAACAGTGCAATTTCATTTGCTTCAATGGGTGCAACATTAGAAGAAAATGTTGCACACAGCAGGGCATGGCCCCTACTGCTTTAAAGTACAAGGCCAAATTTACCACCGTACTTCACATTTACACTCAAAAGAAGGAGAGAAAAGGACATTTGCCCAGTTATATGTCCTAGATACAATGGAAGCAGTTGAACAATGTATGAGGCTTCCTGAAAATAAAAAATTATTAGCCACAGTTTTTCAAGAACTTGATAACATTATGGGCATCAACCCATATACTCAAGCATACAAAAAAAATAGCAGAAGTTGAGAGACAGACACATGTGCTCAAGATAATGCCTTATTTACATTGGTAATTCTAAAATAAAAAAAAATACATTATTTAAAATTACTTAACACATTTTATGCTGTATGTCTTTGGACTGTATAACATTTACAGCCGTATTAAATTGCGATTCAGCAATTTCATGTGCAGACACCATCACATAATACATGGACATATGAGCAATTGTAACACCCTGTGTTTCTTACAATCATTCTCCTCTCACTCCTCTGTTATCGCTTTCACCCTCTCCCTCCTCTGTGCATGTTTTCTTCCCTCTACACTCCCACATTTTCTCGCTCCCCTGAGTCTCCTACCCACCACCCCTCTCTCTCCACTGGGTATCTTCACCACCCTACCCTGTGTTTTTGACCCCCCCTCTACCTCCCCTGTGCTTATTCCCTCAACCCTTGCACTCCCCTATATATATTCACACTCCCTCTCTCCCTACCCTGTGGCTCTTTCACCACCTACGTCTATCTCCCCTGTGTTTCTTTGCCCCCCCTCTCGCACTCCCATGTGGATCTTCACAACCTAAATCTCTGACCCCTCCCCCTTCTACCTCCCCTGTGTCTCTTTCACCTCCCCGTGGCAGTTTACCCTCTATAATGCACACTCTATATTACTTTGCACTCTCTATAATACATTTCGCTCTGTATATTACACTCCCCTCCCTCTCAATCACACACAGTTAAATCTTCCTGCATCAGACACGTGAACTACACTCTGACACACACAAACAACACTCTCACACACACACACACACTACATGTCTATCTTGCACTCTTGTCTAACACTCACTCTGCAGTATCCCTCTCTATCACACACTGCTTTATCTCTCTCTATCACAGCTTGCAGTCTATGTGCTCCTCACAGTCAATCACCTGGCTCACTTTAACGTACTGGCACTTTGACCCTCTCTATCACTGACACCCTGTGTCTCCCAACCCCCCTCTACCTTCACTGTATCGCTTCCCACCCCCTCTCCTTCTCCTGTGTCTCTTGTCACTACTCTCTCCCTCCTCCACCCCCTCTCTATATTACACACACACATGCATTACACTCTTGCACACACACACTGCACTCTCAAACAATCACTCTGTCACACACTCTCTGTCGCACGTAGTCTGCACTATCCCTCTCTATCACGCACTACTGTCTCTCTATCACACCTTGCACTCTCTGGCCTACTCAAAGTCACTTACCTTGGTCACTATCACACACAGCTGCCACAGACCCCATACAATCATCTTGGGCACCACTACACCGTCCATGTTTCCAAGAATAATTCAATACATTTACAAAAAAAGTGACAAATGTTTTTTTCATTTCAAATTCAGCAAATATAACATCATCAATGATTCAATAACATTAAATTGGTTAAATATAATCATGTGTACATTACACATCAACCTTTACATTTTACATTACAGATTAAAATGGCTGAAAACATTGAAACCAGGAAGGAAGCCAAACCATGGATTGACAAAGATGGAGAGAAAAGCAGTCGGAGGACACCAAGAAGAGAGTGTGAGACAAAGAGCATAACAGAATTGCTTGGAAAAGACACGCTGCATTGACAATACTGCAAACCCAAGCTGAAGAGGTAAGCAACATTAAATATTTTTTTCACATAAAAATGCATCATTTACAGCATTGCTACCTTACAAATAAACATTCACATTGATCATTACAGTTTTCAATGAATGAGAAACCAGAAACCAGCAAACAGTATCAACTGCGTCTGGCCAAAGAACGACAAAAATAATGGAGACAGAAACAATCGGAGGAGAAAAAAAAAAAATACAAGAATACCACAGACAATGAATTTCAAAGAAATGACTTATGAAACAAAAACATAATGAACCCCAAACATGTGAAGAATATGGTAATGGTAATAATGTAGAACTTGATTCCAATGATGATCTACATTCACATGAAAATCCATTATTCACATTGTGGAATATTGAATGTGCTTTGTCAATTTTGTGGGGCTTATCATTTTCTAGGTGAAAGACCAAGGGATGCTAAGTTCATTAGTTGTTGTCAAAAGGGTAAAGTACAACTGCCAGAAAGAGGGGAATTCTCAAACTATCTTCAAAATATAATGACTGACCCAAGTCTCCCAAATTACAGAAATTTTAAGCAAAATATATGATCTTTGAATAGTGCCATTTCTTTTGCATCTATGGGTGCTTCATTAGTTTAAAATGTCGCTGGACATGGCCCTTACTGCTTTAAAGTTCAAGGACAAGTTTCTCGCTGTATTTCCCTTTTAAACCCTCAGGAAGGAGAGCAAAGAAAATTTGCTCAACTATATGTACTTGATACAAATTAAGCTGTGGAACAACGAATGCAGCTTGCAGAAAATATTAAATGCTTAGCCACTGTTTTGATGAGCTTGATAAGATTATGGGAAAAAAATAATACACTAAAAACTATCAAAGGTTGAACAACAAGAACGTATTCATGCAGAACAAAATCATTTGCCAATACCAAGAGTCAATATGGTTCCGAGAAGAGAAAGGCATACTGATAAAAGACGTTATAACTTACCAACATCTAATGAGGTTGCAATGGTCTTTCAAAATGAGATGATATTAGAATATATCCCAGAAACGAGAAGCAACCTTTAATTAACATCAATATATTAAGTACAAATTTAGATCCAATGACGTATCCAATTTTGTATCCCAATGGGGAGGCAGGATGACAACCAAAATTAATACTTCCAAGCTATCCAAACACTAAACAAAGTGTCAGAAATAATATTTCCATGCTGGAATTTAAAGTGGCTCAAACTGCAATTAGGGATTATTTTAATCCCATTTTAAACGCTGGTAAACTGACACAACAATGAATTATTGATTCCTACCTACAAGTCGAAGCCAATAATTTAAATTTCATGAAATACCAACAACATAAACTCCATCTTGAACAGTATTGTGGCCTCATGGATTATGTTGCTGAAGCAGCTACAAACAAAATGTAGCAGCTGGACGAGCTATCATTTTACCATCTTCTTTCCAAGGATCTCCTCGCAATATGTTAGAAAGATACAATGATGCTATGGCAATTGTAACAAAATATGGCAAACCAGATTTATTTATTACATTTACATGTAATCCTCAATGGCCAGAAATTGTGGAAAAATTCAAAGAGGATCAAACTGCTTTGGATAGACCAGACTTAGTGGCTTGAATATTAAAAATAAAATTATCAGCCTTAATAAATGACATAACCATCAGTAACTTATTTGGGAAATGTTTGACTTATGTTTATACCATTGAATTCCAGAAAAGAGGACTTCAACATGCACATATTCTTATAATACTGGATGAAAATCCTAAATTGAATACTGCAGAGAAAGTGGATTCAGTAATTATTGCTGAACTACAACATCCACAAAAACATACCGCACTATATGAAACTGTAACACATCGTATGAGGCCATGTGGACAGCTAAATTCACATTCACTGTGTATGGAAAATAACAAATGCACCAAAGATTTCTCAAAAGATTTCAGAGATCAAACTTTTGCAAATTGTGATGGGTATCCTTTATATAGAGGAAGAAAAGGGCCAAATGCCATCATTCGAGGAAAAGATTTAGATAACACGTATGTGGTGCCATATAATCCACATTTTTTTAATGAAGTATAATGCACACATTAATGTGGGAGCTGGCACTTCCTTTAAATCAATTAAATAGGTGTACAAATATATTTATAAAGGATATGATGCTGCAACTGTCTTCATAAAAAGTGGCCCAAATGAACAAGAAAAGGAGTTAGTGCATGATGAACTGGCATCTCAAATTTGAAATGCATGATATATCACATGCTGTATATCGATAACCTGTACATTTGCCACAAAGACAATTAGTTTACTTTCATACTGTCAATGAAGAAAAAGCTCTTGCACAAAGTGAACATCAACAAACCACACTTACTACTTGGTTTATCCTAAATTCAAAAGATATTGAGGCAAGGGAATACTTATACAATGAGATTCCCTATCATTATGTTTTTGTGAATCGCAAATGAAAACGTAGACAAAAGGGTGGTAATAAAATTATTACCAGAATGTATACAGTAAGTCCCAGGGACATTGAACGTTTCTGCTTATGTATACTACTTTTAAATGTTCCTGGTGCACAAAGTTTTAAAGACTTGAGAACTGTCAATGACACAGTTTATGATGCATTTCAATTAGCAGCACAATCTGATAACACAGAATTGGAGAGATGTCTCGAAGAAGCAGCTCTATCTAAAATGGCACGCCAGATGAGGGAACAGTTTGCATACATCTGCATATTTTGCAATGTTCCAAATGCACTGGCTGGGTGGGAAAACTTTAAAACACATATGTCTGAAGATTTCTTGCAAAGGTACAACAACTCCATAGCTGAATTAACAGCATTAATGGAAATACAAGAAGTTTTTCTATTTCATGGATTAAGTTGTGCGACTTTTAATTTCCCAGATCCAGGCATTATAGATGATATCAACTTGGATGACTATGATGCTGATGTTGAGAAACAAAAAACTGAAGAAAAAATTGCAACTTTAAATGAATTGCAATTGAACGCTTTCAATGCAATACAAGCAATAGATGATGACTTGCTCAAAGAGTGTTATTTTTATCTGGATGGACCTGGTGGATCAGGAAAAACGTATCTCTATAATTTGTTGATGATTTCAATAAGAGCTAAAGGTGAAATTGCACTTCCCTTTGCAACGAGTGGAATTGCTGCACTACTGTTAGAAGGTGGCAGAACAGTACATAGTGGATTTAAGCTTCCAGTTCCAATATTGGAAACATAATTTCCGATATTAGAATGAAATCATCCCAAGCCACTAAGTTTAAAAAATCTAAATTAATTATCATAGATGAGGCCACTATGATGTTGTGCCATGCTCTGCAATGTAATGATCGTTTACTATGTGAAGTCATGAGTATTGATTTGCCTTTTGGTGGCAAAGTCATGCTACTAGGAGGAGATTTCAGACAAACATTACCTGTAGTTGTACGTGGCAATCACACAGACATTGTAGAAACATGTATAAAGTCAAGTCCCCTATGGAAAGAATTTACACACCTTAGATTAGAAAAAAATATGAGATCTAAAGGCCAAAATTATTTCAATTATTGGCTAATTAAAATTGTCGTTGGCAAAACAGACATAATAACAAATTTACCTGAAGATACTATTGAGATACCAGCAGAAATGATTTGCAACGATTTACTTATATCAGCAATATTCCCAAATGGAATTACCCCATTACCCCACTCGCTTGCACAGAGTTTGCACAGAAAGTAATCTTAACCTCAAAAAATAAAGATGCTTTGGAACTCAATAATGATATTTTGAAATTCATTGATGCACAACAAAACAATTATCACAGTGCTAATGCAATGCTAGCTGATGACAAAGACAGTCAATCTAATTTCACTACTGAATATATCAATTCATTTACTCCCTCTGGAATGCCACCACATGTTTTTTAGCTCAAAAAAGGAGCCATTGTCATGTTACTGAGAAATATGAATCCCAAAAAAGAACTTTGTAATGGGACCAGATTAATTGTTCAGGATTTAAGAGACCATTACATCCATGCAGAAATTCTGAATGGGACCCATAAAGGTGAAGCAGTTTTCATACTAAGAATTGATTTGGCTCCAAGTGAGACTAGCTTGCCTTTTATACTTCAAAGGAGACAATTTCCCATTATCATGGCATTTGCTATGACAATTAAAAAATCCAAGGACAAACATTTAAATCTGTTGACCTCTTTTTCGAAAAACCTATATTTGCCCATGGCCAACTGTAGGAGGCATTTTCAAGATGCAAAAAACAAGAAGAATTTAAAGTTTACATCAAAAACAACAAAAGTCTGAGTGAATTATTAGATGATGGACAAGTATTTACTAAAAATATTGTCTACTATTAGGTGTTGTAAATTCTAACTAAAAAAGGACAAAAACAAACAACAGAAAAGATTAATAAAGCAAATATTAGTTGTCATATCTCAAGGAGTAACTTAGAAGTCTCTTGCGTTCTTTTCAGAGGGCCACTATTTCACATAGTCAACTCTATGTACCAGTCTCGAGAACTGCAAAAAAACATACAGAACAGTGGCTTTACTTCAAGAATGAACTTTTATGTCTTTTGGACTCTTTGTAGAGGACCACTCTTTCACATAGAAAGCTGTATGTGCCATTCTCAACAACTACAAAAAACATACAGAACAGTGGTTGTATTTCAAGGGTGAACTTTTAAGTCACTTGGGGCCTCATTCTATTATCGGCCGCAGCCGTTGCGGGGCCGCAAGGACCGGCCGCAAGCTATTCGGCTATTCTATTCCCTTACGGCCGGGGATTCCGGCAGGCTTGCGGCCGGTGCCTTGCTATCTCTTGCGGCCGCTCGCGCCGGAGGAAAGCCTTTGATCTAAAACGGCCGCAAGAGATTTGCAATTCAATTGCTCCGGGAAACCTCTCTGCAAGGCTAAAAGCGAGCCGCAGTTACTTGCAGGAAAAAGGTCTCGCTAGCACCAATTAAGCACATAAAATAGCTCAAATAAAGCCATCCTGCACTTTGAGAAGACTATAAAGGGATTTTAGGTGTTAGGAAAAATAGCCCATAATTATCCTGTACTCAAATCCGTAAAATATTTCATTTTTAATATCCGTAAAATATACATGTAAAAAGTCCAGAGTGCTTGGAGCACTTCAGACACGCCCACGCCGCAGCCGGAAAATAAACAGTTAATTTGAACTCGGGTTTGGGCAGATGTGCAAGCTTGAGAGTGGGTTCCTTTTAATCCTCATGTCCCCCAATATGATCCCTAGCATTTACAGAGCTGTACAGTGCAGGCTTGAATTTATTTTTGCGTTTTTATATTTCACAGATTACGGCCGGTTCCAAGATATGCGGCCGGCCGTAAAAGGAGATCCTTGCGGGGCCGTATAATAGAATCGCGAGTTAACTGAACCCCCGCAAGGAATCGCAGCCTTACGGCCGATTTACGGCCGATAATAGAATGAGGCCCTTGGACTCTTTGTAGAGGACCACTCTTTCACATAGCAAGCTGTATGATCCATTCTGAAGAACTACAAAAAAAAACCCACAAAAAAGTGGTTACACCACCGAGACAACATTATTTGTCTGGGCTCTTTTTAGAGGACCACTATTTACAAAAAAATAAAATAAACAACAGTGGTTATGTTGCAGAGACAACATTATTTGTCTGCTGGACTCTTTTTAGAGAAACCACTCCTAAATTACAGAACAAGAAACCCAAACAAACAAAATTAACAAAGCACTCCACAAAAGAACAATATGCCATCACTTAATATTTGCATTGTCTGTATTTAACAGTGTATGTATTTTAGATGTGGTTATACAGTTGCTAGTGGTTTATTTTATCATGCTGTTACATTGAGTTTTACATTATAAAGTTTTCATTGTATGTATTTACCTGTGTAATTACTGAGAGCCTATTGTTTCAGGGAGTATGTATATATGTTTGCTTTCCTCATTGAAACATCTGTAAAATAACTTGTAATACTTCCTACTTTTACAATACGTATTTCAAGGTAATTTCAACAGTTGTAATTTTTTGAATTACATTGTATGCATTTAGAGGTTACACAATTGTAATGTATAATTACAGAGACAGTATTGATCCAGGGAGTAATCCAATCACCAGAATCTGGGGTCAGGAAGGAATTTATTGTTTTATCCATTTTAAAACAATTGGCTACATTTCGCTTGTGTTTTTAAGTTTTGCCTTCTCCTGGAATCAATATAAACATTTAGCAATCTCTTAAATAACATGTTATGCTTTACATATACATATGGTTTACAATACAAATTACAAATGTATAATAATATTGACTTCAATTATCCCTTGCATTGTATTTCGTTATAAGGTTATTGGATTATTTTTTTATTATAAGGTTCAATATATGTATTTAGTGCTTTCAAAGTTTTCATGTATAATTACAGACAGGCTATTGATCCAGGGAGTAATCCAATCACCATTATCTGGGGTCAGGAAGGATTTCACTTGGGTTTGCCTTCCTCTGGATTCAATAAAACAAAATAAATATGTCTTAAGATTCATGTAATGTTTTACAAAGGTTTACAAACAAAGTTCATACACTTTTATAATATTAATATACTGTACCCCTTGCAATAAAAAACGTTATGCCATTACAAATCTAGTTTCTGTGTTGGTTAAAGATATTACTATACAATTTGCCTGCTACAATAATAAACACATTTATTATTAAAACAATATTTTCTTCTACTTTAACCAAAATATCCATTATTACATGCAAAAAACAATTAATATTACAAACAAAACACAAAGGTAACAAGGGTAAAAAAAATCGCATTGAGTTGCAAACAGCATTTCCAAAATTAAAATTTAACTCCTGTCATTTTTGACGGGCAAGTTCCTAGTGTACATATAAATGTAGAAGCTTGCACTTCCAGCAAATCCATCAAATATGTGTATAAATATATCTACAAAGGATATGATGCAGCAACGGTTGTGGTGCAAGGTGCACACAACGAAAAAGATAATCCTATTTTACTTGATGAACTTTCATGTTACTTAGATGCTCCCTATGTAAGTGCTCCAGAAGCAATGTGGCGTCTTCTAAAATTTGAAATGCATGATCGCTCACATGCTTTGTATCGATTAGCTGTACATTTGCCACAAAGTCAATTAGTTTACTTTACTGCTGGGAATGAAAGACATGCTCTATCCCAAAATGAACATAAAGCAACAACACTTACTGCATGGTTTCAATTAAATTGCAATGACACTGAGGCAAGACAATTCTTATACATTGTCATTCCATATCACTATGTTCTCATCAATCGGGCATGGCGAGAAAGAAGTGGAAATAAAATTATACCACTAATTTATATTATATACTGTGAGTCCAAGAGACATTGAACGACATTGAACGTTTCAGCTTAAGATTACTTCTTTTAAATGTTCCTGTGCACAAAGTTATGAACATTAACGCACAGTCAATTACATTGTTTATGATACCTTTCAATTAGCTGACCACATCGAAACTTCCTTGCTGATGACACAGAATGGTAGAGAGATCTACAAGAAGCAGCACTATGTCAAATGCCAAAGCAGGTGAGAGAACAGTTTGCATTAATTTGCATATTTTGTAATGTACCTGATGCATTAGCTTTGTGGGAAACATTTAAATGAAACATGTGTGAAGGCATTTTTGAAACGTTACAATGAGGCCATTGCAGAATTAAAAGTATTAATGGAAATTCAAGAATTATTTCTTTGTCATGGCTTAAACTGTGCTAATTTTAATCTGCCAGATCCAGGACTGATAGATGAAATAAACTTTGAAGAGTATAACGCAGATCTCAAAAAACAAAAAACAGACAAAAAAAGTAGCAACTTTAAATAAATTGCAATTGGAAGCATTTAACACCATCAAAAAAGCTATAGATGATTGGCCCCAAGTGAGACTAACTTGCCTTTTGTTCTTCAAAGGAGACAATTTCCAAATATCATGGCATTTGGCAATGCCCATTAATAAATCCCAAGGTCAAACTTTTAAATCTGTTGGACTCTTTTTAGAGGAACCAGTATTTGCCCATGGACAACTCTATGTGACATTTTCCCGATGCACAAATCCATAACAAATTAACGTTTACATTAAAAAAAAATGAAAGTCAAGGTGAGTTATTAGATGATGGTAGAATCTTTACAAAAAATATAGTCTATTATGAGGTGCTGTAAATTCAATCCAAAAAGCATAACAATAAAACAGAGAATAACAAAACTAAGACACATCCAGAAGAATGGCTACATCCCAAAGACAAAGTTGAAAGTCTGTTGGGCTCTTTTTAGAGAAACCACCATTTCAACATCGACAATTACATCTGGCATTTTAAACATAGAAAAAACAATGGCTTTATCCCGAAGACAAATTTAAAAAGTATGTTGAGATCTTTTTAGAGGAACCACTATTTGCCCATACACAACTTTCTGTCCACATTTGGCTTAGTTATTATATAGGAAGTGATGCAATTTGAAGAAAAAATGAAGAATATTCAAAATGGCCTTCACAAAATTGACAAAAAAAAAAAAGGTGGCAAAGTCAAAGTAGCACTGTGTAAGGACAGCTGAAGCAAGTAGAGGCTAAATTGCCTTAGGATTCATAATTGAGATTGATTCACACAGTGTAACATTGACATTAACACTTGTATGGGTAGAGGAACAATTCAATATACTATATATAGAGATAATATGTATAATGTGTGTTCAAATATAGAGATAATATGTGTAATGTGTTTTCAAAGTTCATTAAATAAATTGGTACAATACACCACTGCTTCAAAAACCGCAACTCAACAATACACATACAGCTAATGAGTTAAATGCAACAAGGGACAATTACACAATGAAGTGCCTGTTCACTAATCATTGCATCATCTGTGTTAACACAGTGTTACACTAAAATAAAAATCTGCATCGGTAGCATGAGCACCAGTTTGGGAAGCAGTGAAATAAACTGTATATATATATATATATATATATATATATATATATATATATATATATATATATATATGGGGCAACATTACTGTTAATGTAGTAATTTTAAATGTTTGAACAAAATTGAGACATTGGTCAATTTTAAATTATTGATTTAGCATATAAAAAAAGATACAGAATACAGAATAGCACAAACATTGTTTTGACATTGTTATCAGATTCCTGTATATTAAAATAATATTACATGTTACAATTAAGATGAACATAGTATTTACAAATTGGTTACACATAAAAGTATATAGATCTAATGTAATCCAAAAAAAATCTTTAAAATAAGATAAAGAAATTATTTTTGGACATTGTTACGATATTTAATGATATTAATAACAAATTTGATGTAATAAAAAATAATTCCTTGAAAAAATATACAAATAATTTTTAGTTTTTTTTTTTAGCTTTTAAAATAAGTTTTAGACATGGGGAGAGGTTTGGGCAATAGGCTCTTATCATACCCCATTCAACATACAGATTGTCACACTGGTTGGCAGTGGTGGGACCTCTTTGGAATACAGTAAGATTGCAACTTACAAGGACATGATGGAGCTGAGACCAGAGGAAATGCTTTCACATTTAAGCATGGATCAGCAGATGACTGTCCTGGAACAGAGGAGAGGGGTATGCAATTGCCCTTGCCCAGCTCCTGTGGATAAGGAATGTCTATCCCCAGTGGAGACAGAACATTTTATTGTCCTTGGAATGGACTATCAAGAAACGGCACTTCTAAACCAATGGATGGCGTTTCTGGTACTATGCCAGGTCATGAGCTGACAGAGTGTCTGGAGGACCTGGTGGTGAAGGAAAGGGACTAGAGGACCAGTATGCAGCCTGGTTGGGAGCTGTTGGAATTCCTGGTGTGGAGCCCTATTTGTCATTGGGGCTGAAAGAAGCACTCTAGGAGCTGGCAAATGGCCCCCTGTATTGTGAGGTGGGCATGCAGCTTCAACTGATTACAGCCACAGTTCAAGGGACAGACTCAGTGAGCAGCCCTGGGAGCATGTCAGACCAAGGGGTACAGCCCTATCCAGGTGGTGTGGGCACCATTGCTAACGACAAGGCATTGGGGCAAAAAGAGAATGTCTGTCAAATTGATGGCCCAAGGAGAAGTCTGGATGAGAGCAGTGAGGTCCTGCCAGGGCATGCAGTGACCATGAATCCAGAAGGAAGTGAAAGCTGTGCAAAGAGAGCGGCTCCAGAAGAAGGGAGCTGGGAGACAGTGAACACCATACATCCCCCAAGAGTTGAGTCCCCAAGCAAGGCCATCAGGAGGAGTGCAGACTGGCACATCCACCAGGTACAGTCCTCACTGGAAATACATTTTTATAGGTTTCCCTAAGGGAGGGGGAAAGAAGGGGCATTGGCCCTGGCTTTTGGGAACTGTTTGGGTTGGGGAAAACAAACGGCCCAATGGACACATCTGAACTTAAGCACTTGTCAGGGTAGGTAGAAGATCTGGGGAGGGGAAAAGTGTTGCCCACTTGTGACCCTGAAGTCCAAGGGACTGTATTAGAAACATCAGGACAGCTGTGCACACTGGCATGGTTGAGAACTACCCCAGATTGTTTCATGCCTGGATGGGTCACATTTTTATGGAGCTTGGCATTGCAAACATTTAACTTTATTGTGCAACATTGAAGGGGCAAGCTGCATCAGAATGCCGATGGGTTCTCAAGACAGGAGGATCATTAAACCTGAGTGTAGTTGAGAAGTCCTTGGATCCAAAGGACTCCCCAAGCTACACTGGAAAAAACTAGAGGGAGGAGTTGTCAGGCCTGTAGCTTGCCAAGGTACAAGCTGTGCAATACCTTACAGACTGATGCCCTGAGCCTTATTGGCTAGGTGTATTGTGCCAGGGGAAAGGGGCCCACTGAGATTTGGATTAACATTGGGGACATTGGGACTTGTGTGTCATTCCTTGTTATGCCTGTTAAAAGCATAGGCTAGTGGAAATTGCCTGAGTACCACTAGGCACATACTATGGAACCCATGTTTATAGTTGGGGTGTGCGTAAGAACATGATAGGAGTAATGGTAAGTATGTCTATATTGTGCTTTGGGGGGGGGGAGGGGGGGCTAGCACTTACAAGGTAAATATTGTATATGCCAAATATTTCCTAGGACTGGACTAGTTCCTTATTAACCAGATTAGGGAGATAACTGACCCTATGAGTCACATAACATACAGCCAGATAGCTATCTTCAGTCCAGGGCTGTAGATCAAGACTGTGGATTGTTGTCAATGCAATTACTGTAATTGATGTATTGTTACAGTAGAATGGGTGATTCTCTTAGACTTTCAGACTCCTAGCCCAGGGATGTAATTAAAAGGCATGACATCATATAGTAATAGGGTAGGAGGGAAGCCTGTCTATCAAACCCTCCTGGGCATGAATGGTAACATGAGCTAGAATGTGATTTGGGTAACCATGGAGGCAAATTTGAATTGATTGGCCTTTTACATAGTTACATTTTTACATAGTAATTAAGGTTGAAAAAAGACTTTCAGTCCATCAAGTTCAACCTATTAAGATCTCCTCTGATCTGCAATATGCAGATTATTTATTAATTAATTATTTGTTAATTAATTGTTAATTAATTATTAATCAACAATTTATTTATTTATTTATTTTAATTAATTTTGTTGCTAAGAGTGCGGTATAAATATGTCTATTGTTTCAGTAATAAAGATGCTATAACTGGTTCACATAATTAATGTGTGGATTTCGTATTGATGCTGGAATCCTGATTGCTGGAGCAAGTTCTTCAGGCTAGACAAGATCACACAGGGCTGAAAATTCTTCCTGCTGTACAGAGGTAAAACGAACTAAGCACACCTGTGGGGAGAGATTTGGGCAATGGGCTCTTATCATACCCCATTTAACATGCAGGTTGTTGCAATGCTTTAGTAGCTTTTGTCTGGCGCCAGCAATGAATTTATAATTAACTAGCGACTTGCCCGTCAAAAAATGACGGCAATGAGATGTGTATGTTTGTAAAGTTGTTTAGTTATTAATATACTAATTTGACACTTGTAAGGTTTTATCTATGATGAAATAAGTACTATTGTGATATTAAACATGTTTATTTTTGTAAAATGTTCTTTTGTTCAACAGTAACTGTTAAAGCATTTTGTAGTAAAAGTATTACAATTTGAATGTAAGAACAGTTGAACTTTAAATTAATCAGTATTGTAAACTTGAGGTAATGTTTTTTTAACATGCAAATTCTATCTCAAGAATTGTTAACTTAAATATACATTGAATCCAGAGGAAGGCAAACAGTAAAAACCCTCCTTGAAACATAGCCAATTGTATCAAAGCAGGGAAGAAAAATAATTCCTTCCTGACCCCATTAACTGGCGATCAGTTTACTCCCTGGATTAATGTTTAACATAAAAGACAACATTTACATTGTGCCTTAAAATGTGGTTGTGCTGTTAACATGAACTTTGTAATATGTCTAAGTAAGGAACTTGAAAGTATATTTTTTTAAACTTGAACTTTCTTATCTGTCTAAATAAGGAACTTGAAAATATTTTTTTGAAACTTGTAACATTAGAAACAGTAAAATAGTTAATTAACATTTGAACAGAATTTGTCAAAATAATGCATTATATAAATTATATAGATATGTTTTTCCTGATCCGCCAGGTCCATCAAGATAGAAATAATGCTCTTTGACCATGTCATCATCTATTGCAGTTTTAATGGCATTAAATGCTTGCAATTGTAACGTATTTAAAGTTGCAAGTCTTTCTTCTGTTCTTTGTACTTGTAGTTGCATGTCATAGTCTTCAAAGTTTATGTCATCTATAAGACCCGGATCAGGCAAATTTAAACTTGCACCACTTAATCCATGAGTTAAAAATACTTCTAGGATTTCCATTAAAGCTTTTAAGTTTGCAATAGGTTCATTGTATAGTTGCATAAAGTCTTCAGCCATATTACTTTTTAATGTGTCCCACAAAGCTAATGCATTTGGAGCATTTGAGAAGATACAAATAAATGCAAATTGTTTCCTCATCTGCCGTGGAATTTAACATAGTGCTGCTTCTTCTAGACATCTTTCCCATTTTGCATCATCAGCTAGTAAGTTTCTATGTCTTGCAGCTAAATGGAAGGATTCATATACAATGCCATTAACAGTTCTTAAGTGTTCAAAACTTTGTGCTCTAGGAACATTTAAAAGTAATAGACGTAAGCAGAAACGTTCAAGATCTCTTGGACTGACTGTGCAAATTCGTGGGATTATTTTATTTCCTCTGCTTTTTCTAGGTCTCCATAATCCATTCACAAAAACATAGTGATATGGAATTTCAATATATAAGAATTGTGTTGCTTGGGAATCTGTAGAATTTAATTAAAACCATGCAGTTAGTGTAGTGTGACGATGCTCACTTTGGGCCAATGCATTACTTTTATTTCCAGCATGGAAATACACTAACATTTCTTTGTGGCAAATGTACTGCTAATCTATATACTGCATGTGATCTATCATGCATTTCAAATTTTAAAAGCCGCAACATAGCTTCTGGTGCACTTACATAGCGAGCATCTACATGAGATGCAAGTTCATCATGTAGTAACTCAGTGTTTTCAGAGTTGTCTGCGCTTTTAACAACTACAGTAGCTGCATCATAGCCTTTGTAAATATATTTGTACACATATTTAATGGATTTGATGGAAGTGCAGGCTTCTACATTAATGTGTGCATTATACTTCATCAGAAAAATGGATATTGTAGGGTACTATATATCAATTGTCAACTTTTTTCCCACGTATAATGGCACTATCTCCTTCTCTTCTTTTATAAAGAGGATAGCCATCACAATTGGCATACGTTTTGTCTCTATAATCTTTTGGAAAATCTTTGGAACATTTATTATTTTCCATACATGGAGATCGTGGATTAAGCTCGTCACAGGGTCCATGAATCATGCGATGAGTAACAATCTCATATAGTCTACCATATAGTTCTGGATCTGGTAGTTCAGCAACAATGACTGAATCCACTTTCTCACCAGTATCTAATTTATCTTTTTCTTGAAGTATTATGAGAAGATGTGCCTGTGGAAGGCCTCTTTTTTGAAATTCAATTGTATTTTTTCTGGAAGTTTGACCTTGTCTTTTTGACAGCAACTAATAAATTGGTCATCTCTGGGTCTCTCCTGTTTAAAATTATAAGCCTCTCAAAACTGACATTAAGTATTCATGTTCCCACAATTATGAACCTCTACTGCTAAAGAGTTGGGTAAAGGACAATTTGCAAAGCATATATCAGTTTCAGTTTCAAATTTATCAGTTGAAATGTCATGTGATGTTTGAGGAACAGGTTCTAAATGCCTTGTTTTTTTGGTGGCTTTTTTTGGTATATCTTTTATTTGTTCAGGTAAAATGTCATCTGACGTTTCAGGAACAGGTTTTAAATGCTTAGTTTTTTTTGTAGCTTTTTTTGGTGTATCTTTAATTTTTGCAGGTGATAGTCTTTTGCTTGCAATTCTTTTGTGTACTTTTTCTCGTCAAATTTCCTTCTGCTCTGGTGTTTGCTGGTTGGCCCATCTTTATTGTCATTCTCTAGCTTGACGTCTTATCTTTTCTTGGTTGCTGTCGCTATCAGCCATGTTAATCTGTAAAATAAAATAATGTATTATTAGTTTAGTTTGAGATGTTAAGTTTGTTTTTGAAATATTTTATTAGCAACAGTTTGTTTCTATGTGAATGTAGTTCATTGTAGCTGAACTTTATTTGTATTGTTAAATAAGTGTGTTTTAATTTTTTGGTCTTACTTTCTGTCGTATGTTGTAATTTTTGTCTTACATGCACACTCAAGGTAATTACATTATAGCTTCTTCTAGATGTAGTAGGTGTATAGTGTTAATTAAAATTGATTTTTTCTTTTGTTTGGTTTTTGATTTTTTGTTGTACTTTTTGCTTATAGGCATAGTAGAGGTCAAAAATTAGTGTTTGTAATTTGTCCTGCAGGAAATTGTTGTAATAGTATTTTTATATTTTATTTAAAGGCTTATATGTTGGGGCTGTGAAAAGGTTTGTATTGTTGTTTTTTCTGTGCTAGTAGTATTTGTTGTATTATTCTATTTTATGTGTGTTGTTAGGTTTTATGCTTAATATTGTATATTAGGGCTGGGAATTGAGAATGAAAAATGTTATTTAGTCTGTGTTTTGACAATTTTGTTGTACTTTTTGCTTATAGGCATAGTAGAGGTCAAAAATTAGTGTTTGTAATTTGTCCTGCAGGAAATTGTTGTAATAGTATTTTTATATTTTATTTAAAGGCTTATATGTTGGGGCTGTGAAAAGGTTTGTATTGTTGTTTTTTCTGTGCTAGTAGTATTTGTTGTATTATTCTATTTTATGTGTGTTGTTTTATGCTTAATATTGTATATTAGGGCTGGGAATTGAGAATGAAAAATGTTATTTAGTCTGTGTTTTGACAATTTTGATGTTGCTTATTTTTTTTTACCTAGATTGAAGTTTGGGTTTACTGTTAACCATTGTTGTCCGTAAAAGACAAATACCAGGTAAATGACAAATGTGTCAGTAATATTTTGGTAAAGGTTATAATTAGTGGTTCTTATTGTTGTTGGTGATTTTTTTTCTGTTGACATGGATGCAGAGCAAACATGTTTAATTAGTTTTCTCTTTTTTTTACTTGTTATACTGTACCTTGTTTGAAGTGTGATTTCAAGCAGAATATTTCTTGGTCCGCTGTTGTAAGTCTTCGTCCGATGCTCTTCACGCAGTGTCTGTTGTAAAAGAAAAAGTAATATGTTATTTGATCTGAATGTATTTCTAATGAATAGCATATTAATTACCATATATACTCGAGTATAAGCCGAGTTTTTCAGCCCTTTTTTTAAGGGTAAAAAGGGCCCCCTCGGCTTATTCTCGAGTCACTCCCCCTGTGTCTCTCTAATTCCCCCCCGTGTCTCTCTAACCCCCCGTGTCTCTCTAACCCCCCTGTGTCTCTTTCCCTCCCCCCTCCTGATCCTCAACCCCCCCTCCTCATTCTAAAACTCCCTCCTCATTCTAAACCACCCTCCTCACTTTCCTCCTCTAAATACCTACCCCTCTCCCTTTCCCCTCATTTACCTCCATCTGCAGCTTCTGCTCCGGCCCGCTCCTTCCGGCGTCTTGACTTGGCCAATGCTAATGACGTGGCGCGCATGTGATGTCGCGTCATTACCGGGTGCTGACGTCCACTCATCCTCTCCTTCCCCTCTCCCTCCCCTCTCCCTCCCCTCTCCTCCCCCTTTTCTCCCCCTCCCCTCATGCTCTCCCTCTCCTCTCCTCCCCTCATCCTCTCCCTCCCCTCATCCTCTCCTCCCCTCATCCTCTCCTCCCTCTCCCCTCATCCTCTCCCTCCCCTCCTCCTCTCCCTCCCCTCTCCCACCCCTCATCCTCCTTCCTCCATTTCCCCCTCCCCAATTACCCCCCCTCACTTACCTGTATTGCGGTGCTCCTGCTGCTGTCCAGTTCGTCTTCTGTGTCGGGACCCGGTTTATGCTAATGATGTGACGTCATTAGCATATACCGGGTCCCGACACAGAAGACGCACTGGACAGCAGCAGGAGCAGTGCAATACAGGTAAGTGGGGGGGGGGGGGGGTTGTTGGGGTAATTGGAAAGGGGGAAAGGGAGGAGGGAGGATGAGGATTTGTTAATTGCAAATATGGGTGGGATGAACGGATAGGTTGGAAGGTAAATAATTTGATGGGTTGGTTGGATTGGTAAATGCATGGGATGGATGAAGAGATAAATGCATGGTTTGGATGGATTTACAAATGTATATAATTAATGGGTTTGATAAGTGCATGGGATCAGTGGGGTGATTTGGTTCATGGAGCCAATGAGTTGATTGGGCGAATGGGTTACTTAGAGGGGGTTGTGTGGTGTGGCAGGTACGGAGCTACCAAGGTAACTGGCTGCTAGCAGAGGATGGTGCAATGATAATCTAAGAATATAGTCAAATGTCTATCATTGTAGTGATATGCAATACAATAATGCGCTCACTGTCTATATTGCAGTAACAATCAGGTACTGACACACACATGTTCATATTATCTATACATATATGTATATTTATATTTGTGATTCTTTGTGTCTTAATATATGTTTTCTATAAAGGAGATTGATTACTTTAATGTTGCCAGTGCACATCAGTACTTGGGGAACAACTTTCATTCAGAGAGTCCTGTGCCATAAGGATTTAGTGTGCATTTTGAGAACATGCTCAGTTTTGCCGTCAGACATAGAATAGCAGAATACCTATTAATTATTATTGCTGATTTCTGACTGTACGCAGAGTTCCAAAGATCTCTTAATATCGGTGGAGATCCAGGGATCCTAATGTTCCTCATCTGCTGTCAGACGTTTCCAGCAAAGCTCGCGGTGTTCTGCAGACGTTGGGGATCTGCCCTTTGCTCTTTAGGTTTGGTCACTAGAGATCTGCCCCCAAACAAAAGACTGTGCATGACCCTGACAGGCTGAAATTTCACCTTCCATCTCTTAAAGACACAAGAACCTCTTGACCTTCCGTCCTCAGGTTTATGATGTCACCAAGACATTACATGAAATTACAGCCTGACTGCACAGCTTGTAATGTAAGATTGCATGGGCATTTAATAGGGGGTCAGGAATAACCATTCACCTGCCCTCATTTCATTACTTACTCTCTAGCAGGCCTTTAAAGAGAAGCGCTCCTTTACTGAAGAGAATGGTGATTTATGGGATGACTTCTCTGCTGAAGATATAAATCCTGAACCAGTTATTTGGATTCCAAAATCCTTCTAATAAACAAAAACTACATTTAAATGAAAACTGTAAATAGATTCTTAGCTGAAATATTAGTACTTACAGAAAATAGGTAAAATGCATAAATGTAAATATAAAGACTATAAAGTCTCAATATCTTATGTGGCCATTGTGAGATGTTCCCCTATTTGCTACATAAAGTTAACGGTGGTGTTTCTATAAGTTGCATGATGAGGAGGGAGGTTGAGGAGGGGGGTTGAGGTTGAGGAGGGGGGTTGAGGTTGAAGAGGGAGGTTTAGGAGAGGGTTGAGGATGGGGGGTTGAGGATGAGGATGGGGGTTGAGGATGAGGATGGGGGGTTGAGGTTGAGGAGGGGTTAGAGGATGAGGAGGGGAGTTGAGTATGAGGATGGGGTTGAGGAGGGAGGTTGAGGATGATGAGGGAGGATGAGGAGGGGGTTGAGGATGAGGAGGTGGTTGAGGATGAGGAGGGGGGTTGAGGATGAGGAGGGAGGTTGAGGATGATGAGGGAGGATGAGGAGGGGTGTTGAGGAGGGGGTTGAGGAGGGAGATTGAGGATGAGGAGGGGGTTGAGGATGAGGAGGGAGGTTGAGGATGAGGAGGGAGGTTGAGGATGAGGAGGGAGGATGAGGAGTGGGGTTGACGAGAGAGGTTGAGGGGGTTGAGGATGAGGAGGGGGGTTGAGGATGAGGAGGGGGTTGAGGATGAGGAGGGCATTGAGGATGAGGAGGGGGGTTGAGGATGAGGAGGGGGGTTGAGGAGGGAGGTTGAGGATGAGGAGGGAGGATGAGGAGGGGAGTTGTGGAGGGGGTTGAGGAGGGAGTTTGAGAATGAGAAGGGGGGTTGAGGAGGGTGATAAGGGTGGGGGGGTAGAGACACAGGGAAGGGAGAGGGGTGAAGAGACACAGGGGAGGGAGAGAGAGAAAAGATATATTATAGCTTACCTCTCAGTTGTAATTTGCACAGTGTAAAGTAGGAATTTAGTAAATAATTATCTTCTCAAGTAACAGCAGCAGTTAACTATCCAGTCACTCCGTTGATCACCTGAGTAGAAATGTAGAATTTTCTGGAAAGTAGGCAGTATTTATAAACTTTGAGGCGCCTGAGACCATTAGAAAGCAATCGCATGCGCTATTTGCGTTCCAGCGTACAATTTGCGTTCCAGCCGCCATTTTATGCATAGCAGTTGTCATTTTTCTTTAAAATGGTGGTTAATATCAGTGTGGTACGCGCCGCATAGTATGTGTTACGTACCTCGTAAAGTTGACTGTAGCGTTGTTTCAGTTTTGCGAGTCACTGTAGTATTGTTGCGTCTGTGGCCTCGTTTTCGTTTTGTTCGATGGCCATTTTTTCTCTCGCTTAGGTGATTTTCGGCTGTTTAAACTCATTTTTTTGGACTTAAATGAACGTGTAACTTCAATTTTCGATGTGCTGGATGCCCCGCCCCCCTTGTTGTAGGTAAGCTTTTTATGTGTTTGTTGTGTTTCTTTATTGTGTATCTCATTTTTTCATGTGCTCTGTTTTCTAACAATTTTTGCATGTTCGGAATGAGTCGTAGCGTGTCACATATTTTTTGAGAGGGCCGCAGGCGTTAGCAACAGCTCGTATGCTCACAACTATATATGTGATTTGTTTTTTTGGGTTGAGATTTGGTATACCAGCCTGTATTGAATAGCTACATAATAAAAGGAAAGAAGCCTATAATTTTAGTTTAATTATTTTACTTTCATTGAGTATGCTAATGAATGGATACTTGATATATACTAAAACATCTAATTATGATCAATAAGGTATACCATATTCTTAAAATATTTGGCCATTATATGCATAAGAAATGATAGACATACAAGAATTGGATTATCATTTTATTATGTCATTTATTTTGTTCATTATTTTGTTTTTCTTCTGTTTTGTTTTTCTGATGTCTTCTAATCCCATCTGCAATATAAAAGATAATTAAGGGTTAACTACCAATCTCAATACTTACCTATAAAAAGTCTTCCCACATCTGTGTCTATCAGCCCAGGAAGAAGCGGATACGGGAAACATGCTCGTCGACTGATCTTCGTCCCCCGTTGATGATGTCACAGCCAGAGTGTGGCATGCAACACGGTGAAGGCACTATTGGTTTTTCTTTGCCATGCTTTGCATGTTTACTTTGATACTACTTGTAATTATTCATTGTTGCATAGCAGGTGGTACAGTATTTGTGTAGATATAGTGACTAGATGCTTATACATATTGTTTGTTTATACCTATATGCTTTGATTCATTATTTGTATTATTTACTATATCATTCATATTACTAGTTTATTTTGCAATATATATTGGTTTTGTTGATATAGTATACTCCATCACTATATGAGCTAGGGAGTCAGGGAGTTTAGTATTTATTTATAGTTACTTAGCACTTTACGGGGGTAATGGCGGAATCCCCATACCACCTCATTAAAATAGAGTTTAGGGTCACTTTTCCCTTAGGAATGGTAATAGTGAGTGTAGATTATTAGTTGTGGAAGTGCAGTACTGCCACACAGGTAGTTATAGTCTTTTGCTCTCCTTTTCATATATTTTGTTATTTTTGAATATTTAATTTTGGCACTAAACACTTTTTTCATTATAAGCACCTTTCACTGGAAGCACCATTTGAAGCATTTATTTCCATTTACTTTATATATTGCTTTATTATCTTTGATTATATAATAATTCTTTATATAGCGCCACTGATTATTGTCAATTTATTACTGGCCTTGTACAATGATATTACTTATTTATTATGTTTTTTTTTTTTATCTGAACCCGGGAAGAATCCATTATATCTTTTTTTTTTTTTTCTTCAGTTTCTACAAATAACAAACAGATATTACAAAATTATACGAAACACAAATATACAAATACTAGATATATTACAGTCATACAAAAACTAAAATAAAAATAAATAAAAAAGTTAGAGTTATATCTTATGAGTTTAAAGAATGGAAATATTTATCCCAAATCAGCCAACTGTGAAACCTGGATAAAACAATAAGCCATTTGACTACTGAGACTACCTGTATAATTAAAGCTTTTTCTTCCATCTTAAGCCTATTGTCCATGATGTGAAGAATAGCCATTTCACATGTCGGCTTAATGATTTTACCGCAAATTTTAGAAATATATTCAAAAATCAAACTCCAAAGTTTCTTAATAGAGTCACAGTCCCACCAAATATGTTTGTGCGTCCCCTGCTGATTACAAAGCCTCCAACAAAGCCCCTTATTAGGATTATTGTTAATAATTGCTATCTTTACTGGGACAAAGTACCACCTCTGGATCATTTTAAAATGTACTTCTCTATATGCTTGATATTTAATAATTTTCTGTGAGAATGCAAACGCTCTTGACCAATTTTCCAGGTCAATTAAGTTATTACATGCTTTTTCCCACTTAAGCATACCTGGAGACTTTTCCATCTTATCCTGTTTTCTTAATATTTCATAGCATTTGGAAATTATATGTTTCCTGTCATTATAAAGTACTAACTTTTCAAAATTGGTTAAGGATCTGTTTGAGGTAATTAAATGTTTTGAATTTAAAATAACTTTTTTAACTCTCTCATATTCCAACCATTTAGACGATGGAAAACTAAAATCAGCACATAATTTGGAAAAAGACTTAATTTCACCTTTATCGAACAGATCTCCCAATGTCTGTATATTCCAATTACTCCAATTACGAAGACAGGCCAAGTTAAGGACATTACTTACACCTAACAGTGACATTTCCGAACACGGAATTGTTGAAAGGTTTAGTTTTTTCTTCCATTTAAATCAAAATTTAAACCCTGATTTAATTATTATTGACGTAATATTATTATTGGGAAATGTATCATGCCAAAGCCAATCACTTAATGATAAGCCCTTAGCTAAACATTGCTCTATAGTTATCCACTTATTTTGTTTTGTTTTAGTGGACCAGGGTATAAAATGACGGGCTACCATGGTGGGGCTGCTAGACGTAGATTGGTCTAGCCAAATTAACCATTAGACTTATAGTCATCTGTCTTTTGATAGGGTACATCATGTCTTGGTTTTGTATGAAAATGTGTATATTTTTATGTGGAATAGTTGTAAAACTTTTAATGTTCAGGTATTCAATTTTAAGGTTATGTCGAATTCTGGGTGGTATAGAATGGTATCCTTTTTTTGAGTGGTACCCTAAGGGGTCCCTTTGGATTTTTGGATGGGATATGGATGGGATTTAAGATAGTCTCACAGAATGTACAAGGATGGGAATCTGTACTTAAGAGGCGAGTGTTAATAGATCAATTTCGGAAAATTAAAGCTGATGTATTTTGTGTACAGGAAACGCATTGGCAAATGCCAATGCCAATTTTTTTACTATTAAGGTCGATTCAACATATAAAAAGAAGTCGCGTGGAGTATCAATCTTGTTTAATAAAAATGTTAACGTTAGTGAGCAATATAGAGAAGTAGAGTTGGAAGGGAGATTTGTTATATGGGCCGGAAAAATCAACCATCTAAACTACACTATAGTAAATACCCAATGAGAGACAAAATGGGTTCTTAAACAAATTACTTAAACGGGGTAAAAATATTAAAGTAGGCAAACTAATTGTTTGCGGCGATTTTAATATGGTACTGAATGTATCTTTAAATAGGAAAAGTAATAATCAAGAATATTTACATGGGCATACAAAAAGGAAAGCTAATCTGTTCTATGAATCCTTAGTGAGATTTGAGTTATATGATGTTTGGCGGTTAAGATATGGTAATGTAAGAGACTATACATTTTATTCTCACCGCCATAAGTCTTATTCTAGAATAGACTACTTTTTGGTTGACTCGGAAACCTTGGCAGTTACAGACTCTACCAAGATTAATATAATTAAATGGTCAGATCATGCTATGATAGAACTCCAGATTAAGGATCATTTGACTCAAAAGAAGTACTCTAGAAATAGAATGGATATTTAATTATTTAATAATTCAGATAAACAAATATTATTATGGGAAGAAATAGAAAACTTTTTCCAAGTTAATGAGAATTCAGTTCCTGAGCCCTCAACGATTTGGAATGCCCATAAAGCATATATAAGAGGAATTTTACTCTCAAGGGGTGCACATAGAAGGAAACAGAGTGGTCTATCACTCCGAGACTTATATGCGCAATTAGCAATCCTTGAAAGACAAAATAAATTATACCCTTCAGCTGATAAGAGTACAGAGATTAGAAAAGTAAAAAACGGAATAAATAAAATTGTTAAAAAAAATATTGATAACAGCCTGTGGAAACTTCAACAGAGAAAATATTTTTTGGATATTAAAGTTGGCAAACTCTTAGCTCGGAAATTAAAAAATAATAAACCAATTAATAGAATAGATGAATTAATAATTGAAAACAAAAAGGACTTAATTACATAAACAAATCCTAGTGATATTGAAAAGGCCTTTTTTGAAAATCTTTACAATTTAGAAAGTAACGATGCAGTTATAAAACCAAAAACAGAAGATATTATTACATTTTTGGACAGACTTTCGCTTCCCCAAATCACTAAGGAGGATCTAGATTATCTAAACAGTGAAATAAAAACATTAGAAATTGAAGAAGTAATTGATAACTTAAAGTTAAATTCAGCCCCTGGTCCAGATGGCTTTGTAAATTATTATTACAAAACCTTTAAAACTGTACTTATGAAACATCTAGCTGAAGTGTTCAATGAAATTAAAAGAAAGGGGAGTGCACCCAAAGAAATGTTAGAGGCAGTTATAATTAATATTCCAAAGCAAAATAAAGATTTAAGGTGGTGTAAGAATTATAGACCGATATCTTTAATGAACACGGATATAAAATTATATGCAAAAATTTTAGCTAAAAGATTGAGCTTGTGCCTTGGTAAATTAATAAATATGGATCAATCAGATTTTTTACAAGATAGGCAGGGAGCCGATAATACAAGGAGATTAATTGACGTCGTTTCTTTTTGTAAAGATAATCATAAACCTTCTATAGTTATCACATTAGATGCAGAAAAGGCCTTTGACAGGCTAAACTGGGATTTTATGAATCAAGTATAACTAAAATTCGGTTTTGAAGATTTTGGAGTGAAATCTATAGGGGCTTTATATTCAAATCCCACTGCCTGTGTTGTAGGAAATGGCCTAAAAATAAACACTTTCTCTATTACCAATGGGACCCGTCAGGGTTGTCCACTATCTCCTTTAATTTTTGTTTTAATGATGGAACCTTTGGCAGAAGCCATTAGAATGAATAAGGAAATTCATGGAATTAGAATTGGTGATTCTGAGCATAAAATTATGCTTTATGCTGATGATGTGATATTAACTATAGCCTAACCTAGAAAGTCTTTACTTCAGATTCAGGATTTAATAAACAAATTTGGTTTAATTTCTTACTATAAAATAAATTGGTCAAAGACAGAGGTATTAACGATAAATATAGACAAAGATGAAATAACTTCTCTGAAAAATATTTGGGAAATTGATTGGGAGTTAAATAAAATCAATTATTTGGGAATAGAATTATCTGAAAAATTGAAAAATCTAACTAAAATTAATTTCTCAAAATTATATGACAAAATTAAAAACCAACTAATCAATTGGAAATCAAATAGATTATCCTGGTTCGGTAGAATAGCAGCCGTAAAAATGTCCATATTACCGCAAATTATTTATTTGGATGTTTGCCTTTATAAGTTCCTGAAACTATAATTAAAAAATACCAAACCTTGATCGATTCATTTATATATAATGGGAAAAAATCTAGAATTAATTCAAGGTTTGTTAGGAAGAGCTTTATAAAAGGAGGCATTGCGTCCCCTTGTGTTGAAGAATATTATATGGCTTCAATGCTATGTCATTTTATACCCTGCATCCATTATATCTTGATGATGGTTTCTGGAAAGCAGATAGGTTTGCAAATTATTATTTTTTTGTCTAAAAACGTTTTTATGTTCTAAGCTTACATAGCTGCTGCTGTTGTTAGTTTAATACATACTTCACAAACAATGGCAGATTTTTTTTTAAAGTTCAGTGTGTTTTTTTCAATATCCTCTTTGGCAGTTTTTTATTGTTACACTGCACTGACAGAGAAATATCGTGAATTTCTGTTGAGCAAGAATACAAGAACATGGAGTAAGTTGTAGGAAGACAGAGACGCATCTTCTATCAAGATACAGCAATTTGTTGTTTTTGTTTAGTCATTCAGTTATGTCTGACTCTCTGGACCTTCTGGACCGCAGCACGCCAGGCACATTTGATAGCCAATGCCCCTCTGAGCTCCATCAAGTTCATGTTCATTGCTTAAATGACCTGATCTATTCATCACTGCCTCTGACATCTCCTTCTTTGTGTGCCTTCAATCTTTTCCAGCATCAAAGTCTTCTCTATGGAATCCTTATTTGAGCTTTAGCCTCATGATCATACATCCCAGTGAATAGTTTGGCTTAATTTCCTGAAGTATTGATTGATTGGATCTTCTTGCAGTCATGCATGGGCCAAATTACTATGTTGCTCCCCTGATGGTTTAATGACTGTATCGCTCCATTTTTTAATATCTGCCAAAGTTACAACCTTATCATAGAACTATGCACATATAGAGAGCCATGCTAAGAGTCACTGTTATGGATATGATTACCTATTTTAGGGTATCATGCTGTCTGGAAACAAATCACATAAAAGTTTGTATTGTTTATTGAGAATCACACATATTCATATTACAAAGATTGGTGGTATGTGTACCTGGAGTATGCATCCCTTCTTTTGTACCTATATGGACAAATATCACTACATAAATTCACTGGAACCATTTACACATATTGTCATTACACTGACACCATTTTTTCACATTATATTTTACTAGCGACTTGCCCGTCAAAAAATGACGGCAATGTGATGTATATGTTTGTGAAGTTGTTTAGTTATTTAAATATATTTTTGACCCTTGTAAGTATTGTGATATGAAGATGTATTTTTGTAAAACGTTGATGTAATGGTTTTTTAAAATGAAATTTGTATCTGAAGAATTGTTCACTTTAATATACATAGAATCCATATAAAAGTAAAAAGTAAAAAGACTTTTTTAAACGTACCAAATTTTAACATGAAGTTTAAAATATATGTAAGCAATAACCTTGAAAGTATATATTTTTAAAATGGAACTTTATTTTTTATGTAACTTTGTGATTTTTGCAAAACATTTGTCTAATTTTGAACATTATAAACAGGAACATAGTAAATACATTTTGTAACATAATTTTGAATTAAAAGTATTAACATTTGAATGTAAAAACAGTTTAACTTGAAATTAATCAGTATTAACATGCAATTTATATCAGAATAATTGTTAAGTTTAATATACATTGAATGTAGAGGAAGGCATAAAGTAAAAACTCTCCTTAAACCGTACGTAATTAAAGTAATTCATTACAGAGCACATAAACTGTCGATAAACATTAATGTAGGTAGTAATCTTAAGATAACATAGAATATTTACATTGTGACTTAAAAGGTGCTTGAGCTCTTAACATGAACTTTGTAATATGTTGAATGAAATAACTTGAAAATATTGTTTTTAAACTTGTAACATTAGAAACATTAACATAGTGACTTAACATTTTAACATAATTTTTCATAGAAATGCAAGGCAAGTATTTTGTGAGGCGAATTATCCATAAACATGACTTCCATTAATTATGACTGAATTAAACAACCAATTGTTTTGTATTTTTGAATGTTTTTTCAAAATGTTTGCATGGCTTTAGTTTGTATCCTGCAAAGTCATAGTACTTCATAGTAGACAATGTTTTTAGTAAAAATACGTCCATCTTCTAATAAATCACCTTGACTTTCATTGTTTTCAATGTAAACTTTAATAGCCTGTGGATTTTTGCAGCGTGACAACGCAACGTACAATTGACCATGTGCAAAAACTGGTTCTTCCAAGTAAATACCCACAGATTTGAAAGTTTGACCTTGTGATTTATTAATGGTCATGGCAAATGCCATAATAATGGGAAATTGTCTTCTTTGAAGTATAAAAGGGAGACTACTTTCACTTGGTGCTAAATCTATTCTTGGTATGAAAACTCTCTCTCCTTTATGTGTCCCAGTTAAAATTTCAGCATCTATAAAATGGTCCTTTAATTGTTGAACAATTAATCTTGTGCCATTGCATAGGCCTTTTTTGGGGTTCATATTTCGCAGTAACATGATAATTGCACCTTTCTTTAGCTGCAAAATATGTGGTGGCATTCCAGAAGGAGTTAAAGAGTTAATGAATTCAGTTGAAAAGTTTGCCTGACTTTCATTGTCATCAGCAAGTACAGAATCAGCACTGTGATAATTTCTTTGTGGTGCATTAATTTTTTTTAAGATTTCATTATTGAGTATTAATGCATCTTTATTTTTACACGTCTGTATAACTTGGTTGGCAAGCTCGGAATATTCTTCGTTATTTATGCTCCCTTCAAATATAGCCGATATAATATCTTGTTGACAAATCATATGAGGTGGGATCTCTACAGTGTCGTCAGGTAAATGTAGTATTTTTTCTGTTCTGCCTTCTCCAATTTTAATAAGCCAATTATTGAAATCAGTTTGGCCTTCTGATCTCATATTTTGTTGCAGTTGAAGATGGGTAAAATGTTTCCATACTGTACTTGACTTTATACATGTTTCAATAATGTCTGTTCGATTTCCATGTACAATGACAGGTAATGTTTGTCTAAAATCGCCACCCAACAACATTACCTTTCCACCAAATTGAAAAATATTATCCATGACTTCACGAAGCAAACGGTCAATACATTGGAGGGCATAGCATGACATCATTGTGGCCTCATCTATTATAATTAATTTACATTTCTTCAATTTCTTTGCTTGTAAGGATGTCATGCGAATATCTGACACAGAATTTTCCAAAATAGGCACTGGCAGTTTAAATCCACTATGAACAGTTCTTCCACCTTCTAATAAAAGTGCAGCAATTCCAGTAGTGGCAAACGCCATTGCTATTTTTCCTTGTGCTCGTACTGAACTCATTAATAAATTGTACAAATATGTTTTTCCTGATCCGCCAGGTCCATCAAGATAGAAATAACGCTCTGTCACCATGTCATCATCTATAGCATTTTTAATGGCATGAAATGCTTCCAATTGTAGTGTATTTAAAGTTGCAAGTCTTTCTTCTGTTCTTTCTGCTTGTAGTTGAATGTCATAGTCTTCAAAGTTAATGTCATCTATTAGACCTGGATCAGGCAAATTAAAACTTGCACAACTTAATCCATGAGTTAAAAATACTTCTTGGATTTCCATTAAGGCTTTTAAGTGTGCAATGGGTTCATTGTATCGTCGCATAAAGTCTTCAGCCATATTACTTTTAAAAGTCTCCCACAAAGCTAATGCATTTGGAGCATTTGAGAAGATACAAATAAAAGCAAATTGTTCTCTCATCTGTCGTGGCATTTGACATTGTGCTGCTTCTTCTAAACATCTTTCCCACTCTGTATCATCAGCGAGTAAGTTTCTATGTCTTGCAGCTAAATGGAAGGATTCATATACAATGTCATTAACAGTTCTTAATTGTTCAAAACTTTGTGCTCCTGGAACATTTAAAAGTAATACCCGTAAGCAAAATCGTTCAACATCTCTTGGACTGACTGTGTAAATTCGTGGAATTATTTTATTGCCTCTGGTTTTTCTTGCTCTCCATAATCCATTCACAAAAACATAGTGATATGGAATTTCAATATATAAGTAGTGTGTTGCGTGAGCATCAGTGGAATTTAATGCAAACCATGCAGTTAGTGTAGTGTGACGATCTTCACTTTGGGCCAATGCATTCATTTCATTTCCAGCATGGAAATAGACTAAATGTCGTTGTGGCAAATGTACTGCTAACCTATATACTGCATGTGATCTATCATGCATTTCAAATTTTAAAAGCCGCCACATAGCTTCTGGCGCACTGACATAGCGAGCATCTACATGAGATGCAAGTTCATCATGTACTAACTCACTACTTTCAGGGTTGTCTGCACTTTTGACGACTACAGTAGCTGCATCGTAACCTTTGTAAATATATTTGTAGACATATTTAATGGATTTGATGGAAGTGCAGGCTTCTACGTTGATGTGGGCGTTGTACTTCATGAGTAAATGTGGATTGTAGGGTACTACATATCTATTGTCCACTTTTTTTCCACGAATAATGACACTATCTCCTTCTCTTCTTTTATAAAGTGGATATCCATCACAATTTGCATATGTTTTGTCTCTATAATCTTTTGGAAAATCTTTTGAACATTGATTATTTTCCATACATGGTGATTGTGGATTAAGGTCTCCACAGGGTCCATGAATCATGCGATGAGTAACAATCTCATATAGTCTACCATATAGTTCTGGATCTGGTAGTTCAGCAACTATGACTGCATCCACTTTGTCCGAAGTATCTAATTTATCTTTCTCTTGAAGTATTATGAGAAGATGTGCATGTGGAAGGCCTCTTTTTTGAAATTCAATGGTATATACATAAGCAAGACATTTGCCAAATAACTGATTTATAGTGAAGTCACGTATTAATTGATTTAATTTGATCTTAAAAACTCTGGCTACTAAATCTGGTCGATCTGAAGCACTTTGTCCAAGAAGTAGATTTTGATTAATTTCTGGCCATTGTGGATTACATGTAAATGTCACAAATAAATCTGGTTTTCCAAATTTTGTCACAATAGCCATAGCATCATTGTATCTTTCTCTCATATTTCGAGGAGATCCTTGAAAGGAAGATGGTAAAATTATGACTTTGCCAGCTGTCATGTCTCTGCTTGTAGCCACGTCAGCAACATAGTCCATGAGTCCACAATATTGTTCTACACGTAGTTTATCTTGTTGATATTTTATAAAGTTTAAATTATTTGCCTCAACTTGCAAATATGAATCAATAATCCATTGTTGTGTTAGTTTCCCACCACATAAAATTGGATTAAATTCATCTCTAATGGCAATTTGAGCAACTTTAAATTCAAGCATAGAAACATTATTTCGGATTCTAGCTTTAGCATTTGGGTAACTGGGAAGGCTTAATTTTGGTTGCCAACCTGCTTCTCCGTGTGGGAAAAAGATGGGATATGTCATTGGATCTAAATTTGGACTTAAGATATTAATATTAATAAATGGTTGGTCCTCATTTCTGGGATATACTCTAATGTCTCTTTGAAATGGTGGTTCTCCTTCATCATTCTGAAAGACCATTGCAACCTCATTTGATGTTGGCAAGTTATAACGACGTTTATCAGTATGTCTGTCTCTTTTAAGCACCATATTAACCTTTGGCATGGGTAATTGATGTCTTTGTGCATGAAGTAGTTGTTCATTTTCTACTTCTGCCAATTTTTTGTAAGCTTTACTGTAGGGATTGTTGTCCATAATGTTATTTAGCTCTATAAAAACACTGGGTAAGCATTTTTTATTTTCTTCCATCTGCATACGTTGGTCAACAGCTTCCATTGTATCTAGGACATATAGTTGAGCGAATTTTCTTTGCTCTCCTTCCTCTGGATGTAAATGTGAAGTCCGATGATAAATTTATCCTTGGACTTTAAAACAGTAAGGACCATGTCCTGGTACATTAGCAGCCAATGTTGCCCCCATAGATGCAAATGATATGGCACTATTGTAGGATCTTATGTTTGTCTTAAAATTTTTGTAATTTGGAAAAGTAGGTTCAGTCATAATATTTTGTAAATAGGTTAGAAATTGTTTCCTTTCTGGAAATTTGAACTTTCCTTTTTGACAACAACTAATAAATTGTCCATCTCGGGGTCTCTCCTGTTTAAAATAATAAGCCTCACAAAATTGACATTGAGTAGTCATGTCCCCACAACTATGAACCTCTACTGCTAAAGACTTCAGTAAAGGACAATTTGCAAAGCATATTGGATGTTGACTTTCATATTCATCAGATGAAAAGTCATGAAATGTTTCAACAACAGGTTCTAAATGTTTAGTTTTTTTCGTAGCTTTTCTTGGTATATGTTGGACTTGTTTGGTTGAAATGTCCTGTAAGTTTTTAGTAAGAGTTTGTAAATGCTTTGTTTTTGTAGTTGCTTTTTTTGGTCTGTCTTGACTGGTATCTTGTAAAATGTCATCTGATGTTTTAGGAACAGTTTGTAAATGCTTTATTATCTTTTTATTTTTTTTGGTTGCATCTTTCATTTTTGCAGCTGATATTCTTTTATTTGCAAGTCATTTGCGTTCTTTTTCTCGTCGAATTTCTTTCCCCTCCGGTGTCTGCTGGGCGGCCCATCTCTCTTGTCTTTCTCTAGTTTGACGTCTTTTCTTCTCTTCTTTGGTCTCGTTATCAGCCATATTAATCTGTAAAGGAAAAAAAAGTAAATGTAATTGTGTATATTTAAAATTGTAATTCCTGTTAAAGATTCTTGTGCACAATTGGTGAACTAAAAGGCAAATCATTAAGGTATCATTTATATTTAGAATGTATCATTTATATTTAGTTAAATTTATAATTCGTGTCCTCACTGGCTAAGAATGTGGCCAATAGAATAGTGCTGTAAATAAGCATGTAACATATGTTTTTAAAATAATGGTTTTATTTATTAAAAACGTTGTTTGTTGATAGATATTTTCCACTGCAAAACTTCTTTGCTAAAAAAAGAAGTGATGTGGTTATTGAGCTATGTATTGCATAGTAGCAATTTAAATAAAATAAGGGAGATATTAAATTAATTATTTTATTTTTCTGTTGACACAGATGCAACTGAAAGCAGTTTCTTTATTTTTATACTTTAGTACTTATTATACTTTACCTTGGTTGAAGTGTGATTTAAATCCGAATGTTTGTTGGTCCTCGGTTCAAAATCGGTGTCCAATGGTGTGGTCCTCTGTTGGAAGTCCTCGTCCGACGGTGTGGTCCTGTGGCGATAGCCCTCGTCCGATGTTGTGGTCCTGTGGCGATATCCCTCGTCCGATGTTGTGGTCCGTTGGTGAAAGTCCTCGTCCGATGGTCTGGTCCTGTGTTGAAATTCCTCGTCTGCTGGTCTGGTCCTGTGTTGAAATTCCTCGTCTGCTGGTCTGGTCCGAGTCCTCGTCCGATGGTCCGGTCCTGTGGAAAAAGTCCTCGTCCGATTGTCTTCACGCAGTATCTGTTGTAATATAAAATAGAAAATGTTGTTTGAGTGAAATGTCTTTTAAATAATTGAAAAATGTATTAATTTGACTGTATTGTATCAGTTATGGTTATTTTTTTCTCTCTTTTTTTTTTTTTTACTTTCTGTACAATCCCACAACTTTTGTTATTGTTCTTGAAGGTTCTTAGTAAGGCTTGTGGGTTGTGATATATTAAATAAGAATATAAATTTATTTTGCTATGTGTTTATGTTATTTTTTGTACAATCCTGTTTTGTGCACAGCACTTGTGGTATACTTATTTAACCTTTATTGTGATGCTTATAGTTAGTGAACCATGAAATAATATAATTAATGTAGTTTGCTATGTGTTTGTGTTAGTTTTTGACAATCCTGTTTGGTGCGCACCACTTGTGCAAAAGTTATTTATTCTTGATTGTACTGGTTATAGGTTGTTAAACATTAAAGAAGAATGTTAATTTAGTTTCCTATGAGTTTGTGTGATTTTTTGTACAATGCTATTAGGTGCGCAACACTTTTGTTATTCTTATTTTTTCTTCTTTGTAAGGCTTATAGGTTGTTAAACATTGAATAAGAAATTCAGTTTTGTGTGTAGCAGTTTGTGTCTCATTCAATTGCGATTTGGCTAATTGAATCGTGCCCTAAATAAGCACATAGCATATTTTTTTAAATAAGTTTTTAGTCATTTAAAAACTTTATTTTGGATATATTTTTAGGTCCTCATTCAATTGCAATTTTGCCAATTGAATAGGGCTCTATATAAGCACATAACATATTTTTTGACGTAAGTTTTTAGTTAGTGAAGACCTTAATTTTGGATAGAAGTTCAGTAACTAAAAAGTTCTGTATAAAAAATATGTTATGTGCTTGTATAGAGCCCTATTCAATTGGCCAACTCACAATTGAATGAGGCTCTTAGTAACTAAAAACTTATTTTAAAAAAATAGTTATGTTGTTATTTAGAGCCCTATTCAATTGGGCAAATTGCAATTGAATGAGGGCCTTTGTGTGTACCATATGTTGCATAGTTTGCCCCTCATTCAATTGCATTTTTTACAATGTAATAGTACTCTAAGGCCGTCATTGAATTGCAATGTTGAAAATTGAATAGGGTTGTAAATAAGCACATCATCACATATATTTGTTAAAATAGAATAAGGGCCTAAAAGTGCTTATTTATAGCCATATTGAATTGCCCAAAATAGCAATTGAATGAGGGCCTTTGGTTACTGCATTTGTTATATTGTGAGCTCCTCATTCAATTGTGTTTTGGCCAATGGAATAGAGCTCAATATCACCACAGAGCATATTTTTTTATGTAATTTTGTATTTAGTGAACTTGTATCCAAAAGCAACGTGTTCACAAAAGAAAAAGTTCCTTTAAAAAATATGCTCTGTGCTTATATAGAGCCCTATTGAAATGGGCAAATCACATTTGAGTGAGGCCCTTGTCCATTAAAGATATATAGGTCCTCATTGAATTGCAATTTTGCCAATTGAAGAGGGCTCTATATAATCACATAACATATTTATTGAGCAAAGTTTTTAGTTATTGAAAACCTTGATTGTGGTTAGAAGTTCAGTAACTAAAAAGTTCTGTATAAAAAATATGTTATGTGCTTATATAGAGCCCTATTGAATTGAGGAAGTCGCAATTGAATGAGGCTCATGGTTCTTTCTTGTTTATACTTAATACTTTACCTTGCTTGAAGTTTTGAATGACAGACGGTCCCCTCCTGCCAATCTTAATGCGCCGGTCTTCTTGTAGTGTCTTTTTGAAAAAGAAAGTGAAATAGTTATTTGTATATTTATAATTTTTCATGTAGCAAAGCATGGCCTTTTGAGCATGTAATGTCTTGTTGTATCTTACCTCTTCTTCTTTGTTGGTGTTCTTTAAAAGGGATTGTGCTTCACAGTGCACGGTGCAAATTGTTGAGATACGCTATTGATGCAGAGTCTGTTTGAATATTCAAAGAAATAAAAAGATTCAGCTTTATATGATCTATTGAATTTAAGTAAATGAATGTCATTGAAATATAGTCGTGTAATTTTTTTAAATTAACCTTATTTGTTGTTGGGGGCTACACACATATGTCACATACATGAAGCACATTCCATAGTTAAATGTAATTATTTTGTGTAAAAATGGTTAAATTAACCTTATATTTGTTTTTTCCAACACACATAAATGTGTGTGTGTGAGATGTAACTATAGACGATACACATATATGTGCGTGTGACATATCAGTATACATGACATATAATGTCATTTAAATGTAGTTGTTTACAGATTTTGTTTTAAGCTAATTTTGTTGCATTGGCAATACACATAAATGTGCGTGTCACATGTCACTATGAAGGGGCAATACACAGAAATGTGCGTGTCACATGTCAATATACATGATACACATATATGTCCATGTCACATGTCACTATGCATGGGCAATACACATAAATGTGCATGTCACATGTCACTATACATTCTATACATATACGTGCGTGTCAGATGTCACTATACATTATAGACATAAATGTGCGTGTCACATGTCACTATACATTCTATACATATACGTGCGTGTCAGATGTCACTATACATTATAGACATATATGTGCGTGTCACGTCACTATACATAAACCTCTGTTTAATATAGAATTTTGTTTTTTTGTTGTTTTTTTTTTGAGCCTATACACATAAATGTGCCATATATGTCACTACATAAATCCTAGTTTATTTTTTTATTTGTTTGACCTGTCCTGATAATAAAATGTAATATATTATAGCTTACCTCTCAGTTGTAATTTGCACAATGCAAAGTAGTAAATTAGTAAAGAATTGTCTTCTCAAGTAAAAGCAGCAGTTATCTCAGAAGTCACTCCGTTGATCACCTGAGGAGAAATGTATTTTTTTGTGTGAAATAGGCAGTATTTATAAACTTGTAGAAAGTTCTGGAAAGTGAGACCGTTAGAACGCAATACGCATGCGCTATTTGCGTTCCAGCTTACAATTTGCATTCCATCCGCCATTTTGTGCGTATTACTGTTCAAAATGGTGTTTAATATGATTGTGATACGTTCCGCATAGTATGTGTTTCATTATTGCGAGTAAGTGTAGTGTAGTTACGTCTGAAGCCTCGTTTTCGTTTTGTTCGTGGGTCATTTTTTCTCTCGCTTAGCGATGGTATTAGTGTCTAAAGTGTTTTATTTTGATTTAAATGTAGGTGTAACTTGTTTTTTTTAAAGGTGCTGGCTGGTTCCTCTTGCTGTAGGTAAGCTTTTTATGTGTTTGTTGTGTGTATTTCTTAAGTTTTAAATGTTTGTATGTCGGCGTGTTGCGTCCGATGTTTGCGAAGTCGTAATGTGTGGTAACGTGTCTCGTATGGTGTTTGCGTGTGTAGCCTCGTTTTCGTTTTATTCGTCGGCCATTTTTTGTGTCGCTTAACAAACTATTTAGTGTGTAAACTCTTTTATTTTGAGTGCAATTAAGTTGTAAGTTGCATTTTTGAGGTCCTGGGTGCTCCCTCTTGGTGTAGGTAAGGTTTTTATGTATGTGCTGTGTGTATGTATTGTGTTTTTAATTTTGTAATGTTCGCGAAATGCGTCCGAGTGTTGCGAGGCCGTAATGTGTGTGAACGTGTGTCGTATGTTGTTTGCGAGTGTCGTAATGTGTGTGAACGTGTGTCGTATGTTGTTTGCGAGTGTCGTAATGTGTTGCGACGTAAACTTTTTTTTGAAATTTTGCAAGGGTCGCAGTTGCTGCAACTGAAGACCTCGCTTTGCAAAGTCCTCAGGTGCTGGCATGGAGCGCCTGCGGCGCTCCAAGCCAGCAACTGACAACCTGGCACAGTGCCCTCGCTTCGCAAGGGCCGCGGGCTCGCTACGCGAGCCGCGGGCCTCGCGCTACGCGAGGCCCGCGTCTCGCTGCGCGAGCCCCGGCCCTCGCTACGCGAGGCCCGCTTCTCGCTACGCAAGCCCCGGCCCTCGCTTCACGAGGGCCGCGGGCTCGCTACGCGAGCCCGCAGCGTTAGCAACAACTCGTACGCTGACAACTATATATGTGATTGGTAATAATACATACATTGATTTAATAACACATTTCATTTTATCACTTAGGTGATAGGCTTGTACCAATAATTGTTACTTATGCATTAATAATCATTATATACTGCATGATACTTATATTTACACATTCTTTGTATATAGTTATATTATATCTATTTATTTATGACCATCATAATTTATTTCTGTATTTGATATAGTATTTGACTATTGTATACTGTTAAATAATGCTGGCCATTAGTGATGTCGCTAACATCAAATTTTCGGTTCGCGAACAGCGGACGCGAACTTCCATCAAATGTTCGCGAACGGGCGAACCCTGCGAACCCCCATAGACTTCAATTGGCAGGGGAATTTCAAAATGCACAGGGACTCTTTCTGGCCACAATAGTGATGGGAAAGTTGTTTCAAGGGGACTAACACCTGGACTGTGGCATGCCGGAGGGGGATCCATGGCAAAACTCGAACGGAAAATTACATAGTTGATGCAGAGTCTGGTTTTAAGCCATAAAGGGTATAAATCACCTAACATTCCTAAATTGTTTGGAATAACATGCTTTAAAACATCAGTTATGATGTTGTATCGATCAGGTAGTGTAAGGGTTACACCCGCTTCACAGTAACAGACCAATCTCCCCGTTTAATGCACCGCAAACAACCGCAAACAGTCCCTTTGCACCACCGCAAACTCTCCATTTGCACAAGGTTGGATACCTTGTCCTCATTGATGTCATTGAAGGTCTCTTCCTCCACCCAGGTACCAAGGGTCCCCGAAAGGTGACAACAAGCCCCCTGTGAGGCCTGCTGTGTTTGGTCTTCCACCTCCGCAAAGCCACCTTCATCCTCTGACTCCTCTTCTTCAGACTCCGATCTCTGCGTTGCCTCTGTGTGCGTTATTATAAGGTGTGTACTGTTAAGTAGTACTATTCCTATCGGTTTAATCCCTGTTACGTCACCTATCAGGGGACGTGTATATGGCATGGATTTTTGGAAGCGGGAGATGGAAAAAGATGCTTGGTCGGTCCTCCCACTTCAAATTTGGGGCACTGCACGTGCAATGTAATGTGCCACCAGATAGGAGTGGTGTATTAAGTTGTACTATTTATTCCTATCAGTTTAATCCCTGTTACGTCCACTATTAGGGGACGTGTATATGGCATTGATTTTTGGAACAGGGAGATGGAAAAAGATGCTTGGTCGGTCCTCCCACTTCAAATTTGGGGCACTGCGCGTGCAATCTAAGGTGCCACCAGATATGAGTGTCACTGTGCACAGGCAAAAGTTGGCAGAGTAGGCCGTACACACACACGCCTGTAGGCAGGCTACTGATATTCAATCGATTACAGTAAAAAAAGGGTTCTTTTATTTCACTGTTCACTAGGTTGCACCAGATATGAGTGTCACTGTGCACTGGCAAAAGTTGGCAGAGTAGGCGCTGTATGCCTCAAACACACGCCTGTAGGCAGGCAACTGATATTCAATCGATTACAGTCAAAAAAGTGTTGTTTTATGTCACTGTACACTAGGTTGCACCAGATATGACGTATCACTGTGCACTGGCAAAAGTTGGCAGAGTAGATTTAATAGGCTTCACACACACGCCTGTAGGCAGGCAATTGCTATTCAATCGATTACAGTCAAAAAAGTGTTGTTTTATTTCACTAAGCACAATATAAGCTGTTAGGTGTTAGCCTGTCACACACACACGCTGGCAGGCATATGCAATTAGATTACACAGAAAAAAATTATAAAATAAAATAAATGATGTTCTAGCCCTAAAAAGGGCTTTTTGGGTTGCTGTCCTTGCAGCAGATATCAGATGAGTCCTTCAGGTCTGTAGTGGAAGCTAAATACACAGCCTGGCTATCTATTTCCCTATTAAATCTCCAGCAGCATCACTATCTGTCCTCTCACAACGAATGCAGCTTCAGAATGATTCTAAAATGTATGCTGTCCTTCAGATGGAAGGCCCTGGAAGGGAGTGTATGCTGCTGATTGGCTGGAATGTGTCTGCTGACTGTGAGGTGCAGGGTGAAAGTTTCCTCAATGATAAAGTATAGGGGGCGAACCGAAAAGCGCATGTGTTCGCCGTCCACTGCGAACGCGAACATGCCAAAATCGCTGCGAATAGTCCGTGGGCGAACTGCTCGCGACATCTCTACTGACCATGTTATCTTTCGGACAAACCTGATCCATCTCACATTTTAGTAGGCTCCTCTGCCACCTACTCACACCTCTTGGTTTATTTACATGTTTATTTAATAAAAATATCATTATTAATCGTGATCAGTCATTATTCTTACTTGTATATAATGAGCTCTTTTCTCTGCCTTCTTTTGGCTTCTGTAGATGTCACAAAGTGAAACGTATATCAGACGGTCACACAGCAGAGTCCTTGGAGTCAACTCATGCTGTAAATTACTCCCTTTTTTAAGCCAACTATAATTGTAGATTCAGTCCAGTATAACTGCATTTAGCTAAGTTATGAATTAATGAAAGCACTTGCTGAAGTCTGAGGACACAGTGGGCCTCATTCAATTGCGATTTGGCCAATTGAATAGGGCTCTATATTAACACAGAGCATATTTTTTTTACAGAAGTGTTTAGTTAGTGAAGACCTTGCTTTTGGATTGAAGTTCACTAACTAAAAACTTCTGTAAAAAAAATATGCTCTGTGCTTATATAGAGCCCTATTCAACTGACCAAATCGCAATTGAATGAGGCCCAGTGTATACTAAAGTTGTTCCTGTTGTATTACCTGCATTAGGAGAACAATGATTATTTTTTGGGGGGAAGTGAGTAGGGTAACCCACACTACTAATCATGCGCTCCTTATTATCAGGCTAACTATAGCTGTAGACTGAGTTTAGAATTATTGCATTCAACCAAGTTATAAGTTAAATTGATTTCTCCTATACTGCTACATGCAAAGGATAATAGTGGCTGATTCATTTTAAGGGGAACTATTCCAATGATAGATATTCTCCTAACTACACAACAGGATTTGTTTAATTTATTTTAGATGTCTGTTAATTATTAATAATTAAATATGAATAAAGGTTAATTTTTAATTAATTGAATTCTGCATTGTATTACTCATGATTAATAGTATCTAATTATGTCCATTGAGAGGGATGTGACAGGGGTTTACTGTTTTGAATAAATTGTCTTTTTTCTCATAGCTTTGCAATAAATGAGTTATAGTAAAGACTAATTTTATACATTTAGAATAAAAGATTTAAACTTTTTACCTGGATCGCCTTTCAGTCCATTTGCCCAATCTCTGTCATGTCTTCCATTGAGTCCTGGACGCCCTTGCACCACAGATCACATAGTTGGTGCATCTAGCAATGTTTGGAGGGATATCAATAGGACTTTTGCTGCTATGATGAATGCTCTCTTTGAAATGAGAGTCATCATCTTATAAACAAGTTTATCACTTTTAATCCCCAACCATTTTATATATGCATGGAAAACCTAGAACTACAGAATCTGCTCCACGTAGTACTCATAATACTTACTTCCTTTAGTGCTTAAATTTGTAAATTTTATATAGGAAGATATTGTTTTTTTTTTGGAATATGACAATGAACTATGATCCAGAACAGAAGTTCATCAGAGAGACATTCAACAGCAAATGTATTTGTAGTTTGCTTCTTGAAAGATGAACAATTCTGCTGCATAATATGTTTTTTTTTGATATTCAAACTGAATATATTCCTTTTAAAAACAAAAATCTTAAATATCCTCTCATAACCAATTCAAGTTCAAAATATCATAATATGATTCAGTTATTTTTCTTGTTAATTTAATTTTACATGGATTAAGACAAACATATCCATTCACACCCACAAGAAAACACACTGGGTTCATTTTGTGCAGTCCATTACATCTTCCTGACTTGGAAATATTGATAATTATGCCAGATGACCTCATGATAAGCAATTTCAGTATGAAATGTAATTTGTTTTTATTTTTTAATTTTCCTTTACACTTATTCCCAAAACTTTTAACAGTGCTGTTTGGATGATCCTCTCAAATATTTATTAGTTCTTGATAACATAGACCATTTGTACTAAAGAAAGACATTTTAGAGAATGATTGGAAGTAGAAAATATATTAAATATTAAATAGTAGTGACTTGCAGTCCAACGTGTTGCTCATAAGGTCTGCGTACTTGAAATGTGGACGTTTTAAGTTGCTATGAAATTAGAAGTGCTGCGAGTTACGAGCTAGAGACGCTAAATAGTAAACCAGTTCTCGGTCGTCGGAGTTACGGGCTGGAACGCAAACAATTAAGCAAGCACGCAGTTATGCGTTTAGATGGAGCCAATGGCAACAGAGATCGTCATCATTGCTTTTCAAGAAAATGGAGGTGGGATTTCAAAGTCTTACTGGGTTCAATTACGAGCTACGAGTGAACCCACATTCCAGTCATAATGCAATATTAATAAAGCCGCAAATATGATACTCTATCACATGCGAGTTACAGTATATGTACTTACACATTGATTGCTGAGATCGATATAACACAATAAAGATACATGAAATCAACTATTTTTCTGAGTCGATTTGCCGGCTTGAGAATGTTGTGATAATAATTCAAAGCTCTAACATCACTTTTCCTTTCAATATTAGTACAGTAATGAGATTTTATTTGATTAAAAAGTGCTACATATTGGACTTTACCCCCCTTGTGGGTGCTCATGAGCACACATTGGGCTTTGGGCTCCATTTGCATGTTATGTGTTTGCTCACTAGTGACTTTGTTGCAATTTAATAGTTAAATTGAAAACGTAGTGTTACGGGCAAAACGGATTTACGGCTGCGAAGTTTAACATTGCTGAACATGTAGCCTATTCTGGGACGTCCTGCGTCTTAAAACGCAAGCCTGCTGCGAGCTATGTTACAGGGCTAATTTAATAGCCATAACCCATAAATTTGGAGTTACAGGCTACTTTTTAAAATGTAGCCCCAATTTAATAAGGCTGTAAGCTCTTTAATATAACAACGGAATAGGGGGGTGCTCCAGCTGTTCTCCAACACTTCAGCCTTTAGGACATTTAACCACTTATCTCCAATTCCATAGGAGAAATGGAAATAGTTGTAAGTAATGGGATGAGACCGCAAATAGACTTGGGTGAGAAAGAGATATCATAAAGACTTGAGAAACAGGACACAATTGTATTTCAAATAAGGATGTTGAGCAGGTGAAAAAGATGAATGATTAATACTGTAAGAAAAAAGCATGATAACTAGAGATCATTTAACTTAAACAATTGACTTCTATTAAAGAGTATCAACTTAAACATGTCACTCTGATAAGTCCTAGTTTTAGGTATATTACTGGAGAAATGCCCATTAGTTCAGATATACAGTACTATATTTAAATTGGTACAACACTAAATTAAGTTTATCACATCACATATACAGTCACTGATGGAGTATATTGTAGATTATTAAGAAGATAAAATGCCAATCTTTATCATGAAAACTGATTTTATTTATTGCTTTCGATATTCAATGAATCATCATTAAAAAAATAGAGCTCTTAATTCAATCAAACATTTCAACAGTTACAAGCTAAAGATCAATAAATCTTTCACCTTTTCATTTAACTTTTTTGATATCTGGTTCAGATAATAAAGCATTATTTATCAAATATGTATACTGCATAATAAATCACAAAATGTTTATAATTTTTATTTATATATGAATTATTTCTCGTACAAATACTGTTATGTTATACATATAGAATCTGCTTAAATGGACACATATCTGTCAAGTTTCATGTCATGCATTTAAAAGTGTATGGGCCAGAAGTACTAAAGGTCGATATGATATGTGCGAAATAACCAATACTTCTTGGTGCAAAATGTTATTATTGTTTGATAAATCTACCTAATAAAATTATTTTTAAAATTCGCATACAATGATATTCTTTGTACTACAACTCTCATCATTCCACCCACTACCACGAAATTCACCACAGTTTTCCCTTTTGTTGCCATTGGGCTCATTTGGATTCCAATTAAAGTAAGTCATTTTCTTCCCATTGAGATATGTAAAAACACCTTCCTGTGTCTTATCATTGAACCCAAGAAAAACTTGCCTACTTGTGGCTTTTACAAACTGTTGGATTATTAAGTCTTCAGCTTTGTTCATCGGAGTTGGTAATGTTCCACCTTCTCTCTCACAAAAAGCTTGAGCTGCGGCGTAATCACCTTCATTTCCTTTTGTTGCATAAAATTTGTCCCCAGTTGTCTTCAGTCCACTTACAAAATGCAACACTGTCAAAATATATATATAAAGGCAAATAATAAATACAACTTTAATCTCTATATGGACTATATCAGCAGTAAAGTATTTCCTTCTACAAAGAACCTCTTATTATTATGTGTGCTAAATACTAACCTTTATAAAGGAGAGTCGTTTCTCTGTATCATCATTTTTTTTTTCTAAAATTGAAACTTTGCTTGACACCATGGTATCTGCAGCAAAAGATACATTTATTATACAGGATTATCAATAGACAAGCAACACTGTATAAATGCAAAGTATATACTGTATATATATATATATATATATATATATATATATATATATATATATATATATATATATATACACATTTAAATATGTATATATATATATATATATATATATATATGTATGTATATATATATATATATATATATATATATATATATATACAGTGGACTCTCAGTTAACCAGAGCTCAAGCCACCAGAGCTCTCAAGCAACCAGATTTTTTTTTGAATACTTTACTTTAAATAAAAAATAAATTTTACAGGGTTTAACAAATGCCAGGAGCCAGGTTGTCATGCCACAAAATGCCCCGAAATATCATCCACTGTATGTCTCTGCAATTCAGTTTTACCTGGAAGCAGACAGGCATGAGTGACTGAGTCAGGGCAGTGTTGGCGTTACCTTTCCCGGTTCAGAACCGCACCCTCCAGCCAAACGTACCTGTATGTAATTGAGGAGTTAATGCTTCTGCTGCTGCTAGAACAGCCCTGGCAAATATACTTAGCAGTGCATCCTATGTGCAGCTAATCTAGGCCTCTTTTAATGGTAACTCTCAAGCAGCCAGAAACTACATTTATCCAGCATCTACCAATCCCCATGGGTGCTGGATAACTGAGAGTCTACTGTATATATATATATATATATATATATATATATATATATATATATATATTGTTCTATAAGTGATATGTACCTGGATGTCCTTTTTCTCCCTTTGATCCAGTGTCTCCTTTGATTCCTGGAAAACCTTGTATTCCAGTCCAACCTTTCTCTCCTATTGTTCACAAGAATAACATGTTAACAATACAGAATACATTACCAACTTTGTTAATGAATTCAGCAAATTACTTTAAAAAATGTCTTAATATAAAATGTAACACTGATATGTCATCAATTATGTCCAATTTAACATTGAGTTTGCTGTATCAGGAGATTGATTTCTGTAAACTGGTGATGTTATTCAAGTTTTTATTTGTCCAAGTTAAATTTCACATTTTAAAAATTTGCATACACAAGGTAGAAAGTGGTAAATTAAGTGATGTATTCACATTGCCTAAAATACCTTGATTTCCTTTGGGTCCAACTTTTCCAGGAGGTCCAGCATTACCTCTTATACCTGGTGCTCCAGGTTCTCCTATAATAAGAATTTACAGTGCATTTCAGCTTTCATGTATTGCTGAGTCAATCTGGTCCATGAAACGAAAAAAATCCAACATTTCTCTGTAAATGTCATTAATAAGAATATGTGGATCAGGAACACACTTAGTTTAGTATTTCATTTTTTATTTTAGTACAAAGAAAATAGGTGAATATCATACTGTGGCATTGACAATTGGAATTCCTGAAGCTATCATAGTGGCTATGCCACAATTTAGTGTAAAACACATGTTTTTGGCTGGATCTTGACACACATTGAGAATTGGGTTTCACCAAATAAATATTCACTATAGTAGGAATATTTGATATGGATTAAGATATTCATATAGATTTAAATTTTACTAAATTTGGATAATGTTGTGGATAACTTCATATAATTTCTTGTGCTCCAATATTTCCTTTCCAAAGCTGCTATGCATACATAAGGTATATGCACAAAATTTAACTTTAAAAGTATGTCCAGCCATTGAACATTAAATCCATAATAATAATTTCAAGGATAATAACATGGATTAAACAAATTTAATCTTCATACCTGGATCTCCTTTCAGTCCATTTGCTCCATCTCTACCATCTCTACCGTTGAGTCCTGGAAGCCCCTGTACCACAGAACACATAGATGGTGTATCTGACAGGGTTTGGAGGGATAACAACAGGACTATTGCTGTTATGATGGATGTTCTCTTTAAAATGAGAGTCATGACCAACCTATAAAGGAGTTTACCACTTTTAATCTCAAACCATTTCATATGTCCATGGAAAACCAAAAGCTACAGAATCTGCTCCACACAGGACTCATTATACTCACCTCCTTTGGTGATCAGTTCTTGGTAGGTTGGTGGATAATGATAGCTAATGAAATAAGTTCTCGATAAAATGTGTTTTCCTTTCTTTACCAGCAAAGTTGACTGTGTACAGCAAACCAACTGAATGAAATTGAACGCAACATCTTTTATATGGGAGAATATTGATTATTTGGAAATGCCACAATGAACTTTGATCAAGACCAGAAGGTCAACAAAAAGACCTTTAGCAGCAAATGTAGTTTACGGTTTGAATTTGTGTATTTTGCTGTTTGTAAGAAATTCTGAATCTGCTTAATAATATTTTATTTAATCAAGCTGAGTATTTTGCTTTTGAAAATAAAAAAATAAACTGTTAATAATACTTTGTTATAACAAATGTAATTCTAAACACAATCTTAATATGCTTTAAAAAAGACAAATGAGTACAGTTTAGTTGCCTGAAACAAAGCACAAGTGATTAAAAAAATCCCATGACAATTTAAGCCCATTTTACAAAAAGACCACCGATACATTAGGCAGGTTCTGCCATGAAGACCTTACAAACTACCTATAAAGGGGAAAACATTTATACTGACACACTAAGGTAAGGCTTAAGGGTATGTGGCGTTCAATAAGGGAGCTGTTTGAAAGCTTTTTTAAAGAGGTGATTTTTAAGTTGAACCTTGAAAGTGGTGAGACTACGGATCTCTCTGGTATTGTGCGCCAGTGAGTTCCAGAGGTGTGGGGGCTTCTTGTGAGATCGGTTTTAACTGAGAAGGAGCTCTAGAAGTGAATGGAACAGTGAGAAGACATTCCTGTATAGAGCAAATTTCATGAGTAGGAAAGTAGATCTGTGTGTCAACAGCATATATATGGTATATGAAACAAAAAAAAAAAAAGGGTGAGTTCAACAAGAGAAAGGGTGTAGAAAGAAAAGAAAAATGGACCCACAGACTTCTAAAGTTACATCGACAGAAAAGTCAGATTAATAAGGTACGAGATAGGTCAAGTCAGAGCTTTGTCCCAGAAGATTGTGTTGCAGGAGAGAGTCAACAACATTTTCTGAGTCAGTTGATAGGTCAAGCAACAGAAGAACAGAATAGAGAACAGCTGATTCTGTGTAATGAGCGCTAGAGTAGACGGTCAAGAAGAGAATTAGAGTGGAGAAAATGTAGTAAATGTGAAAAGATTAATTGTTCCAACAGTTTTGAAGAAAAAAAAAGCAGTGATACAGGGTGATAATTAAATAAACAAGTATGGTCTAGGGAAGCCTTTTTGAGGATTGGTGGGAACATGGCACATGAAGGAATTGTGGCTGTTGAGAGGGATGTGTTAAACTAGAATACATGACAGGAGACAGAGTAAATGAGAGGGAATGGGATCAAGAGGACATATGGTAGGTTAAGAAGAAGGAAGCAGATCAGAAACTTCCTCCTCTATACAGGGGAGAAATAATCAAATAGGAACAGTGGTTGCACATGTGAAGATAGGGAAAGGGTAGTTGAAACATTAGGAATGCTTTAATGAATGAAATCCACCTTAGTCTGAAAAAAAGATTGCAAAGTGATGAGAGATATTAGTAGATTAGGTGAGTCTAGCAATTTGAGGTCTGAAGAGAGTAAATATAGAAAAGAGACTATATGGGTGAGATTTGTGTGTAATGACAAAGGATATATAGTTTAGTGAAGCATAGTAAAGACACAATTTGAAACAAGAAAGTATAAATCTATAAAGAAGGAAATCTTCAAGCTTATGACATGTTTGGGAAGGTTACACAGGAATTTAGTTTGTATATGGATGAATCTAGCTAAGATCTGAAGTTGAAAGGCCTTGATCTGTGGAGTATAAAAGGGTAATGTTAATCAAGTTATAAGGCAAGTGTCATGTTGTATTCTGGGAAAAGATCATCCAAGTTGTAGTTGGGAGGATGAGGAGAAAGAACAGCTTGGATTGTAAGTGACAGATCAGGTAAGTTAACACAATGCAATTTTTTTGCTGTAAGATGTTTTAGTACGGGTGAGAGAATATGTTTATGTGAGAGTGAAAATGAGATCAGATACTAGTCTGATATGTGAACTGTTTAAATGAATAGATAGTTACCATTCTTGTGAGTACTGACCACACAGTCCACTGTTATAGATCATGGAAAGTGGTAATCTAAAGGAAGTGGGAGGCCAATGATAAAGAGGGATTTTCAATGTGGTAATTGAAACCTACAAGTATTAGAAAGGGTGTATCAGATGAGAGAAATAAAAAAAAGCCAGGTATCAAAGTCAGACACAAACATAGAATAAGTGGATGAGGGTGACAAATATATTACAGCAACCTGGAGATGAATAGCTGAGGACATCTGAACACTGTGCATTTCAAATGATAGAAAATTTGAGTGAGGAGGTATAGGAAGAATGAGATAGTGAAACTTTGAGGAGAGAAGAAAATCCACATCTGTTATCGGAGCAACAAGAATGATTGAAGGAAAGTCTTCCATAAGAAATCCTAGATACCAGGAAGGCAGAATGGAAGATTTCATAGGAAGTAATCCAGGTTTCAATAATAACAAAGTTGCAGAGATTTGTCAAGAAGATCATGGATTGAGGAGAGTTTATTACAGATTGCACAACCTTTCTACAGTGTACAGGAGAAGGGTGGTGGTGGTAGGCAGAGGCAATAAATGGCCTGAAGTGATTGATATGGCGGGTGTGGGCTTTGTAGCTGAATTGCGAAGATAAGAAACAGAAGAAATAAAACAGGCGCTAGGATGAGTACTGATATCCCCTGAAGCATATTCCATAAAATATTCTAGGCTGGGTCAACTTCTTCCAATAAAAGTGTTATTGTATAGTGGTTTTAATTTGATTTTAATAATTTTAACTTTGTCATGAAAATAGTCTTTCAAAATGTTAAGACTCTGTTATCCTTATTGGAGCCCGTTTTACTGTTTGTTACATGACTTTTATCAGAGATGAATCATGAGGGTGTGTCTTTTGGCCATCAGTGGAAAGAGGGGTGAAGAATAAGGGAACAGGGGGCCATTTGTTAAGATAGTTAAAACAGTTTAAAATTGGCATCACATGCCTGCCCCTTCACTGACCCAGAAGCAAACTCCTTGTTCCAGGAAATGTAACCATATCTCTCCATCTCTCCATGAATGTGAACACCCTCTTATAGACACAATCACCACTTATGAATCATGAATTCCACCAGGGCAGGAGTGAAAAAGAATGTGTTTCTAATTAAAAACTAACTTTGTGACATTTTTTTGCCTAAATATAATTTTAAAACAATGGGTAGTGGTGGCTCAGGTATACTGCTAAGGTACCAAATGCAATTTTTTTGAGTGGGGTGCTCCTTAGGATAAATAATGAATACATACAGGAGGAAGAGCAAAGATCCTATTATAGGGCACACCTACTAATCCAAATCTTAGAAACAAGAGAATAAACTAAATAATAAAACTTAAAACTTAACATTAAATGTTAAGTTTTATTATTTAGTTTATTCTCTTGTTTCTAAGATTTGGATTAGTAGGTGTGCCCTATAATAGGATCTTTGCTCTTCCTCCTGTATGTATTAAATATAATTTTATATTAGACTGAAAGTTTGGAAACAAATATTCTTTTCATTTTGCACCATTAAAGAGAAGCTTAATCGGGTATATTTCCATTGTTTTCATGTATTCCATATTATAATATATTATATAAATAAAGGGGTAAGCTAATATATACATTACAAACATATGATATAATTTGTTTATATTATTACATAGCACATGTCATTTCCTGTATGATAAATTATCAGTTCATATAGCTATTACACAATTTAACATATATTTAATGACATAATGGGTCACAGCAAAAATTCCTAATATTGATATTATTTGGCAGTTCTTGTTGCATTTTCATTAACTCTACTGTAAATTACTAATGCTAAAATTATTAATTTGGCATTCAGTATTTCTGATCCTCCTATCAAGTTCATGCTTTTCCCATCGGTAACTGTTCCACAGGAGTTTGCACATGCTCAGATTCATTTAATAAAAGCCACAAAGGTCCTCCTGCGAGCCTCGCAAAGCAAGGAGAGTAGCTGAGGCACGCAGGACTTAGGTTGCAAGCAGTTGAGCAATGTGAGACTTCAAAAAAAAATTCCAACTTCGGAATCTTGGGGGGGGGGGGGGGGGGGATTCCAACCTCAGAAAAATATGAATTTAACGTCCGAACCACAGTAATCGAAAAACACGAAAAACCAAAAAAAAATTAAAAAAAATTAAAAACACACAAACACAGCACAGGGGGAGAGACGGGAAGCCTGGGAGTGAGGTTGCAAGCGAATTTGACCCATATTTGGGTTTTTTTCTCAATCCAAACTCGACTAAGCGAGGAAAAAACGGAGGACAAAAAACTTAAAAAAGGACGAAGAATTTGTCGCATACTTGAAAAAAGAAACACTGGAATTTCTATAAATTAATAAGCCATCTGTTTATTCAGATATAACCCTGTGGTGTACGTATAAAGCATATATGAGGGGTATATTTATTGCTAAAGCAGCTGAAGTGAAAAGGTTAAGAGGCAAGTCTTTAAGGACTCTCTATCAGGATTTAAATAAGATGAAAGATATCTTTAGGGAGACACCAAATAGTGAAAATAATAAAGCAATAAAAGACACAAATACTCAAATACAAAAGATTCTCCAGCTTCAATCAGATAAAATATTATGGAAATTTCAGCAGACACAATTTTTTGAAGGGGGCAAATCAGGTAAATTCCTGGCTAACAAATTGAAGAAACAGTACATTAAAAATAATATCGAGAAAATTCTAGATTTTAATAACATTCTTCAATCGCATCCAGACAAAATAGGATTAGTGTTCCAGGATTACTATAGTAGTTTATATAATCTAGAGAAAGATCATCAATTAGTTAAGCCAGGAATAGAAGAGATTAAACAATACCTAGATAATATAAAGTTCCCCAAAGTATCGGAAGCCCAACTTAGCTTCCTGAATAAGCAAATAGAAAGTATAGAGATAACTGAAATTGTGTCCAAAAATAAAAAAAATAAAACGCCTGGGGGTAGAGGGATTTAATAACTTATTTTATCGCTATCTAAGTAAAGAATTAAATAGTACTTTATGTAATCTTTTTAATGAGATAAAACAAGAAGGAGGGATACCATCAGAATTAACGGAAATAAAAATAGTGAGTACTGATATCCCCTGAAGCATATTCCATAAAATATTCTAGGCTGGATCAACTTCTTCCAATAAAAGTGTTATTGTATAGTGGTTTTAATTTGATTTTAATAATTTTAACTTTGTCATGAAAATAGTCTTTTAAAATGTTAAGACTCTGTTATCCTTATTGGAGCCCGTTTTACTGTTTGTTACATGACTTTTATCAGAGATGAATCATGAGGGTGTGTCTTTTGGCCATCAGTGGAAAGAGGGGTGAAGAATAAGGGAACAGGGGGCCATTTGTTAAGATAGTTAAAACAGTTTAAAATTGGCATCACATGCCTGCCCCCTCACTGACCCAGAAGCAAACTCCTTGTTCCAGGAAATGTAACCATATCTCTCCATCTCTCCATGAATGTGAACACCCTCTTATAGACACAATCACCACTTATGAATCATGAATTCCACCAGGGCAGGAGTCAAAAAGAATGTGTTTCTAATTAAAAACTAACTTTGTGACATTTTTTTGCCTAAATATAATCTTATATTAGACTGAAAGTTTGGAAACAAATATTCTTTTCATTTTGCACCATTAAAGAGAAGCTTAATCGGGTATATTTCCATTGTTTTCATGTATTCCATATTATAATATATTATATAAATAAAGGGGTAAGCTAATATATACATTACAAGCATATGATATAATTTGTTTATATTATTACATAGCACATGTCATTTCCTGTATGATTAATTATCAGTTCATATAGCTATTACACAATTTAACATATATTTAATGACATAATGGGTCACAGCAAAAATTCCTAATATTGATATTATTTGGCAGTTCTTGTTGCATTTTCAATAACTCTACTGTAAATTACTAATGCTAAAATTATTAATTTGGCATTCAGTATTTCTGATCCTCCTATCAAGTTCATGCTTTTCCCATTGGTAACTGTTCCACAGGAGTTTGCACATGCTCAGATTCATTTAATAAAAGCCACAAAGGTCCTCCTGCGAGCCTCGCAAAGCAAGGAGAGTAGCTGAGGCACGCAGGACTTAGGTTGCAAGCAGTTGAGCAATGTGAGACTTCAAAAAAAATTCCAACTTCGGAATCTTGGGGGGGGGGGGGGGGATTCCAACCTCAGAAAAATATGAATTTAACGTCCGAACCACAGTAATCGAAAAACACGAAAAACCAAAAAAAAATAAAAAAAAATTTAAAAACACACAAACACAGCACAGGGGGAGAGACGGGAAGCCTGGGAGTGAGGTTGCAAGCGAATTTGACCCATATTTGGGTTTTTTTCTCAATCCAAACTCGACTAAGCGAGGAAAAAACGGAGGACAAAAAACTTAAAAAAGGACGAAGAATTTGTCGCATACTTGAAAAAAGAAACACTGGAATTTCTAAAAATTAATAAGCCATCTGTTAATTCAGATATAACCCTGTGGTGTACATATAAAGCATATATGAGGGGTATATTTATTGCTAAAGCAGCTGAAGTGAAAAGGTTAAGAGGCAAGTCTTTAAGGACTCTCTATCAGGATTTAAATAAGATGAAAGATATCTTTAGGGAGACACCAAATAGTGAAAATAGTAAAGCAATAAAAGACACAAATACTCAAATACAAAAGATTCTCCAGCTTCAATCAGATAAAATATTATGGAAATTTCAACAGACACAATTTTTTGAAGGGGGCAAATCAGGTAAATTCCTGGCTAACAAATTGAAGAAACAGTACATTAAAAATAATATCGAGAAAATTCTAGATTTTAATAACATTCTTCAATCGCATCCAGACAAAATAGGATTAGTGTTCCAGGATTACTATAGTAGTTTATATAATCTAGAGAAAGATCATCAATTAGTTAAGCCAGGAATAGAAGAGATTAAACAATACCTAGATAATATAAAGTTCCCCAAAGTATCGGAAGCCCAACTTAGCTTCCCGAATAAGCAAATAGAAAGTATAGAGATAACTGAAATTGTGTCCAAAAAAAAAAAAAAAAAAACGCCTGGGGGTAGAGGGATTTAATAACTTATTTTATCGCTATCTAAGTAAAGAATTAAATAGTACTTTATGTAATCTTTTTAATGAGATAAAACAAGAAGGAGGGATACCATCAGAATTAACGGAAATAAAAATAGTTAATATACTAAAACAAGGAAAAAACCCTGAAGATTATAAAAACTATCGTCCAATTTCTTTAATTAACGTCGATATTAAAATCTACTCTAAAATCGTGGCGAATAGGTTAAGCAAGATTATACCTTCCCTAATACATCCAGATCAAACAGGATTCATTCCGAATAGACAAGCGTCGGATAATACCAGGCGTCTGTTGGACACCCTGTACTATATAAAAAAAAAGAGGATCTCCTCCCTGACCCTGTCATTGGACGCAGAGAAAGCTTTTGACAGGGTCAGGTGGGACTTCCTAGAGAGTGTTCTGGAGAGTTTTGGCTTGAAAAGTTTTGCTTCATCAGCAATAAAACCCCTCTACTTAAATACTATAGCACATATTTCATCTTCACAATTTAGTACGGGTAAATTTGTAATATCGAACGGTACTCGTCAGGGTTGTCCACTGTCACCATTGCTTTTTGTCCTATTCCTCGAACCTTTATTGATTAATATTAGAGACTCGGCAGATATTAGAGGGATTGAAATAGGACAAGAGGAATACAAAATAATGGCATATGCGGATGATATTATCATAACAATAACAAATCCTGAATACTCCTGTAGAGCGCTACAGACTAGTCTAGAAGAATTTGGTAAATTCTCCTATTTTAAAATTAACCAACAGAAAACCGAAGTACTGACCTGTAATATACCATTAGAGGAAAAAAATAGGTTAGTGAATTCATACTCTTACTGCTGGAAGTCCTCTCATATAGTACACCTGGGGGTTAGATTCCCAGACCATATAAAAAATATCTTTAAAGATAATTATAATGATATATTGAAACAAACAAGAAAACAGTTGAATGATTGGAGATCTTTACAGTTATCATGGTTATCTAGAATAAATGCAGTTAACATGAGTCTAATCCCTAAAATTACATATATAATGAGATGTCTTCCAGGTAAAATACCGGCTTATTGCATAAAGATCATTCAAGACACATTAGATGACTATATATATCTGGGGAAAAAAACAAGAATCAAAAAATCTATAATCTGCAAGAAATTGGAGAAAGGGGGACTAAGTGCTCCCTCTATCAAAGAGCTGAATATAAAAATTATACTTACACAAGCAGCTGGATATAACTATAAACAAAATACTCCAAGATGGCTGACAATAGAGGACTCCCTATTGGGTAGAGACCCAATAGAAAATATATTATGGATCACTAAGTATAAACAGATTGGGAGTTCAGAATTACCTCCTAATATTAAATATATTATTAACATATGGCATAAAAATAAAATAAAACTCTCAATGGTGCAGTCCCCGTCTTTGGCAGCACCAATAGACTTTCTTAATAATAACTCGAATGGATTATTGCTGTCTTTACTAAAACTACATAATATTAGAAAGGTGGGAGATCTATTTGAAAAAGGGAATTTAATGGAATTGAAAAGACTTAAAGAGAAATTTAATTTAGATAAAATAACGTGGCTAGATTATGAAGGACTACAAAGACACCTTACTCTCCTAGGGCCTCATTCTATTAGCGGCCGCAGCCGTTGCGGGGCCGCAAGGACCGGCCGCAAGCTATTTTGCTATTCTATTCCCCTCCGGCCGGGGATTCCGGCAGGCTTGCGGCCGGTGCCTTGCTATCTCTTGCGGCCGCTCGCGCCGGAGGAAATCCTTTGATCTTAAACGGCCGCAAGGAAATCGGCCGTAAGAAATTCCTATTTGCAATTCAATTGCTCCGGGAAACCTCTCTGCAAGGCTAAAAGCGAGCCGCAGCTTACTTGCAGCAAAAAGGTCCCGCTAGCACCAATTAAGCACATAAAATAGCCCAAATAAAGCCATCCTGCACTTTGCAGAGTCTATAAAGTGATATTCGGTGTTAGCAAAAATAGCACATAATTACCCTATACTCAAATCCGTAAAATATTTTTTTTTTAATATACGTAAAATATACATGTAAAAAGTCCAGAGTGCTTGGAGCACCTCAGACATGCCGAATCCGCAGCCGGAAAATAAACAGTTAATTTGAACTCGGGTTTGGGCTGATGTGCAAGCTTGAGAGGGGGTTACTTTTAATCCTCATGTCCCCCAATATGATCACAAGCATTTACAGAGCTGTACAGTGCAGGCTTGAATTTATTTTTGCGTTTTTAGATTTCAGAGCTTACGGCCGGTTCCAAGATATGCGGCCGGCCGTAAGGGGAGATCCTTGCTGGGCCGTATAATAGAATCGCAAGTTAACTGAACCCCCGCAAGGAATCGCAGCCTTACGGCCGATTTACGGCCGGTAATAGAATGAGGCCCCTAGGATATAAAATTATTAACATGAACAAAATTTGGAAAATGGAAGAATATTTAATCAAAGATGAATTGTCACACATAATTTCCAAATTTAGTAATATAATTGATGAAAACACCCCTTTTGAAAAGAGCTTGGGTATATTAGCCTGGGAAGCTGACTTGAAAATTATAATATTAGAGGAAGACTGGATTAAAATTTTTAGTACTATTAAGAAATCATCAATTAACTCTTCATATAATGAAATGATGGTTAAATTAATTCATAGATGGTACTATGTCCCTAATAGACTAAAAATAATATATAATAACCTAGATGGCTTATGCTGGAAACAATGCGGATTACCAGGCACAACCATTCATATGTGGTGGGATTGTAAAAAAATTAAAATATTTTGGTTGAGAGTAAGTAAAGAACTTTCGGCCCTTATTGGTAAACAAATTACTTGAAACACGTTTATATTTATTTTACATTCGCAAATGGAAATCTTCCCATTAGGGGAAAGACTTTTAATATCACACATATGTCTAGTTGCTTAATGGTTATTATTGAAATACTGGAAACAATATCAAGTACCCTCCTGGAAAGAACTAGAGAACACTATCTCAAAAAATAGAGAAATGATGAAATTAGATCTGCTGGATAACTCCCGAGATAATATCCCCAAGGCCACTCGTCTAAAAAAAATGGCAGCTCTGGGACCAATATTTGACATTAAGCTAGAAAAATGAGGGCGATGAAATTCTCTTTGATAGGGTTTCCGAGACGAAATTTAAAGGAGGGGAAAGGAGAGAGAGAGTGAAAATTTTAACCTTTTATTTATTTTTAATTTTTTTCTTTTCTTCCTTTTTCTCCGTCTTTGTCTTTTGTTGATTGTAAAATTATATTTAAAACTTGAGAGATATCAAGATGTTGAGATGATATGTTCATGTTCTTGTACTGTTATTATTCTCTCTTGTATGGTGTAATTACAAATATGTTATTAGCTGCTTTACTATTTTATATGTACAAAAAAAAATAAAAAAAAAAATAAAAAAAATGAAACTGCATGAAAACGAGGCTGAGCAAAGCCTCGGGAAAATACATGATGGCAAAGACAGTAACAGTTACACCAACAACACCAGGCACGCGAGACACAGACGAACAATGCCAGGCACACAGGACATAGAAAATACCCTACGGCAAAGATAGTAACACTTACACTAACAACGCCAGGCACGCGGGACTTTGAAAAAAAAAACGGCAGTTAGCGCGCACCATGCAAACATTTAGCAGACATACAGAGGAGAAACACACAGGGAAGGGACAGAGGGGGGATGGTGGAAAGAGACACATGGCATTCCCAAGCACAAAACTGCCAGGTTAACGAACCCTGCAATGAGCGGCCCAAAGGTGTTCAGTGCGGAGCTCGTGATGAGTGCCTCGCCTTGTGTGGCAAACAGCATTGCCTGGCTTACAATTTTATTGCAGTCATTTTTTACGGGCAATTCACTAGTAATTTAATATTCATGTAAAATACATGGCTCTCTCAAATCATCAAAGTAACTGTAAATACTGTATTTATACTAAGATGATGTCCGTTGTCATAGAAGGGACCGGAAGACTTGCCTTTTTTACCTCCTATCAACAACTGGTAAGTTATGGATTTAGAAATTATAGTTGAAATAATAAAAATGAATTTGATCATATAAAAAATAAGAAAAATGTCAGTAACAGGATGTACTTAAAGTTCAGTGTATCAGTGTTATGTTTTTCTTTTTATTTCAGACATTATTTGGTGTACAGGATTTTATGTTTGTTCATATACTTATGAGGTTGAGGATCTAGATTCAGCATCATCTACATAAGAGATTCAGAAAGCAAAACCTGTCTCACTAATAATCGAGGTAGTGTCACTTCTACAGCATTTGAAGTATCTCCAAAATATAAATATATGCAACTTTATTTTATAAATTGAACAATTATGTATTAGGTGAGTATTTTAATACATCTTCTGTCTAGTCCTCAAGACAATTAACAGACCATTGTCTTAAGATTTCCCTGTGTGAGCAAACGTGTTCAAACACATGAGCCAAGATGACCATATTATGATCTGCAACAAAAAAATTGGGACCCTAAAGGCACTCCATATCTCCATCCATGGTATCATTAAAGAAATCGAAATATGAATACAATATAAACTAATAATTGACTAAAAAAAATGCTGTATTAAAAAACAGGAAACCCCAGGTGACCTGATATACAATACTTTAGGGATCAGCAAACAAAATAAAGAAAAAGTATTTTTTCATAAATAAGGAATGACATAGTCCTTCATCCTTTCCATACCATCGCTCCTCTAGAAGAATTTTATGTTGACATCTCAGCCACTTCATTTCCCTCCCTTTTTCCCTTCTTTACTTATTTCTTTCAACTCTTAATATCATTCTTTCATTTCACCACCCTTAGTCTCTTCTCTAAAATTGCCTCAATGTAGCAAAGTAATTAGATTAAAAGGTGCATGTGAAAAAATAAGTTTTAACAAGAAATATAGTTTCAATAATGATAAAACATTGGTAATTTAATTTCTTAAATGAAGAATGTTTTCATCCAAATAGAATTCTGGGATGAGAAAGGCAACATATTTATCCATACTCACTGTAACTAAATCACAAAAATCATTAATTTTTTTTTTATATATAATGAACTCAAAAATATTTTCGAAGTTGAGCAAATTATGACAAACTAGCTGTAGTTATATTTAGATTAGAGATTGACAATTTACATTTGATACTCTTTGTAGTTGAGGATAGTAATACAGAAATAACCAAACACGTAGATCTTTCTTTCAACAAAGATATGAAAAAATTATAGATACATCATTTTTTAATTTACCTGTTTCATATTATTAGCATTATTAAATAACATATATATATATATATATATATATATATATATATATATATATATATATATATATACATATATATATATATACACATATAAATATATATATATATTAGTGATGTCGCGAACCAAAAATTTTCGGTTCGCGAATCGCGGACGAGAACTTCATCAAATGAGTCTGGTTTTAAGCCATATGGGGCATAAATCACCTAACATTCCTAAATTGTTTGGAATAACATGCTTTAAAACATCAGGTATGATGTTGTATCGATCAGGTAGTGTAAGGGTTACACCCGCTTTACAGTAACAAACCAATCTCCCCGTTTAATGCACCACAAACAACCGCAAACAGTCCCTTTGCACAACCGCAAACTCCCCATTTGCACAAGGTTGGATACCAAGCTAGCCATGTCCCGTTCCTTGTTCTCACTGATGTCATTGAAGGTCTCTTCCTTCACCCAGCCACCAAGGGTCCCTGAAAGGTGTCAACAAGCCCCCTGGGACGCCTGCTGTGTTTGGTCTTCCACCTCCTCAAAGCCACCTTCCTCCTCTGACTCCTCTTCTTCAGACTCCTCTCTCTGCGTTGCCTCTGTCTGCGTTATTATAAGGTGTGTACTGTTAAGTAGTACTATTCCTATCGGTTTAATCCCTGTTACGTCCACTATTAGGGGACGTGTATATGGCATTGATTTTTGGAACAGGGAGATGGAAAAAGATGCTCGGTCGTACCTCCTACTTCGAATTTGGGGCACTGCACGTGCAATGTAATGTGCCACCAGATAGGAGTGTCACTGTGCACTGGCAAAAGTTGGCAGAGTAGGCGCTGTAGGCCTCACACACACGCCTGTAGGCAGGCAACTGATATTCAATCGATTACAGTCAAAAAAGTGTTGTTTTATGTCACTGTACACTACGGTTGCACCAGATATGACGTATCACTGTGCACTGGCAAAAGTTGGCAGAGTAGATGCAAGAGGCTTTACACACACGCCTGTAGGCAGGCAATTGCTATTCAATCTATTACAGTCAAAAAAGTGTTGTTTTATTTCACTGAGCACAATATAAGCTGTGAGCCTGACACAGGCAGGCAACTGAAATTAGATTAAAGGAAAAAAGGGTTGTTTTTTTTTTCAATGTATGGTACACCAACTATGACTGGTGAAACAGAGCAGAATATTATATGTGAGCCTGACACAGGCAGGCAACTGAAATTAGATTACAGGAAAAAAATGGTTGTTTTCAATGTATGGTACACCACCAGGTATGAGTAGTGAAAATAAGCGCAATATAAGCTGTTAGGTGTTAGCCTGTTACACACACATGCTGGCAGGCAGGCATATGCAATTAGATTACACAGAAAAACATTATAAAATAAAATAAATGATGTTCTAGCCCTTAAAAAGGGCATTTTGGGTTGCTGTCCTTGCAGCAGATATCAGATGAGTCCTTCAGGTCTGTAGTGGAAGCTAAATACACAGCCTGGCTATCTATTTCCCTATTAAATCTCCAGCAGCTACACTATCTGTCCTCTCACAACGAATGCAGCTTCAGAATGATTCTAAAATGTATGCTGTCCTTCAGATGGAAGGCTCTGGAAGGGAGTGTATGCTGCTCATTGGCTGGAATGTGTCTGCTGACTGTGCAGGGTCAAAGTTTCCTCAATGATAAAGAATAGGGGGCAAACCTTAAAGCGCATGTGTCCAACCGTCTGATGCGAGCGCGAAAGAGCCAAAATCACCGCGAATAGTCCGCGGGCGAACTGTCTGCAACATCTCTAATATATATATTATTATTATTAACGTTTATTTATAACGCGCCAACATATTCTGTAGCGATGTGCATAAGATAAGTTCCAGGCAAAGGTAAATACAAATCAAAACATAATAAAGCAAGGAGGGCCCTGTCTTTGAGCCTAAAATCCAGTGTCCATGGTGCATTCCCCAAAGCACCCTGCAGGATTGAAACTTGCAGACTTACAACCTAAATGTATTGTGTGTGGTAAAGGAGGGAAAGAGAGGTGCTGAGCGTGTTAGGGTGGAAGGTGATACGCTTCTTTAAAGAGATGCGGTTTTAGTGAGGTTTTGAATGTTTTGAGGCAGGAGGATTATCTGGTGGAGCGAGGCAAGGAGTTCCAAGGAATAGGGGTGGCACGAAAAAAGTCCTGAAGGTGAGAATGAGAGGAGGTGACAAGAGTTGTAGAAAGAAAAAGGTCATTAGCAGAACGAAGTGGGCGGTTGGGGGAATATTTGGAGATGAGAGCAGAGATGTAAGGGGGTGCACAATTGTTGAGGGCATTGTAAGTTAGGGTCATGATTTTACATTTTATTCTGGAGGCCAGTGGAGTGATTGACAGAGAGGTGATGCCGACAATGAATGTTGTGTACGGAAGATGAGTCTAGCAGAGGCGTTCATAATGGATTGAAGTGGGTATAGTCAGGTGGTGGGTAGGCCAGCAAGAAGCGAGTTACAGTAGTCAAGTCGAGTGATGCTGAGAGAGTGTATTAGGATTTTAGTTGTGTCTTGTGTAAGATAATGGCGAATTCTGGAGATGTTTTTTAGATTTTGAAGGCAAGATTTTGTTAGTAACTATATGTGAGGAATGAAAGACGGGGGACGTCCAGTAGAACCCATAGGCAACGGGCTTGGGAGGTGGGAGTGATGATGTTGCTGTGGACAGTGACAGATATGTGAGGAATTGATGCTGTGGTAGAGGGAGGGAAGAGTAGGAGTTCAGTTTTAGACATGTTGAGTTTGAGATGGTGGGTGGACATCCAAGAGGATATACTAGAAAGGTAGTTGGGGATGTGTGTTAGAAGAGAGGGGAATAGATCTGGTGATGACAGGTAGATTTGAGTGTCATCTGCATAGAGATGGTACTGAAGCCCAAAAGAGTGTATTAGGGTACCAAGTCAGGATGTGTAGATGGAGAAGAAGAGGGGGCCCAGAACTGAACCTTGTGGTTTGCCAACAGACAGGGGGTAGGTAGAAAAAGAGGTGTCAGAGAAGGAGACACTGAATGATCGAACTTGTAGGTATGATGAGAACCACAAGAGAGCAGTGTCTTGAATACCGAGGGAGGAGAAGATATGGAGTAGAAGTGGATGGTCGACTGTGTCAAAGGCAGCAGAGAGATCTAGAAGAAGAAGAATGGAAAAGTGACCTTTTGAAGTGGGAAAAGCAAGTCATTAGTGACTTTACTGAGAGTTGTCTCTGTGGAATGCTGGGGCCGGGAGCCAGATTGGAAGGTGTCAAGAAGGGAGTTAAAGGAAATACATTTGGTAAGGTGATTATAGATGAACCGCTCTAGCAGTTTGGAAGCCAGGGGAAGTAGAGAGATAGGGCAGTAGTTAGATGTGACGTCAGAGTCAGATGAGTGTTTTTTGAGGATGGGTGTAATTAGGGCATGTTTTAGAGAAGATGGAAACTTGCCAGTATTTAGGGAAAGGTTGAAGAGGTGTGCGAGAGCTGGGATTAGTGTGGTTGAGAGGGGAGGGAAAGGCTGAGATGGAATAGGATCTAGAGGACATGTAGTGAGGCGAGTGGATAATAGAAGGCTGGAGACTTTGTCCTCTGTAGTCGGGTCAAAGCAGTTCATAGTGGCTGTGGGATTGGGGAAGGGAAAGACTGGGTGTTGTTGGTTAGTTGAGAGGTTGGAGTTTGTAAACTTCTATGAGAGGACGGGATGGGAGGATGTGGTGGGCGGATGAGCGTATTGAAAGTGGCGAACAGACACTTGGGGTTAAAGGACAGAGTTGATATTAGTGATGTGAAGTAGTGTTGTTTGGCAAGGTTGAGTGCAGAGGAATAGGAGCGTAACATAAATTTGTAGTGGAGGAAATCTGCTGAAGTGTGTGATTTCCTCCATAGTCGTTCAGCAGTGTGATGGCATCTGCGTGCGTTTATGGGGGCCAGAGTGTCAAGGGTGGAAGAGAGAGTTGTAGCGTGAGGTGGCAATGTCAGGGCAGTTGAGGTTGGTGATGGGGCTGAGAAGGGGTTGGATAATAGTGGAGAGCTGAGTAGGGTCACATGCTAGCAGGTTTCTGTTCATGATGGTGGAGGTGGTGAGAGGAATATGTGGTGAGTTTGAAGGTAAGGAAATGATGGTCAGATAGAGGGAGTGGATGGATGACTGGGTAGGAGGTTGTGCCGAGATTGGTGTAGATAAGGTCAAGAGAAGTCCAGCATGATGAGTTGAAGAATCTGTTAGTTGTGAGAGGCCAAGGGAAGATGTGAGTGAAAGCAGTTTGACTGCTGATGGAAGGTGGGAGTGTCAACAGCAATGTTAAAATCTTCAAGTACCAGTGAAGGAACATTGGAGGAGAGAAAGTGAGGGAGCCAGGCAGAAAAGATAGAAAGATATTAAGAGGGAGTGCCTGGGGGCCGATAGATCACAGCCACACGTAGAAAGATAGGTGATAAGAGGCAAATTGTATGAACTTCAAAGGATGAGGCTTGGAGGGATGGGACAGGGGGTAGGAGGTGAAATGGACATCGAGTAGAAAGCAAAACACCTACACCACCACCTTGTTTGTTTCCATGTCTAGGTGTGTGGCTGAGGTGATAACCACCATGATAAAGTGCTGCAGGGGAGGCAGTGTCTGAGGATGAGAGCCAGGTTTCAGTGAAAGCCAGTAGATTGAGGGAGTTGGTAGTGAATAGGTCATGAGTGAATGTGAGTTTATTGCAATGATTGTGCGTTTTAGGGGGTGCTGGAGAAAGGTAGAGTTAAAGGTTTGTGACATGTGATGGATATCAGTTTCTGGGTGTTACGGGTGTTTGCTGGCCTTGAACCAGAGCATGACTGACAGCAAGTGGAGATGAGTGAGGTGCCTGGGTTAGGGGATATATGGCACTCAAACAGGAAAAGGAGGAGAGAAATTGAGAGAAGATGGGACTGGACTTACGGTGCTATTTCTGCCTGAGAGTGTTAAGGAGGGGATGATATTGTGACTGGAGGAGGGAGAGGAGCTTGTGGGAGCCGAGAAGAGGAGAGGAGAGCAAGGAAGGTGAGATGGTAATATTGTTGGGGACGTGATATGAAGAGGTTGCAAAGGAATGACTGAGAGAGAGCCAGTAGGATATGAGAAAGAGGAAAGAATGAGAAAGCATTGTGACAGTGTGTAAGATCACGAAAAAAGGTTAGAAGATTGTGGGGGGAAGAATTATTATCCTAAGATATGACAGTAGCAGTAATATAGATTCAGGAGCATGGGGAAGAGTGTGATAAGGTTTATCAGAATGGCTGTGGTAGGTGAGTAGCTAAGAGACTTATGACAATGTTTTTTTGTTTTGTTTAGTTTTTTAGCAGGTGGTGTTGACTGAGCAGGTGCAAGTCATATGAGTTTCTATAAATTAAGAGAATGCAAGGGCTGGTGGGCAGAAAGAGTAGTTGCAATTTGCAAAGTCCAGGGAAGGTAACTGTTATGTTCTAAGATGGTGGCTGTTTGATAGTAGTGGCAATTTGCCAAGTCCAAGGAAGGGAATTGTTATGTTCTAATGTATCTTCGACGTCTGGCTGTTAAAATATGGCGACGCAAGAGACTTTATGTATTATTCTCATTGTTACGCGTCGTATTCCAGAATAGATTATTTTTTGGTTGATTTGGAAACACTGGCAATGGTAGATTCCACGAAGATTAACATAATCAAATGGTCTGATCACGCCATGATAGAATTACAGATTAATGATCAAACGATCCAAATAAAATATTCTTGAAACTGAATGGATATTTCATTATTTAACAAACTAGATAAACAAACCGTACTACAGTATGAAATAGAAACATTTTTCCAAATCAATGTGAATAAGAGGCGTGTTATTCTCTTGGGGATCATTTAGAACGAAGCAATCCGATGTTCCACTCTGAGATCTTTATACACAATTGGTGAATTTCGAAAGACTAAACAAACTTTCTCCATCACCTGATATAATTAAGGAGATAATAAAGGTAAAAACTAATATAAATAAAGTAGTAAAAAAAAAACATTGATAATTCTCTATGGAAACTTCAACAGAGAAAGTATTGTTTGAGTAACAAAGCGGGCAAATTGTTAGCCCAGAAATTAAAAAATAGAACATCTAATAAGAGACTAGAAGAACTAATAATTGAGAATAAAAAGAAAGACATAATTACATTAACAAATCCCAGGGACATCGAAAAGGTTTTTTTTCAGTTTCTATGAAAATCTTTACAATTTAGAAAATAAAACCTAAAACAGAAGAAATAAAACCATTTTTGGATAAAATCTCACTTCCCAAAACTAGTAAAGATGATTTAGCATGTCTGAACAGCGAAATAAAAGCATTAGAAATAGAAGAAGCAATTGGTAATTTAAAGCTAGATTCTGCTCCCCGACCAGGCGGGTTTGTAAATTATTATTACAAAATCTTTAAGTCTTCACTCACCAAACACCAAACAAATCAAAGTGTTTAATGAAATTAAAATAAAGGGTAGTGTGCCTACAGAAATGTTAGAGGCAGTCATAATTAACATCCCAAAACAAAATAAGTACTGTAAGAACTATAGACCCACATCTTTAATGAACACGGACATAAAATGATATGCAAGATGAAATAGCTGCCTCACTAAACTAATGAATGTGGACCAACCTATTTTTTTACAGGGAGCCAATATTACTAGCAGGCTAATAGACTTAATAGCTTTTTGTAAAGATAATCATAAACCCTGTATTGTTACCATCTTAGACGCTGAGAAAACCTTAAATAGGATAGGTATTATTAAAATTGGGCTTTGAAGATTTTGGATTAAAATCAATTGGGTTTCTTTACTCATACCCTACTGCCTCCATATCTGGTACTGGTCTAAAGACAAGTCCTTTTCCCATTACCAACTCGACATGGATGTCCATTATCTCCCCTGATTTTTGTCCTTATGATGGAACCCTTGGTGGAAGCCGTCAGAGTGTATAAATTAACTCATGGAATTAAAATTGGTGATCTTGAGTATAAAATCATGTTGTACGCAGACGACGTGAAATAAACTGTTGTTGAGCCTATGGAATCCCTGAATCAGATTCAAGAATTAATAAATCATTTTGGCTATATATCCTACTATAAAGTAAATTGGTGCAAAAACGGAAGTATTGCCTATAAATATAGATAAAGATGAAATGGATCATTTGAAAAATATTTTGGAAATTAACTGGGACCTAAATAAAATTACTTACCTGGGTATAGAATTTTCTCAGAAATTGGAGGGAATAAATAAGATTAATCTTTCTAAACTTTATGATAAAATTAAAATGCAACTAGTCAACTGGAGGTCAAGCATGTTATCATTGATAGGCAGAGTAGCATATTGCCTCAAACAAACTATCTATTAAGATGCTTGCCTTTAGCCGTTCCTGAGTCCCCAGGTAAAAAATATCAAACTTTAAATGATTCATTAATATATAATGGGAGAAAACCAGAACCAAATTAAAGACTGTTAGGAAGATCTTTACAAAGGTTGGTATTGCCCCCCCTTGTATTGAAGAATATTACATAGCCTTAATGTTATCACATTTTATCAATTGGTCTGCAAAGTCAAAACAAAATAGTTGGTCAACCTTAGAACAAAGCTTGGCCAGTAATTTATCATTGATGGATTTGCTTTGGTTTGATAAATCTTCGTACAATATAAATAAAAACACGTCCATAATAATCAAAATAGGTTTTGAGTTTTGGATTAAATGGAACAATAAGTTAAAGCTAGCGACAGTTCCGTCTCCTGGAATTACATTGTCATGGCTAAGTAATATTCTGAACTTGCCCTGTCTTCAAAATTGGAGTACTTGGAATATATAGATATTGGGTGACCTGTTTGATAAAAAAAATGTAAGTATTTTGCTAAAATATGTGCAGACTTTAATTTTCCCACATTTAAATGGTTGGAATATGAAAGAGTCAAAAATACCATTATAGAATCAAAGTATTTAATCACTTCCAATAGAGATATTACTAATTTAGAGAAGTTAGTACTATGTAATGAAGGCAAACATATAATTTCCAAATGTTATAATATTTTAAAAAAACACGCTATGTTAGAAAAAAAAACGGGAATGTATAAATGGCATAAGGAATGTAATAGCCTAATTGATTTGGAAAGTTGGTCCAAGGCATTTATGCTTTCACAGAAAATTATTAAATATCAAGCTTATAGAGAAGTTAATTTAAAAAGCCATACAGAGGTGATATTTTGTCCCACTTAAAATAGCAGCAATTAATAATAATCCAAACTTGGCGCTATGTTGGAGACTCTGCCACCAACAAGGATCACACAAACATATCTGGTGGGACTGTGATTCCACCATGTTATGGGTATTGAACTGTCTAGGATTAATGGTTGTGCAATCTGGGACACATTTTCCCAAGGCACTAACTCAATAGGCTTATCCCTACGCAGTTCTAGTATGAATGTATTTTACTTGGTTTATGTATGTATGTAAATTGTATTTTTATTAGGTATTCTATGTTTTGTTTATTTAAACTTTTTGTAATAAAAAAAAGATTGTCTGAGCCTATGTTTTTTTTCATGTTTTTCTACTCTTTTTCTATTTTTCCCTAGCCCTGTCTTCCTTTTGTATTGTCCCTTCTAACACTTATGAACATTGTTCTATCAACTTGCTAGGATCTAGTACGTACTAACAACATAAAGGAGAGTGACTAGGGAAAGAGGAAGTTAATCTGCATAATCTCTGCATAATATCTAAAGTTGTTAGTAATATCAGTGCAAAATTATATTCTAAGATGTGTTTGTGTAGTGGTTTATAATAATTGTTGTATCTATGTTCCAGCTGAAGTTAATCATCATGATGATCTTGCTACTGGCTATTGATCACATACATCATCCCAATACCCATTAGGAACAAGAAAACAGGCATAAGGTAAAATTGGTTCTATGGTCTAGGTATTGATAATTTAGTGGTTTGATAATGTTTAGTAAACATTATGTGAAGCTATTTTATTTGCATTTACCATTCTTTCTTTCTCTACATGCCTGACTAGTTACACTAACATTGATAAAATGTGTAACATTTAACAGCGTTTATAAATGTTTTCATCCATTTCCATTGAACTCTTTCCTGGTTGTATGGACTTGATCAAACAGATAATACTGTGTTTTTCTGTTTGCTTATGCTTTATAATCACCTATTGTAAGACCCTCATCAAACGTGCTTTTAACACCTGGACTATGAACTTTGCACAAAGGACTCCATTCTTTGCTGCAGGTGGCAGGGATGGAGTGGGCAGGGTCCAGGGCCTGGCTGGAGCCAGGGTTGATGCTGGTGGTAGTGGTGTCTGTGTGTCCGGTGGCGACCAGGCCAGTGCACTGGTGTGTGAGGAAGGAGGTGTTGGCTGGCTGACTGGCAAGTTGGAGGGCCCCCGGCGAAATCCACAGTCTTTCGAGTAGGGGGATAGTGGCATCAAATCCAGACGGGCATTGTTTTGCTCCAGGGGGTGACTCCCTCACCACAATGACCTTCCCCTCCTCAGAGTCAGGGCCTCCTCCTTCCTCCTCCCCTGAGCTGGTTCCTGCTGGGTGGGTGCCGATGCCCCCCCGCCTCTGGCTTGCCATTGGACCCAGACCTTCTCCTGGATCCTGAGTGATAGAAAAGAAAGGTACATGTCATTAGTATGATGAATAATACATTTTTATGTGTTCATTCCTAACTATCTGACATCTAGGCTTGAACATGGATGATTCTCCTCATTGCCACTCAGATTAGCTATCATATGCTAGATATGATCTATTCTTTGGTTTATGGTCTTGATCGTTGTTGGCTCCTAATGCTATCTTGATTCCGGCTGCAGTCTGTAACTGCATAGGCTGCAGTGGGCACACCAATACATGGACCCTCCATTGCTTGATTACTGTTGTGGTGCCCAGGAATGACAGTGATTTGTCAGCTTCATGGGTTTAATGACGTATCCATCTATCCCATGTTAATTCCATAGAGCTGACATGTTAGTGTCCTTGTTGGTCATCATGTACATGTGTAGTGTGTGATGCACATGTGGTGGATTGTTGGTGTATGTCATATTTACCTGACATGGAGGCTGGGTCCTGCTGGTCCAAAAGGCCTGAAGCTCTAGCGGCGGGCGATGGTTACAGAAGGTACCTTGCGACCCTCTCCCACTCATTATAGTTCATGCTGTGGCTGTGCTCCTCTTTGGACAAAATCCTCCAGACCATGGCCCTGATGTCATCAAAGCGGTGCATCACGGACCTCTCAACCCTTGGCACTGTGCATACCGTAGTAACTTCTGCCACTACCTCCTTCCAAGCCTGAGCCCTAGGCCCAGGCTTCACTGCCCCCCCCCCCCCGCTGCAAGAATGACTGGGTGGCCACGGATGACACAGATGAGGAATACATTCTCCTGGTGCATGTAGTTGTGGGCCCTGTGCTTGCCACTAGCCTCTTGCCCTCTCAACTGTGGATGGAGGACCATGGCCTCCTTGACCTTTCCCTGTGGCCTGTCTCTTCCCCGAACTACCACCAACCCTGGTATCAGGCCCCTTCCCCTCTGTCCCTCCTCTAGGTGTGCCTGACACTCTGGGCCCCCTTCAACCACCGACCACTGCACTCACATCCTCTCCCTCCTCCTCTCCTCGCCCTCATCTCTTCCCTCCTCTCCTCCCTCCTCGCTCTCCTCCCTCCTCTGCCTCCACCTCCTCTCTCTCCTCACTCCTCACCTCCTCCTCCTCACCTCTACTCCACATGACCTCTGTAATATGTGTGTTGGAAAAGTAAATGTATATGCTATGTTTTATTAATTGTAAGTGTTGACAAATAGGGTGGGGGGGATGTGATGGGGGTGATGGGTGTGTGTGTGTGTGTCCTAATTGTATATGTCTCTATGTATGTTCTTTAACCTATGTGTATTGCAAATATGTGTAATCTGTAAATATGTGTAAGTCTTAAGTGTAAATACTTTTGAAATCGAATATAAATCAATCAAAAACGCAATCTACCTCTCTCCAACTAACACCTGCTCTCTCTCACACACCCATCAACTCCTGGAACTGCATGCTACTTCCAATGAAATTTAAAACACAGTCAACACATAATAATATCTGTTTAAGATAATTGTAACTTCATTATTAATGGTTGTTATCTGTTAGTCAGAATAGACCTGTGTTTGTTTTTCTCTTTTTTAGTGCCACTACTTCCCCCACTAAATAACTCTCTCTACATCTGTCTGCTTTTAGGAGCATTTAAAAACACATACTGCCAATACTCGTAATACCCCTCACCTGAGGAAATCCCCTCCCTCTCTCCCACCCACCCACCCACCCCTGTTTACACTTAAATTATTGAGGCCTACTAATTACCTGCACCTGTCCAATCAGTGACATCTGCTTATTACCCCTAACCACTCCTTTAAGAACACACAGTGTAACAATGTTTCATCTTACTTCCCTCTTCCTTATCATCTCCTGCCTGTTTCTCAGGCTCTCCTCACTTTCTCCAATTCGTTTTTTCAAACTGTATCACCACCTCACCCTCCCTCCTCTCTTCCCCTCTTCTATACTCCCACAAGATCATCTCCTTCCTCCAGTCACTATCTCCTCCCTCTTCTAAGGTCAATAAGCAGAAACATTTCTGTAAGTCCTACTCTCACATCCTCAATCTTTGATTGCTTACTAGCGACCTGCCTGTCAAAAAATGACGGTCAATAAAATTGTAAGGCGGGGAATGCTGTTTGGCACACAATGTAAGTTTTTGGTCATCTGAGCACCTTCCGCACTCATTGCTAACCTCTCCCCTGGTGTACTTTTACTCCTCTGAGCACCCTCTGTGCTCATTGTGAGCCCCTGGCTGAGCCCCCACAGCGCTCATTGCGAGCCTCTCCGCTCATGTAATTTTGGTGTGGTGAGCACCTTTGGGCGCTCATTGCAATGGCCGTGGCGCTAATCACGTGGCTTCGGTGCTCATTCGGAGGCTCTCCGCTCGTGTAGTTTTGGTGGTCTGAGCAACTTTGGAAGTCAGTGCAAGGGCGCGCTGATTAGCTTTGTGGCTCATTGCAATTCACTCTCCTGGTCTTTTATTTATATATATATATATATATATATATATATATATATATATATATATATATATATATTTATGCTAATTAATTAATTAACCAATTAATTAATTAATTAATAAATTAATATACCTTACCTATTTGTAATTAATATATTGAGCAATCAATATCCTGAAGAGCTAACAATCTGTTTTGCTGTTCCTGCAGCATACAATGTACATTTGGACTGTTGCTGACCTGAGGTGTAAGTGTCAGCAATGTGTGAAGTGTGCAGTGTAAATAGGCTGCATGCGCGACGGCAAACCGTTTGTTTAGCTGCGGAATTGGGCATTTTGTAATGGCATTGTTATTAGTTGTAAGTTAGTGTTGTAAAATGGCGGCGATTGTCTATGCATTACGTGGGTGTGGAGCATTTTCCGTTGTCCCTAATAGTGTATTTTATACCACGTACGTGCCTGTGTAAAAGTCGCGACGCAAGCCCGCAAGCATTAACAACAACCCGTATTGCTCATAACTATTTGTTTGATTTAATCTAGAAAATCGAACATTTAGTGTCTCCTTCTCTGGCACCTCTTCATCTCCTCTCCTTCTAACTGTCGGTGTACCCCAAGGCTCAGTCCTAGGCCCTCTTCTTTTCTCCATCTATACATCCTCCTTTGGTGCCCTTATAAAATATTTTGGAATGTCTCCACTCCAATCCATTTTGAATGCATCCACTAGACTCATCTACCATACTAAACAATCAGTGTCTGCAGCACCTCTCTGTCAGGCACTCCACTGGCTTCCCATAGATCCTAGTATACAATTTAAAACCATGACCCTAACATACAAAGCCCTCCACAATAGTGCATCCCCCTACATCTCTGCTCTCATCTCAAAATACACTTCCACCCACCCTCTTTGCTCTGCTAATGACCTTCTTCTCTCCTCCTCTCTCATCACCTCCTCTCACTACCGTCTTCAAGACTTTTGTTGTGCCGCCCCTATTCTTTGGAACTCCTTACCTCACTCGACCAGACTATCTTCCTGCCTCAAATCCTTCAAAATGTCTCTGAAAACAATTTTTTTCAAAAAAGCCTATCATCTTTAGCCTCTTCATTCACTATGCATCTATCACTTTTCTGTTCCTCAACTACACCTTTTAGAATGTAAGTTTGCGAGTTTCAATCTTGTGAGGTGCTTTAGGGAAAGCACTGTGTGTATCTGATTGAAAGCTCAATAACAGGGTCTTGCATTACTTTTCATTGTGGTGTTATTGTTTATACTTGTACCTAACCCCTGTATTGCGGTAATAATAATAATAATAGTCTACGTGGGTGGCCTGATATGTATTAACTAATTGATTCCTGAGATTGATATGACACAGAAATGAAACATTTTCTATTGCAGATTTGTGAGCTTGAGACTGTCAGGTGTTTAACACCCTTGAGATTGCTATTTGGTACACATAGGATTTTCTTCTACATTTGCCATCTACCGGTGTGAAAACATTTGCAGGCTTGAGGAATTGTAGCAATCGAAAAGTGATTTGCGATTTTAGTGATTGTAACTTTTGTGGCTTTGAAAGATCAAAGTCTTAGATGTGTTGTAAGTTACGATTCTGACAACGGCAGGTATTTTCAGCCTGTAACATGTAGATTGTTTGCGGCTCGCTAAAAGACGCCTATTGAATAGCAAATTTGTTTATGTGCTTCTTTACAGGCACCACTAAACAACAATTGCTCAATTGAATTGGGGCCATAGTCTAGAATAAGCATATTGCTTAGCACCTACCAGGGTCACATGTGGTCACTACAACACTGCAACTGGAATCTGATAAAAAAAAAAGGATCATCAGAAATCACTCCAGTAATGCGCATAGCCTTTACTTTTGGTTAGCATCTGCTCAATTAAACAGGTGCATAAACATCTTGACTATCTCATCCAAACCAGTTTCACACTTACAGTGTGTTACTAAAACAAAAAACTGAAAAAAGGTGGTGAAAAAAAAGCCGGTGGAGGATACAAAAATAACACAAAAACTGCATGTACAGTACAGTGCTAAAGACTGTCACTGTAACAATATACCAACTCACCTGATTCCCATCTGCAAGCATTACTAACCATTAGCTAAATCTCAGGATATCTCACTGGTCATGACCATTAATAATGATGTGTCATCTCACAATGAATGCTTAGCTGTGACCAGCATCAGTGGTCAAGGTGTACTATCACCATCTCCAATTGATATTGTTAATCAACATCGCTATCCCATCCATTAGCTATACAGGTGCTAGCACATGTTAAAGGATTCTCATGATATCATCAATAAGGAGAAAAATACCAATTAATACAGAGAGGACACAAAGGTCAGCAGCCAGATTCACTGATACTTACATCAGACACAATGATCTTTTCTCAGACTGATATTGAGGTCAGGATCGCATGCTTCACTAGTGCATGTATTAATGCTGGCTTTCATTTAAATGCCATTGTGAGACTTTGCAAGTCCACCGCCATAGCGGTGTTAGTCTACATGTAAGCTAAAAACAATCATGTCTTAAATATCTGGATATATGATAGCTTTAATATTGTGGAAACTACATGTTATGGGAGGGCTGTCATTAAAGTAATGTCTACCTGAGAGGCACTGCTAATATCTTACAATTACTTAATTTCTCTGACAATGCTTGCAGGTGACTTTGTGGACCTAAATTGTGCCTAAAGCAAACAAAAAGAGAAAAAGAAAAACAGCTGCAAAAAAAGACTTTAGGGACTGCAGCATCTCTTCTCAAGAGCATTCCTCAGTGACTATCCATTGGTGAAATGTTAAACAGAACCCTACATGTCCACAGAGAAGAGGATCATGGACCATGATATGGGAAGTAGCCATCTGCATACACAATATCACTATACTACTATGTTATATTAGTTTTAAGCACCTGGAAACACAAGCATTTCTTTTGCATAGCACTGTAAATGCCAATAAAAAATCAATATTGCACTTTTAAAGACGGGGAAAGCAATGATAGACAATTCCGCAACAGTCTCAAGTTTGCAAATCTGCAATAGAGAATTATTTCTTTTTATGTTTCAGTTTGGGTTTATATCAATTTCGGGAATAAAGGAGTTAATACATATCAGGCCACTCACATGGACTGAAAAAGTATCAGCATTTATTTTTAATATTTTGTACATTGCCTAATTGAAAAGTCTGAATGACTTGAATCTGTAATTATAGCAAATTGCAATTGAATAAAGCATCAACTTCTAACTGTAATATAAAGAATTCTGGACTAAACAGAATCTCCTTACCGACTATGGGCCCTATTCAATTGCCCAAATCACAATTATTTTAACTGGCTAATGTAGCCAGAAAAGTTACTGCTATTCAATTGGGAAAGAAAGGGAAAAGAAAATAAGTTATCTTTCATTTTATATCAAAATGTAAATTTTAGGTTTTTACTCCTTTTTGGAAAATTTACAATCACGTTCCTTGCAATGAACACCTTCTGCCCACATTGAGAGCCTCCCCCTCTACATCTCCCACCCTCTACATGACGGGAGGTGCTCATGGCGAGCCTTTCCCCTCTCTACTTCATCTCTCCCCCCTGTGTCTCTTTTACCCCCTCTTCTTCCCCTGTGTCTCTTCCACCTTCTCCCTCCTTCCCCTCATCCTCCTCCACCCTCCTTCACTTCATCCTCCTCTTCCCTCTTTCCCCCTTATGCTCCTCCTCCCTTTCCCCCTCCCCAATTACCTCCATATCCCCTTTCCCCTATCTGTTTGCTAATATCCAATGAGTTCCTGCTGCTATTCCCTCCCCTGCAGTGAATCTTCTGACTGTGACAGGACCGGCATATGCTAATGATGAGACACAAATGTGACATCATGTGATTAGCACATGCCGGTTCCTGTCACAGGCAGAAAATGCGCTGCAGGGGAGGGAACAGCAGCAGGAGCTTATCAGATCTTAGTAAGCAGAGAGGGGAAAGGGGATGGGGACGTAATTGGAGAGGGGGAAAGGAAGGAGGAGTATAAGGAGGAAAGGAGGATGATAAGGGGGAAGGAGGGAGGAGGCGCTCATTGCAAGCCTCTTCCCCCTTTGCCTTATGGGCTCTGAGATGAGCGCTTTTGGAGCTCATCGCCGGCCCCCTCAATGAGACATTGCACCAGTTATCACCCTGCAAAATAATAAAATGACAACTCGCAGTACGACAACTATTATAGTTGATTAATTAATTATTCTTTGTAAGTTATTCAGTATATATTGTGGCGCTATCTCTAAATATGTAAGTTATTTTGGGTAAATTGGTCATCTTTATAGCGACAATTTTAGCTATCCAAGACAGTTTATAGTTTTCTACTCTGATAATATCAATCTAGTTTGATTACTTACTATATTTAGATTTTTTTCAGGAAATTTCTCATATGAAAGGTGAACCTTACACCAAAAAATTCTCGGGTTTCAAATCCGAATCCCGTAAACTCAGGAAATCCAAATTTTTGAAGAAGCGAGGACCCCCATAGCACTTATAGTGTTATTGTGAGGGTTAATTATTGTCCCGTAAGGGACCCCTGCATCATGGGGGTCAAGTGGGGACTCTATGGGGGTCCCGATTGGGACCCCTGCAGCAAGGGGTTAATGTGGAGCGCCGATCGGGCCCCCGCAGCAGGGTTTATATAGAGAGACCGACAGTCTAATTTTCTATTGGCTCATTGTAATTTGCACGCCTGGAACTTCTTAATTTGGATACCAGGGTTTCCGATTTTGGATTTTGGTCAGTGAGGTACGGCCCAGGGGAATTGGATAGCATCAGAATCGGAGGGGAACAGGAGCCCGCAACTCAATCGCAGACATGCAGCCGTCGGCGAGCGAGTTAAAGTCTTGGGGCCTCATTCTATTATCGGCCGCAGCCGTTGCGGGGCCGCAAGGACCGGCCGCAAGCTATTCGGCAATTCTATTCCCTTACGGCCGGAGGCTCCGGCAGGCTTGCGGCCGGTGCCTTGCTATCTCTTGCGGCCGCTCGCGCCAGAGGAAAGCCTTTGATCTGAAACGGCCGCAAGAGTTTTGCAATTCAAACGAGCCGCAGCTTACTTGCAGGAAAGAGGTCTCGCTAGCACCAATTAAGCACATAAAATAGCTCAAATAAAGCCATCCTGCACTTTGAGAAGACTATAAAGGGATTTTAGGTGTTAGAAAAAATAGCACATAATTATCCTGTACTCAAATCCGTAAAATATTTTATTTTTAATATCCGTAAAATATACATGTAAAAAGTCCAGAGTGCTTGGAGCACTTCAGACACACCCACGCAGCAGCCGGAAAATAAACAGTTAATTTGAACTCGGGTTTGGGCAGATGTGCAAGCTTGAGAGTGGGTTCCTTTTAATCCTCATGTCCCCCAATATGATCCCTAGCATTTACAGAGCTGTACAGTGCAGGCTTGAATTTATTTTTGAGTTTTTAGATTTCACAGCTTACGGCCGGTTCCAAGATATGCGGCCGGCCGTAAAAGGAGATCCTTGCGGGGCCGTATAATAGAATCGCGAGTTAACTGAACCCCCGCAAGGAATCGCAGCCTTACGGCCGATTTACGGCCGGTAATAGAATGAGGCCCTTGGAATTTAATGGGGTGCTTAGTCAATATAGAGGAAAAAATGTTTTATATAAAATGTCAAAGCCACATGCTTTTCACTTTATTAAGTTTGATCTTATCAATGACTGGTTCTATTTGTTTCTAAGAGATATCACTATTAAGGAAGATCAGATCTTCTTCTGAGACCTTTGGAAGATTTTTATAAAACCTTCTGATTGTTCCAAGTTATATTGGGATCTATAGAAATCCAAAACTATTTGGCTAATATCATTAGAATGAGAATAGAATAAGTTATCTGGACCTTTCAGGTCACTTACCCTGTTCTGCATTCTTTGTTTCTTAAGTTTATTGGCTACAAATGTTGCTGTCTTGTTTCCCTTAGAAAATAGTTGCATGTTGGTGTATGTGATATTCACCTGACAAGGAGGCTGGGTCCCACTCATTTCCCACTCATATCTGACTGTAACTTTGGGGCCACCACTTGGTCATCACCCCCCCCCCCCCCCCCCCACAGGATCAGACACCACCCACTCTGACCATGACCTTTGATTGCCTATCACTATTAGCACCCCACCACCACACAACTCCTCTCCTCCACTCTCCTCCTCCACCTCCTCCACTCTCCTCCTCCACCACTCCCAGGGCCACCACAATCTCCTCTCTCCCCTCCATGCCTCTCTTTTTCTCCTCCTCCCCACCTCTCAACACCTCTCCTCCCTCCTCTCTCCATAATTATTCCAAATAATAATGTAAGAATAAATCAAAATAAGGAATTATATATATATATATATATATATATATATATATAAATATATAAGAAAAAAAATGTTTTATGTGTATTTATTAACTTTGGGGATGGGGTGTGGTGTACAGGATGGGAGTGTGTGTATGATGGGACCTAGCTCTATGTGTATCTATGTGTGCTATTTAATACTAGCAACTGGCCCGTCAAAAATGACGGCAATAAAATTTGAAGCATGGCACTGCTGTTTGCCACTGCTTGCGAGGCTCCCCCCGTCTCTAACCTGCGTGCCTCGCGATGAGCGCCTTTGGCACTCATCGCAGGCCTCGCAATGAGCGCCTTTGTTGCTCATAGCGAACCCCTCCATTACCTTGCTGGCCTTGTGACAAGAGCCTTTGGCGCTCATCACGGGCCCCACAATGAGCGCCTTTGGCACTCATTGCGAGCCTCTCCCCTATCTACTTCCTCTCGTTGTCTTACCCCATCCCCTGTGTCTCTTTTTCCGCCCCTCTTCCTCTCCTGTGTCTATCCCCCTCTCCCTCCCATGTGTTTTTGCCCCCCCTCTCCCCTGGGTATCTTCCCCCTTGTGTCTCTTGCCCTCTCTCCATCCCCTGTGTCTCTTCTCCCCTATCCCTTCTGTTTTTCCCCCCCTCCTCTCCCTCCCCTTTGTCTCTTTCCCCCCTCTCTCTCCCCTGTGTTTATCTCCCCTCTCCCTCTCCTGTGTTTCTTCCCCCTGTGTCTCTTCCCCAAACTCTCTCTCCCCTGTGTCTCTTTCCCCCTCCTCTCCCTCCACTGTGTATTTTCCCCCCCTCCTCTACGTCCCCTGTGTGTGTCTCTCTTCCCCCCTCCTCCCCTGTGTGTATCCCCCCTCCTTACCAGTGTCTCTCCCCTCTCCTCCCCTGTGTGTCTCCCCCTCCTCTGTGTCTCTTTCCCCCTCTCTGGCACTTTCCCCCTCCTCTCCCTCCCCTGTGTCTCTTCCCCTCCTGTCACTCCCCTGTGTGTCTCTTCTCAATCTCCTATATCTCTTCCCCCCTCCTCTGTGTCTTTCCCCCTACTCCCCTGTGTGTCTCCTCCTCCTCCCCAGTGTCTCTCCTCCCTTATCCCTCCCCTGCTTTTATTCCCCCTAAACTCCCTCCGCCTTTGTGTCTTTCCCCCCTCTCCCTCCCCTGTGTTTCTCTCCCCTCTCCCTCCCCTATGTTTCTTCCCCCTGTGTCTCTTCCTTAAACTCTCCCTCCCCTGTGTCTCTTTCCCCCTCCTCTCCTTCCACTGTGTCTTTTCCTCCGTCCTCTACGTCCCCTGTGTGTGTCTCTCTTCCCTCATCCTCACCTGTGTGTATCCCCCCTCTTACCCAGTGTCTCTCCCCTCTCCTCCCTTGTGTGTCTCCCCCTCCTCTGTGTCTCTTCCCCCCTCTCTGGCCCTTTCCCCTCCTCTCCCTCCCCTGTGTGTCTCTTCTCACTCTCCTATATCTCTTCCCCCTCCTCTGTGTCTTTCCCCCTCCTCACCTGTGTGTCTCCCCCTCCTCCCCAGTGTCTCTCCCCTCTCCTCCCCTGTGTGTCTCCCCCTCCTCTGTGTCTCTTCCCCCCTCTCTGGCCCTTTCCCCCTCCCCTGTGTCTCTTCCCCCTCCTCTCCCTCCCCTTTGTTTCCCCCTTCCTCTCCCTCCCCTGTGTCCCCCTCCTCTTCACTCCCCTGTGTCTCCCCCTACTCTCCCTCCTCTGGGTCTCTCCCCCTCCTCTCCCTCCTCTGTGTCTCTTCCCCCCTCTCTGGCCCTTTCCCCTCCTCTCCCTCCCCTGTGTGTCTCTTCTCACTCTCCTATATCTCTTCCCCCTCCTCTGTGTCTTTGTCCCCTCCTCACCTGTGTGTCTCCCCCTCCTCCCCAGTGTCTCTCCCCTCTCCTCCCCTGTGTGTCTCCCCCTCCTCTGTGTCTCTTCCCCCCTCTCTGGCCCTTTCCCCCTCTGTGTCTCTTCCCCCTCCTCTCCCTCCCCTTTGTTTCCCCCTTCCTCTCCCTCCCCTGTGTCCCCCTCCTCTTCACTCCCCTGTGTATCCCCCTACTCTCCCTCCTCTGGGTCTCTCCCCCTCCTCTCCCTCCTCTGTGTCTCTTCCCCCCCACCTCTGTGTCTCTCCCCCCTCCTCCCATGTGACTTTCCCCTCCTCCTCTGTGTGTCTCCCCAATCCTCTGTGTCTATTTTCCCCTCTCCACACCCTCCCTTATGTCTCTTTCCCCTCATCTCACTCCCCTGTGTCTTCCCCTTCCTCTCACTTACCTGTGTCTCCCCCTCCTCTCACTCCCCTGTGCCTCACCCCTCCTCTCCCTCCCTTGTGTCTCTTTCCCCCTCCTCTCACACCCCTGTGTCTCTCCCCCTCCTCTCACTCCCCTGTGTCTCCCCCTTCTCCTCTCCCTCCCTTCCTGTGTCTCTCCCCCTCTTCTCCCTTCCCTGTCTCTATCTCCCCTCCTCTCCCTCCTCTGTGTATCTCCCCCCTCCTATCTCTCCCCTGTGTCTCTTCCCCCCTCTTCTCACTCCCCTGTCTCTCCCCCATCCTCTTACTTCCCTGTGTCTCCCCCATCTCCTCTTCACTGTTTCCCGGCTCCTCTCCCTCCCCTGTGTCTCTCCCCGCATCCTCTCCCTCCCGTGTTTCTCCCCCCTCCTCTCCCTCCCCTCTGTCTCTCCCCCTCCTCTGTGTGTCTCCCCCCTCCTCTCCCTCCCCTGTGTATCCCCCCTCCTCTCACTCCCCTGTCTCTCCCCCATCCCCCGGCACAAACACATACGACATGGGAGACTTCACCTTCCGCAAATGCGGCCCCTCGCTCGTAGTTTGACAACTATTATATGTGATGTGTTTTTTTTTTCATATAGGTCAAATTGGAAAGTTTTTGACTTCTGTTTCTCCATGGCCTAGTGGAACAAATGTGTAATGACGATAAGAAAAACATGTTTCTTTATCAGGTACAATATACAGAAGTGTAGGAATGTTGTCCATTCATAACTATTTATTTGTCACAGTTTTTATACATGTTATTATCAATATCTATTTATAGGTGCTAAAATTCCAAAACATTTTATTACAAATATATTTTACCAAAAACAAGTTACTAAATTAGTGTTAATATTAAATACTAGCAACTTGCTCGTCAAAAATGACGGCAATAAAATCGAAAGCCTCGCAATGCTGTTTGCCACACTGCAAGCCTCCCTCTACTTTACGGTCCTAGTCTTTGCCGCTTATTGCAGCCTGTGACTTCACCATTCATCGCGGGCCACCACTGTGTCTCTTTCCCCCCCTCTCCCTCCCCTGTGTCTCTTTCCCCCTCTCTCTCTCAAGAATTGAAGCGTAAATCGGTATTGTAAATCGGTGAAATGGACAAATATGCTAAAAAAAGAATATGGTAATGAGGCTTTATTATTATTATTATTATTATTATTATTATTGTCTTTATTTATATCGCGCCAACATATTCCGTAGCGCTGTACAGTGGTATTGTACAAGGCAAAAAACAAACTTAACACCTTATAAAGAACGGAGGGTTTCTCAATATCAGTCTAGTAATTCTACGTCCTTTAGTAAAAATGTATTATTATGCAAAAAGTTTTTTTATATATGTATTTATTTATTTGTTTTTGTTTAGATATTGATACTATACTGTAATAAGTAAGTCTATTATGGTAGGTCATGGAATGGCCTCATCCACCTAAAAGATCATATTTAAATACATATGATTGCACAAAACAAATATTAAACTAATTATTGTAATTTACAAGGCTTATTTTTTAACACAAATCACACACTTAGAAATTATTGCATTATCTGAAACTCATAATTCACACAGTTCTACTCCTGCTCATTAACTGACAGGAAATATCTTTCATAACAATTTTATAAAGCAGTTTATTTAGCACTAAAATCTTCATTCAAAAAAGAAAACACACTGAAATATTTTTAAATGACCTTGTTCCGATACAACAAAGAAATATGTGTTTTCTAAACATTGTCCACAATACTGTCATAAGAACAATTAGGAAAATTCACATACGGTTAGTAATTTACTGTCACAATTCCCATCATTCCACAGTCCATTAACTAGCATAACCACACAGTTCTCTGCACCATGGCTATTATTAGGTTCTCCAGTATTCCAGTTCGAATAACTAATTGATGCTCCATCTAGGTATCTAAAACTACCTTCAGTCTGTATGTCATTTATACCCAGCCACATGATCTTGCCATATTGTACAGCTATTGTTAGCAACGCTTGGTTCTCTTCCACATTTCGAGGTTCAGCCATCTGACCTCCAGCATTGGAGCAACTGGATTTTGCCTCATTATAACTCACTTCTTTTCCATTTGTAACAAAAAGTTTTGCCCCACCAGTAACTCCCCTGGAAAAGAGCAAAGCTGAAAGAAATAAAATAACATAAATTACTGAACACGTCACTTATGTTACATGACTGCAATATTTATGTTATACCATCAACCCAAAATCAAGTTTTTCTGACTTTTATTTTTACTTTCTTTTTATTGAACACAACATTTGCTTTATAGTCGTTCTTGATATTTTCATCACATGATGTGTGGCTCTAATGGGATAATGAGTGCATCCAATGTGTTTATTTGTAAACAGTGTGTTAATTTGTTTCTGGTCTTCCAATAATTACCTTCCTTTGTATCATCATGAAGTTATGTGCCATCTTCTCTAATATGGCACACCTTGGCAACTAATATATATGGAATTTACAAGTCAAACACAGGTCTGCATTTAATTGAAAGCCGGTAATTCCCTTCATACACACTGCTTTGTTAAAATTCCGGCTGTATTCAATTGACTCAAGTCCGCAATTACTGGGCTAAAGCCTAAACCCGTAAACCATGAACTCATAAGTAGCAATTCAGGGCATGATCATGATCAATTAAGCAAACCAGTAAGTTACAATTTAGACAATAGTAAATGAGACCGTCATCATGATGTCAGTAAAACATGGAGTGTAAAATTCAATCAATTTGTGTTTTGAAGTCCGATATGCGATCATACTCGCAATCCAGAAATGTAGAAATCAATAAAAATGAATGAAGAAACTGTGCTAGTCAATGAGGGTGGCCTGCTATGTATTAACTCCTTGATTCCTTGGATTGATATAACTGATATACTTTTTTTATTGCAGATTATGGTGCTTTAGACTGTTGTGCAATTCATTCTAATGTCTTTCAGTGCTTTACCGATATTTTAAAGTACAGTAGTGTGTTTATATTTGCTTTTACAGTATTACGAACAGGTGTTTAACCCACTTGTGAGTCCTATCTAGTACTTGTAGAAATATTTGGTACATTGGCCATTTATGGGTTTTAAAGCAATTGTGGGCTTGTTGAATTGTTGTAGTTGAATATGGATTAGCACTGGTAACATTTGAAGGCTGGAAAAATCAATGGAGTAGATAGAACAGAGTTAAATGTTTTATAACCGCAGTGATTTTGAGCCTGTAAGTCGCAAATGGATTGTGGGGGAAGCTAGAAGATGCCAATTGAATAGCAAAAAAATGTACAGGCTACATTACGGGGCCCTAGTGTATTTTTCTGGTAATATATACTGTAGATATATATATGGACATTTACGTCTGTTTCACTTTTCTATTTTTATATATATATATTAATAATGAGTATTGTATATTATGATACCTTTTGTATTGAACAAACGTCTTATAGTGGCGAGCTTTCGAGAGGTTCGACCTCAATTTTTTCTAAAGTCTCAAGCAATTGTATTTATATATATTGATTACTATAATTACTAATTTACAATATATATATATATATATATATATATATATATATATATATATAAATATATATATATATATATATATATATGTATATACACACATATATATATATATATATATATATATATAGTAGACTCTCAGTTATCCGGCACCCATGGGGATTGGTAGATGCCAGATAAATGTAGTTTCTGGTTGTTTGAGAGTTACATATAAAATAGACCTTGGTTAGTTGCACATAGGATGAACGGCTGTTCTAGCAGCAGCAGCTTTCACTCCTCACTTACACAAAGGTACTGGAGGGTACAGTGCTGACCTCTGGGACTGTAACCCCAACACTGCACTGGCTCAGTGACTCATGCCTGTCACTTCCAGGTAAAACTGAATTGCAGAGATGTACAGTGGATGACATCTAGGTGCCTGTAAGCATTTTGTGGCATGACAACGGGCTCCTGGCATTTGTTGAGCCCTGTAAATTTTATTTAAAGTACACTATTCAACTTTTTTTCTGGTAGCTTGAGTTCTGGTATATATATATATATATATATATATATATGTGTGTGTGTGTGTGTGAAAATGCAGACACACATGTATTTGTATAATATTTATGATGGCAGTCACCTTTTTTCTCTGCTGCCATGTTGGACTGCAGACTGGACAGCTGTCCTTCCAGAGAAGCCACTTGCCATTTTAGAACTTCAATTGCTAAATAAAGAAAGGGTATTGTCAATATTATATATACTTGTTACATTCTTTTGTGTAAATTAGATTAGGATGGTGTAAATTAAGTGATTATAGTTGTTCTTTTTCATCCTATTAAAATTAGAAACATATTTACCTGAATCAGCACTGTCTCCCTTATCCCCTTTTTGACCTGTTTGCCCACTTGGTCCAGTTAATCCTGTTGGTCCTGGGAAAGGAAGGGGTGAGCTTTTTAATATATTCATAATACTATTTGGCTTATTGTATGCAAATTGTGAGTAATTTGATGATCTTACCCGCAATTGTGGCTAAACTGTTTATGTCTGTTTGTGATTTTCCAAATTTCCAAATCATTATATATTACTTTATTCAGAAAATAAAACTACTAATGTACACAGTGCTTGTTATACTAGCATACTTTTTTGCTTACATTTTCCTTAATGAAACTATTAATATCAAGATCCTTCCCCTGCTTGCTCCCATTTGTTCTTAGCAATACAGCCAATTAAATTAATTACATTTCAAGGGGAACAGGTCCAGATCTAACCGGCACCAACTCAATTCCAGTGATTTCATGGATGCGTTCCGGTATTTTTTGTCAGAACCAGAAATTTCAACCACTGGCTCACATTAGGCCCTGACAACTAACATTGACTTGTGTTCTGACTAACCTGACTATCTGGTAACTACAACCTCAAATTAGACTCCGGCTAATGTTCTCTGAGTAGCCCTGACCCCTTTGTCTTTTTTCTTGCTGATTTTGTGCTGACTGCTTCTGACCACTTGGTCTGTTCTGACCACTGCCTTGCCTCTGGTACTATCTCTGTTGTGATGCTCTCTGACTTCACTGCCATTGGTTTCAACCTGTGCCTGACCTTGTCACTGTCCTAGTCAGTAAATAAATCACTGAATATCAAGCATAATCCAATTAGAGTTACCTGCCACTCCTTTATCTCCTTGATCTCCTTTAGGTCCAGCTTTTCCCGGGGGTCCAGCAATACCTCTGATACCTGGGGTTCCAGGTGCACCAGGGGGACCTTTAATGAAAATATACAGTATGCTAGAAATATCCACTTATATTATGCTAAACCCTTACCTTAACAAAAATCAGATAAATCAGAAGCACTTACCTGAATCTCCTTTCAGTCCATTTGCACCATCTCTTCCATTAAGACCTGGAGGACATTGTACCACAGAGCACGTTGTTGGTGTATCTGATACAGCCTGGGAGAGTAACACCAAAAACATTGCTGATATGATGGAAACTCTCTGTATGTTTGGAGCCATGCCTGACTGGAGCAACCTAGAAAGGAATTCACAAGTTTTATGTATAATTGATTTATCTACTAAACACTCCAAGGCACATAATATTGAAATCCTTCAGTAACCAGTTATTCTTTGGAGAACTTCAGAGTACTTGCCGAGGTTCCAAAATCTTCCTCACCTCTATATTTACAGAGAGCACAAGCTGCAGATGTTCAATGCTACGGACAAGCGCACAACCTCTATTATTTATATGGTAGGATATCGATTTCTTGGCGATATCTCGATGTACTTTGATCCTCTTTAAGTAAAGTCAACAGTGGCCTTTTTTAGAAATTATGTGCATTGTGAAATCAGCTGTTTTGGACATTTTAAGTTACTCTATTTTGGCTTATTGTCATTATCTATATATTCATCTTGTTACATGGAGATTAAAAATATCTAAACATAATTAGTGGAGCAGTTATGGCATCACATAAATTATTCAGGTTGGAATAAAGTTTATTTTATTCAAAATTCTGTCACAATATGCAATACATCTGAAGATACTGCATAATGTCCATGGAGTATAGTTACTAAACATACATTTTCATTATAACTCAAAACAAAACAGAATATAAAAGCATAAATTGAGTAAATATCAATGGTTTAATCTATACAACACTTAGATATAAAATAAAAAAATCTCATGAAAAAAAATGGTGTTTGTGATATTAACTTTTCTTTGTTCCTGATTTGTTGAGCCCGCATAATGATCATGGTCAGTTACAAACAACAGTACTCAATGGCCTAGTGAAATAAATATGTGAATGACGATAAGAAAAACATGTTTCTTTATCAGGTCCAATATATGGAGGTGTAAGAATGTTGTCCATTCATAATTGTTGATTTGTCATAGTATTTATACGTTATTATCAATATCTATTTTTAGGTGCTAAAATTCCAGACATATTTTATCCCAAATGTATTTTAATGGTACCAAAAACAAGTTAATAAATTAGTGTAAATCTTAAATATAGTTTCATGTTTGTTCTAGATAAGATTTCTCGCTTCTCATCCATATCCAAAACATTGTAATATTTAATTACCATCAATCACTACTAGATTTAGCAATACATTGGAGTTAAAAATTAAATTAAACATACAAAATAATAATGTATAAACATTATATGTTACATATGACATGTTTTTTTAGTGTGTTGGGACCTGAGAATATAAAAAAAAAGGTTTGTTAGAATGGAAGGATTGCAGAGAGAGATTCAGGCTTCTATGGGAAGAGCGGTTCCATGAGGTATGATGTGGTTGAATGGGTAATGAGCAGGCGAGGTGCCTATGGTGGGACGTAGGAGGATGAGTGTAGTACTCAGGAGTGGGACGAGCCGTGGGATGAATGACTCTGTGGTGAGGTGTCTAGAACTGGGTTGAGTAAATAAGGGATGGCGAATATTGGAGGACACCTATGGGGTGTTGCAGTGATGAATGGACAGAAGGAGAACAAGCTTTAAGTGGGGATGGATAGTTGGTGGGCGGGTCCATGTGGTCTCGATCTAGGTGACCCATATGGTCTCTATCTAATGGCTAGTGACCCATTAGGTCTCTATCTAGGTGACAGGTGACCCATGAATTCTCTATCCTGTGACTGGTGCCCATGTGGTCTCTATCTACGGACAGGTGACCTATGCAGTCTATCTAGGTGACCTATGTACTCTATTATCTCCTGACTGGTCTCTGTCTAGGTGGCCCAGTTCTCTATCCGCTGACTGGTAACCCATGAGGTCTCTAAGCATGTGACAGGTGGCCCATGAGGTCTGTATCTACTGACAGGTGACCCATGAATTCTCTATGAAGGTGACCCATGAGGTCTCTATCTAGTGATAGCTGACCCAGGAGGTCTCTATCTTGGTGGCAGGTGGACCATGAAGTCTCTACCTTGGTGGCAGGTGTCCTGTGAGGTCTCTACCTTGGTGGCAGGTGGCCCGTGAGGTCTCTATCTTTGCAACAGGTGATCTATGTGGTCGCTATGAAGGCCACAGGTGAACCATGAGTTCTCTATCCACTGAATGGTAACCCATGAGTTCTCTAATATGTGACATGTGATCCATGAGGTCATCATCTAGTGACAAGTGACCCATGAGGTCTCTATCTTGTGACTGGTGACATTTTTGGTCTCCATCTATTCATGGGTGACCCATGAGGTCTTCTATCTAGGTGGCGGTTGACCCATGAGATCTCTATCTAGTGACAGGTGACTCAAGTGGTCTCTATGCAGGTGACCCATGAGGTCTCTATCTTGGTGTCAGGTGACCCGTGAGGTATTTTGCTGGAAGCTGCAGGGAAAACAGGGAAATGGCTGGCTGTAATTGGGCATGGAGCAATAGAAGCCCAAAAAGACAGAGAGGTAGGAAAGAGGGGAGAGGAGGACGGAGGAGGCAGGGGAAGGCAGCATGGGGCAGAGACAGCATGAAGGGGGGAGCAAGAAGGTAGTGTAAGCCAGAGGAGGCGAGGGAGCACAGAGGCTGCAGGAGGGGGAGAGGAAGCAGCACCGTCCAAAAGAGGGGAGGGAGGGTGAGCAACGAGCACAGGTGCTGCAGGAGGGAGGGTGGGGGATGAGCATGACGGGAGAATCTGCCATTTGCAGCAGTAGCATAAAGGGAGGCCACAGTGTGCAAAGTGGAGAGAGAGGCTGCCGTGTGCAGCATGAGGGGTGAAGCTGCCCTGTGCAGCATGAAGAGTGACGCCGCTGGGAGCAGTATGTGAGGGGGAAGCTGCTGTTTGCAGCAGTAGCGTAAAGTGAGGCTGCCGTGAGCAGCATGAATGTGAGGGGAGAAGCTGCAATTTGCAGCAGTAGCATAAAGTGAGGCCACCGTGTGCGGCATGAGGGGTGAAGCTGCCCTGTGCAGCATGGAGAGTGAGGCCACTGGGAGCAGGGCGTAAGCGGTGAAGGTGCTGTTTGCAGCAGTAGCATAAAGTGAGGCCACCTTGTGCAACATGGAGAGTGAGCCTGCTGCGAGCAGCGTGAATGTGAAGGGAGAAGCTGCCATTTGCAGCAGAAGCGTAAAGTGAGGCCACTGTGTGCGACATGGAGAGTGAGGCTGCTGCGAGCAGCATGAACGTGAGGGGAAAAGCTACCATTTGCAACAGTAGCATAAAGGGAGGCTACCGTGTGCAGCGTGCAGAGGGAGACTGCCATGTGCAGCATGAGGGGTGAAGCTGCCCTGTGCAGCATGGAGAGTAAGGCTGCCGGGAGCAGGACGTGAGGGGTGAAGCTGCAGTTTGCATCAGTAGCGTAAAATGAGGCTGCCGTGAGCAGCATGAACGTGATGGAAGAAGCTGCCGTTTGCAACAGTATCGTATAGTGAGGTCGCCATGTGCGGCATGAGGGGTGAAGCTACCCTGTGCAGCATGGAGAGTGAGGCTGACGGGAGCAGTACGGCACAGGCCAAGGGAGTGGCGGCAGGACAGGAGAAAGGACTCACCAGGCTGGAGGCACAGCAAGGAAGCAAGGCAGTCAACATATGAATGAAGGAATGCTGACATTTTAGGGTTTGAAGGGTACATATGTCAGGCTCCTCCCACACATTCCAGGATCACCTGAACACCGGTCACAAGTCCCATCATTCCACTGTAGTCTGCCGGACCACTCAGTCTTCTCCCCCTTTGTTATTATTAGCCTCTCCAGTTCTCCAGTTAGAATAACTTTTTGACACACCATTTAGGTATCTAAAACTACCTTCAGCTTCTATAGCATTTATACCCAGCCACAGTAATGTGTCATATTGTAAAGCTATTATAAGCAACGCTTGGTTCTCTTCCACATTTCGAGGTGAAACCATCTGACCTCCAGCCTTGGAGCAAGTAGAGTTGGCCACATTATACTTGACTTCTATTCCATTTCTAACAAAGAGCTTCTTCCCAGTGCACCACTGGAGAATAGCCAAGCTGAAAGAAAATAAATTGCACAAATGAAAGAACTTGCAATCCTACTTAATTTTACATTATTGAAATACTAAACGCCCATGGAATAATGAAAAAAATATGTTTGAAAAGTTTACTCTAAGCGCATATTTTAATAGAAAAACATCATAAAACTTGGTGTTAATTAGAAACTAAAATGGATGTTTCTGCAGTATACTGGATACATTTGTGATACTTTGTAGTGAGAAGTACATTCATATTTTTAAGAAGCAGCCTGGCATTTATAGTCGCAAGCTACCTGCTATGGGGCATGTGCAGAGAGAGGACATAAGTATCAAATTACGAAATATCCAATTGTTAAACAAAGCAAATACCCCACTTCCACATTCATTCTCAGTCAGGCTCAAGTTGGACTAGATGGAGACATTTTATATTCAGAAATTATTATTGTTTATTTGTATCGCGCCAACATATTCCGTAGCGCTATACATAAGTTTAGTTACAGGCAATGACAAGTTCAAGATTCAAACATTGCAAAGAATGGAGGGCCCTGTCTTTGAGCTTGGAATCCAGTGTCCGTCGTGCTTTTTCTAAAGCACCGACGCAGGATTGAAACTCGCAGACTTACAATCTAAAGGATTATGATTGTATAAAATAAAATATATTCTGTTTATGACTTAAACATACTTCACAAATATGTACAATTAAACATCATATATCATTATCACAATATAATCATGGTCCCTCCGTAATTACTTACCTAATTTATATTATTTTAATACGCTGGGGACAGTTTAAAAAAAATATTTATTCATGTATATATACTTCTATTTAGGTCCATGACCCGCTAATGTTTCTTAAACACTCACACTTTTTTTAATGAGGCAATGACTGGTAAAGAGATTTGTATTTTGTGGCAGGATAGAAAGGGCAGTTAGGGGATAATTGAAATTTAAGGCTGGTGTAGCATTACTGAGAGTTTTGTATATAAATTGTAAGTTTGCGAGTTTTCAATCTTGCTATGTGCTTTAGTGAAAACAATACTGTATGTTTGTTTGATTTTAAGCTCAAAGGAAGGGTCTCCCACCATTGTTTTACTTTTGCATTGAGTTAATATTGTTTTAACTTGAACTTACCCCTGTATAGCGAGACAGAATATGTTGGCTTGGAGACAGTCCCATGAGGGGAAGGCCATTTAGTAATAAGCTTCATTATTCCACTCTGTACATAGGAAGAAAGTGAATTGGATTTTGATTCTGCTTTATGTGTGAATGGGAGTAAATATGGAGGGAATGACACCATAAATGTCCATCTTCAGACTGGATAACTGGACTTTGGATGCTAGAATTATGTTTTTTTAGTATTGATGTTGATATTTTGTCTGACTGCCGTGGCCCTATGGACAGCAATATACCAGACATTGTTATGTCTTTGGTCACGATTATCCATAAGGTTATCTTTGCAAAGATACTGGAGTGAGTTGCCAGTTCCTTCTCCAGTGGACCGCAATTTATCTGAACTCTCTGCTTGACCTGCCCATCTTGGGTGCTATACATGGTATAGCTCATAGCTTCATTGAATTAGTAAGGTAAGGTAAAAAAAAAAAAACACATGTAGCAGCTTCTCCATGAGTTTTTGTTTAAGCTTCCTCTCAATTCCCTGGCATGAAATGGTGGACCAGACCAACACATTGTTCTTATCTGATCCTCTGTTGATTTAGTAACATCTTTTAAAAATTAATATATATTATTTTTAATGCAAAAAATGTAAGGTATAACATATGGTCTTTCAAATACATGATAGAAAATTCTGCACTTTATTGGCCCATTAATATTTAAAATATATTTTATGAGTGGATCAACAATTTTTCCTGAATACCAACTTTAATGCAGTAACATTTTGAAATACAGCAGTAAAGTAGTACATTAATAAATGGCTTTGAATATAATATGGCTACATTGTTTTATATTTTTGCATTAAGAATAATATATATTAATTTGTAAAAGATGATACTAAATCAACAGAGGATCAGATAAGAACAATGTTCGTGAACTATGACAATGCTAGATAGTGTCCTCTGCCTAAAAAATACAATGCTCTGCACAGAGGGCGAGACAGGCTTATCTGAAAGATGAGATGACAAATTGGGCTTTGTGCAAATTTTACTTTAGGATAAGGACACTTCAAGGAACAAGAGCAAACAGCAAGAGTAAGGAAACAGTCATAGAGACAAGCATGAACCCCTACAGTGGAGCAGAAAACATATTTAAAAAATGTAAGTAATTACAGACTGACATTTAATCAAATTATATCAAAAGGAATTTATTAAAATGAGACGTTAATTTACTATTATTTCAAATGGTTCCCACTTTACAACAGTCAAATTAATGATGTAACATTCAATCAAAATTCACATGTTGTTAGTTATTTACTACTTCAAGTGCCATCATTCCATTTTCCAGTTGTAAGCATTTTCACACAATCCTCATCATTAGGTCATTAGGTTCTCCAGTTTTCCTGTTAGAATACCCTAGGAACTCACCACTTGGATACCTAAAGCTACCTTCTGTTTGTATGTCATTTCTACCCAGCCACAGATTCTTGTTGTATTTTAAAGCTATTGTTTTCAACACTTGGTTCACTTCCGCATTTTGTGGTGAAGCCATCTGACCTCCAGCCTTGGAGCAAGTGGCATTTGCATCATAATAGGTGGCTCCTATTTCATTTGGAACAAAAAACGTTCTCCCAGCTCCAACAGCCCTCAAGAAAAGCAAACCTGAAAGATACAAATTTACAAAGTTCTATTTTCTCTTTTTTTTATATGACTGATATGTTAAAGTACCATTGACACCAAATCATTTTTAAAGCGCATTAATGGACCACTGCACTGATCATGCAATACTGTAAATTTTAATTTAATACGCTTATTTAATAAGTAAGTAGTATTAAAATATATACATATACATTGCGCTAGATATTATTTTTTAAAAGGAATTTAAATTGTGGCTTTAATATAAATAATAAATTATCTAGCCTATGTTATCATTCAGTTAAGTTCCATCACTGACTCTATCCAAGCACACAAATTAGCAACATTTATAGAAAATCACCCAACTTACTCTTGGGGAGAATGTATCACATTAAATGCTCATATTGCTCATTATTCTTTGATTCAACTTTGCAACACAGTATTATATTCTAAACAAACACCGGTGGTTAGAGCAACTATAAATATTAATATAAATATAATTAATAAAAAAAATCTAACCTTCTTTCTGTGTTGCTAAACTGAACTCCAACTGAGTCATTCTTCCAGAGAAGCTGTTTAAAGTTTAAGAGTTTCAAGGGCTAAACTGGGAAAGAGAGAGAAAAATAACAATTCCTTTTGTTATTTTTCCTTTTCCATTTTTTAAAGTTGGGTATGTTTGTTAAACACGCCTAGCATCAGAATTAGAGAATGATTACCAGCTTTAATATAAAGCTGAAAGGCTATCTATATTTGTTATTTTTCTCACTCATTTGGAGATACAGTGCTCTGAATAGTGGATGAATTTGCTGAATGACCACTTGACAGTGATGGATTTGACTAGCACTAATCCAGAGAATTAGCAGGAGACCATATATGGTATTCTTGTACGCATGGATGTGTGTAACTTTGAAAACTGGATTTCTCCAGTTTTCCATGTGGCCGAAGGAATCCTTTGTGTGGACAGCTGACCAGTGAGGGGACTTTGTGAACGACATGTGACCTAACTGACCTGTAAGAACTAAAGAACATGAGTATGGGGGTGGGATTCAAATACAGGAATAAAAGAAGCATACCAGACTCTCTCTCTCTCTCTCTCTCTCTCTCTCTCTCTCTCTTCTTTTCTCTCTTGGCAACTCTCTCAGGATGAGATTAGAATAATTATTATAATCATAATTAATATGATTATGAATAATAATATTGTAATTAATAAATTAACCGTTTTTATAACAGTTAATGGTGAGTCTGCCAATTTTTCTTACCGTGTACATTCACTTGCATTTGGGGGGGGGGGCTTAATCCAAAATGTCTCTTTGAAGTTACAAGTGAACTTAAAAGACGAAAAATTGAACCTGTGATAATTGGTGATATTGTCGAGCGTTTCTATGAAGAAAGTCGTTGGCCACAACATTTTTGTTTTTGGGATCCAGAGGAACCAAAGTGAGACGCAATTGGAGTAAAACGGACGTCATTTCTGTGGATCCATTGGTATCCAGAAGGAGACCTCAAATTGGGTTGCACACCTTTTTTGATTAGGGACCATGCTGAAGACACATCAAAGTGTAAGTAATGGAGATAATTGCTAAATAGGCTTAATGTAGTGATTTTGAACCAGTGATTGTTGAAAATTATAGTATGCTTAGCAGAATGCATGATTTGTGGTTACAATGTGAAAAGCAAAATAAGCAAATTGATAAGAAAAAATGGTGCTTAACCAAGGAGATAAATAAGTTACAGAATTGTATGAAATTGTTAATGTGTATTAAGAACCAGATGAATATGACTATAATGGGGAGTATTCCAGTTGCAGCAGTTACAGAGACTAGTCAAGAAGCAGAAAATGTGTGTCATAAATGCAGATTATGTGAATACTTTAGAAGATAATTATGACGCTAGGGGACAATTGATAGCCTCGCTCAGAGAATGCTTATCTGGTCAGCAACATCCGATTGCAGTAATTGATAGTAATGAGGCAGCTTGTACATCATGAGAGGAAGAGTGTGGATTACATCTTGTAGATGAAGAGTAACAAGTAAGAGAAATAAATTATGTAAGGGACAGTTCTGATGTTAATAGGACTATACCAGACTTAACCCTCACATAGTAAGATCTAACCCTCAAAGTTTAAGACACATACCAGATGCTTTACATTCAACACCATGTGAGAGAAATAGAGAGAGGAATCCTATAACATCACAGGCCTCTAAAATAATCAAGCAACAAGACCGAGATAAATAGTGAAGCAATTGATAAAGTTTAAACCATTATTCCCACAATATGATGTAAAGATAGATGTGTCATCTGTGAAACAGTACGTGCTTTCTCCTAAAGAGGCATGTGTTATGTTAAAATTGTGGCTTCCAGGAGGTTTAGCATCTAGATTAGAGGCCCCAGTTAGTGGTCTAAAGGATATCAATAAAGAATGGTTTAAAGAAGACAAATAGGGTACAGAAGGGGACAGGCTGAGAGCTGTATCTAGGTTAGTCACAGGGAAAAGAGACTTAGATAGCCATTCCCTTGCTGAGATGAGAGTAACTTACAGGATGACCCATGGGTGTTTTCTTCTAAATTTGAGCAAGTGTACAGACTCACACATAGAGTGCCCCCAGATCAGACCCCATCAGATATGTTACAGTACCTAGTAAGAAAATGTACTTATTTGGACCCTAGCCTACAAATGATGGCAGAGGAGAAAGACATCATGGAGGCTGTGCTATGTATTATTGGTAAGGCACGGCAAAACATTCTAAGGAAAGGAGTCACAGGGCCTTGCAAAATTGCAGCTGTGACTACTAATGAAGGACAACGTAATCCCTTGGAAATTTCCTTCAGAGGGATTTGTAATCATCGTAATAGGCCTGGACACAGATTCAGAGATTGCAGGCTGAGGATGAGAGAGGGAGGGATGGTAGGCACATACATCAGAACCTCCAAAACATAGGCATGATCAGGCATACTCAAATACTTCAGGGCCTACAAAGAATAGGCAGGATCAAAAGTTTTCCTTTAGACAGGACAGGCATACACCTCCAGATAAATCAGGATGGGAATTTGCTCCAAAGACCAAGCCTGGGAATAATCTGTATGGGCCAGCACAGGAAGCTTTAAGGATGATGATGGTAGGAATGGATAGGAATCAAGAGAGGCAGTATGAGAATAATTCCTCTCTGACATCCTTATCCGACTGACTAACACTCACCCTGGGAGACATGGTTCCTATTTGTGGTACATTTAGGGATCATTCTGGACGCTCCTATGTCAATGGTGTGATTGCGGGACATCACACAAAATTGCTCATTGACACAGGTGCTTCAGTGACTTTGATGGATTTGCCACTAAGTCCCCGATATGGGGCAAAACAGACATTTCTAATGGGCCTTTGGGATCCCAATCCCAGGCTTTTCTAATTCCAAAAGTAACTGTGACATAAGGACAGCAGTGAATAAAAGAAATTCCAATATGGCAGGGTAGAAATACAGAAGGTACTATACTTGGTGCTGATGTTATGAGAGCAGAAGGGATGATAGTGGATCTTTGTAACAATGTACTGTGGTGGGACACAAGAGGAAGGAAACCTGTTATCTTAGATGAATCTTCACTGAGTCCAGTGGCATCCATTGTATCAGTTCCTTCAGAAAGGGTGTGGCTGGACACTGGTAGCCACTCTGATCTGAGGAAGTTGGTTATGGATTTCCCTGACATGTGGGCTCAACATAAAAATGATTGTGGGATACTGAGAGATGTAGAGATTAAGATTACAGGTCCTGGCCCTCCTCCACAAAGACAGTACCGCTTCCAAACAGAGGCTATAGAACCAGTTACTGAATTTATTGAACACCTTGAACAGCAGGGTGTGATTAGGAAATGTTCTTCTTCTAATAATTATCCTTTGTGGCCAGTAAAGAAGAGTAATGGAAGCTGGAAATTAACTGCAGATTAAGTAACAAACTTAGTTGCCTCCACTCCTGAAGTTATATCTAAGCTGATCACCACCTGCTTATGGTATTCAGTGCTAGATGTAGCCAATGGATTCTGGGCTATTAAACTTGCTCAAGAATGTCAATATAAGTTTGCCTTCAGTTTCAGAAATATTCCATACACATTCAATTCTCTCCCACAAGGCTTCCATAGTTCCCCAACTTACTTTCATCAGGCCCTAGCAAAGGTCTTAGAAATGTTCTCTGCCCCAGACAGTATCATACAATATGTGGATGATATCTTCTTAGACAGAGATAGTTGAGGAACACGTTGAATTGCTAAGAGAATTGTTTGGTTTAATTTCCAAATCTGGCCTGAAGTTAAATACTTCAAAGGTTCAGTTATTGAAAGAGAAGGTAACATTTTTGGGGGTATCAATCCAAAGGGGAACAAGATGTGCTACTAAGGATAGAATGGTAGCAAAACTACAGGTATCCAGACATTTCAATAGACAGTCATTAAGAAAATGTTTGGGATTGGGGAAGACTTGGAGACTTATTTGAAGGTTTTGCTGAAAAAGCAAAGCCTCTCTATGATCTCTTCAAAGGAGGAGAGTCAGAACTGATTACATGGGGTAGTGAACATAATGATTAATTTAGGAGGATTTAGCATCAGCTCCAGCTCTTGCCCCTGTTGATAGTGAGGCTCCATTTGCCCTACAAACAGGTACTACTGCCACTTCAATTTCTTCAGTTCTACTGCAGGAGAAGGCTGGGAAATGGAGGCCTGCAGGCTATTTTTCCAGACTCCTTACTCCAGTAGAGAGAGGATATGACTCGTGCATCAAAGCTTTGTTAGGGGTACATTGGGCAGTTCAAGCTACAGAGCATATAGTGGGATTTAGGAAGCTGATTCTCCAAACACCTCATACACCACTGAAGTTGTTGTTCAAGGAAACCCTAAGTGGATTCTCAACTCAGCACCTTACCAGGTGGCTGACAGATTTACAACACCATGACATTACTGTACAGCATAATGCAAAATACATCTTAATACATATTGCCACAGTTAATGTACATGCAGGGAGAACCACATGATTATGTAGAGACACACATTCACAGAGAGTCACCACCTAAATTATTTAGAGACAAAACCTTCTCCCAAGATCTACAGATCTATGTGGATGGCAGATTCCATACTGGATTTGCAATATGGGTCCCTTCTATGCAATTTGAAGTTAAGATTATGTTGCCACGTTCCTTTTCAGCACGGAGAGCAGAACTAGAAGCCATTTCCATGGCATGTCACAGGTTTGACACACATAACCTATTGGTATTTACAGTGACAGTGCCTATGTTACTAGGTCACTGACAGAGTACCTACCAATATGGGATCTAAGGAGAATGGTGGATTCAGCAGGAAAACCTTTGTCACATGCAATGGCTTTGACGAAATTAGTTGACTGGGGAACACAGCACCCACTACAGGCAGCTACTTAAGGTTAAGGCACTCACAAATTCCACTGATGAACATTCATGTGGAAATGCACATGTGGAAATGTTGGCTAAACAGGCAGCCTTAGAGGGGGAACCATGGCAACCAGGAGAGGCAGATACAGAAGCAGGGGATGCATGGAGAGAACACCATGTATCTAAGGAAGTGACACATATAGCAAAGGTTACAGGTTGCAAAAGAGACATCAGAAGTACCATATCTACAGTGAGAGCAGGCTAAAGATACTAACCTTTCTCTTTTGTTACAGAACCAGTAAAGTCTCCCTAGTGGGTACTCTATTCAGGATGGGTTAATTTGCTATAGTAGTCCTATAGAGCAACATGCCAAACTTCTTTTTGTAGTCCCAAAGCATTTACAGAGACAGATTACACAGCAAAATACAGTATTTTTAGCCAGAGTTAGCAACATCAGCTCAACAGTGTATTCAAGAATGCCTTATCTGTGCTCAGATAAATCCACACCCTACAGGACAAAGGCCAATTCTTCCGAGGGTACCAGTAGCTGATGGTCCCTGGAAATCTATTCAGATTGATTTTATAGGCCCACTTCTACTATCGAAGGGGGGTCTTAGGTAAGCCTTTGTGGATATTTTTTTTAAAATGGGTTGAAGCTATTCCTCTTAGGGGTGACATTGCACAAGCTACTGCAAAAGCATTATGGGAACATGTGTTTTCAAGGTGGGGTTTCCCTGAACTCATTGAGTCAGACAGAGGTACACATTTTACTGGACAGATAATGCAAAGCCTCTGTGTCCTACTGGGAATACAGCAGAGATTCCATGTTCCTTATCACCCACAATCCTTGGGTATAGTAGAATGCATGAATCGAACCATTAAGTCTAGGTTAGCCAAAATGCTTACACAATATAGTCATTCTTGGGTTACACACTTACCAGCAGTTCTAATTGCTATTAGAGCTACACCTGCCACTGCTACTAAATGTACTCCCTATGAGCTCATGACAGGGAGACAGATGGCTCTAGGCCACCCAGGTGATCCTCAATTGTCCACTCCCCTGAGAGAAGCCGTGTCAAGAGACCAATATCTTTCCCATATTAAGGAGCAGTTAAAATAACTGCTACATATTGCTGCCTCTAATATGGCCCCAACTGATTGTAAAGTGTCATCTAAAATTCAAATTGAAAAGCGGGGAATATTAAAATTTTTAATAAAAATGCTCCATGGGAGGCAAATTGGGAGGGTCCCTATGTCATTCTAGATACATTAGGTACTACAGTGATAAAGTAATAGGATCAAACCCCAGAAAAAAAACAGAAGACAGCCTGGTCACAAATGGGTCCATGTTGAACAATATAAATTGTACAAAGGGACAGCAGTCCCAGATGTAGATATTTATGCTAAGAACTAATACTTCTTTGATCTTTTCAGATTTGTCAACGAGAAGTCAACAAGGAAGATGAAAATGCATTTGTTTTTGGAATTTTTTTGGACAATGATATTCCTATTTAATAATCAGGAAATCGATGGACCACAAACTACCTCTTCCATAAGCCAAAGAAGATCAAGGCATGGACAAAGATATGGAGCAGTGACAATCTAGAGGAACCATGTTTTGATTAACTGACTTTAAGTGGGGGTGGGACTGTGGACATTGTTGGGACAAAAAGTCATAATAACATTAGTGGATTTTGGAGGGACAATCTGGGTAATAAAAGGAACTGGGAATGTGAATGGGCAAACTGAAGAAAATGGACTATAGGTCTGATAGGTGAAGGTATTAGGTTTTCCCTTAATTTTCAAAACCCTGTTATGCCCATGAATCAGCAAGGATATAGCATAACATAATCACTGAGAACATGACCAAAGAAGGTGTAACATTTTAGGTAGTGTGATCCAACCGGGGTGGACAAGTGAGGGTAACATTAACATTAATAGATGAGGAGAGGGAACCTACAACAGTAGCCCCTCCTCTGACCTATTCTACTACACTTGCTCCACCAAGGGTGGATAACTATGCTGACAATCCCATGGAGATAAGAAAATACTTTCCAGTGGTCCCTTTCGAATTAGTGCTATGAACCCCACACCAATATTGAGGAATGCTACATTTCAGCTGATTTCATGGAGAATAAGGTTGACAGATTGGCTAGTTTCTAAACACTTTCAAAATTGTTCCACAATTACAGCTACTATGGAAATGTATTTAATTAGATGGGTTATGGGTACCAGAAAAAGAAGTGGTCAAGGGGTTGTAAATTCTATCGATTTTTCCAGTCTGACTACAACCTTACAGTCTGAGGGTTTGTTAAATTTCAAAGGGTTACACACACAACAAACAATGAATACGTTTGTAGAGGGACTGACAAAAGCAGTGATAGATATACAGGGTCCTGCTAAACAGCATATTTAGGAGATATTGGTAGAGGTAATTGGGAAGTTAAGGGAAGTGTCTTGGGATTTTGTATGTCTTTCCATGCAAACCGAGCTACCAATAGTGATGTCGCGAACATCAAATTTTCGGTACGCGAATTGCCGCAAGTGTTCGCGAACTGGCGAATCCGGCGAACTGCCATAGACTTCAATGGGCAGGCGGATTTTAAAACCCACAGGGACTCTTTCTGGCCACAATAGTGATGGAAAAGTTGTTTTAAGGGGACTAACACCTGGACAGTGGCATGCCGGAGGGGGATACATGGCAAAACTCCCACGGAAAATTACATAGTTGATGCAGAGTCTGGTTTTAATCCATAAAGGGCATAAATTACCTAACATTCCTAAATTGTTTGGAATAACGTGCTTTAAAACATCAGGTATGATGTTTTATCGATCAGGTAGTGTAAGGGTTAGGCCCGCTTCACAGTGACAGACCAAACTCCCCGTTTAACGCACCGCAAACAACCGCAAACAGTCCCTTTGCACAACCGCAAACTCCCCATTTGCACAAGGTTGGATACCAAGCTAGCCATGTCCTGTTCCTTGTCCTCACTGATGTCATTGAAGGTCTCTTCCTCCACCCAGCCACCAAGGGTCCCCGAAAGGTGACAACAAGCGCCCTGGGACGCCTGCTGTGTTTGGTCTTCCACCTCCTCAAAGCCACCTTTCTCCTCTGACTCCTCTTCTTCAGACTCCTCTCACTGCGTTGCCTCTCTCTGCATTATTATAAGGTGTGTTAAGTAGTACTACTCTTATCAGTTTAATACCTGTTACGTCACCTATCAGGGGGCGTGTATAAGGCCTGGATTTTTGGAACCGGGAGATGGAAAAAGATACTTGGTTGGTCGTATCACTTAAATTTTTGGGCACGGCGTGTGCAATCAAAGGTGCCACCAGATAGGAGTGGCATGTTTGTAAGTACTATTATCAGTTTAATACCTGTTACAGCACCTATCAGGGGGCGTGTATAAGGCCTGGATTTTTGGAACCGGGAGAAGGAAAATGATACTTGGTTGGACATATCACTTCAATTTTTGGGCATGGCGCGTGCAATCAAAGGTGCCACCAGATAGGAGTGGCATGTTTGTAAGTACTACTCTTATCAGTTTAATACCTGTTACGTCACCTATGAGGGGGCGTGTATAAGGCCTGGATTTTTAGAACCGGGAGATGGAAAAAGATGCTTGGGTGGTCGTATCACTTCAATTTTGGGGCACGGCACATGCAATTAAAGGTGCCACCATATAGGAATGGCGTGTTTGTAAGTACTACTCTAATCAGTTTAATACTTGTTACGTCACCTATCAGGGGGCGTGTAAAAGGCCTGGATTTTTAGAACCGGGAGATGGAAAAAGATGCTTGGTTGGTCGTATCACTTCAATTTTGGGGCACGGCACGTGCAATCAAAGTTGCCACCAGATAGGAGTGGCGTGTTTGTAAGTACTACTCTTATCAGTTTAATACCTGTTACGTCACTTATCAGGGGGCGTGTATAAGGCCTGGATTTTTGGAACCGGGAGATGGAAAAAGATACTTGGTTGGTCGTATCACTTAAATTTTTGGGCACGGCGCGTGCAATCTAAGGTGCCACCAGATAGAAGTGGCGTGTTTGTAAGTACTACTCTTATCAGTTTAATACCTGTTACATCACCTATCAGGGCGCGTGTATAAGGCCAGGACTTTTGGAACCGGGAGATGGAAAAAGATGCTGGGTCGGTTCTCCTACTGTCACAGGGCCGGGGCGGCGCCCCCTCGTCGGGCTACCTGGTTGATCCTGCCTCAAAGATTAAGCCATGCACGTTTAAATACACACAGCCAGTACAGTGAAACTGCGAATTGCTCATTTGATCAGTTATAGACTGGTTCCTTTGATCGCTCCATCTGTTACTTTGATAACTGTCGGAATTAGAGAGCTGATACATGCCGACGAGCGCTGACTCTCCGGAATGCGATCCATCGCTCATTCATCTTTATAAAGGTGAGGTAATCTAGACTTTTTTGACCTAGGCGACTTCTCTTTTCAGTGACAATACCTCCTGCTGCACTGAAGGCCCTTTCTGACAGGACACTGGAAGTGGGGCAGGCCAGAAGTTCTATGGCAAATTGGGATAGCTCAGGCCACAGGTCAAGCCTGCACATCCAGTAGTCAAGGGGTTCATCGCTCCTCAGTGTGTCGATATCTGCAGTTAAAGCGAGGTAGTCTGCCACCTGTCAGTCGAGTCGTTCTCTGACGGTGGATCCCGAAGGGCTGTGGCGATGCGTAGGACTGAAAAAGCTCTGCATGTCCTCCATCAACAACACGTCTTTTAAACGTCCTGTCCTTGCCGGCGTGGTCGTGGGAGGAGGAGGATTACTTTCACCTCTTCCCCTGTTAGATTCCCGTTGTGCTGTGACATCACCCTTATACGCAGTGTAAAGCATACTTTTTAATTTCATTTGGAACTGCTGCATCCTTTCTGCCTTGCGGTAATTCGGTAAAATTTCAGGTACTTTCTGCTTATACCGGGGGTCTAGTAGCGTGGACACCTAGTACAGGTCGTTCTCCTTCAGCCTTTTTATACGAGGGTCCCGCGACAGGCACAACAGCATGAAAGACCCCATTTGCACAAGGTTGGACGCCGAGCTACCCATGTCCCGTTCCTCGTCCTCAGTGATCTCACTGAAGGTATGTTCTTCCCCCCAGCCACATACAACACCACGGGTACCAGATAGGTGACAACGAGCACCCTTGGAGGGCTGTTGTGATTGGTCTTCCTCCTCCCCCTCAAAGCCACATTCCTCCTCTGACTTCTCTTCCTCACAATCCTCCTCCAGCGTTGCCGCAGGTCCAGCAAGCGATGCTAATAAGGCTGTTCTGGTGGTGATGGTGACCACAAATCTTCCACTTCATCACGCTCATCTACGGCCTGATCCAACACTCTTCGCAGGGCACGCTCCAGGAAGAAAACAAATGGTATGATGTCGCTGATGGTGCCTTCTGTGCGACTGACAAGGTTTGTTACCTCCTCAAAAGGACGCATGAGCCTACAGGCATTGCGCATGAGCGTCCAGTAATGTGGCAAAAAAATTCCCAGCTCTGCAGAGGCTGTCCTAGCACCCCGGTCATACAAATACTCGTTAACGGCTTTCTCTTGTTGGAGCAGGTGGTCGAACATTAGGAGTGTTGAATTCCAACGTGTAGGGCTGTCACAAAACAAGCGCCTCACTGGCATGTTGTTTCGCCGCTAGATATCTGAAAAGTGCGCCATGGCCGTGTAGGAACGCCTGAAATGGCCACACACCTTTCTGGCCTGCTTCAGGACGTCCTGTAAGCCTGGGTACTTGTGCACAACGCGTTGTATGATCAGATTACACACATGTGCCATGCACGGCACATGTGTGAACTTGCCCAAATTCAATGCTGCCAACAAATTTCCTCCATTGTCACAAAACACTTTGCCAATCTTCAGTTGGTGTGGAGTCAGCCATTGATCCACCTGTGCGTTCAGGGCGGACGGGAGTGCTGGCCCGGTGTGACTCTCTGCTTTCAGGGAAGTCAACCCCAAGACGGCGTGACACTGCCGTATCCGGGATGTGGAATAGTATCTGGGGAGCTGGGGTGGTGCCGTTGATGTGCAGCAGCAGAAGAGGACTCAGCTGAGGAGGTTATGGAAGAGGATGGAGTAGGAGGAGTAGAGGACGTGTGCAAGTCGTGGCGGTGTCACCAACTCCTCTGCAGAGCCACACATTCCATGCATGGCAGGCGTCAGCAGTTTTACCCAATGCGCAATGTAGGTGATATACCTGCCCTGACCATGCTTTGCAGACCAGGTATCAGTGGTCAGATGGACCCTTGCCCCAACACTGTGTGCCAGACATGCCATTACTTCCTTTTGCACAATCGAGTACAGGTTGGGGATTGCCTTTTGTGAAAATAAATTTAGTTTGGGTCCCTTCCACTGCGGTGTCCCAATAGCTAAAATTTTTTTGAATGCCTCAGACTCCACCAGCTTGTATGGTAAAAGCTGGCGGGCTAAGAGTTCAGACAAGCCAGCTGTCAGATGCCGGGCAAGGGGGTGACTTTGTGACATTGGCTTCTTACGCTCAAACATGCCCTTGACAGACACCTGACTGTGGGGAGATGAGCAGGAACAGCTAGAGGCGAGAGACGGAGTGGCGGATTGTTGAGAGGGGGCAAGGAGGACAGCAGTGGTTGACGTGGATGAAGATGCTGGACCAGGAGGAGGATGGCGGCTTTAAATTTTGTGTGCTGCTTGTACTCAGGTGTTGATCCCATTGGCGTTTGTGATGTGACATCATGTGCCTTCGCAAAGCAGTTGTACCTAGGTGGGTGTTGGACTTCCCACGACTCAGTTTCTTTTGGCACAGGTTGCAAATGGCATCGCTGTTGTCACAAGCAGACACACAAAAAAAGTGCCACACTGCTGAGCTCTGCAGTGACGGCGTTCTGGTGGTGGCAACAGCATGCGTTGATTGGCGTGCTGTCTGGCTGACCCCGTGTGCCGATGCATGCTGTCTGACTCTGCCACTAGCTCCTTGCGATGACCTCCCTCTGCTTCCAACTCGTCTCCTCCTCCTCTCTGTCTCCCCATCTGAACTTTCACCCTGTTCTTCTTCTCTTCTAGCGGGCACCCACGTGACATCCACGGACGCATCGTCATCATCATCACCCGCTTCACTTGTATCTGACAATTTAACAAAGGAAGCAGCAGCGGGTACATCATCATCATCATCACACCGTATGTACATGTGTGTAATGCTGCCTGACTGAGACATATCCCTGTTATCTATTGTAAATGGTGCCCGAAGCTAAGCTGGAGGAGGATGGTGTGTCAATGTTCCGAGCGGAAGCTGTAGAAGATTTGGTGTGTCGTGTGTTAGCCAGTCAACTATGTCCTCAGAAGTTTTTGAGTTCTGGGTAACTGGCCTCTGAACACTGGGCATTATTGTAGGGCCAAAGGGAATCACAGCACCACGACCACGACGGCTCCTGCGGATTGGCCTTCCTCTGCCTGTCATGTTTTTTGCGATTAGTGGTACTATGTGTGCAAGCTACTGTGACAACAGATATGAGTGGCACTGTGCAGTTGCAGAAGTTGGCAGAGTAGACTCTGTAGGCCTTACACACACGCTTGCAGACTAGTAACTGCTATTCAATGTATTACAGTCAAAATTGTATTCTTTGTTTAAATGTGGACTACTGACTTTAACACCAAAAATGATTGGTGACACTGACTGAGCAAGTGGGCACAGTATATGCTGTGAGCCTAAGACACACACGCTGGCAGGCAAGCAAATGAAATTAGAAAAAAGTGTTGCTTTTTTTTAAAAGTAGACTGCTGGTACACCACCAGATTGGATTGATTGCACTGGGCACAGTATCAGTTGTGAGCCTGAGAAACACACAGAATAGCGGTCAGGCAAATGAACTTAGATTTTACAAAATACAATTTGGGTTTTTTGAAATGTACACTGCTGGTACACCACCTGATTGGATTGGTTGCACTGGGCACAGTATCAGTTGTGAGCCTGAGAAACACACAGAATAGCGGTCAGGCAAATGAACTTAGATTTAACAAAATACAATTTGGGTTTTTTGAAATGTACACTGCTGGTACACCACCTGATTGGATTGGTTGCACTGGGCACAGTATCAGTTGTGAGCCTGACACACACACTGGCTCGTAGGCAGGCAAATTAACTTAGATTAGACAAAATAAAAGTTTTGGCTTTTAAATGTACACTGCTGGTACACCACCAGATTGGATTGATTGCACTGGGCACAGTATCAGTTGTGAGCCTGAGACACGCACAGACTAGCTGTCAGGCAAATTAACTTAGATTAGACAGAAAAAAACAAAAAAACAGACTGATGTTATAGCCCTAAAAAGGGCTTTTTGGGATGCTGTCCTTGCAGCAGAGATCAAAAGAGTCCTTCAGGACTGTATTGGACACTGTGTACAGTAGCCTAGCTATGGTTTTCCCTATTGAATTAGTATCACCTACACTCAGCCTCCTCTCAGTAAGACTGCAAGTTAGTTATGATTCCAAAATGGCTGCTGTCCATGAGGTTGAAGGGTCTGGAAGGCAAGGTATGATGCTGATTGGCTTGAATGTGACTGCTGACTGTGAGTAGCAGGGTCAAAGTTTATTTAATGATAAAGTATAGGGGGCGGATCGAACATTGCAAATGTTCGCAGTTCGCTGGCGAACTATTCGCGACATCTCTAGCTACCAACTGATTTTAAGATCCTGGCGCAAGCTATGCATAATAACCATACCCCTTTGGGAAGTTAGCAGCAAGCTGAAATTAACAGGTTTGCTTCTGACCACAAAAAGTTATGAGTGAACAGTTGGCTGGGTTGCAAAGGGAAATATATGCAGAGCTAATTCATTAGTACCACCCAGGGGAACATACCAAAACATATACCATATGACATCACTGAGAACTCCGGTAACAGAATCACATGTTCTACATCATCAGTTAGAGTTTCACAACTTCATAGTAAATGGTACCACCATAGAACAAGTAGATGTGAAAGGTTGCATGGGATTCCCCACCAAAATCTTATGTCTACCCAATCAGGTTAGAACAGTATTTAATTTATGCTGGCATAACCATTCGTACTGCCACAGGTTTGTAGAAAAGGTTAAACCCCAAGATATGATATTCCCATTAGGACAGGGAAAGGTGTGTTTTGTTTCATTGAAACCAAGGGATGAGATACACATATGGTTCAAACATTGGATATCTAGGGAACAGATTACTCAGGTAATTTACTGTGTCATAGACTATCCGGTGACAATAAGTTCACAGCAGTTTAATCTCACAGTGCCACAGATATTAACCTACAATAAAACCCTGGGGTCTCCTCTGATTGTACCAATTGTATCAGACAACACACCTTGTCAGAAATGGGTAATGCAACTTAAAGATAATCGTATGCTGCCCAAACACCTACAAAATTTTGAAGAAAGGGTACACATACATTTTCACCATCAACAGCAAGAACTCCAAAGGATTGAACATACATTTTCTGATCTGTCAAGTGCATCCTGGTGGCAGAAATTAGTTAATTCATTTTCAAAACACTCGTCATGGGGTTCTGCTTTTGGAAATATGATATTACATCCATTCATAATTGTATTAATATTGTCTATATTATGTATTATTGTTCAGATATGCATGTGTTGCTATCTAAAATCCATGATAGCACTTATATATCATTTGTACTATGGTATACGTATTGAAACAGCTCTAGTAAAAAAGCAGAAACGCACACACATAGCGGGATATAGGAACTTTTTAAATTAATTGTATACTCACTCTTATACTCACTCTTCTTAAGCTTCTATTTGAATGAAAAGGTACATGTGTCTTTCATTGCCAAAGGGGGATGTTAGACACGCCTAGCATCAGAATTAGAGAATAATTACCATCTTTAATATAAAGTTGAAAGGCTATCTATATTCATTCTTTTTCTCACTCATTTGGAGATACAGTGCTCTGAATAGTGGATGAATTTGCCGGATGACCACATGATGGTCATGGATTTGACTAGCACAGTCTAATCCAGAGAATTAGCAGAAGACCATATATGGTATTCTTGTAAGCATGTGTGTGTGTAACTTTGAAAGCTGGATTTCTCCAGTTTTCCATGTGGCCGAAGGAATCCTTTGTGTGGACAGCTGACCAGTGAGGGGACTTTGTGAAGGACATGTGACCTAACTGACCAGTAAGAAGTAAAGAACATGAGTATGGGGGTGGGATTCAAATACAGGAATAAAAGTAGCATACCAGACTCTCTCTCTTCTCTTCTCTCTTGGCTACTTTGTGATGGTCTGGTAAAGTATCATACTCTCATACATACACATGGACATAATTGGTAGCTTTAGAATGCCTTTCTGCTAAGTTAAGATAGTATTATCATGTATTATTAATGTATTCATATTAATTATTGTATTTTAATAAATACGCATTTTGTAACCATTAATCTGTAACGCCTCTTGAATATATATATATAAGTCTGTAGAGAAGAAGACAAGAATCTCAGGATGAGATTAGAATAATTAGTATAATCATAATTAATATGATTATGAATAACAATATTGTAATTCATTAATTAACCATTTTCATAACAATGTTCCTAAAGAAATGGGAGTACCAGATAATCTCATCCTTCTCCTGAAGAATCTGTATGTGGGCCAAGAAGCCACAGTCAGAACTGAACATGGGACAACAGAATGGTTTAAGATTGGAAAAGATTATATATTGTCACAATATTTATTAAAATTATATTTAGAGTACATCATGTGTAAGGCCGGGCTGGATGAATCCAAAGCCAGAATCAATATTGCAGGAAGGAATATCAACAACCTCAGACACGCAGATAATACTACTCTGACGGCTGAAAGAGAGTAGTAACTAAAGCACTTATTGATGAGGGAAAAAGAAGAAAAAGAAAAAGTTGGCAAACGACAATCTCAGTTTATGGCAAATAGACAGGCAAGAAGTGGAGGCAGTGATAGATTTGATTTTCCTTGGATCCAAGATCTCTGCAGATGGTGACTGTAGCCATGAAACTAAAAGACATTTGCTTCTGGGGAGGAAAGATATGACAAGCTTGGACAAGCTAATAAAAAGTAAAGATATTAAACTATAAACAAAGGTCTGCATAGTTAGGACTATAGTATTCCCAGTAGTAACATACAGATGTGAGAGCTGGGCCATAAAGAAGACTGAGCACCAGAGAACTGATGCCTTTGAACTGTGGTTTTGGTGAAAACTACTTGGAATGCAAGAAGATTCAATAAATCAGTACTTCAGAAAATCAAGACAAACTGTTCACTAGAAGGAATATTAATGAGGCTTAAGCTCAATTATTTTGCCAATATTATGAGACGGCAGAATTCTCTAGAGAAGGCTCAGATGCTGGGAAAGATTGAAGGCACATTAAGAAGGTGATGGATAAATGAGGTCACTAAAGTAATGAACATGAACTTGAACCGAAGGGCAGTGACTGAGAGATGTACCTGGTATTCTGCGGTCCATAAGGTCACGAAGACTTGGAAGCAACTGAACGACTAATCAACAATAATACCATTAAAGGGGTTTAATATGTAATTTTCTTTCTATCTATGTATTATTAGAATCAGAAATAGATTATCAATTTATGGAATGTATTTAACACTAATTTAAACAATTATTTTCAAGCAAGGCAGAGAAAACTCTATGGGATTCCTCTACAGAAAAGTCTATATTTACAGCGTACAGTTTCGGCTAGTGATGTCGCGAACATCAAATTTTCGGTTCGCAAACCTCGGACGCGAACTTCATCAAAATGTTCGCGAACGGGCCAACCGGGCTAACCGCCATAGACTTCAATGGGCAGGCGAATTTCAAAACCCACAGGGACTCTTTCTGGCCACAATAGTGATAGGAAAGTGGCAAAACTCCCACGGAAAATTACATGGTTCATGCAGAGTCTGGTTTTAAGCTATAAAGGGCATAAATCACCTAACATTCCTAAATTGTTTGGATTAACATGCTTTAAAACATCAGGTATGATGTTGTATCGATCAGGTAGTGTAAGGCTTACACCCGATTCACAGTAACAGACCAATCTCCCCGTTTAATGCACCGCAAACAACCGCAAACAGTCCCTTTGCACAACCGCAAACTCCCCATTTGCACAAGGTTGGATACCAAGCTAGCCATGTCCCGTACCTTGTCCTCCCTGATGTCATTGAAGGTCTCTTCCTCCACCCAGCCAGCCAAGGGTCCCCGAAAGGTGACAACAAGCCCCCTGGGATGCCTGCTGTGTTTGGTCTTCCACCTCCTCAAAGCCACCTTCCTCCTCTGACTCCTCTTCTTCAGACTCCTCTCTCTGCGTTGCCTCTGTCTGCGTTATTATAAGGTGTGTACTGTTAAGTAGTACTATTCCTATTTGTTTAATCCCTGTTACTTCCACTATAAGGGGACGTGTATATGGCATTGATTTTTGGAACAGGGAGATGGAAAAAGATGCTTGGTCGGACCTCCTACTTCAAATTTGGGGCACTGCGCGTGCAATCTCAGGTTCCACCAGATATGAGTGTCACTGTGCACTAGCAAAAGTTGGCAGAGTAGGCGCTGTAGGCCTCACACACACGCCTGTAGGCAGGCAACTGATATTCAATCATTTACAGTCAAAAAAGTGTTGTTTTATGTCACTGTACACTACGGTTGCACCAGATATGACGTATCACTGGGCACTGGCAAAAGTTGGCAGAGTAGATGCAATAGGCTTCACACACACGCCTGTAGGCAGGCAATTGCTATTCAATCTATTACAGTCAAAAAAGTGTTGTTTTATTTCACTGAGCACAATATAAGCAGTGAGCCTGACACAGGCAGGACACTGAAATTAGATTACAGGAAAACAATGGTTGTTTTCAATGTATGGTACACCACCAGGTATGAGTAGTGAAAATAAGCACAATATAAGATGTTAGGTGTTAGCCTGTCACACACACACGCTGGCAGGCAGTTATATGCAATTAGATTACACAGAAAAAAATGATAAAATAAAATAAATGATGTTCTAGCCCTAAAAAGGGCTTTTTGGGTTGCTGTCCTTGCAGCAGATATCAGATGAGTCCTTCAGGTCTGTAGTGGAAGCTAAATACACAGCCTGGCTATCTATTTCCCTATTAAATCTCCAGCAGCTACACTATCTGTCCTCTCACAACGAATGCAGCTTCAGAATGATTCTAAAATGTATGATGTTTTTCAGATGGAAGGCTCTGGAAGGGAGTGTATGCTGCTGATTGGCTGGAATGTGTCTGCTGACTGTGAGGTGCAGGGTCAAAGTTTCCTCAATGATAAAGAATAGGGGGCGAACCGAAAAGCGCATGTGTTCGCTGTCCGATGCGAGTGCGAACAAGCCAAAATCGCTGCGAATAGGCCGCGGGCGAAATGTCCGCGACATCTCTAGTTTCGGCATTATCAGCCTTATTAAATTGCCATTTGGCCAATTGAAAAGGGTTCTATATAAGCACAGAGCATATTTTTTTACAGAAGTTTTTAGTTTGTGACCTTTTATCCAAAAGCAAAATCTTCACAAACTAAAAACTTCTGTAAAACAATATGCTCTGTGCTTATATAGAACCCTATTCAATTGTCCAAATCGCAATTTAATAATCCTGTATTCGTTCATCTCTTGCTATAGTTATGTATAAATGTATAATTTTATCTTATCACCACTTTTTTGAAATTTTTGTTTTTCTGAACACAATGAGCCTCATTCAATTCGGAGGCAGCAACTCCCGGGATGTAGGCCGTATGTCTGCAGGCCTGCAGCATTCTAGACTTACGGTGCTATTCAATTCGGCATGACTTCAAGTTATGCGCCACAGCCTCAAACCCGTAAACCCTGGTTTCATACGTAACACTTCCGAGTCTCCAATGCGATAATTGGTGCCAAACACTAACAATGGTGTAAGTTTCGAGCCAGACACAGATCGATTAACCAATAGGAACAGGTTAACCCAAATCAAGCTGAGATATTGGCTTTAAAAGGCAGCTAAAAAAGTAAATCCCTGACTGTGCTGTAACTGAGAAAGTCAACACACAGGTCTAGGCGTTGGTGGGTTCTTGAGTGGGAGTGACTGAGAGATAGAGAGCGGGTGAGAGTGACTGAGAGATAGAGAGCGGGTGAGAGTGACTTGAAGATAAAGGGCAGGTGAAAGTGACTTGGAGATAGAGACAGTGACATAGAGAGATAGAGGGTGAGGAGGAGAGTGAGGAGAGAAGGAGAGAGAGGGGAACACCGGGGGAGGAGAGTGAGCAGCGGTAAAGGCATGGAGAGAGGAAGAGGAGGAGGCAGTTCAGGGAGAGGACAGGGAGGCCAGAAACCCCAGGCACAGGCTGAACCGCAAGAAGCTTTGGCCAAGAACAGGGCACTGAATTACAGCCCTGAGGAGATAGAGGTCCTCGTAAGGGCAGTCTTTTCCCACTACACTATCTTCCATGGCGGGCGGGATGTTAGGCCTACCCAGCCTACCCAGAAGCCATGTGCCTGGATTGAGATTGCTGCAGAATTGTCATCATTGGGGTTTGCTAACCGTATCGTTAAGTCACTCAAGCACCGTTATGACGACTGCCGCATGAAGGTTAAGAGGAAGATGGTGGAGGAGGCAATATCAGCATGTGCAACTGGTGGTGGGCCGCCTTGCAATATAACATGAAGGTTAAGTGAATGGGAGTGCCCTCTGAAGGAGTGGATACAGCAATGGCATGAGTGGGCCTCCCTGGACAGCTGGAATGTGAGTACCATATACACCCTCACACCCTTATATACACACACATAGATAACTGACATTGAATTGCACTGTAAGATCTCTGGTTGTGAATATGATCTCTGGTATGTGAGTATGTGTCATAATGAACTGCAAATGGCACACCGCACCACCATTACATATATTGATATGAACCATGATCCACAATGCTCATGGAGATCAATATTTATCTGTGTGTCACTATGATGTCAGGGATATGGAAACACACAGCAAACAATTGTTCAGAACAACAATGCTCAAAAACAATTGTTCTCTCATTTCAGTTCCAAGCAGGCGTATCACGCCGTTGAGACCCAGGCGTTGGCTACCCAGGACGACAGTGGATCTTTACCACCACAGGTGCAGGAAACTGAAAGCCCTGCACCAACACAAGACTCTGGCCCATCAGCAGCACAAACATTTGTCGCAACAGTCCCAGCCCTTTGACCCCAGTGCCATGTCCATGAGACCATGCTCAACAGGTTCACAAATGCCACCTTCTGACATGCAGATGATGATGGGTTTTCAGGAGCCCTATGTCCATTCACTCCTGACTGTGCCCCAGCAAATGAGATCCCAGCAGATGGTGAGCCAGCAAAAGGGGAGCCAGCAGATGTGACCCCAGCAGATGGGGAGCCAGCAGATGTAGCCCCAGCAGTTGGGGACCCAGCCGACCCAGTAGATGGGGACCCAGCAGATGTAACCTCTGCAGATGCAGAACCAGCAGATGTTCCCCCAGCAGTTGGGGCCCCAGGAGATGTGGACACAACAGACCGTGACACCACCATTCCAGCAGGCCACACCGCTACAGCTGTCCACACCAGTGTATAATTCTACCCCATTGCATGAGTCCACACCATTGCAAAGGTACACACCAGCTCAGAAGTCCACCCCACTGTAGCACCCAACACCATAATCAGTTACAGGACACATGTCCTCACCACAGTTTATTCCGAGTCCAAGTGTGTCCAGTGCCCCATCACACGCCTCCACATGAAGAGCCTGGCAGGACTTCTCCAGTCACGTGGAGACAGATGATAGCCTGCCAGTTCACGTTTATGAAGCAGACCAGGGAACAACATGAAAGGGCACTGCAGATAGCAAGCGAACAGGCAAACTACATCTGGCTTATCTATCTTGAGACAAAAAGGCATAACAGGATCATGCGCAATTGGCTCATAGGGCCAGACAAGGCCAGTCACATTGAGCAGAGCAGCAGGTGCAGTCGGTGTCGGGATCAGTGACGTCAGTTGAATAGACTCCCCCACCACCACCGCAACCAGAGACTTACGCCTCCACACCTCAACCCTTACCCCCAACGTCTGCTGCTGAACAGCCACCCACCCACAACACCTTGTGCACATGGTAGAGGGAGGAAGCGCCCAGCCAAAGAGGGTGGGGGCCCAGCGCTTCACAAGTGGAGGTAGATGAGAACGTCCCCTAAGTCAGTTGTTGACAAACATCTCCTCAGCACCCACCAGACAGACCATGATGTAGGTGAAACACTCTGTGAATATACAGGTGAAGTTATTTGAGGCTCCACCACCTGTTGAATAATAGTTGCCTCACTTTGTGTGCCCGAGTTCAACATATATCATGCCTTGTCTGATGGCTCCTGAGGAGAAGATTGAGAACCACTGCCCTAAGTCATCCTGATCCACTCTCTTCAATTAATATTATTTCCTATTAATGTACAGTGGATATAAAAAGTCAACACACCCCTGTTAAAATGTCAGGTTTCTGTGCTGTAAAAAAATTAGACAAAGATAAATCATTTCAGAACTTTTTCCACCTTTAATGTGACCTATAAACTGTACAACTCAATTGAAAAACAAACTGAAATCTTTTAGGTGGAGGGAAGAAAAAAATAAAATAAAAATAATGTGGTTGCATAAGTCTGTACACCCTCTTATAACTGGGGATGTAGCTGTGTTCAGAATTAAGCAATCACATTCCAAATCGTGTTAAATAGGAGTCAGCATACACCTGCCATCATTTAAAGTGCCTCTGATTAACCCCAAATAAAGTTCAAGTGCTCTAGTTGGTCTTTCCTGAAATTTTCTTAGTCGCATCCCACAGCAAAAGCCATGGTCCACAGAGAGATTCCAAAGCATCATTGTTAAAAGGTATCAGTCAGGAGAAGGGTTCAAAAGAATTTCCAAGGCATTTAGATATACCATGGAACACAGTGAAGACAGTCATCATCAAGTGGAGAAAATATGGCACAACAGTGACATTACCAAGAACTGGAGCTCCCTCCAAAATTGATGAAAAGACGAGAAGAAAACTGATCTGGGAGGCTACCAAGAGGCCAACAGCAACATTAAAGGAGCTGCAGGAATATCGGGCAAGTACTGGCTGTGTGGTACATGTGACAACAATCTCCCGTATTCTTCATATGTCTGGGCTATGGGGTAGAGTGGCAAGATGAAAGCCTTTTCTTACGAAGAAAAACTTCCAAGCCAGGCTACATTTTGCAAAAACACATTTGAAGTTTCCCAAAAGCATGTGGGAAAAAGTGTTATGGTCTGATGAAACCAAGGTTGAACTTTTTGGCCATAATTCCAAAAGATATGTTTTGCGCAAAAACAACACTGCATGGTAGTGGCAGCATCATGCTTTGGGGCTGTTTTTCTTTAGCTGGGACTGGGGCCTAAGTTAGGATAGAGGGAATTATGATCAGTTCCAAATACCAGTCAATATTGGCACAAAACCTTCAGGCTGCTGCTAGAAAGCTGAACATGAAGAGGAACTTCATCTTTCAGCATGACAACGACCCAAAGCATACATCCAAATCAACAAAGGAATGGCTTCACCAGAAGAAGATTAAAGTTTTGGAATGGCCCAGCCAGAGCCCAGACCTGAATCCGATTGAAAATTTGTGGGGTGATCCGAAGAGGGCTGTGCGCAGGAGATGCCCTCGCAATCTGACAGATTTGGAGTGTTTTTGCAAAGAAGAGTGGGCAAATCTTGCCAAGTCAAAATGTGCCATGCTGATAGACTCATACCCAAAAAGACTGAGTGCTGTAATAAAATCAAAAGGTGCCTAAACAAAGTATTAGTTTAAGGGTGTGCATACTTATGCAACCATATTATTATTTTTTTTTTTTTTCTTCCCTCTACATAAAAGATTTCAGTTTGTTTTTCAATTGAGTTGTACAGTTTATAGGTCACATTAAAGGTGGAAAAAGTTCTGCAATTATTCATCTTTGTCTAATTTTTTTACAGCACAGAAACCTGACATTTTAACAGGGGTGTGTAGACTTTTGATATCCACTGTATGTATAATGACACACTATTGGCTGGCTACAGAGTGTATACACATATGGTTATGTTGAATATATATTCAATTGATGTACAATATATATTGCCATTGAGATGAGATGTTGCAGTCAATGCATATGTTGTTCTAATTAATTGATATCTTGTTCTTATCTCGGTAAGTCTTAATCGCCCAGACACCCGACCATGATATTCATGCACAGTGGTCAGCAGATCAACATGTGCTCTGTGTATCTTACAAAGTATGATCTATGTATACTATTATAAGTGTCTCTTCTCGTTTGTACTGTACCATGATTGTGAAATACTAGATTAATGTTCCAAAACAACATTATTGTATGTGTATATAGATCTTCCTTCAATATACCCTTCCTGTGTTAATGTGGGGTTGAGGTAATAGCTCTGTCACTAGTGCAGCTGATGGTGGAGGTAATGTTCCTGAGTTTGATTCCAGCCACAGCTATGTATGATACTTGTGTTTCCTAACACATGGAAATATTTATTCATGGTATAGTTGGTACAGTTGTCTAATGTTTATGTGTAGAATAAAATATCTGTACACACAGTTGTTCATAATATATATATATATATATATATATATATATATATATATATATATATATATACATAATAAATTGTCACCTTGCTAATAAGATGAATGTGGCAGGCAGGGGTCTTGCAATAAGTATATATATATATATATATATATATATATATATATACAGCCTGATGTTAACATCTGTGCCATGATAACCCCCTAACACTTGCATATATGTTCACTATTATTATGTGCACCAGTTACAAACGCCTGTCTCATTCTATTTTTTGGGTTTGGTGTAATGGATTCCAAGGCTGAACTAGATTATAAATACCTATCTACTCTCATGGATTATTTCAGTATTGCAAGCACACTGTGAATATACTATTCATACCCCTAACTGAAGGTGCAGAGCATAGATGTTGACTATCATGGTCCTTTCATTGGTGTTACTGAAATGCTATGGTATCAACATTGGCGAGGAACACAAAAACAACATACGTGATAAATCATATTTAATATTTGGCAAAATTAACAAATAAACCAATCAACAAAGCCAGACGTTGACTAATCATCACAGGTATGCAAAGTATTATAGTGGAGGTGGGTAGGATACAGAGTTTAAGTAAAACAGAGAAATCCTATATATGGTTGTGGTAATTACGAATGTTGGTCATACAATGTTAAAAGTTCCGGGCATGCGAAATGAGCGCTGAAGGAGCTCATTGTGGGCTTTGAGATGAGTGCCATAGGCACTCATTGCGAGGCCAGCAGGACTCAGGCTGCAATAAAGACCTGCAATCGCGAGGCTCGCTCATGTCGATGCCTGCGATCACTGCAGAAGGCCGTAGGATTTTGGCGATGATCCCAAGGCATGCAAGACTTTAAAATCACAACTTTAACGGACGATATTTTTTCAAGCACGTAACTCGGAAAACCACCAAAAAACTACAATTATTTAAAAAATAGCTTACAAACTCACACACAGCACAGGGGGAGCGGCAGCAAAGCCGCTCATTGTGGGGCTCGTCGCAAGGTCCGTAAAGTAGATAGTGGTAGAGGCTGGCAATGAGCGCTGAAGGTGATCATTGCGAGGCATGAAAGTGGCGGGTCGGTCGAGGCCTGCAATCAGGGGATAAGCCGCTCATTGCGGAGCTCGCGATGAGCGGCGAACTGCGATCATTGCAAGGTTTGCAACTTAGAGGGATGAGAGCATTGTACTGTGTGGCAAACCACATTGGCAGCCTTCAAATTTTAGTGCCGTCATTTTTGACAGGCAAGTGGCTATTAGGGATATAAGAGCAGAATGCAGGCAGGGGAATGGCATTTATATGGATGATCAGTTGAAGGGGCATCTACAGTGTATCATCCAACATGAGGCAATATAATTTACATCATATAATTACATATATCAAGACATATATAACATTCAACAAGCAAACACCACAATAATAAGAATAAGGAGATATACTTATAGGGAGAAGCAAAATGTAGGCTTGTGTGTCCAACAGACACTCCTATGCAACTTCAGAAGTATAAGTGCTCAATCAGTGAATGTTGTGACCCCATTAGATCAGTTCTCTGGCAATGATAATCCGCTATGAGAGCAGCCTCTCCATACATAACCTTGGATAAACAGTTGGGGACCTGACCAAGACCATAACGGTCTGATCTAACTTATTTTAGGGATTCACTCACAACAAACCGGCAATTTGAGGGGAATTTTGTTTTCTGCATAACTGAAGATTAACGTAACCTCATTACCAGTTATGTAACAAGCCTGGAGTTACTCTTCCCCATATGTACAGGGAGGGTCACATCAGCACTGAAGAAGAGATCTGGAAGGAAGTATGATACAGGCTTCACAACAGTCCAAGTAGAGGAGAGTATAGAATGTCTAAAGCAATAGGCACATATGAATCTACGTAGAGTATGTGAGCATACACAGGCTGTGCATATGAAAGGAACCTCATCTGACCGATGTCACATATCACACTGGATGCAACAACTATATGAAATGGAGACATGCACATAAATTATGACATTAGCATGACCATGGAATGTCGGGATGCTTATCTTCGAGCCTTGTATTGACCATGATCTGGAATACAAGCACACAAGTAACATATTAGGGTTAACATTACATATGCTATATGAGCAGCTACCAACAGATGTAGGTATGTTATCACACATGTTAACATGTTATTTATTGGGATCTTGAACAAGCTAACCATCTGGCAGATGATAGTGATGGATAATTCTAATTGGTCCTGACGTGGGAATATCACAACTATTAAATATCGATGCATGTTTCCAGATCCACATGTGGTACTTTACCTTGGATGTGGTCAAGAGGAGATATGCACGAGGAGATCTGTTCCCCCAGGACATGTCTGCATGGTATGATTATGTTTTCTGACCGCTTCAGCAATACATAGGGGATGTCTTGGGGAAAAGAAAGGTAGGCCTCCATGAATGGAGTTCTTTTCTAATTCTTCTCATGAGTACATGCACATGTTTACTGCAAATACTTTCTTCCAATGTAAACGACATTGATGTAGCTGATGTTCTGTTGCTGTACAGGTTTTTTCCCATGTCTGTGTGGTTAACCAATGTTTTTGACACATGACAGCAGTTCTGTAATGGCAATATGATGATATGATGTGAGTCACACACAATCCACTTCAATCATTATTTATTGCACATTGATTTCTACTTTAAAAGGCTATCACATCTTTGGGACCTTTCTTGTTATCTGACTTGGAGTGCTCGTGCCAGCATTCATTGTCACATAACAGAAAATATTTCTTCTTTGCATACCATGCTGAACATTGATTATTGTTTCCAATATGCTGGTATGTTAATATTCCCAGATTGCTATTAATTGTATTGACCTTTATTGGATGTGGATTAGCATGATCAGACAATGTGAACATTACTGTTTTTGAATACGATTGTGGGACCTTTATACATTGACATTGTGGAATATATAATACCATCCATTTAGCATAGTTTCTGGAGGTTTGCAGATATCAGTATATATGATGAGTATGGGAAAGTGTGCATACTTACCATTAACCGATTTCTTAGCAGGTTGTAGTTGATCCAGTGTTAAACGATAATACATAATGAGACATACATCATATCAGGAAGCTCTCCTCTACTGTATGACAATGGGGAAGAAGAAAAGAGTTGTATTAGTTAGGCATAATCAAGGTACATTATAGTTGGTTGTTATTTGTTTTGTACTTACATGTGAAGAACTCACAAATGATTCTGGCACATTGTTGTGACCCCTAAACATTATACACAACAAGGGGAGGTACGGGCTGCTCCTCTGGATGATGCTGAGCCTCATCAATGTCCCCCGGGCAGTTATCCTGTACTGCTATATTGTGCAGACAACAGCAAGCCATTATCATCTGACAAACCTTATCTGTTATATACTGTAGTGCCCCTCCACTGGAATGTAAACATCTGAAGCGCATCTTCAGGACCCCAAAGGTGCGCTCTATTACATTCTGGCATGTGGCATGGGCTGCATTGTACCTCTCCTCCCCCTCTGTGTGTGGATTGTTCAAAGGGGTCAACAACCACGGTAAACACCCATATCCTGCATCACCTGAAGGAAACAAAATGGGAGGTGTGGATATTAATGTGATGTTTGTAAAAGCATATGTACGTATACGTAATGATTCATGTGACGTCAGTTAATTGATCTGTGGGTCTGAACTTCATACTCCTATGACCAGATCACATAGGGTTATGCACAGCAACAAGCTATGATGCAATGGCTCAGCCAGTGGTACTCCCTTAGTCACATGTGAACGTCATAGCATTACAGTATAACATTATGTATATGTTAGGGTATCTTCTCTTGGTAAAATATGTTTACCTGTGATTCTTTATGGGTACTCACCCATTAGCCACCCAGATGGATTGGCCAGACTGGAAGCAGTGGGTGGGTGGATGAGTGTTGCAGGATATGGGCATCGTGAGCACTTCCCAGGAAGGCTGCGTACATACTTTGTATGCACATATTTGCATCACAAACAACCTGTACATTGATTGAATAATATTGTTTGTGATTTTGGAACACAGCTGTCATGAATCAGCAGTGGCCTATATTGGGACTGGACTGTTATATACCAATAGCCGCCATCTTGGGGCTGGTATATCATCCACAGTTGATGCCATATGGAGAGCAAGAGTTCTGGGTTTAGGAGACCCACTGTATATTGTGTTATGGGTTATAATATGTTAGTATTATATTGTATATTGTATTATGGATATATTGTTATGTTGTGGTCTAGGGGATAAAGTATTATAAGTTTATCCCTTAGCATATTCCCATCCCTTCCATGTTTAGGCTCATTGTAATGGGTATCCTGTGAGGGATCTAATGGGATATATTGGTTGTATGTGGGTGAAACATTGTGTGTTGTATTTGTAAATATGAATGTATGTTATTATATTGTAGAGGGGAAAGCGGTTGAATACAGCCAAACCTCCTTTGTTCCCAAAGGCCTGTTAATCCCATTAGCTAAGTGTCCAGCAGAGAACTACACAATGGGGAGCTCACAGCTGGAGAGCAGACAGGCAGGCACCCATAAACAATGGGATGCCCTGAGGCTTCTCAGCCTTCATAGCATGGGCACAGGAGAGCCAAGGCATGCATGGCTCTGGAGATTCAGAGCCCAAATGAATTAGTTGGCCTCGCCTTGTGGGCGGACCTGGGAGGGGACTATTGGTTCACACAGTTCCCCTTCATGATTGGCCAGAGGTCATTTGGGGCTGGCTAACGGTAGCCACTTCCCCATTCTTGTGTGATGTGGTTAAATATGCTGTTCTAAAATAAAACATGTTTCATAATTTTCATCAAGACTTTGTGTGTTATATTGTATTAATAATTGTATTATTGACCCAGGGGCATATGCTGGTAGAGGAGATCGTTCTGACTCCCTTCCAGGTTTCCCAGCGCACACTACCTTAGGCTGGGACATATGCCTTTGTACCAACAAAGACTGTCCATAGGTCTAGAGTCAGCCCAATCTTAGGTCTAAAACCTACAGGAGAAAAGAGGACTAGGATTCTCTATACTCCATCATCATTGTAGGTTGTGACAACAGCTTCCTGATCTTTAGGATGTATCAATACTACATGAGTACAATCAATAGCACCGAGCACATTGGGGACACATCTGAAATTTGATTTCACCTTCAAGATCTCTTCCACAGTGTTAGGGAAACTGATGTGTCTGGTAGAAGAATAGCACGGAGGTATGCACTCAGGCACCTTGAAAGGCTTTCCTCCTACGTTACTACCAGTGTTCTGGAAACTAACAAATGCAAGGAAGTGTATTGTGGCTAACATCCATGTCATGCCTGGGATGGCACTATTGGTCCATGAGGAAGGCTCAAGGTCCTTCCTCAGGCCCGCATAGAGCTCCTTCAGGCTGGCATGGGTTAGCCTAAACGCTCATACACTTCCACATCAGTTAACCTCTCTAATGTGACTCTCTCCCTTTAAACCTTGGGTGGGCGGACCCTCCTGGCAGGCTCCTGGGCCTGCCCATCCGTGGGTGTGGCTGGGCAGGAGCTGATACTTGTACAGCCACACCCACACCCTCCAGGGGTCCCTTATTTGACCCTCCCAACAGCTGATCATCCACATCAATGTCGTTCTCCCTGTCTGCAGGTGCCCTTACATCCCCCTGTCCCTTTGCCACTAGAACTCTGTCCCCTACCTGAATCCCCACCATGATCCTAGGCATATCCTGTGATGAGTCACTTTCCTGGCTTGGTTCCAGACCACCATGGATCACATCAGCACTCTCACCCACATTCACTCCCAGCCACGCCTCTCTGTCACTCGTCTTCCATGTTACAACGGCACTCTCTCCTCATGTGCATATAAACCTCATTTGAATGGCAGTAATCCATGATGGCTCAGACTTGCTAATGCCTTTTTGGTGCTGGTGTTTTATAGCTATTAATTACAACACCTGTTAATATCCAGGTGGATATCCTGTTTTGAATTGCTCACTTGTGTATTTGAGACTTATCTGGCATTACAGCTGTTTTATGTTAAGACTATGGGAATCTTGAGCAGGATAATCTGATGAACTTCCCTGCTTTTGGAATGTTTTTGCAAGTCCTACTTGTAACCCATAATGTTTTTGCCCAGATTTTAATTTGTTCCCCTCGTACTTGATATATTCCATGTGGAGGTGAAATTTAACCACTATGATGAGTGAGATGTATATCAGAGGATGTTTGTATGTTTAGGGGGCACATTATAACCTCTGTGAGTGAGAAAGGGTTAATATGGCAGCTATTTTGATGTATATGTGTTGCAATTTTATGAGGTAGTGTGTCTGTAATACCTTTCAGTATCTTTCAGCATGACTTTTCATATTTGTATATGCATGACCATTCCAACATATGACAATAAAAATAATTATTTTATTTACATATTTGATCATTGGGGATTGTTGTGCAAGTATATCTAATGCCTTCCATAGATTTTGCAATATTAAGCCACTTGGTGTGTTTTTATTGTGTTTTACAGTGCTACAGATTGGTCTGTAAGCCCTGTGCTCGTCCTCCTTGGAACCCATAACTTGTGGTCCAACTTTTGCCATTTGTGGGCTTGGCGGCTTGCTTAGCAAGAGTGAATCAGAGCAATTGAATAGCGATTTGCGATTTTAGCGATCAGAACTCTTGCGGCCATAAAAACATAAAAGGCTTTGAACGGCTTTAACTTGCAATGTTAACCATCGCAAGGAATCGAAGGCCGAAGCCTGTAACCCGATCAGAGCCCACAAAAAAGGCGCCAATTGAATAGCAAAATAACTTACGGCCTCCATTAAGGAAGCCTGGATCTCCTGAGGGCTCAATTGAATAAGGCTCACTGTATGTATGTAATTGAATTGGATTGCATAATGCAGGAGCTAATGTATCTGTGTAATGGAGCAGATGAAGACATGATGTATTTTCTATGCACATTTCTGGTTACTTCTATTATATGGAGTGTGGAATGATTATGTTTTTATTCATCTGCTTATTGTTACTGTGGTGTAATTACCATATGTGACTTTAGTAGATGCTATGCATCATTATTATTATACAATATTACCTTTACCCTTCCAGGTTTTTACTATTTTTCCAGTCTCTTGTCCGCTTGGATCCACCCACACCCCACCCATGATATTAATGCATGGTCGGATGTGCTTATGACTATGCTCTGATTATATATTAAACAATTATATTGTTATACCATTATCCATGTTTCCATGGTTATTGATTTGGGGCATCAACATACATAACAATGATTAAAACTTTTGTTTTAGAATATTGGTTATCATCCTGTATAGCAAGGCTGGACAAGTTCAGTCCTGGAGGGCACCACAAAGGCCTGGATTTGATGATATCCCTGCTGCGCATAGGTGAATCAATAGCTTCTTCAGTCATCCTGATTGACTCATCTGTGCACAGAAAAAATATCTTTAAATCCAGGCTTGTGTGTGGACCTCTAGGACCGAACTTGCCCACCCCTGCTATATCGCCATCCCTTTATGCATTTGATAACTGTAAACATATGTTTTGATGTCACTAAAATTATGGTCATTCCAGTGAGTTAATACTTTGTTAAATATACATTGTGACACTGTTGTTGCTTACCATTCCAATAAAAAGTTGTTAAACATATGACATGTCTAATTATTAATTAATTGATACATTAATGCATAATCAGTAATTTCACATGATGCTTACTGGTATACATGTTACCACACAAATACAACAATGACATGGTACTTGAAAGGACAGGTGTACCCATGATTCTAATTGATTTAGGATTCCTGGTACTCCATGTGCCTCTCCACAGCCTTTCTTTTGTTTATAGGCCTTCCTGAACAGATTCAGGGTATTAATGTAATCTCCCTTTTAGTTACACCCTGTTCCTTACTGTTCCTCAGAGGTAGCTCTCTCACTATCATTCTGCGATGGAGGAATGGAATAGCTAGCAATATTTTTGATGGTGTAACTTTGCTATATACAGTAACAGTATATATATATATATATTTATATATATATATATATATATATATATATATATATATATATATATATATATATATAAGCAGCAACTGCATCGTAATAGATGTCTTTAAGCTAATCTGTAGTGCCATAGCTACAATTGTCTCTTAATGAAAGACAACAAAATACAACAGGACTAAAACTGATATATACAGTTGAATTGAAATACAAATTTATTGATATCAATTCACAACAATATTTGATGTAATACTTGGCATTTTACAAATACAGTTACTGAAATAACAATTTATAAGTGTCATTTACTAGTAGGAATTTTGAGAAAAATACAAACAAATCTGAAACATTCGGTGAAGGAGAACTGATGTTTGTAATGTCACTGTATTTGTTAAAGCCATAAATTCACGCTACATTGGTTTAACATTTAAATGAGTATACAAAGTAGCAATTTATAATTTGTATTTTAGTGCTGGGAATTTTAAGCACTAAATATAAAAAGTTCCATATATTAAAGATGAGTGACATTATACTTAAACAAAATACATTTCCAGAATATGCAACACATATTTGATTTTGCAATATCTTTGTTAAAAATGATACTACAATTCTACTATGTTTAGCAGTTTAGGATTATTTCCTTGGAATTTTCCTTAAAAAATATAAGTAAATTAAGTAATTTACAGAAGGTCACTGAATTAAATCATATATTTAATATATCATGTCTTAAACTTTACATTTTTACACAAAAAAATTAAGCAAAATATATTTAAAAATATCCAAAACTTTCAATATTGTTTTTTTTTTCTTTACACATTGAAAGTTAACACGTTGCATGCTCATTGGCTGACAAGACATACCTTCAAAGCAGTTTATTCAGTGCTAGGACTTTCATTAAAAAAAGAGAGAAACACACTGAAATATTATCAAATACCCTCTTGAACAATGTGTTGGGGATTAGGAAAATTCACATACGGTTAGGTATTTACGGTCACAAGGCACATCATTCCACTTTCCAGTACTATGCAGGGTCACACAGTCCTCTACCCCATGGCTATTAGTAGGTTCTCCAGTATTCCAGTTAGAATAACTAATTGATGCACCATTTAGGTATCTAAAACTACCTTCTGTTTGTATGTCATTTATACCCAGCCACACGGTCTTGTCATATTGTACAGCTATTGTTAGCAATGCTTTGTTCTCTTCCACATTTCGAGGTGAAGCCATCTGACCTCCAGCCTTGGAGCAACTGGATTTTGCCTCATTATAACTTGCTTCTGTTCCATCTGTAACAAATAGTTTTGTCCCACCACTAACTCCCCTAGAAAAGAGAAAAGCTGAAAGAAATAAAATAACATAAATTACAGAACATTTCACTTTGTTTACACGACTGCAATATTTCTGTTATACCATCAAGCCTTTTTTTCCTTTGTATACTTTGTACAAAATGTTTGTTTTATAGTCAGTTGCTCTTGAAATATACACCACTGTATGTGTGGCTCGAATAGGATAATGAGTGTCTCCAATTTACTAATTTGCACAGAGTGTGCTAATTTGTTTTTGGGCTTTCAAAAATAATCAACCCTGGAGTTAAAGTTGTTTTACTGTTTTTAAAACGATTTATTTATTTATTTGTGCTCTTTCAAAAGTACTAAATTAGTTTTTGGTTTGACAGTGTCACTTTAAGAGCTTTATTATAAAACATTTCAACATCGTATTCTGCAGAACATCACAGTTTATTGGAGCAATCAAAAATACAACTAAGCCTTGCGTATAATTATCACAGTATAATAATTACTGATTATTGATATTACAGACTTTGCAAAGCTATCATTTTCATTCTGAATTAATACTTGGCAACTGATATTTATGCACCTTACAATTCTAACAATGTATCACATATATAGTTGTGAGCATACAAGCCATTGCTGACGCTTGCGGGCTCGAGTAGCGAGGGACGCAGTTCGCTCCGCAAATGCGGACCCTCGCAAAGCGAGGGGCTGCATTTGCGGAAGGTGGAAGCTCCAACGTCAGCTGTGTTTGTCCGCAAATGCGGACCCTCGCAAAGCGAAGGGCCGCATTTGCGGTGGTGGAGGCTCTAACGTCGGCTGTGTTGTTGTCCGCATATGCGGACCCTCGCGAAGCGAGAGGCTGCATTTGCGGAGGTGGAGGCTCAAAGGCGCCTCACACGCGGTTAACACACACACGCAAGACTTAGAAAAAAAAACAACTGCGTCCCACATGCACGACTTAGAAAAAAAACCAATTGCGTCCCTCGCAAAAAAATACGGTCACGGTATGACCCATTCCCAACACGCAAAAAACGCCTGAAAACGGAGCGCATGAAAACATCAGAAACACAATAAGTAAACAGAACGAACACATAAAAAGCTTACTTACAGCAAGGGGGGGCATCCGGCACCTCGAAAAGTTAATTTACACGTCCATTTAAGTAAAGAAAAACGAGTTGAAACTGCCGAAAATCACCTAAGCGAGAGAAAAAATGGCCGCCGAACAAAACGAAAACGAGGCTACAGACGCAACAATACTACAGTGACTCGCAAAACTGAAACACATACTATGCGGCATGTACCACACTGATATTAACCACCATTTTGAAAACTACTACGCATAAAATGGCGGATGGAACGCAAATTGTAAGCTGGAACGCAAATAGCGCATGCGTATTGCGTTCTAAAGGTCTGAGGCACTTGAAAGTTTATAAATACTGCCTACTTTCCAGAAAATTCTACATTTCTACTCAGGTGATGAACGGAATGACTGGATAGTTAACTGCTGCTGTTACTTGAGAAGAGAATTATTTCCTAATTTCCTACTTTACACCGTGCAAATTACAACTGAGAGGTAAGCTATAATATATTACATTTTATTACCAAGACAGCAAAAAAAAAAAAAAAAAAACTACTTGATATGAAAATGTGAATTATGTGACACGCACATTTATGTGTATAGGCCCTACAACAAAATAATGTTAACCGAAACTAATTCAACAAGTATATTTAAATGACATTAATTTACTGCAACTGATAGCAAAAAATAATATGACACTAATACATATGGAACCTAAAGTTGAATCTTTTTTTCACTATTCAAACAAACTCTGCATCAACAGCGTCACTCAAGAATTTGCACCGTGGACTGTGAAAGAGAATTACTTTTAAAGAACACAAAGAAAGAAGAAGAGGTAAGATAGAAAAATACATTACATGTTGAAAAAGACCATGGTTTGCTAAATCAAAAAGAAGAAATATACAATTAACCATTTCACTTTCTTTTTCAAACAGACACTACAAGAAGACTGGCGGATAAAGATTGGCAGGAGGGGACCCTCTGTTATTCGCACAAGAAAAACACTTCAATCAAGGTATAGTATAAGAAGTAGAAAAAAAAAAGAAATATATATGTTTAATGGCCGCCAATATAAAAATTAAAAGTACAAAAAAAAAAAAAATACAAATTTAATAAAGAGTAAAACAACACAGTTCAACAAACTTCACAAACACCTATACAATTTACAAAGAAAGACAGTTTCAGAGAAAAAAAAAAAGAGGTGGTCACAAAACAGGATAGCATCCGAAACATTAGCAACATACATAAAACAAAAGTATTCCTACTCTTTACTGTAAAATAAACTCCAACCATCACCCACAAGCCAAATGCAGCAACCAAAAAGTGGTGAACACAAAACAGGAAAAAAAAAAGCCTACCACGATATACAAAAGGCAATTAACATTCATTTTTACTATCCAACATCATTTAATACTCATAAAGAAGACTAATTAAGCAAATAAAATATGCAAAATATGGTGGACACAAAACAGGATTGTACCAAAAATCACACAAACAGATAGAAAAGTTAAATAATATTCTTCTTTATTGTTTAAGAACGTATAAGCCTTACAAAGAAGCCTAAATAAGCATACCAAAAGCGGTGGACACAAAACAGGATAATGTTAAAAACATTGTGAGCATATGCAAAATACAAGACTAATTAAGGAAATAAAGTATGCAAAATATGGTGGACTCAAAACTGGATTGTAGCAAAAAACACATTTTTTTTTTTTTTTTTTTAAACAAACTTAACATCTCAAAATAAACTAATGATACATTATTTTTGTTTACAGATTAACATGGCTGATAATGAGAGCAAACAAGAAAAGATAAGACGGCAAGCTAGAGAACGACGACAGAGATTGGACAGCCAGCAGACACCGGAGCAGAAGGAAATTTGACGAGAAAAAGAATGCAAAAGAATTGCAAGCAAAAGACTATCACCTTTTAAATTCAAAGATACACCAAAAAAAGCTACTAACCAAACAAAGCATTTAGAACCTGTTCCTGAAACATCACATTAAAAAAACATGACCTCAAGTTTACAATAATGATTAATTTAAAGTTCAACTGTTCTTACATTCAAATGTTAATACTTTTAATACAAAATGCTTTAACAGTTACTGTTGACCAAAACAACATTTTACAAAAATAAACATGTTTAATATCACAATAGTACTTATTTCATCATAACTAAAATCGTACAAGTGTCAAATACGTATATTAATAACTAAACAACTTTCCAAACATACACATTTCATTGCCGTCATTTTTTGACGGGCAAGTCGCTAGTATTAATATAATATTTATATAAATAAATAAATATATATAATATCCACGCATGAAAATGTATTCACCTTTTCTCTGTGTTGCCATGTTGGACTGCAGACTAGACAGCTGTCCTTCCAGAGAAGCTACTTGTCGCTTTAGAACTTCAATTTCTAAATAAAGAGAGTAAGGTCAATCAATTATACATGCAATTGTTACATTATTTTGTGTTAATTCAATAAGAATGATGTAAATTAACATTAGTTATTATAGGCATTCAGTTTCACAATTATCCAATTTTCTCACCCTAATAAAACAAGAAATACATTTACCTGAAACTGCACTGTCTCCCTTATCCCCTTTTTGACCTTGTCCTGTATGCCCACTTGGTCCAGTTAATCCTGGTGGTCCTGGGAAAAGAAGAAGGTGAGATTTTTAATATATTCATACTATTATTGGGCTAATTGCATTGCAATTGTGAGAGTTTTAATGATCACACCAGCGATTGTGTGGTTAAACTTTTTATGTCTGTTTGTGATTTCATTTTTAAATCACTGTATTTTATTATTATTTTCATTATTATTTATTATTACTATATTAAAAAAGTAAAAGTACTAATTTACATGATTTTTTTCATACTATCATACTTTTTTTAATTACATTTTCCTTACTGATACTATAAATATCAGGATCTTTCCCCTGCTTGCCCCCATTTGTTCTTGAAGAAGCAGTTACATAAATTATAATTCAGGAACATCAAGTCCAGATTTTACCTGCATCAACTCCATTCTGGTGATTGCATGGATCCGGTCCAATATTTATTTTTTGCCAGAAGCATCTAGTTCCTCTGACCTTAGCTTTGACTCCTGAATGCTGCTGCTTTCCTAGTAGCCCTGACCCCTGTCTGTTTATTGCCTCTGACCACTTGGACTGTTCTGACCACTGTCTAGCCTCTGGTTGTGTTGTGCTATGACTTCCCTGCCATTGGCTTCATCTTGTGCCAGTTTTTTTCACTGACCTTGTCAGTAAATTCACTGAATATCAAGCATAATTTAAATAGTTACCTGCAACTCCTTGATCTCCTTGATTTCCTTTAGGTCCGGCTTTTCCTGGAGGTCCAGCAATACCTCTGCTGCCTGTATTTCCAGGTACTCCATGGGGACCTTTACGGAAGATATACAGTATGATAGAAATATTCACTTATATTATGCCGACACCTTGTTTGAACCTGAATGAAACTTTCATAAATCAGAAGGACTTACCTGGATCTCCTTTAAGTCCATTTGTTCCATCTCTTCCATCTCTTCCATTGAGACCTGGAAGACCTTGTACCACAGAGCACGTTGTTGGTGTATCTGATACAGCCTGGGAGAATAATGCCAAACAAATTGCGGATATGATAGTAATTCTCTTTAAATTTGGAGCCATGACTGACTGAGTTGACAGAGAAAGGAATTCAAAGATTTTATATATAATTGCTTTATCTACTAAACACTCCAATGCACATAATAGTGATGTTCTTCAGTAACCAGTTCTTCTTTGGAGAACTTCAGAGTACTTTCAGAGTGTCCAAAATCTTCCTCACCTCTATATCTACAGAGCGCACAAGCTGCAGATGTTCAATGCTACGGACAAGCGCACAACCCTTATTATTTATAGTGGAGGATATCGATTTCTTGGCGATATCTTGATGTACTTTGATCCACTCTAAGTAAAGTCAACAGAGGTCTTTGATGTGTATTTTGAAATCAGCTGTTTTGGAGGATTTTAAGTTAATCTATTTTAAATTGAGATAACAAATATGTAAACCTAATTTAGTACAACAAAGAAAAATGTGCTCTCCTTGAGTCTTTCCAACAATCCTTTTTTCCACAACAGTTATGAAAATTCACATATTGTTGGGAATTTACTCTCACAATTACCTTTATTCCATTTTCCAGTAGTAAGTGGGGTCACACAGTACACTTCTCTAGAATCATTAGGTTGTCCAATTAACCAGTCAGAATAATGTATTAACTCAGGAAGTGTGCAGGGAGAAGGCATACGTATCAAATTCCAAAACATCCAATTAAACAAAGCACCCATAGCTCTTCCACATGACTTTTATTCCAGCCATTCCTCCACTAAAAGACAAGATAAGCACAGACGATCAAGTCAAGATGAAAATATTCTACGTGCAAGGAGAGCTTTCAAAAATTATTATTTGGTCTAAAAAAATGTTTTTGGTTCATGACTTATACAGCAGTTAATATGGGAACATTACAAATAAGTGCAGTTTTTCCAAAAATTCAGTAGTCCTTTAATAAAATACCATCACTCAAAACCAAATGTTATAAAGTTCTTTTTTAACAACATTGCACAAGTTTGCAATTCAGGATTTTTGAAATGTACACCAACATGATAATATGTGTCTCTGATATAATAATTTGTAAACTGTGCTAATTTATTTTTGGACTAGCAACCAGTCTGTACCCCTGTCTTATCATTAATTATCCCCTTATATATTCTCTTTATTTATTTTTTTTATTTGCTGCTGGTAGGGTGGTATCATTATAAATCATCACGTATTTCTCTAACAATCTATAAATACAAATAAACATCATATATAATTACTAGCGAAATGCCCGTCAAAAAATGACGGCAATAAAATTGTAAGGCAAGGCAATTTCTTTTGTTTTGTATTTGTTTATGGAAGGGAAGTGAAATAATTAAGACATTAATAAATGAATATATTGTACCTATTTGTAAGTAATATATGAAGGAAGCATTGTGCTGAAGAGCTGACAATCTGTTTTGATGTTCCTGCCGCATACAATGTAAGTTTGCAGTGTTGTGGAGCTGAGGTGTACGTGTCAGCAATATGTGCAGTGTGCAGTGTAAATAGGCTGCGTGCGCGAGGGGAAGCCGTTAGGGTAGCTGGATACCTCCGCATTGTGTAAGTTAGTTTTGTAAAGTGGCGGCTAATGTATATGTGATAGGCGGCCGTGTATGATTTAGCGTCCTTGCTAATGGTGTATCTTGTACCTCGTACGGCTTTTTGGAAAATCTGTATGTGCTTGGTGGTGTTTTGCGTGTTTAGGTTCCTGGAGCCTCGTTTTCGTTTTTTTCGGCGGCCATTTTTTCTCTCTGTGATTTTCGTGTGTGGAAACTCTTTAATTTGTACTGAAATTGAGGTGTAACTTCACTTGCGCAGGTCCTGGGTGACCCCCCCCCAGGCTGTGGATAAGCTTTTTTATGGATTTGTTGTGGGTATTTATTGTGTTTTTTATGTTTTTATGTGCGCACGGTTTGGGCGTTAAGGTTGTATTTTTGCGAGGTCGTAATGTTTTTTTCTCTAAGTCCCGCGGCTCATATTTCTGGATGGTAAGTGTAAGTTGTAAGTTGCACCTGCGGCTCATTGCAGCCGACGTGGGAGCCTCCACCTCCGCAAATGTGGCCCCTCGCGAGGGTCCGCATATGGGGGCCAAAAGTCGTAGGGGGTCGTAGGGATGAGCACCTATGGTGCTCATCACCAGCGCAAGGAGCGCCTTTGGTGCTCCTTGCCATCAACTGTGGCCCTCACTTCACAAGGCCCGCAGTTTTGGCGGGCTCGCTACACGAGCCCGCAGCGATAGCAACAACCCGTATTGCTGACAAATATATATGTGATCACAATATATCCATGGTTACTCCATAATCAGTTTGACAAAATGATATATGAATGTTTTTATTTGTTCATCTATATCCATTTGCTTTTGACCCGCAACTGTTTTTTCCATCTTGTTCTTATCTCCACCTATAAAAATGCATGGAAGTTTAAACTGTTATGCTAACTTCTTCTATGAAACTCAACTTGACTTCTTATTGTACATTTTTGTTACTCTTTTGTTTTTGTATTGTCAACTACCTTCAATAAAACAGATTTAAAACTGATTGTCCAATACAAAAGAGACCAATTTTTATTGCAAAATGTTAAAAAAAATATTTTTCAAAACCATTACTGAACACACACAACTACTTTAGTCTTAAGAATATGCATATAAGACAGCGATAAACACATGGTTTCAGTGAAAATACATTGAATAAAAAAACGTGCCCTACATTGTAAAATAGGAACTAGTACTTATTTCTAGTAAGATTTACATTAGATGTAATTTTTTTTACCATTAATTTTACCATTTTTTTTGTTTCAAACATTACAATAAGTTTTCTTTGCTGGAAAAATAATGGTCTGTTATGAAGAAAAATTACTTTAAGTGACACTATGGGCCCTATTCCATTAGAAGCCAGTAAGTGACCCAGACCCGTAATTTAGGCTGCGGCTGTTTTTTTTATTCTCAAAGTCTAAATGTATTCTATTGCCTCAAATCCCCAACTTAAGTCTTTCGGCCTCCACTCATAAACCCTGCCTTTGTAAGTCAGATTTTGTGGGGCGTGATCATATGAACTGACAATATTTAAGCAAGCGCATAATTAACTTTTTAGACACAGCCAATAGTAAATGATACCATCATCATGATGTTAGTAAAACATGGAAGTTAGATGTAATCTGCAATCAGAGCGTAAGAATTAAATAGAGACAAAAAGTAATATTTGCAAATCGGGATCACAATCAAGCAATCTATAAAATGCGTTAGATTAACCGTTCTAGTCCATTTGGGGTTTTATGATATGTATTGAGTTATTTATTTCACTAATTTTAAGGAGAAATATAATAGAGGACCCTATAATACGAATTTTGAATATTGACTCTTCATAATAGGGTCACCTCCATCCACTTCCCTGAATCAAACGTCAGAGAACCAAGTTTTTAGTATTTTATGTGACAATAATAAATGTTACGTTTTAATTTTTGAGTTTTTCTATATTGCCCATTCGGTTGAGAGTGTGCACTATAATTATTTAAAGGATACTTTCTTTCTTTGAGTTCTCTATGTATTAACCCCCTGATTTCCGGAATCGATATTACTTAGAAATAACAGTTAAAAATAATATTTTTTTATTGCATATTTTTGGGGTTTATGACTGTTCTGCAATTACTGTATTTATCGGCGTATAACACGCACTTTTTCTCCCTGAAAATAGGGAGCAAATTATAGGTGCGTGTTATACGCCGATATTCATTCTAACCCCCCCTCCTCAACCTAAACCCCCCTCCTCAACCTAAACCCCCCTCCTCAATCTAAACCCCCCTCCTCAACCTAAACCCCCCTAAATAACTCCCCCTCACTTACCTGCTTCTGATCCGGCTTCCGCTCCGCTCCTTGACCCGGCATGCATGTGACGTCACATGTGCGCCACGTCATTAGCATATACCGGGTGCATAGGGGGGTTGAGGAAGGAGGATGAGGATGGGGGGGTTGAGGAGGGGGGGGTGAGGGGTTTTGAGGATGGGGGGATTGAGGAGGGGGTTTGAAGAGTGGGTTTGAGGAGGGGGTTTGAGGAGGGAGGTTGAGGAGGGGGTTGAGGATAGGGGGGTTGAGGAAGGAGGATGAGGATGGGGGGTTGAGGAGGGGGGTTGAGGGGGTTTGAGGATGGGGGGGTTGAGGAGGTGGTTTGAGGATGGGGGGCTTGAGGAGGGGGTTTGAGGAGGGAGGTTGAGGAGGGGGTTGAGGATAGGGGGTTGAGTAAGGAGGATGAGGATGGGGGGGTTGAGGGGGTTTGAGGATGGGGGGGTTGAGGAGTGGGTTTGAGGAGGGGGTTGAGGATAGGGGGGTTGAGGAAGGAGGATGAGGGGGGTTTGAGGATGGGGGGTTGAGGAGGGGGTTTGAGGATGGGGGGCTTGAGGAGGGAGGTTGAGGAGGGGGTTGAGGATAGGGGGGTTGAGGAGGGAGGTTGAGGAGGGGGTTGAGGATGGGGAGGATGAGGATGGAGGTTGAGGAGGGGGTTGAGGATGAGGAGGGGGGTTGAGGATGAGGAGGGGGGGTGAGGATGAGGAGGGGGGTTGAGGAGGGAGGTTGAGGTTGAGGAGGGGGGTTGAGGAAGGAGGATGAGGATGGGGGGTGGAGGAGGGGGTTGAAGATGGGGGGTTTGAGGAGGGAGGATGAGGAGGGAGGTTGAGGATTTTGCTTCAAAGTTCTTTATTTGAATTTTTTATTTTTCCCTGAAATTTCCTTCATAAAATGACATGCGTGTTATACGCCGGTGCGTGTTATATGCCGATAAAAACGGTAATTCTAACTAGTCACTTGCCTGTCAAAAATGACAGTATAATATAGTCTAGTTCTAGTTGCTGATCAGACTTAAAGTTAGATAGAATATGGAATTGTGTAATTTGAATTATTTAGAGCTTGTAATGTTAAAACTGTGCAAAAATCAATGGAGAGGTAAGCTCGAAGTTGTGTCTTTGGCTTGCCAAAGTGATTGTGGGCAGGTAACTCCTAATCCGATTGCGAGTAGCTAATAGAATATGTGTGAATATTAAGAGCGACTTTAAGTGTGTGTAACTTTACGATCTGAGAAATATAATAGGACCCTGTTGTTTTTTCCTACTCTGCCTTCATATGTTTAGGAAGCAAATAGTCAAACAGTCTTCGGTATATATGGATAGAGACAATGTTGAGCCTTTCTTCCTATTCGATTAAATGTAAATATGATAAAAATACATGTAGCGGTTTCTCCTTGAGTCTTTGTTTATGCTTCCTCTTAGATCACTAGTACAAAAAGGTGGACCAGACCAACACATTGTTTTTAACTGATTCTTGTTATTATTGCAGATTGAGTACTATTTTTCTATAACTTATTGTTGGATAAGGACACTTCAAAGAACAAGAGCAAACAGGAAACTTTCATAGAGACAAGTATGGATACCTACAGTGGAGTAGAAAAAATACTTAAAAATACAAGTAATTACAGACTGATATTTAATCAAATGATATCAAAAGGAATTTATAAAGATGAAACTTTACTATGATTTTAACAGTCCTATTAATGATGTAACAATGAATCAAAAGTCACATATTTACTACTGCAAGTCCCATCTTTCCATTTTACAGTTGTATGGATAACCACACAGTACTCAATCCATTGGTAATCATTAGGTTCTCCAGTTTTCCAGTTAGAATAACGTATTAACTCACCACTTGGATACCTAAAGTTGCCTTCAGTATGTATGTCATTTATACCCAGCCACAGGTTCTTGTCGTAATGTAAAGCAATTGGTAGCAGTATTTGGTTCTCTTCCCCATTTTGTGGTAAAGCCACCAGACCTCCAACCTTGGAGTAAGTCGAATTTGACTCATTTTTTGTTTAGTCGTTCAGTCCCTTCCCCCTCTCCATGATCCTATGGACCTCAGCACGCCAGGTATATCTTTCAGTGGTTGCCCCTCTCAGCTCCATCAAGTTCATGTTCCTTGCCTCAGTGACCTCATTCATCACATGTACTTGTGCCTTCAATCTTTCACAGCATCATGGTCTTCTCTAGGGAATTCTGTGGTCTCATGATATGCCCAAAATATTTGAGCTGCAGCCTCATGATCATACCTTCTAGTGAAACGTTTGTCTTGATTTCCTGAAATACTGATTTATTGTATCGTCTTGCAATCCAAGAGACTCTAAGTAGTTTTTGCCAACCTCCTTATAGGTGGTTCCTATTCCATTTGTAACAAAGAGTTTTCTCCCAGCTCTAACACCCTTTGAGAAAAGCAAAGCTAAAAAATATAAATTGATACAAAATTCTATTTTCTCTTTATTTTACATGACTGCTATGTTAAAGTTCCATTGACACCAAATAACTTTTTGCACTGTAAAGTTGCATTCAATGTGTAATTAAGTAGTATTAAAACATCTACATATACATTGTGCTAGATATTATTTTTAAAGGAAACTGAAAAATACATTACAATCTTTTTGGCTTTAATACACATAATACATTATCTACCAATGTTATCATTAAGTTAAGTTCAGTCACCGACTCTATCCAAGCATACAAATTAGCAAGATGTGTAGAAAAGTTTAACGAAAAATAAATCACCCAACTTGCACTTGGGGTGACCTTGTCACTTTAAATGTTCATTTTTCCCACTATGCTTTTATTCAACATTACAACACACTATCATATTCTAAAAAAAAAAACACTGTTACTTAGAACAGCTATAAATATTATTATAAATATAAAAAATATATTTAATGAAAAAAATCTAATCTTCTTTCTGTGTTGCTATACTGGACTCCAAACTAGACAGCCGTCCTTCCAGAGAAGCTATTTGAAGTTTTAGAGTTTCAAGGGCTAAAATGGGAAAGAGAGAGAAAAATGATAATTTTTATATACAATACTTGTATTATATTTCCTTTCCATTAACATGATAAAAAGTAACATCACTGTTTATATATAATCAGTTTCACTATTATCTTACACTCCTACCATAAAAACAAAAATATACCGACCCACAGCTTCACTTTCTTTTAATTGAATGTAATATTCAAATGATAATGAGCCACATCCAATTCCAAGCCCGCAACCCAATCACAGAGGCTCCTGTTTGTCTTCGATTGCGATGCTATTCAATTGCTCAAGCTCGCAAGTTACTGTCACAAAGCCAAACCCAAAAACTATGCACTGGTTCGTAGCAGTTCAGGGCGGGAACATGATCAATTAAGCAAGCCCGTAACCTCCCATTTTAAATCAACCAATTGGAAACGAGACTGTCAATATTATAGCAGTAAAACATGGACGTTAAATGTCAATCAATTAGGTTCAGGGGTCCGATATGCGACCAGACTTGCAAACCCACAAAATAAAGAATTATGAAAATGAATGCCAATACTGTTCTAGTCCATATGGGTGGCCTAATATGTATTAACTCACTGATACCCAAGATTGATTTACCCCCGAAATGACACATAAAAATAAATCTTATATACTGCCTATTTGCGAGCTTGAGACTGTTGTGCAATTAATTCTAATCTCTGCCATTGCTTTCTTTGTTAGTTACAGTGCAGTAGTGATTTATTATTTGCATTTACAGTGCTACGAATAGGCGTTTAACCACCTTCCGGGCCCTCTCTAGCACTCATAGGACTTTCTCCTTCATTTGCCTTTCACGGGCGTGAAAACACTTGCGGGCTTGGGGAAATTGATCAATTGAATAGCGATTTGCAATTTTAGCCATCGTAACTCTTGCGAAAGTGTAAGATCAAAGTCTTTGTGAGGCTGTAAGTTACTGGTTTAACCATCGCAATCTTTTTAAGGCCCTAACCCGTAGCCAATTTGGAGCCCGCAAAAAGACGCCAATTAAATAGCAAATTAACTTGCGACATCACTTACGGGCTCCAGTAACTTGTGAAAGCTCAATTGAATGGCGTCAAATGTATTTCGAATTTTCTGTATCATTGCATTTGATGATGACGGATTAGCTTCTATACAGATTAGCAACATGTTTGATTATTAATGCATCAGAAATCATGCATAATATTCTGTATTTACATCACTACACTCCTACAGATAGATTAAAACAATTATTGTTTCCATTTGCCAAACAAATCTCTTATATATGAAAATTAGAACAACTTCTATATGCATAGCTACTTTATTTGATAACATTTGAAATAATTTATACTATTAATTAAATGGTTGTAATTATACACCAAAAGATGTTCAAACTAGTTAAGAATTCCTGTAGTAAGTCCTTGTTTAATTCATTACCTCTACTACTCTAGGCTTCTGTCACTCTTTTGTCCACCATAAATTAAATGATTGTTGTGGTAAACTACCTCCGCATAAAATCAACTACACAAGCTAGGAACTAGTTGTATTTTTATTTTCCCTCAGTAGCATTTTCCTGAAATGCTGCTGAGATACCATCTGTCATTAGAGAATACATCTAGTACTATAACACTATGTATGTGTGAGCTACAGGGAGTGGACCTTTGCAGGGATTTTAAGATTTTAGTGAGTAAAAACAGAACTTTTTAGAACTTGTTCATAAAATGATGATTATATATGCAAATAAACATTTAGGTAGTTTATTATGATATTAATAACATGAAACATTCCATGTCTCTTAAGATGAATTAAAAAATACTCATTTGATTTTTGGATTAATGGGTATACTAACTGGGTATACTAACTGGCATAATTGAATCAAGCTCTAAGATAAGATGTGGGGGGTTTATTTTATTTTATCTCACAAATTATAGCATGTTAATCCCTGTTAAAGGCATATATAAGTGAGCTAGAATATGAATGCATCTGATAGAGGAGAATCAGTAGTGTATGCAATCATTTGTTGCATGAAAAAATACCAAAAATAAACATTTAAACACTTATTTTTAAGTTTGCAAAATAGCTTGTATCTCTGACAGTTTAAAAACAGGGTTAACACCCTATCCAAACCCAGGCTAAATGAGCATTCATTTCAAAAATAGTTTTGGCCAATCAGGAGGAAGCAGAGGCTCAAACATTTGAGGTTGTTGTCTGTGATGTAAAGCAGCCTGGGAAATGTAGTAAGTTTCATATGAAAATAAATAGTAATTTCTAACATGTGCCAATCTGTAAGCACATTCACACTAGAATACACCTGCAGCTAGTATGTTCTCCTGCATCACTGCTGCTGGTGTTTACATTTCCAACAAGGAGACAGGTAGAGAGAAATAAGCTGTGACACCAGCAACCATGTGACTGGCAGCATTTTCTCCTGGAAGTCACAACCTGTACTTAAATGCTGTGTTGCCTTTACCCACTGTAATGTAAGCTTCCTAGAGGTGTGCAATTCCAGATAGCAGTACCCAGCATATAAATATGTACCGTATATACTCGAGTATAAGCCGACCCGAGTATAAGCCAAGGCACCCATTTTACCACAAAATACTGGGTAAAATGAATGACCAGAGTATAAGCCGAGGGTGGGAAATGTGCCGCCCCCTGTGTCCCCCTCTCTCTCTGTGTCTCTTCTCCCCTCTCCCTTCCCTGTGTCTCTTCTCCCCTCTCCCTTCCCTGTGTCTCTTCCAACCTCTTCCTTCCCTGTGTCTCTTCCACCCTCCCTTATCACCCTCCTCAACCCCACTCCTCAACCTCCCTCCTCATCCTCAACCTCCCTCCTCATCCTCAACCTTCCTCCTAATCCTCCCTCCTCATCCTCAACCTCCCTCCTCATCCTCAACCTCCCTCCTCATACTCAACCTCCCTCCTCAGCCTCCCTCCTCATCCTCAACCCCCTCCTCAACCTCCCTCCTCATCCTCCCTCCTTAACCCCCCTCCTCAATCCCCCGATCCTCATCCTCTCTCCTCAACCCCCCATCCTCAACCCCCCTCCTCATCCTCAACCCCCCTCCTCAACCTCAACCCCCCTCCTCAACCCCTCCTCCTCATCCTCAACCTCCCTCCTCATCCTCAACCCCTTCCTCAACCTCCCTCCTCAACCCCCCATCCTCAACCCCCCTTCCTCAATCCCCCCATCCTCATCCTACCTCCTCAACCCCCCATCCTCATCCTCAACCCCCTCCTCAACCTGAACCCTCCTCAACCTCAACCCTCCTCAACCTCAACCCCCCATCCTCAACCCCTCATCCTCTCTCCTCAACCCCTCCTCCTCAACCTCCCTCCTCATCCTCAACCTCCCTTTCTCATCCTCAACCTCCCTCCTCATCCTCCCTCCTCATCCTCAACCCCCTCCTCAACCCCTCCTTCTCAGCCTCAACCTCCCTCCTCATCCTCAACCTCCCTCCTCAACCCACCATCCTCAACCTCCCTCCTCAACCCCCCATCCTCAACCCCCTCCCTCCTCAACCTTAACCCCCCTCAACCCCCCCTCCTCAACCTCAACCCCATCAACCCCAATCCACCTCCTCAACCTCAACCCCCCTCAACTTCCCCCCTCAATCCCCCTCAACCCCCCTACTCAACCCCCCTCCTCAACCTACACACCCCTCAACCCCCCTCCTCCACCTAAACCCCCCTCCTCCACCTAAACCCCGCTAAATACCTCCCCCCTCTCCCCTCACTTACCTGCTTGTGCTACGGCCTCCGCTCTTTGAACCGTCGCGCATGTGACGTCACATGAGCGCCGCGTCAGTAGCATATACCGGGTGCCGGCACCCGGTATATGCTAATGACGCGGCGCGCATGGGACGTCACATGCGCGCCGGCGCCGGGTCAAGGAGCGGAGGCCGGAGCATGTGCAGGTAAGTGAGGGGAGAGGGGGGAGGTATTTAGGGGGGTTTAGGTGGAGGAGGGGGTTTGAGGGGGGTTTAGGTTGAGGAGGGGGGAGGGAAAGAGACACGGGGGGGTAGAGAGACATGGGGGGGTTAGAGACACACGGGGGGGGGGGTAGAGAGACACGGGGGGGGTTAGAGAGACACGGGGGGAGAGTGACTCGAGTATAAGCCGAGGGGGCCCTTTTTTGCCTTAAAAAAAGGGTTGAAAAACTCGGCTCATACTCGAGTATATACGGTAAGTGCATTTAACGTTTCAATATAATACAATCAAAATGGGATACACCCCCACAGGGTGATTGGCTGGAGGTATCTGTGCCATCTGATTGGCTGCAGTCTGATAGTGACAACAGCCATTTAGAAGGAGCCATTCCCTTCAGCCAATCACAATGGGATACACCCTCACAGGTTGATTGGCTGAATGCTTCTGTGCCTTCTTATTGTCTGTTGTCACCGTCAATCAGGCTGTAGCCAATCAGATGGCACAGATGCCTCCAGCCAATCACCCAGTGGGGGTGTATCCCCTTTTGATTTGCTGAAGGGAACACAGCCTGCTGATTGATTTAAAAAAGATTGACAGGTCCATTAGCCAATCAGATTGGGATATTGGTGTGTATCCCTTTCTTATTGGCTCACACCTTGGCGCCTTCTAATTGGCTGAAATCAGACTGCAGCCAATCAGAAGGGGCGGATGCCTTCATCCAATCACCCCTTGGGGGTGTATCCCATCGTGATAGGCTGAAGGCAAAATGGCCTTCTGATTGGTTTCAAAAAGATTAACAGGTCCATTAGCCAATCAGAATGAGATATAGGGGCTCACACCTTGGTGCCTTCTGATTGGCTGAAATTTGATTGGCAGCCTTTTCAGCCAATCAGAAGGCACCATTGCCAATTTTGTTGCGGATGAGGCTCTAGGGGCCTCATTAGCGTCAGGGAGCTCCGCAAGTGTGGAGCTCCTTTAGTTTATTTTTTTTTGTTAGAGCGCCGATTCTTCAAGGCGCCAGCCAGGGCAGATGAGGAGGGGCACGAGCTAAGTTAAATGTATATTATGTTTATTGTATTTTATATTGTGTGTGTATATGTTGTATTAGTGTAATGTTTATTTTTAACAGGGGCTGAGCCGTAGAAGACAGCGGGAGAAGACATTAAGAAGAATGGGGACATGCTGAAAAGGTGAGTTAAATATTTAGAATATTTAGAATGTTTATTTATTCTATGCAGTGTTATGTACTAATTGGATGTTCTTTGTTTCCCTAGGGGGGCGATCTAATGGGACATCTGCAAAGGTAAGTGGTTTTATTTATTCTATTTTATGTTAGATTTAGGGTTTGTTTATGTACATAGGGTTTAATGTATGTTAGATAGAGGTTATGTATTTTAGATAGGGGGTATTGCATTTTAGATAGAGGGTATTGAATTTAGATAAGGGAATAGTATTTGGATAGCGGTTAATGTATTTTAGATAGGGTTACATAGTATGTAGATAGGGGTATATTTTAACTGTATTCATTGTGTATATTACTGTATTATATTTTGTATGTATTACAATGTGATGTATATATTTTGTATGTATTTCCTTTTCAGGTGTGTAATATGTTTTTATTTTCTGTAGTGGAGTGGGTTGTAATGTAGCTTTTTATATTTTCTGTAAGGTAGCTTTTTTATTTTCTGTGACTTAGGTTTTATTATTTTCTGTGACTTATGTTTTATTTTTTTTGTGAGTTAGGTTTTATTACTTTCTGTAATTAGTAGGGTGGGGGGTTTAATAGGGGTAGGTAGTGATAGACCCCCATAAATAGGCTTACATGGGGTTAAAAAGGGCTAGATAGGGTTTAATAGGCCCAGGTCGGGTTAAATAGGTCCAGTTCTGGTTTGATGGGTACTGTTAGAGTTAATTGTGTACTGTTAGGATTAAATAAGGCCAGGGTTGGGTTAATGGGGTATAGTTAGGGTTAATCTGTAGTGCTTACACTTTGTGTTATGAGGATCCTGGATGCCCCTCATGGCACTTAGTGTTATTACATGGGTTAATTAGTGTCCTATAGGGGTCTATATAGACTCCTATTGGACTGATGGGGTTAATTAGTGGTTTATGGGGGTCTGTATTGACCCCCATAAGTGACAGTGTTAATTAAGGGTTTATGGGTGTACGTATTGTACTTCTTTTTTTGCATGTCAGTGTGACTTTTTTAAAAGTGCTTTATTGCTTAAAGGGTGTTAATAGAGCCACTACCACTAAGAATTTCACAATACAAGAAAAGGGCATATGTGCAATATTCACTACCCTTAAGCACTAAAGCACTTCAAAAAAGTCACACTGACATGCAAAAAAAAAGAAGTACAAATTAAAGAATCACTAAGAAAAATTCAGGGATAAGACAAGGAGTGCTTACTATGGCACAAACACAGAGAAGTTTAAGTTTCAGTATAAAGAGATGTTATCAATTTAATACAAGCACAAGCACTTTAGTTTGCAACAATTGCACAAATAAGTTATTTAGTACCTTTAAAGCACAAAATAATTTTTATACATCAAATAACTACTATAAAACCCTGCCTAAAAACAAAGACCATTGCTAATATATGAAAGGTAGAGAAATTATTCCTAAGAATTGGGAAAGTAAAGACGTCATCACAATTGAGTTAAAAACTCATTTTTAAACATCCAAGTTTTAAATGAAAATCCTTTTTTAAAGAAGTTATAATAAAAGTTACATTTTAAACAAATTAGTTGTGGTATATAACAAATATGATAACCACAAAAGGTGTTCTACTAATTTATTAGAGTTGACTGTATTAACCTATAAGAATATCAGAATTTATAGTTGAAAGAGGACAGCAATCGATCTCCTCTGAACTGATATGATTACCTTATTATTATGACATATTAAATATTATATTATGTAATTAGTGAATTAAATGTGACACATTTAGATAAATCTAAAGCTAAGCTTAATTAACAACTTTTATAAAAAAAATGTTTGCTTTAGTTTTCATTATTTTCTTTGGTGTCTATTTATTATTGTTTTTATCTAACTTATATTCCATACATTTTATATGAGTATATTATATAAATTTTATATAATTTACCCTCTTCCTTCCCACCGTATCCCTATTTTGATAGAAAATATTTTATATATTTCTTAATATCAATTTGCTATTTCCAAGAAGAGATAAAATACTCATCCATTGTCGATTCTTCATAACAGAAAATCGCAAGAAGAGAAACTAGCTGACATGAAAAATAAGTCATGAGCCTTAAAATTATTACACACAACACTCAAGGTATTAATTAACCAGTAACACAGAGGGTTTTTCTTACTCAATGCCATACACTAAAAGTTGATATTGTATATTTACAAGAAACACATTTAAAAAAATAACTAAATTGCCAAATATTGGGGCAATTATTACACCCAAGTATATCATGCCAAAGATGCAGAAAAAAGAGGTGTTTCAATATTAATAAATGAAAGAATTAATTTTCAACATGAAAAAACACAAAAAGATAATGAAGGCATATACATTCTAATACAAGTAACTATTAAACAACAATTTCACTACCTAACTAATAGACTCCAAACAAAGCCAAACCATTTTTTACGTAATATCTCTAATCTAATGAACTCATGGCAACAATCTACATGGATTCAGTAATAGATCCTAACATATATCAATCTAATGATACTCTATCCTCTTTGGTTCCAACAGCAACTAAAGCTTTTAAATTATTGCTTTCAAATCACAATTGAATTGATTCATAGAGAGCAATAAATCAAACAGAGAGAAATTACTCCTTTTATTCCTCTAGAAACAAATGACACTCTTGTGTAGATTATATCTTACTCCAACAAAACAATTTCAAATTTAATTGAAGCTCAAAATCATCTAATAACATGGCCAGATCATGATCAAGCCAGTATGTCTTTATGTAACATACTCGCTAAAGGCAACAATCCCAGTTGGTCTTTAAATCCAGCATTAATGAATGATAAACTTACAAAAGATGATCTTCAGAAATCCTTAGAAAACTATTTTCAAATGAATGGTGAAAGAGAGATAGACCAAATGGAAGTCTGGACAGTTCATAAAGCAGTTATAAGAGGAACATGCATCCAATTGGGATCAACAACAACAATTTTTTTTTTAATGAAAGACATTAAATAACTTAATGAAAAAACATCAATATAACAAAAAATCTGAAAAAATACACAATGAAATTCTTAATTTTAAATTAAAATTAATTGAGATATTACGTAAAAAAGCTATAACAATAATTCAACATACTCAATCAACTTTTTTTTACTTAATCCTAATAAACCTGATTCAATGCTAGCCTGTAAACTTAGACAACAAAAAGCAGTTTATTTTATTTCTAAAATAAAAATGAAGAAGGATCCTATACACATCAACCAATAGAAATCACTGATACCTTTGCAAAATTTTATACAGAATTATACATAGCTAAATTTGATGAAATCAAGTAAGAAATACAATCTACTAAATTTATGGCAAGGAATTTCTCATGATAGATACAGAACAGCTTGCACTGCTGGTGGATGATGTTCAAGTAAGTTGGTTTATTGTTACAGTTACAGTATTTAGAACTTTGCTGTATATATAGAGATTTTTTTTATATTTTTTTTCTCCTGTTTTTTTTAGCTTATGATCAACTTACTTTTTTACAATTTTGATTTTATGAACACACTGTATGTGTGTAATTAAAATGTGATTACATAATCCATGATTTAATGCATATGTGTAATAGAGCAGATGAAGACATGTGCAGTGGCAAAGCTAGAGAATGGAGGGCAATGGTGCAAAAAAAATGTAGACACCTTCCCATAACAGCACTCCTCCCGTAAACTACAGTAAAAAAATGCAGAAGTTACAGCACAGGGCCCCAAGAGGAGGGCACTGGTTCACTGCACAACTGGTAGCTCTCCCTCTGACTATGCACATTACTGGTTACTGCTATTATATGGAATGTTGAATGATTATATTTGTATTCATTTGATTCTGGTTACTGTGGTCTACTGACCACATGTGACTATAGTAGATGCTATGCATCATTACTATTATACAGTATTACCTTTACCTTTTCATGTTGTTCCTGTTTCCCAGTCTCTTGTCCTCTCAGATGCATCCACACCATACCCATGGTATTAATGCATGGTCAGCAGTGATGTCGCGAACCTAAAATTTTCGGTTCGCGAACCGCGAACGCGAACCTCCGCAAATGTTCGCGAACCGGCGAACATCGGCGAACCGCCATAGACTTCAATGGGCAGGCGAATTTTAAAACCCACAGGGACTCTTTCTGGCCACAATAGTGATGGGAAAGTTGTTTCAAGGGGTCTAACAACTGGACTGTGGCATGCCGGAGGGGGATCCATGGCAAAACTCCCACGGAAAATTACATAGTTGATACAGAGTCTGGTTTTAAGCCATAAAGGGCATAAATAACCTAACATTCATAAATTGTTTGGAATAACGTGCTTTAAAACATCAGGTATAATGTTGTATCGATCAGGTAGTGTAAGGGTTACACCTTACATGACTGGGGGTCTATAGGTGACATTAGTACTGACCTTTATCTGACTGGGTGTCTATAGAGTGACATTAGTACTGACCTTTATATGACTGGGGGTCTATAGAGGGACATTAGTACTGACCTTTAGCTGACTGTGTGTCTATAGAGGGACATTAGTAATGACCTTTATCTGAATGGGGGTCTATAGAGGGACATTAGTACTGACCTTTATCTGACTGGGTGTCTATAGAGGGACATTAGTAATGACCTTTATCTGACTGGGTGTCTATAGAGGGACATTAGTACTGACCTTTATCTGACTGGGTGTCTATAGAGTGACATTAGTACTGGCCTTTATATGACTGGGGGTCTATAGGTGACATTAGTACTGACCTTTATCTGACTGGGTGTCTATAGAGTGACATTAGTACTGACCTTTATAAGACTGGGGTCTATAGGTGACATTAGTACTGACCTTTTTTCTGACTGGGTGTCTATAGAGGGACATTAGTAATGACCTTTATATGACTGGGTGTCTATAGAGTGACATTAGTACTGACCTTTATCTGACTGGGTGTCTATAGAGTGACATTAGTACTGACCTTTATATGACTGAGGGTCTATAGGTGACATTAGTACTGACCTTTATCTGACTGGGTGTCTATAGAGGGACATTAGTAATGACCTTTATCTGACTGGGTGTCTATAGAGGGGCATTAGTACTGACCTTTAGCTGACTGGGTGTCTATAGAGGGACATTAGTAATGACCTTTATCTGACTGGGGGTCTATAGAGGGACATTAGTACTGACCTTTATCTGACTGGGTGTCTATAGAGGGACATTAGTAATGACCTTTATCTGACTGGGTGTCTATAGAGGGACATTAGTACTGACCTTTAGCTGACTGGGTGTCTATAGAGTGACATTAGTACTGGCCTTTATATGACTGGGGGTCTATAGGTGACATTAGTACTGATCTTTATCTGACTGGGTGTCTATAGAGTGACATTAGTACTGACCTTTATAAGACTAGGGGTCTATAGGTGACATTAGTACTGACCTTTTTTCTGACTGGGTGTCTATAGAGGGACATTAGTAATGACCTTTATATGACTGGGGGTCTATAGAGGGACATTAGTACTGACCTTTATCTGACTGGGTGTCTATAGAGTGACATTAGTACTGACCTTTATATGACTGGGGGTCTATAGGTGACATTAGTAATGACCTTTATCTGACTGGGTGTCTATAGAGGGACATTAGTAATGACCTTATCTGACTGGGGGTCTATAGAGGGACATTAGTACTGACCTTTATCTGACTGGGTGTCTATAGAGGGACATTAGTAATGACCTTTAGCTGACTGGGTGTCTATAGAGTGACATTAGTACTGACCTTTATATGACTGGGGGTCTATAGGTGACATTAGTACTGACCTTTATCTGACTGGGTGTCTATAGAGTGACATTAGTACTGACCTTTATAAGACTGGGGGCTATAGGTGACATTAGTACTGACCTTTTTTCTGACTGGGTGTCTATAGAGGGACATTAGTAATGACCGTTATATGACTGGGGGTCTATAGGTGACATTAGTACTGACCTTTTTTCTGACTGGGTGTCTATAGAGGGACATTAGTAATGACCTTTATATGACTGGGGGTCTATAGAGGGACATTAGTACTGACCTTTATCTGACTGGGTGTCTATAGAGTGACATTAGTACTGACCTTTATATGACTGGGGGTCTATAGGTGACATTAGTACTGACCTTTATCTGACTGGGTGTCTATAGAGGGACATTAGTAATGACCTTTATCTGACTGGGGGTCTATAGAGGGACATTATTACTGACCTTTATCTGACTGGGTGTCTATAGAGGGACATTAGTAATGACCTTTATATGACTGGGGGTCTATAGAGGGACATTAGTACTGACCTTTATCTGACTGGGTGTCTATAGAGTGACATTAGTACTGACCTTTATCTGACTGGGTGTCTATAGAGTGACATTAGTACTGACCTTTATAAGACTGGGGTCTATAGGTGACATTAGTACTGACCTTTTTTCTGACTGGGTGTCTATAGAGGGACATTAGTAATGACCTTTATCTGACTGGGTGTCTATAGAGTGACATTAGTACTGACCTTTATATGACTGGGGGTCTATAGGTGACATTAGTACTGACCTTTATCTGACTGGGTGTCTATAGAGGGACATTAGTAATGACCTTTATCTGACTGGGTGTCTATAGAGGGACATTAGTACTGACCTTTATCTGACTGGGTGTCTATAGAGGGACATTAGTAATGACCTTTATCTGACTGGGGGTCTATAGAGGGACATTAGTACTGACCTTTATCTGACTGGGTGTCTATAGAGGGACATTAGTAATGACCTTTATCTGACTGGGTGTCTATAGAGGGACATTAGTACTGACCTTTAGCTGACTGGGTGTCTATAGAGTGACATTAGTACTGGCCTTTATATGACTGGGGGTCTATAGGTGACATTAGTACTGATCTTTATCTGACTGGGTGTCTATAGAGTGACATTAGTACTGACCTTTATATGACTAGGGGTCTATAGGTGACATTAGTACTGACCTTTTTTCTGACTGGGTGTCTATAGAGGGACATTAGTAATGACCTTTATATGACTGGGGGTCTATAGAGGGACATTAGTACTGACCTTTATCTGACTGGGTGTCTATAGAGTGACATTAGTACTGACCTTTATATGACTGGGGGTCTATAGGTGACATTAGTAATGACCTTTATCTGACTGGGTGTCTATAGAGGGACATTAGTAATGACCTTATCTGACTGGGGGTCTATAGAGGGACATTAGTACTGACCTTTATCTGACTGGGTGTCTATAGAGGGACATTAGTAATGACCTTTAGCTGACTGGGTGTCTATAGAGTGACATTAGTACTGACCTTTATATGACTGGGGGTCTATAGGTGACATTAGTACTGACCTTTATCTGACTGGGTGTCTATAGAGTGACATTAGTACTGACCTTTATAAGACTGGGGGCTATAGGTGACATTAGTACTGACCTTTTTTCTGACTGGGTGTCTATAGAGGGACATTAGTAATGACCGTTATATGACTGGGGGTCTATAGGTGACATTAGTACTGACCTTTTTTCTGACTGGGTGTCTATAGAGGGACATTAGTAATGACCTTTATATGACTGGGGGTCTATAGAGGGACATTAGTACTGACCTTTATCTGACTGGGTGTCTATAGAGTGACATTAGTACTGACCTTTATATGACTGGGGGTCTATAGGTGACATTAGTACTGACCTTTATCTGACTGGGTGTCTATAGAGGGACATTAGTAATGACCTTTATCTGACTGGGGGTCTATAGAGGGACATTAGTACTGACCTTTATCTGACTGGGTGTCTATAGAGGGACATTAGTAATGACCTTTATATGACTGGGGGTCTATAGAGGGACATTAGTACTGACCTTTATCTGACTGGGTGTCTATAGAGTGACATTAGTACTGACCTTTATATGACTGGGGGTCTATAGGTGACATTAGTACTGACCTTTATCTGACTGGGTGTCTATAGAGGGACATTAGTAATGACCTTTATCTGACTGGGGGTCTATAGAGGGACATTAGTACTGACCTTTATCTGACTGGGTGTCTATAGAGGGACATTAGTAATGACTTTTAGGTGACTGGGTGTCTATAGAGTGACATTAGTACTGACCTTTATATGACTGGGGGTCTATAGGTGGCATTAGTACTGACCTTTATCTGACTGGGTGTCTATAGAGTGACATTAGTACTGACCTTTATAAGACTGGGGGTCTATAGGTGACATTAGTACTGACCTTTTTTCTGACTGGGTGTCTATAGAGGGACATTAGTAATGACCGTTATATGACTGGGGGTCTATAGGTGACATTAGTACTGACTTTTTTCTGACTGGGTGTGTATAGAGGGACATTAGTAATGACCTTTATATGACTGGGGGTCTATAGAGGGACATTAGTACTGACCTTTATCTGACTGGGTGTCTATAGAGTGACATTAGTACTGACCTTTATATGACTGGGGGTCTATAGGTGACATTAGTACTGACCTTTATCTGACTGGGTGTCTTTAGAGGGACATTAGTAATGACCTTTATCTGACTGGGGGTCTATAGAGGGACATTAGTACTGACCTTTATCTGACTGGGTGTCTATAGAGGGACATTAGTAATGACCTTTATATGACTGGGGGTCTATAGAGGGACATTAGTACTGACCTTTATCTGACTGGGTGTCTATAGAGTGACATTAGTACTGACCTTTATATGACTGGGGGTCTATAGGTGACATTAGTACTGACCTTTATCTGACTGGGTGTCTATAGAGGGACATTAGTAATGACCTTTATCTGACTGGGGGTCTATAGAGGGACATTAGTACTGACCTTTATCTGACTGGGTGTCTATAGAGGGACATTAGTAATGACTTTTAGGTGACTGGGTGTCTATAGAGGGACATTAGTACTGACCTTTATCTGACTGGGTGTCTACAGAGTGACATTAGTACTGACCTTTATATGACTGGGGGTCTATAGGTGACATTAGTACTGACCTTTATCTGACTCGGTGTCTATAGAGGGACATTAGTAATAACCTTTATCTGACTGGGGGTCTATAGAGGGACATTAGTACTGACCTTTATCTGACTGGGGGTCTATAGAGGGACATTAGTACTGACCTTTATCTGTCTGGGGGTCTATAGGTGACATTAGTCCTGACCTCCTGCTGCAGTATTATTACTCCCAGTACTCCCAGGCTTGCTACTATTAGATATAATAACCTCAGTTTCGTTTCCTTATCTGTTGGTAACATCAAAATATGATTATTAAATATTTCATATTTGTTTGTTTTTTTCTCCCAAAGTGAACCCCTTTGTGTGTGTCCCACAGATGTGGCGTTTCCGCTCTGCGTATGTTGGATTTGCACCGCTCAAAAAGTATGAAAAGAGATCCCCCCCCCCTTGAAGCCCATTAATGACATCATTAGTAAATTGTATGTAACAGATTCCAGTGTTTAGGGTTTATGACCCAATACTGCGATCATATCACTTATGACAAAAATCTGTATTTGTCGTATTATTCAGACGCGCGTGCATCTTTTTGTTACATTTCCTGATACTTTTATTATCTTGATCTTTATATATTTACTAGCGACTTGCCCATCAAAAAATGGCGGCAATAAGATTGTAAGGCAGGTAATGGTTTGGACGAGACATTCATTTTGTTGGTGGTCGGAAATCCTTCGGCGCTCATTGCGAGGCTGTTTGTTGTATTTTTTTTCTGATAGGCGCTTTTGCTGTTATTCTTTGGTCGCCGGTGATGTGTTTTTTGTGCTTATTGCAAGGCTTTGTATGCTATGAGCGCTCGTTGTGAGGCGCACAGTGAATGGCTTTTATGTTTAATGTGATAATGTTTTTTTGTGTATATGTATTTTTGTATGCTAATGAAATAATTACTAAATGAATATACTGTACCTATTTGTAAGTAATATATGCAGGAAGCATTGTGCTGAAGAGCTGACAATCTGTTTTCATGTTCCTGCAGCATACAATGTAGGTTTTCAGTGCTGTGGAGCTGCTGTGTAAGTGTCAGCAATGTGTGCAGTGGGTAGTGTAAATAGGCTGCGTGCACGAGGAGAAGCTGTTAGGGTAGCTGGGTACTTCCGCATTGTGTAAGTTAGTGTTGTAAAATGGCGGGGAATGTGTATGTGGTACGCGGGTGTGGATGATTTAGCGTCCTTGTTAATAGTGTATCTTTACCTCGTACGGCTTTTTAGCAAAATCCGTATGTGTTTTGCGTGTTTAGGGTCCTGTAGCCTCCTTTTCTTTTTTTTTTAAGGGCCAGTTTTTCTCTCACTTAGGTGATTTTCGGGTGTCTAAACTCATGAACTTGGACTTAAATGGAGGTGTAACTTCACTTGCAGAGGTCCTTGGTGCCCGCCTTGCTGTGGGTAAGCTTTTTATGTGTTTGTTGTGTGTATTTATTGTTTTTTTAATGTTTTTAAGTGCGCGCGGTTCGGGCGTTAAGGTCGTATTTTTGTGAGCTCGTAATGTTTTTTTTTCTAAGTCCCGTATTTTTGGATGGTAAGTCCGTAAATTTGATGGTGTAAGTCCCGCCTGCGGCTCATTGCAGCCGACGTGGGAGCCTTCGGCGCTCCTTGCCAGCAACTCTGGCCCTCGCTTCGCAAGCCCGCAGCGTTAGCAACAACCCACCTGCTCACAACTATATATGTGATATCTGTAACGTCTTCCCCAGTTGGCACTTGTAAATCGGCTAAGCGACAAAAAAAATGGCGTCCGGAAAAAATGAAAACGAGGCTACAAGACCCCAAACCGCGCAAAACATCGCCAGCCATGTACGACTTTTACCTAGGAACAGACGAGGTACAAAATACACTATTAGAAATAATGGAAACTGCTGGCGAGCCGCGTAACACATACACAATCGCCGCCATTTTACAACACTAACTTGCAACTAATAACATTACAAATCTAAAATGGCGCGTTACACGACTATACAAGCGGTTTCCCCTCGTGCACTGCGCACATTGCTGACACTTACACCTCGGGTCACCAACAGTCCAAATGTACACTGTAAGCTGCAGGAAAATCAAAACTGATTGTTAGCTCTTCAGGTTATTGATCACTGGATATATTAATTACAAATAGGTAAAGTATTTTAGTAATTAATTAATTCATTATTATTAAAAAAAAATATATAAAAAAAATACGCTTAATAGCATATTTTACACTGCGGTTACTTTACATACATTAACGCTTCGCACTTCCTAATACATTTGTTCATTCACAATAGTTATTATCGTGCATTCATTTAATAAGTATTAATTAGTAATGGAAAATAAAAATGTAGACTTTACACTACACTAAAACGTTTTACTTTTTACTCTGCAGTTATATATCTGGATTACTGCTCATTGGCTGCCAGCGATAGCACTCTCAAAGCAGTTACAAATCTAAATCACTTTATTATGCTCTGAGACCTGAATACATTTTTTAATTTACACTGCACAAAAAAAATTATATATTTAACACTGTACTTATATATCTGTCTTTGCGATGAGCGCCAAAGATTGATCGTTGCAAAGCACGAAACATGAAGGACACGAGGGAAGAGACTCACAATGAGCGCCGAAGATCCTCAGAGTACAAAAAGCATCACATTGTGTGGCAAACAGCATTGCCATGGCTTCAAACTTTATTGCCCCATCATTTGTGCCAGGCAAGTCGCTAGTGATATAATATAACATAATGCAATACAATATTATACAGTACACATGGGTGTTGGAACTGGGGGGGGGGGGGTAAGGGTTAACCCCCCCCCCAGATTTCTTATCGTATGTATGTATGCGTATAGAAGCTAACAGGGGAGGAGAGAGGGGGAGGAAACACAGGGGAGATGGAGAGGAAGACACAGGAGAGGGGAGAGGGGGAGGAAGACACAGTGGAGAGGGGGAGGAAGACACAGGGCAGAGGGGGGAAGAGAAACAGGGTAAGGGAGAGGTGAGGGGAAGAGACACATGGGAGGGGGGAGAGACACAGGAGAGAGTGGGGGGTAGAGACACAGGGGAGAGGGGGAAGAGACTAATGGGAGGGAGTGGTGAGGAGACACGGGGGAGAGGAAAGGGGGGTAAAGACACAGAGGAGGGGGGAAGAAACACAGGGGAAGGGAGAGGGGGTAGAGACACAGGGGAGAGGGGGTAGAGACACAGGGGAGAAGGGGGAAGAGACACAGATGAGGGGGGAGAGACACAGGGGAGACAAAAGGGGGGAAAGACACAGGGGAGGGGGGAAAGAAACACGGGAAGGGAGAGGGGGGTAGAGACACAGGGGAGGGGGGAGGGGGAGGAAGACACAGTGGAGAGGGGGAGGAAGACACAGGGCAGAGGGGGGAAGAGAAACAGGGTAAGGGAGAGGTGAGGGGAAGAGACACATGGGAGGGGGGAGAGACACAGGAGAGAGTGGGGGGTAGAGACACAGGGGAGAGGGGGGAAGAGACTAATGGGAGGGAGTGGTGAGGAGACACCGGGGAGAGAAAAGGGGGTAAAGACACAGAGGAGGGGGGAAGAAACACAGGGGAAGGGAGAGGGGGTAGAGACACAGGGGAGAGGGGGTAGAGACACAGGGGAGAAGGGGGAAGAGACACAGATGAGGGGGGAGAGACACAGGGGAGACAAAAGGGGGGAAAGACACAGGGGAGGGGGGAAAGAAACACGGGAAGGGAGAGGGGGGTAGAGACACAGGGGAGGGGGGAGTGACACAGGGAAGAGGGAAGGTGGAAAAGACACAGGAGAGGGGGGAAAGAAACACTGGGGAAGGGAGAGGGGGTAGAGACACAGGCAAGGGTGGGAGAGACACAGGGGAGAGGGGGGGGGGAGACACATGGGAGGGAGTGGGGGGGAGACACAGGGGAGAGGGGGGGAGAGAGACACGTGGGAGGGAGTGGGGGGGGAGACACAGGGGAGGTCTTCTGCTTTATTATTATTATTCTTATTATTATTACTATATAATGTGTAGATGTACCGGCTGGGCATGCTCTTGTGCATTATTATTATTAATATTATTATTATTATTATTACTATATAATGTGTAGATTTACCGGCTGGGCATGCTCTTCTATATTATTATTATTATTATTATTACTACTATATAATGTGTAGATGTACCAGCTAGGCATGCTCTTCTATATTATTATTATTATTATTATTACTATATAATGTGTAGATGTACCGGCTGGGCATGCTCTTGAGCATTATTATTATTATTGTTATTATTATTGATATTATTAGTATATAATGTGTAGATGTACCGGCTGGGCATGCTCTTCTACATTATTATTATTATTATTATTATTATTATTACTATATAATGTGTAGATGTACCGGCTGGGCATGCTCTTGTGTATTATTAATATTATTATTATTATTATTATTACTATATAATGTGTAGATGTACTGGCTGGGCATGCTCTTTTGCATTATTATTATTAGTAGTAGTATTTTACTACTAGCGAGGCGAGCCGTTAATACGGACCACTCTGGCAATGAGCGCCGCAAAAGCAATGACGTGGTACTTGAAAAGACAGGTATACCCATGATTCTTTTTAATTGTGATAGGATGCCTGGTGTTCCATGTGCCTCTCCCCAGCCTCCTTTTGTGTTTGAAGGCCTCCTAAACAGCTTCAGGACATTAGTGTAATCCTCCTTAAGTTGATATCTCCCTATATGCACATGTCCCTGTGCCTATAACAGCCTGTTCCTTACCTGCTCCATGGAAACATCCAGTGCCTGCCCAAGATGACATATCTCACTCCCAATGTATTTGACCCAAGGTTTTTGCGCAGATTACATACCTTCCCATGGATTTGCCGTAGATGACCTCTTCCAGTACTGTGCTGTGGTGAGGATCACTACTGTTGCTGAGTATTGATTGGGGTGTGTCTATCCCTTTCATAGTGAGTATTTCAGAGCATCTCTTGTGGTCCATGTGTGTTTGCTGATTGGTGTTAACCTCTTGCGTACTGTGGTCTATGTTCCCTTAGACATTGTAATGTATATGTGGAAGTGTAATATTGCCAATAGTTGGTGTTCCAATATATATGTTATGAGACAAACATATTAATGTATATCACATATAATAGTTGTCATCTTATGCTGTTGCGCATGCTCACATGAATGCTCGCATGACTGCTTGCATGACTTTGCAATGTATTTGTGAGTGTGTTTATAGCTCATTATAAGGGGTGCAGGGGGTTTGGCTGATCAGCCCTGGTGCTGTATAGATACACATAGGCTTATTTAGTGACACATGGGCTGTGTGGTCTGGATATAAGGCCACATTTGGTACTATTCTTGGTACTATTCTTGGTACTATTCTGGAATAGCTATTGCCCCCCAGTATCTTGACAAGATGCTTTTTTTCTCCCCCATTCAAAGCACTGCCATGTATTGAGGTGTGGAGAGCTGTGAGCTGTGGGCTGCCCCCTTTACTAGGAGCTGAGGAATTTTAAAGACACACTGTGAATTTTAACTCATTGTCAGCAAAGCAGAGGTGGCCATAGACCCAGACATACTTTAGCACATATCTGAATGTACCACCACTGGTAAATACATGTATATTTATATTTACTATTAAAGAACAAAGTCTTGTGCAGTAGAATGACAGAATAGTGAATCATTATATATACAATACTGGGCCAGTAAAATATATGGCCATCAGTTAATACTTTCACATTGTTATATTATGTATATAAAATATAATAAAATATAATAATATAAATATTTTATATTATTTAGTATTTTAAATTCACTTTCTCTTGCACTCCTAAACACATATCCTCATTATTTACACCTCTAAATAAGGAGGAGAGCAATCACTCCACCACAGAGTTTTTTATTTTTATTTGAAATTAACATAATAAACAATAACATACATGATCACATATTATAGTTGCCGAAGGTGCTCAGATTGTGTGGCAAACAGCATTGCCAGGCTTAAAATGTAATTGCGGTAATTTTTGACAGGCAAGTCGTTAGTATATATATAATTTTTATTTTTCACATTTGTGCCTCTGTGACAGTAACATTTTATGTATAATGGAGTTATATGATTTCAGAAGCTAGCTATTTATGTGGTGTCTTTTTAAATATCCAGCTGCGAGCGCAACATTTTATGCTCACATATGTATGATGTCACACATGTGAATTGATGATTAAATAGTTTTTAATTGCACACATGTGCATATAGCAATGTGCAGCATTAATTTATTATGATATTGCATGCTTTGCATTGGTATCTCTTTAAGTGCTGCTCCAGCTCTCAGTACTGGTTTTAAAACCATTTGTGAATAGTGTTAAGAACCCATACATTTTCCTTGTGCTCAGTAAAGTTTTAAGTGAATAGGGTTTTGGTGTAAAAGTAAGAAGGGGTCTCTCGTAATACAGTACAGTATTTCGGCAGTGAAAAAATCAATGTGAAATCTTACGGTGATTTGTGGCTTTGTCTTGGCGTAGTCCTCAGGGGTAGCTCTCTCTCTATCATCCTGCAATGGGTGAATAGAATAGAATAGCTAGGGGTATTTGCTTTGCACTTTTTGACAATGTAACTTTGCGAAAATGAGAACAGTGATTCAAAATTTAAATGTATATACAAAGTAGATATTTATAAATTTTATTCTGGTACTGGCAAATTAAAAAAAGTTCCATATATTAAAGATAACTGACAGTAAACCTAAAAAATACTAATTTTTTGCAGATTATGCAAAAAATCATATTCAATTTCACATTATTGTCATCTCTTCTAATCACAATGTGACACTTCTGCTATGTTTAGTAAAATTATATTGTTATACAAAAGTTTTTTTAGAATTTTTCTGAAAAAGAAAGAAATAAGTAAATCAAATAACTCATGGAAGGTCACAGAATTAAACCATATATTAAAACAAAATTAAAATATCATGTTTAAAAAGCTTTACATGTTTGCACACAAAAAACATGCTTAAAAATATCAGAAAGTTTCAAGATTTTTTTTTTTTTCAAATAACCTCTTTCAAATACACCAAACAAAAATGTGCTTTCTCTACATTGTCCACAATACTGTTATCGTAAATATTAGGTAAATTCACATATGGTTAGGAATGTGTTGTCGCAAGGCACATCATTCCACTGTCCAGTAGTAAGCAGGATCGCACAGTCCTCTCCCCCTTTGTAATCATTAGGTTCTCCAGTTTCCCAGTTAGAATAACTTATTGACTCACCATTTAGGCATCTAAAACTACCTTCAGTCTGTATGTCATCTATACCCAGCAGCAAAGTCTTGTCATATTGTACAGCTATTGTTAGCAACGCTTGGTTCTCTTCAATATTTTGAGGTGTAGCCATCTGACCTCCAGCCTTGGAGCAAATGGATTTTGCCTCATTATAACTCGCTTCTTCTCCATTTGTAACAAAAAGTTTTGCCCCAACACTAACTCCCCTGGAAAAGAGGAAAGCTGAAAGAAATAAAATAAGACAAATTATAGAACATTTCCCTTAGTTTACATGACTGCAATGTTTCTGTTACACCATCAAACCAAAATCAAGCTTTTATTTTTTACTTTCTATGTATACAGCAATTTTTTTTTATAGTTGTTCTTGAAGTATACACTACTAAATGTGTGGGTCTAATAGGATAATTAGTGTCTCCAATGTGCTTATTTGTAAACAATGTGCTAATTTGTTCCTGAGCTTGCAAAAATGATTACCCTTGTATCATCATGCTGATGGATGCCATCTTCTCTAATCAAGCATAATTTGGATACTAATATATATGGCCCTAAAAGTCTAACATCTAACATAGTGTATTATTCTGCTTTTATTTATACACAGACACACATACATTTGCATAATATTTACAATACCAGTCACCTTTTTTCTGTGCTGCCATGTTGGACTGTAGACTAGACAGCTGTCCTCCAAGAGAATCCACTTGCCGTTGTAGAACTTCAACTGCTAAATAAAGAAAGGGTTTTGTCAATATTATACGCACTTGTTACATTATTTTGTATTCATTAGATTAGTATGGGGTACATTAAGTTATTATATGCGTTCAGTTTCACCCTATTAAAACCAGAAATATATTTACCTGAAACTGCACTGTCTCCCTTATCCCCTTTTTGACCTGTTTGCCCACTTGATCCAGTTAATCCTGGTGGTCCTGGGAAAAGAAGAAGGTGAGCTTTTTACATAGTTACTGGATACATAGTAATTTAGGTTGAAAAAAGACTTTAGTCCATCAAGTTCAACCTTTTTAGATCTCCTCTGATCTGCAATCCACAGATTTATTGTTAATTGATCCAATGGAAGCAAACAGAAAAAAACCCAAGGGAAACCTTGCCATTTGTCTCAACAGGGAAAAAATATAAAACTTCTTCCTGACCCCAGATACTGGCGATCGAATTCCTCCCTGGATCAATACTCCCTCTCTATTTATCCAGTATAGCCCTTAATGCCCTTTTTATTTAAAAATACATCCAATCCCTTTTTAAAGTTATTTATCGAATCCGCTGTCACCACCTCCTCTGGTAGAGAATTCCACAGATTAGCCACCCTTACTGTGAAGAACCCTTTTCTTTCTTTAAGGTGGAATCTTTTTACTTCTAACCTCAAGGGATGTCCTCTTGTCAGTTGAAAACCTCTTGGCACAAAAAGCTCCCCCGACAAATCTTTATACTGACCCTAGATGTATCATTTTTCTAGAGAAAATAAGTTTAATTTGGTTAGTCCTTCTTCATAACTTAGCCCCTCCATTCCCCTTATTAGTTTTGTTATCATTCTCTGTGCTTTTTTCAGCTCTAAAATGTCCTTTTTATGAATTGGTGCCCAAAATTGTCCCCCATATTCCAAATGAGGTTGTACTAGGGATTTGTATAGTGGCAGAATTATATTGGCTTTTTAATATATTCAAACTACTATTGGGCTAATTGCATGGAAATTGTGAGAGTTTTGATGATTGTACCAGCAATTGTGCGGTTAAACTGTTTATGTCTGTGATTTCATTATCAAATACCTATGCAGTATTTTACTGTAGTAAGAAAATAAAAGTACAAATGTACTTTAGTCATGCTAGCATATTTTTTTTTTACTTACATTTTCCTTACTGATACTATATATATCAAGATCCATCATTTGTTCATGCAAATGCAGTTCCATAAATTACATTTCGGGGGATCAGGTCTAGATTTTATCTACACCAACTCCATTCCAGTAATTTCACAGATCTGGTCCAGTATTCGTTTTTTGTCAGAACCAGGAAGTGCAACCATTTGCTTATATAAGGCCATGACAACTGTCCTTGGTTCCTCTGACCTTGGCTTTGACCCCTGGATGCTGCTGTTCTCCTAGTAGCCCTGACACCCTGCCTGTTTTTCTTGCTGATTTTGTGTTGACTGCCTCTGACCTCTTGGACTGTTATGACAACTGTCTTGGCTCTGGCACCATCTCTGCTGTGATGCTCTATGACTTTTAGTCACTGAATTTCAAGCATAATCCAAATAGAGTTACCTGCTACTCCTTGATCTCCTTGATCTCCTTTAGGTCCAGCTTTTCCCGGAGGTCCACCAATACCTCTGATACCTGGGATTCCAGGTGCACCAGGGGGACCTTTAATGAATATATACAGTATGCTAGAAACATTCACTTATATTATGCAGAACCCTTGCCTGAACCTGAATGTAAATCTCATAAGTCGGAAGCACTTACCTGGATCCCCTTTAAGTCCATTTGTCCCATCTTTTCCTGGAGGACATTGAACCACAGGGCATGTTGTTGGTGTATCTGATATAGTCTGGGAGAATAACACCAAAAATATTGCTGATATGGTGGTTACGCTCTGTAAATTTTGAGCCATGTCTGACTGGGTCAACCTAGAAAGGAAATTACAAATTATATGTATAATTGCTTCAACTACTAAACACTTCAAGGCTCATAATATTGATGTCCTTCAGTAACTAGCTTTCCTTTGGAGAACTTCAGAATACATGCTAAGTTTCCAAAATCTTCCTCACCTCTATATCTACCAAGTGCACAAGCTGCAGCTCTTCAATGCTCTGGTCAAGCACACAACCTCCGTTATTTATATTGGAGGATATCGATTTCTTGACAATCTCTTGATGTACTTTGATCCACTCTAAGTAAAGTCAACAGTGGCCTTTTTAGAAATAATGTGCATTGTGAAATCATCTGTTTGGGGATTTTATTCTATTTTGACTTAATGTAAGTATCTATTTATTCATCTTGTTAAACCGAGATTAAAAATATCTAAACATTATTTAGTACAACAAAGAAAAGATTTTAAGGAGCACCCTTGCATTTATACAGTAGTTGCATGCTATCTGCTAATGGGCACGTGTAGGCAGAGGGCATAGGTATAACATTCAAAACATCCAATTATTAAACAAAGCACCCACCCCTCTTCCCCCTTTCTTTCTCTTTCAGGCCATCTTGATCTTTTCTCCCCCTATAAAAATGCATGGAAGTGTCAACTGTTATGTTAACTATGTCTACGAAACTCAACTTGACTTATTTTTGCACATTTTTCTTGTGCTTTTGTTTTTGTATTATCAACTGTCTCCATTAAAACAGATACAAATATTTCACAATAAAAAAAGAGAGATCAATTTATATTGCAAACTTTTAAGATTTTTTATTTTTTAAGTATTACTAAACACCTACAAATACTTTAATCTTGAAAATATACACATATGGCAGAGATATACAGTAGAAGACAGACCATGGTTTTAGAGAAAATGCACAGAGTAAAGGGCACATTTTTAACAAAGGAACTAGCACGTCTTCCTAGTAAGAACTAGATATGTTTTTTACCATAAATTTAAAAATGTTTCAAACACTACAGTAAGTATTCTTTGCTGGAAAAATAATGGTCTATTATGCAGAAAATTACGTTAAGTGAGACAATGGGCCCTATTCTACTAGAAGTCCGTAAATGACTCAGACCCATAATTTAGGCTGCTAGTGTTTTGTTTTTTAAATAAAAGTCTAGATATATCCTTTTGGCTCAAGCCCCCAACTTAATTCTTTCAGCCTCCACATGTAAATCCTGCCTTTGTAAGTAGGATTTCAGGTGGCGTGATCATATTATCTGACAATTTTTAAGGAAGCCCTTAATTTACTTCCTTAACACAGCCAATAGTAAATGAGTGTGTCATCATGAAGTCAGTAAAACATGGAAGTTATATGTAACCTGCAATTGGAGGCTGAGAATTAATTAGTGCCAATAAGTAATATCTGAAGATCAGGCTCACAATCTAGCAAGCTATAAAATGCATTAGATTATCTGTTCTAGTCCATGTGGGTTTTATAATATACAATAACCCCCTGAGTCCTAGGATTCATATTACTCAGAAATAACAGTTAAAAATAATATGTTTAATTGCATTTTTGTGAGTTTTAGACTTTTCTGCAATTAATTCTAATGTGTTTCCATGCCTTCTCATGTTTTTAAGGTACAGTATGTGTGTTTAATTGCTACTACAGTTATCTAAACCCTTAAAACCCTTTGCGAGTCCTATTTAGTACTCATAATATTTTTGTCAGAAACTTGAAACTTTTTCTACTTGCAGGTCTGACTTAATTTACTAGCTAGACGTAAAGTTTTAATGGAATGTTATTTTGTAAAACTATAATTATTTAGCGCTCGTAATGTTCGAGCTGTACAAAAATCAATGGAGAGGTAAACCCTAAGTTGTGTCTTTGGCTGGCCCACAGTGATTGTGGGTGGGGAACTCATAATCGGATTGCGAGTCGCTACTAGAATCACATATAATAGTTTTCATAGTGTGTAACACTGATGGCATTGAGGGGTGTGACCGTGATGTCTTCCAGGGTGGGGCCTAAATCAGGAATTGATTGCAGCAGGCAGCCATGATGCAGTCAAAGACAGCACAGAGAAACCACATCACAGATAGACACAGACGTGAGTGAGTGAGAGAGGGACTGAGGTACGGAGAGTGAGCCACAGGACACAGAGGGAGAGGGGGAAAGGCATAGGGGAGGTAAAGAGAGACACAGGGGAGGGAGTGGGGGAAAGAGAAACAGGGTATGGAGGGAGGGACACAGGGGGGAGACACAGGCGTAGGGGTGGGAGAGACACAGGGTGGGGAAAGAGACACATGGGCGAGGGGGTAAAGAAACAGGGGGAAAGTGATATGTAGAAAATGACAGAAGGTGGGGGAGATAGACAAAGGGGAGGGTCGAGGGGAAAGAGACACAGAGGAGGGGGAAAGAGACACAAGGGGGGAGACAAAGGGAAGGGGGAGATACAGGGGATGGGGCAGAGACACTGGGGAAGAGGCATGGGAAAGGGAGACACAGTGCAGGGTGCAAAAGAGATACAGGGGAGGGAGGATGCATAGATACAGGGGAGGGAGATGAGAGGAAGAGGTACAGTGGAGGGAGTGGGGGGAAAGAGACACTGAGGAGGCAGTGGAGGGTAAGAGACACAGGAGAGGAAAAAGACACAGGGGAGGGAGGGGGAAAGAGACACAGAGGGGGGGAGAGGGAAAAGACACAAGGGAGGGAGAGGGGAGAAAGACAAAGGGGAGGAAGGGGGAAAGAGACACAGGGGAGGGAGGGGGAAAGAGACACAGGGAATGGAGAGAGAGGAAGAGACACAGGGGAGAGAAGGTGGGAAGAGATGCAGGGGAAGGGGCCACATCAAATATTATCCCATCAATGTGAGATACTTGTACCATTAGAATAGGGAGCCATGTTGTGTTGTTTTTTTCCTACTCTGCATTGACATTTTTAGGAAGCAGATATTAAAACAGTCTTCCTAATGGACAGCAACAATATTGAACCTTTCCTACCATGTGATTAAATGTAAATAATATTAAAAAAACATGTAACGTGTTCTCAGTGAGTCTTTGTTTACATTTCTTCTTAATTCACTAGTACGAAAAGGTGGACCAGACATTGGGCTCAAATCAGTAAATTTATACACACTTAAAATCACTCTTAATATTGCTACATTTTTTGCAAATATTACTTATTGGCACTAATGAATTTTTAAGTCAATAAAATGCATATAAACATTTATAAAAGAAACACCCAAAGACAAATTTATGTGTGTTTAAATTTACTAATTCGGCAATTGAATCAGGCCCATTGTAATTATCTGATTCTTGTTATTATTGCTAATTTAGTACTGCTTTTTTTTTTAAAGAATTAATATAACTTATTTTTAATGCAAAAAAAATGAATGTATAAAATAAGATCGAAAGTTCTGGCCTAAAGTGGCAATTTAATATTTTAAATATATATTTTAAAGGTGGGGCAAATAATTTTTCATTAATATTAACTTTAAGGGACACTTTCATTTAGTGACATTTTAAAATATAGCTGTAAAGTATCACATTAATAAAAGTCTTTGAATATAATATGGTTACATTTCAATATAATTACATATGTTTTTTAATAATTTCTCTATGATGTTGTAGGTAGCCATCAACTCCTCTTTCAGACACTCATGCCTCTGCCTTAGAGCATTTCTTATTTTAGGGAAATTATACTATCCAGCAGTGTCATAGTGCACAAAATTTGCTGGGTGTAATTTTTACTTTAGGATAAGAACACTTCAAGGAACAAGAGCAAACAGCAAGGGTAAGGAAACAGTCACGAATACCTACAAGTAAAAATGCAAGTAATTACTGACATTTAATCAAATGATTATATATATCAAATAGACAGTAAGTTACAAGTAGGTGGTCCTCTAATTAAATATCACTTGCAAACTAGCTAGTATACTTAGTTTAATTATTGTATAAATATATTAGAACCAGCACATAAAGATAAGTGTTATAACATCAACATTATAAAGAAGAAAAAATACACTCATATATCTTCAGGGTATCATCCAAAAGAATATATTATATGTAGTTTAATTAATATTATGCATGTGGAACTCCAATTATTATATCACACAACCATAGAACACAATTACATGTTATTAACTCAAGCAAAAACAAATTATGGCGATTTATTATTACAAAAAGTCCCAATAGTGAATGACTGATTTAACATATCATAATAATTATAAACAAATGTTCCATATTTCATCAGAGATTAATATTGCATGTAAACCTCCATAAAGGGGGATACAAATTATATAGACATAGAGTGAATTTGTATATATAACCATAAAGTGCTATGTGATAAAGTGCTGATGTAATTAAAGGGCACACCTGAAAATAAATACCCTATTTCTTTATGGTGGTAGCGGAGCCCACCATTTACTCCTTATAGAAAACCACTGTGCTAATGCCTACCTATCAAAGTTCTACCCTAATCTTGAGGTGGAATTGGGGATCCACCAATTACCCCCTTAAACTATGATCCACACTGCTAAACAATTAGGTGTCAAGCATTGTTACAAGTTGTTAAATGGGGACCTCACAGATAAATACATGGCCCAATATGAACGGATAATATCAGATGCTGAGATCAAGGGATTATTAACAGCCAAAGAAACTGCTTTCCTGAAGGTGAAATTCCCTAGAAATGCAACATATTATATACGTGCATAAGAATCATTCAAGACCTCCGGGTAGACCAATAAATTCAGATTATAATAGTCTCTGTGAAAATGGCGAGCAAATTTCTTGATATTAGACTCAGATCTTTTGTATTAGGATACCCCTCCTGTGTAAGAGATACTATGGAGGTATTAAATCACCTGGAAGATGTCACAGTGGGCAGCTCTACGTTGCTAGCCACTTGTGATATCGAATCATTATATACATGTATAGATCACTCCATTGGTACTAATGCCGTAGCTTACTTTCTTCAAATGGAAACCAACAATAATATGGATAAGAATATGTTTGTATAAAACATGCTCCAATTTGTATTACAACATAATTATTTAATCTTTGATGGTCGATTTTACTTGCAAGTGCGAGGCACGCCATGGGCTCGGCTTGTGCTCCCACCTATGCCAATATCTATCTAGTCTGGTGAGAGCAGGAGCATGTCTTTATTGAAGAAAATACATTGATGACATGTTTGTTATCTGGGAAGGGGAAATCAGAGAATTCAAAGAATTCATTACAATTCTCAATAATAAAAAGTTTAATTTAAAACTGACTTGTGAGATTGATTGTCATCAAGTTAATTTTTTTGGATATCATGATAAGAAAAGATCCTGATGGATCATTAAGTACTGATGTATATAGAAAACCAACAGCGACAAACTCAATCTTGCATAATGACAATGCACATCATCCTGCTACTAAAGAAGCCATCCCAATTGGGGAATTACTTTGTATAAGAAGGAATTGTTCCAATGATGAGCTATTTCAAATCCAAGTGAAATAACTTAGTGAGACTCAGAGTAAATGTTCACCAAGGGAACAGTTACTGTCCCCAAAGCAAAGATAATCTGTACAAGAACATATTAGGTTAATTGGAAAGTACAATGGGCAATGGAAACAGCTATCCTAAATAAACATGTACATATTTTAAAATCCAATCCAACTATCAATGTATTGATTGGACAAAAAATAGATATGGGATGGCGTAGACCAAGAAATCTTCGTGATCTCCTTGTAAATAGTAATTTTTCAGATACAAAATGTACATTTGGAGCCCTTCCAGATGGCACTTACCCATGTGGTGACAGTAAGTTTTGAAAATTTATGAACTCAGAAACAGAACTTAAAGATAGATCCGGAAAGGTAGTGTATTCTAAAGGTTTGTATAATTGCAGCAGTTTGGTGTGGTCTACTGTTTAGAGTGTACATACAAGTTGAAATATGTAGTGAACATCTGTCCAATATTAGAAATGCCAACTCTGATATGAAGAAAAAGAAAAATCTGACATCAGTGGCAAGACATTTCCTGACAAATCATAGTAGTAGACCTGAGTTGAGGTGTAGGATATTGCACAAAACACAGTTAGTTATTCGGAGAGGAAACTTAGAATTGGAACTATTAAAGATAGAAACCACGTGGATTACATTATTGAATACTGTTACACCATGGGGATTAAATGAAAATAATAATTTTACTCCTTTCCTATAAGTAACATCGAAACACACATAAGGTATTCTGGTAAACTTCTATATCATAGATAAATAACAGGAGGCTAGGTGAGCCTCTCTCAAGTCTCTAGAGTATCAAATATGTGGAAGGATAGATAATATTTATTTTGGGTTGTAATAAACTGTATTTCATCTCGACATTGCAATATGTTTATCATATGATATTGGTATCATAGTATATCAGTAGCATATATTAAAATAATTGGAGGATATATGAGCCTTTTTTCATCAAATGTGTGGAAGAATCAATACCTACCTTTGGTTATAATAAACCATATTTAATATCTATACATGATCCGTTACAGATTAGTTACTTGTTTGATTCTTAATGCATCAGAGATCATGAATAACATTTTGTATTTACATCACCACACTCCTACAGATAGATTAAAATAATTATTGTTTCCAGTTGCCAAAAAAAACTGTTAAATATTTAAAATAAGACAGCTTATATATGCATAGCTAATTTATATGCCAACATTTTAAAGCACATAACATATTAAGTAATTTGTTGCAATTACATATCTAAAGATGTTCCAACAAGTTAAGAATTGCTATAGTAAGTTCTTGTATAATCCATTACCTCACAAATATGATCTTTTAAATGTGCCCATATCAGATTTATATATAGTAACCTAAAAAAAGAAGCATCTACTCCATTTGTGATGAGTACCAATCCATATTGAGTGGTGAAGTGCCACCAGGGGTCAGAAGAGAGCTCTTCAAGAATTCTCCCCAGGAGTTAGAGAGTTAACAACCTGCTCAAAAGGCAGGGGTGTGGCTGCAATCAAGGCTGGCTGCTACCTCCAGTTGGAGGATTGTTTTCGAAGTGTGGACCTTGTCAGAAGCCTGTCTGTGGAAATGAGCCTGGAAAGGTTGCAGTCCATGAGGAGACCCCAGAAAGGTTATTACCTAGGAGGGGAACGGCTGCAGAGAGAGAGAGAGAGAGAGAGAAGGACCTGAGATTACAGGCAAGTGAACCCCCTGAAGAAGTTAATGCTGAAGAAGAGAAGCCAGTATTAAGTACTGGGACTGTATATAATGAGAGCTGCAAGGAAACTATATTTATTTTCTGTTCATATTATTTTCGTGTGCTGACTGGATCTTAATAAAACGTGGAGTGGAATGAAAAGCCTTCTGTGCCTTCCTCCATAAAGCTAAAGAGTTGGTTAAAACAGGGCACTGACCCCGCAAGTGGTAGTGACCCTGTCACATTATGGTGGTAGTGGTGGGATAAAAAATTGTCTGTTTAAGAAGACAGACCACAGTACATGATAATAATGGAGTAACTATTGAAAGCCCTGACAGATGCCACTACATGCCAGAATGTGGACAGAGCTTGTGAGCAAGAAAACCAGCAGAAATGGCTAAAAGAAATTGCAGAGGACAGAGCCCATACTGCAAACGATGATAGACTAAGAGATGTTGCTGCATGTCTGAGAGAGGCCACAGAGAAGTGGCAGAGACAAGTAGAATAGTATATAATCCACATGAGTGAGGCCACAGCGAAAGGGCAGAGACAAGCAGAAGAGGATATAATCCACATGAGTGAGGCCACAGAGAAAGGGCAGAGACAAGCAGAAGAGGATATAATTCGCATGAGTGAGTCCACAGAGCAGATTGGAGACAAGCAGAAGAGGACAGAGTCCAAATGAAAGAGTTTTGGGAGGCACAGAAGGTGCAGCTGCAGCAACTGAAGTCTGCAACTAATACTGTTGTTACAGAAACAAGTGGAAGCATGAATCCTAATCGCTTACTAAAGAGGATGACCGCTCAGGATGACATTGAAACATATCTCCTGAACTTTGAGACAATTACCACTAGGGAAGGTTGGCCTAAAAAGCACTGGGCCACAGTCCTGGGTCCCTATTTGTGTGGAGAAGCACAGGGAGCATATTGTGATTTGCCTGAAGAAAAGGCAACAAATTATTGTATCCTGAAAGAAGTGATCCTTGACAGAGTAGGAGTGAAAAGAGTACAGAGACTGCACTCCTTGGATTTTTTGGACAGACAGGATCATCGCTACCCAAGGGGCATGCTTGTCTGCTCAAGTTTAAAATGCAGTTTCCCTGTTAAGGGAAGGCAAACCGAGACTGATGCAGGAGGAAATCAGGAGTTAGAGGCCTGGTGGATGAGAGAGTGAAAAAAGCCACCAAGTTCAGTGCCGCGAATGAGACGGCAGGAGCCGCGAATAAGACGGCTGAGAGCGCAGCAGAGAGCGTCACAGTGACGGCTGAGGGCGCAGCAGAGAGCGCCACAGAGAGACAGCTGAGAGCGCAGCAGAGAGCGCCACAGTGACGGCTAAGAGCACAACAGAGAGCGCCACAGTGACGGCTGAGAGAGCAGCAGAAAGCGCCACAGTGACGGCTAAGAGAGCAGCAGAGAGCGCCACTGAGATGGCTGAGAGAACAGCAGAGAGCGCAAATAAGATTGCTGAGAAAGTAGCAGAAGTTGCTGAGAAAGCAAAAGAGACTGTTGGTGCTGATATAGTCATTGAGGAAGAAGGGAACCCAAACAGATGTGAAAATTAGTGATGTCCCGAACAGTTCGCCGGAGAACTATTTGCAGCGATTTTCGCATGTTCGCGTCTGCCGCAAACGGCGAACACATGCGCTTTTCGGTTCGCCCCCTATACTTTATCATTGAGGAAACTTTGAACATCATTTTTTTTTTTTTTTTGTGTGTAATCTATGCCTGCCTGCCAGCGTGTGTGTGTGTGACAGGCTAACACCTAACAGCTTATATTGTGCTTATTTTCACTACTCATACCTGGTGGTGTAACATACATTGAAAACAACCATTTTTTTCCTGTAATCTAATTTCAGTTGCCTGCCTGTGTCAGGCTCACAGCTTATATTGTGCTCAGTGACATAAAATAACACTTTTTTGACTGTAATAGATTGAATAGCAATTGCTGCCTACAGGCGTGTGTGTGAATTGTGTGAAGCCTATTGCATCTACTCTGCCAACTTTTGCCAGTGCACAGTGATACGTCATATCTGGTGCAACTGTAGTGTACAGTGACATAAAACAACACTTTTTTGACTGTAATAGATTGAATAGCAATTGCCTGCCTACAGGCGTGTGTGTGAAGCCTATTGCATCTACTCTGCCAACTTCTGCCAGTGCACAGTGACACTCATATCTGGTGGCACCCTAGATTGCACGCGCAGTGCCCCAAATTTGAAGTGGGAGGACCGACCAAGCATCTTTTTCCATCTCCCGCTTCCAAAAATCCATGCCATATACACGTCCCCTGATAGTAGATGTAACAGGGATTAAACCGATAGGAATAGTACTACTTAACAGTACACACCTTATAATAACGCAGACAGAGGCAACGCGTATAATCTTCCATGCTGTGCAGTGGAAGCCCCCAGACTCTGACCTGTGTATAATCTTCCATGCTGGGCAGTAGAAGCCCCCAGACTCTGACCTGTGTATAATCTTCCATGCTGTGCAGTGGAAGCCCCCAGACTCTGACCTGTGTATAATCTTCCATGCTGGGCAGTGGAAGCCCCCAGACTCTGACCTGTGTATAATCTTCCATGCTGGGCAGTGGAAGCCCCCAGACTCTGACCTGTGTATAATCTTCCATGCTGTGCAGTGGAAGCCCCCAGACTCTGACCTGTGTATAATCTTCCATGCTGGGCAGTGGAAGCCCCCAGACTCTGACCTGTGTATAATCTTCCATGCTGGGCAGTGGAAGCCCCCAGACTCTGACCTGTGTATAATCCTCCATGCTGGGCAGGGGAAACCCCCAGACTCTGGGAGTCTGAAGAAGAGGAGTCAGAGGAAGAAGGTGGCTTTGAGGAGGTGGAAGACCAAACACAGCAGGTGTCCCAGGGGGCTTGTTGTCACCTTTCGGGGACCATTGGTGGCTGGGTGGAGGATGAGACATTCAATGACATCAGTGAGGATAAGGAACGGGACATGGCTAGCTTGGTATCCAACCTTGTGCAAATGGGGAGTTTGCGTTTGTGCAAAGGGACTGTTTGTGGTTGTTTGCGGTGCATTAAACGGGGAGATTGGTCTGTTACTGTGAAGCTAGTGTAACCATTACACTACCTGATCGATACAACATCATACCTGATGTTTTAAAGCATGTTATTCCAAACAATTTAGGAATGTTAGGTGATTTATGCCCTTTATGGCTTAAACCAGACTCTGCATCAACTATGTAATTTTCCGTGGGAGTTTTGCCATGGATCCCTCTCCGGCATGCCACAGTCCAGGTGTTAGTCCCCTTGAAACAACTTTCCCATCAAAATTGTGGCCAGAAAGAGTCCCTGAGTGTTTTGAAATTCTCCTGCCTATTGAAGTCTATGGCGGTTCGCCAATGTTCGCCCGTTGGCGAACATTTGTTAAAGTTCGGGTTCGCTGTTCGCAAACCCAAAATTTGATGTTCGTGACATCACTAGTGGAAATATTATCGACAGGAGCAATGAGAAGGCCTTCATAAGAGACCTGGACAGACTCAGCCATCTGTCCTTGGTGAATACTCCTGAGGTGGAGAGTGATGTTAGAGAAAGAAAAAGCTCTGATCCAGAGAAAGGAGAAATCAAGTGGATGAATATAGCCAGTTTTCTTACAAAGGAAGAATTTCCTAAATATGATGAAGACACTGGAAACCTTACTAAAGGGAAAGCTATGGAAGAAAAGAGTCTGGAGATTGAGATGGTGAAAGATGAACCACCGTCTCTAAGAGGACATCTGAAGCAGAGCATGAAGATGTGTCCTTTTAAAACGATGAAGTCTCCCTAGAGCGTTCTGTCTCAGTTTTCCATACAACAATGTGCTATGGATAACGAGAAGCAAGATGGGAAGCAAGTAAAGCAAGGAGTACAGTTGAACTCTATCCCAGTGGGATTGAAAAAGCCTGATGTAGAAGACAGGCAAATTGCTACTGAAATGAGGGGGATTAGGATGATGCCAGGTTATATTCCTGAATGGAGAAGGAAGCCTGCGTTTGAGGACAACCGAGTGTCCTATAGGAAGAAGACATAGATGTCTAATTGGGAGCAGTGGAAGAGTCCCCCCAAATACAAGATGAATAAGTGAATTATCCAGAAGCTGCTGCACAGTGGCGAACAAATGAAGCAAGATCTCCTCACTGACCATATATCCCAGAGGGAAGCAGCTGTAATAGAAAAGGAGCTCCTGTTCCAAACTCCAGAAATGCAGAGGGTGAGCACACTCTCTGATATTGAGGCACAGTTGAAGCAGAGTGGAGTTGGTTCAGAAGAGATTAACACTGATCTTCAGGAACTGTGTGCACAAGATGATACATTGAAAGCAGCGATACTTGCAGAAAGCTCATATGTGAGGCATAGCGAAGGAGTTTTTACAGGAAAGACAGAAGGGTGAAAGATATTCAGGGAGGACCTGATAGTCAGAAAAGGTTCCTCAGTTGAACATGCAGCAAAAGATCCAGTTCAAGCAGCATGAACTGGATTTGCAATAAGCTAATAATGAGAAACTGCGACTGAAGGAAGCAGAGGAAGATGAAAAGCTGGACGCCTTGAAGAAAAACCAAGTAGAGACGCTACTAAAAGAAGAAATAATACGGATGAAGGCCGAGGATGCCGAAAATAAAAATGTTTTCCAGGAATCTAGGATTCAAGAGGCTACTAAGAGGTGTACTAGCCTATCTGTTGGGTGTCAGCTTGAAGTTGCTGAACAGCTGGAAATATTCCAGCAAAACCAAAAATCTGGGAGCTCCTTTCAAGCAGAGATATCGCATATGCTTGCTGTGCAAAGAAAGAAAGATGGAGTACAGATCCGAGAGCAAGATGCAGCCGTGAGAGAGGACCTGCCTTTGGAGTCTATAGATGATACTGGGCCAAAACAGAAGCAAGATGACTGGATGAGGCTGATACGTTTTGGTGAGAGTTGTCAGCCAGCCAATAGGAGCACATGGAACTGAGAGAGCCAGAAACAGAGGGAAGAAAAACAGCCCAAGAAGTTGTTCCATAGTGAAGTTGAAAGGGATGAGAAAGCTGCGGATAATCTTCTGGAAAAGAAAGAACATTTAACAGGGGGATTAAAGGAGCAAATGAAATCCAAGCATAAAGAGGCCGAAGTGAGGCAGCTCCAGTCTGCAGATGAGGCATAAATACTGCCGGGTGACTTTGAACAGACGAAAACACACCATCTAGCCACGAACTGGCAGGAAGTATCCAAGCTAGAAAAAGAACTGGCAAATGTCAGTCCTCGCATTAAAGATATAAAGAGGATTAGTCAGAGCTGGGAGAATGAGATGAAGGGTCTGAAAGAAAAGCTGCATCCGGTGGAAGACTAGGTCACAGAAACCTGTAATGTCTTTGATGTACCCCCAGGGAAGCGACTGTATGGAGAAACACATTCTCATACCAAAGTACGGGAAGAACTTTTCGAGGGTCCCTGGGGCAGGGCACTCAGAGAGATGGGCAGGCCGGTGTCCTACCCTCAAAATTTAAGTGATGACAGCAGGTGGAACGGCAAAGGAAGCAGAAAATACGAAGTGAAAGGAAGAGAGGGAAAAGGAATTGTCTCTTCACCCAGAAAGAAAATATGGTTCCAAGGGAAGTAAAAGGAATTTGAAAGCAATGATGAAGTAGGTAAGCATGCAAAATGGGAAAAGTCCTATGAAGGAGTTTAAGATGACAGTAGAGACAAATGATGTAGATGCTCCTAGAAGTACAAAGAAGAGAGCGCCAACGGATGGTGCAGTTGGAAGAGAGGTAGATCCGATGAATATAGTAAAGTCTCACTGGTGTCACAGTGGCGAGAAGAGTGTGAAGAGAACACAGATGGTACAGAGGATGCATTGGATTGCAGGTACGCCCTCACAGATGCTCACAATATGATAGCCTGGAAAGGTTGCAATCCATGAGGAGACACACCAGAAAAGTGATTACCTAGGAGGGGAACGGCTGCAGAGAGAGAGAGAGAGAAGGACCTGAGATTACAGCAAGTGAACCCCCTGAAGAGGGTACTGCTGAATAAGAGAAGCCGGTATTGAGTATTGGGACTGTATAAAATGAGAGCTGCAAGGAAACTATATTTCTTTTCTATTCATGTTATTTTCATGTGCTGACTGGATCTTAATAAAACGTGGAGTGGAATGAAAAGCCTCCTCTGCTTTCCTCCATTAAAACAGGGCACTGACCAGGCAATTGGTAGTGACCCTGTCACAATTGTTAACACTACCATATATTAGAAATTACAGTTGAAGTATAGTTATTAATATGCGAGTTAACTAAAGTTCATTTATGGTATAAATTATACTTTTATGTATTTAACACCATTGTATACAATTATTTTCAAGCAAGTAAGAAAAAAGCTCTGTGGGATTCTTCTACTGAAGAGCCATGCCTGTGTAACACACACACATATATATACACACATATTGTGAGGAATTGACTCTGCTGGGTTTTGAACCCTGGTCCCCAGGCTGCTATACCTCTTCCCTACCACTGCGCCAGCCTGCCTGTTGTGAATTCCATTGAGACCTTATAAGCTTGACTCTGCTAGCAATTGTATCAGTACCTAAGTCTCTTCAGCTGTGTCTGGTCAGGTGTCTGGTCCTTGGCCTATATAAGGCACTTCCTGTCTATTGATCCTTGCCAGATTATTGTGGTTCCTGTTGACTTCAATAAACCTTGTTCCTGTTTTCACCTACAAGTTTGCGGAACTGGATTATTGCTGACCTTGGCTACTAGTCTCCACAACTTTGTGATTTCTATATCATTACACATATATATATATATATATATATATATATGTGTGTGTTGTGCATATATATATATATATATATATATATATTTTGTGACAAAGATGGCCGCTTGGAACTGAGGTAAACATATTGCAAACGACAAAATAGGAGACAGCAATACAGCAATTCCCATCACTGGTTTGCACCAAATAGTCTCTGGAAAATCACAGGCCCTGTGGTCACAGATTTTCTCCACCTAGTGTCAATGAATTTCACCACCTAGTGGTAATGGCAACTGCCCACGAGTGTCTCTGTGTGACGTGCCCCCAGGGACCCATAACGAGTACAGCAGGTACTCTATTAAATATAGGCACTCTTAATCTAGACAGTCCCTTCCCTGGGAGTTTAAATATTAAGTTAAACTGCTTCTGACCTGGACATATGCTGGTGGTCAGTCTCTCCAGTAACTTCAGGTTGCAGTGAACATCTCTCCAGTCTGGTGATGACAGCAATTTTCAACAGGCACTTGTTAACCAGGTATTCTTAGTGGCCCAGCAGCGCTAGTGCATACAGACAGCAACTTTTTCCTGGACTGCAGTCCTCCTCAGTTCAAATACTTCCGGTGTCTCCTCTCACTCTCTCAAACGAAGGCTTTCTCCCATGCAGACCCGTCCACCATAGCAGCTTCCCCTTCTGCTGTGTCACACACTGCAAGCCCCGCCAGGCTGAACAGCCCTTCCCATCTCTCCTTTCCAGGCTTTAAAATGCAGTTTCACCTGGGCTAAAGTCCTCCAGGAGTTTAACTCTGTCACTCCTGTCAAGAGCTCTTCACGGTCTGTACTTGGCACCATCCTCTAGGGGACAACGGGTCACAATATAAATATATATATATATATATATATATATATATATATATATATATATATATATATAAAAAAATATATATATATATATATATATATATATAAATTACTAGCCCTGCACCATTACCATTTTAAATGCTACCCTGATTCCCTAATAATGTGTTCATGCCAAGTAAGTTTTCTGGTGCTATGTGAATGAATTTCCTGAATTCTGACTCTGACCAAGCCCCAGTACTGTATGTTATGTATGATCTTGGCCTTTTTGAACCTCCCAGTTTGTTTGGGCTAACCTCTTTGTCTAACTTCTTAGAGTTGTAGTTAATCTTACTACTATTAGCTTGTCTAGTAGTACATGTCGGAGGTGTTCAACTTTTTTGATGGTTATATATAAATGTATATGTTGAGGAGAGAGGCTGAGGATAAGGGGGGTTGAGGAGGGAGGTTGAGGAGGGGGAGGGGGATTGAGGAGGGGAGTTGAGAAGGGAGGATGAGGAGGGGGTTGAGGAGGGTGATAAGGGAGGGGGAGGAAAAGAGACACAGGGAAAGGAGGGGAGGGAAAGAGACACAGGGCAGGGAGAGGGGGAAGAGACATAGGGGAGGGATAGGGGGGAAGAGACATAGGGGAGGGAGAGGAGGGAAGGGAGAGGGGGAAGAAACACAGGGGAGGGAGAGGAGGGAAGGGAGAGGGGGGAAGAGACACAGGAGAGTGAGAGGAAAGAAGAGACAAAGAGGAGAGAGAGACACAAGAAAGGGGCACTAGAGGGACACAGGGGGCAGCACATTTCCCACCCTCGGCTTATACCCAAGTCACTACGTTTTGGTAGTAGTTTGTGGTAAAATAGGTGCCTCGGCATATACTCGTGTCGGTTTATACTCGAGTATATACGGTATATATATAGTGGTGTTGCATACCCTTGGCACAATCTTAAAATAGCACAAAGAAAAAAATGATATGACCCTGTTAAGAAGTTTACATACCCTTAGTTGTTAGTACTGTGTATTGCCCCCTTTAGCATCAATGACAGTGTGCAGTATTTTGTAATAGTTGTCTATGAGGCCCCTAATTCTTGCAGGTAGTATAGGTGCCCATTCGCAAAATGCATCGAGGTCATGCAAAATATTTGGTTGTCTTGCATGAACCGCTCGTTTGGGATCTCCCCAGAGTGACTCAAATGATATTAAGGTCAAGAGACTGTGATGGCCACTCCACAACCTTCACCTTTTTCTACTGTAACCACTGGAGGGTCATCTTGTGTTTCGGGTCATTGCCATGCTGGAAAGCACAAGAGTGTTCCATGCGCAGCCTTCATGAAGAAGAATGCATATTTTCTGCCAGTATTTTCTGATAGCATGCTGCATTCATCTTGCCATCAATTCTCACAAGATTCCCGTGCCTTTAGAGCTCTACCACCCACCCCTAAAAAAAAAACATCAGTGAAAAAGTAGCCCTAATGGTTGTGAATATAAAGCTCGATTTTGATCTCATTACTCAAAAGTACAGTGTGCCAGAAGCTGTGAGGCGTGTCAAGGTGTTGTCGGGCATATTGTAACCAGGTTCTTTTGTGGCATTGGCGCAGTAAAGACTTCTTTCTGGCAACTCGACCATGCAGCTTTTTTTTGTTTAAGTATCATCGTAATGTGCTACTTGAAACAACCACACTGTATTTTTCCAAAGCAGCCTGTATTTCTCCTGAGGTTACCTGTGGGTCTTTCTTTGTATTCCGAACAATTCTTCTGGCAGTTGTGGTTGAAATCTTTCTTGATCTACCTGACCTTGGCTTGGTATCAAGAGATCCCATAATTTTCCACTTCCTAATAATTAATTGAACAGTACTAACTGGCATTTTCAAGGCTTTGAATATCTTTTTATATCCGTTTTCATCTCTATGAAGTTCCATTACCTTGTTTCGCAAGTCTTTTGACAGTTCTTTTCTGCTCCCCATGGCTCAGTATCTTGCCGGCTCAGTGCATCCACGTGAGAGCTAACAAACTCATTGACTATTTATACACATACACTAATTGCAATTCAAAAAGCCCCAGGTGTGGGAAATGAACTTTTAATTGCCATTTTAACATGTATGTGTGTGTCAACTTGTGTGTCTGTAAAAAGGCGAAGCATTCAAGGGTATGTAAACTTTTCATTATCAAATGTGTGTTCCCAGTAACTCTGGATCCTATGAGTCTATGTCCAGTGTACTAAAAAAACACCTAAGACTCTATTTTGAAATATGTAGCAACTAGTTACTAGAAAAAACAAAATAAACTTTATTAGAGAAAAATGTGAATGAGATATATATACAATGTGTGTAATAAAAGATATACTGAAGTATATATAAAGATAGCGTTTTCAGCGCTTTCGCAGGACTTTTCCGCAAATCTCGCGAGAATACGCGATCGCGGGAACGCGATGACGTCACAACATGAACGCGGTGACGTCATCGCGTCACGCAAATCGTGGGATTCTTTTAAAAACCTGCTTTTCATAGGCATCATATATCCCCTAATGAATCCGTAATAATAACAACGGGGAAACGTACGTTGGGACCTTAGCAGCAGGCTATAGGGGACAGTCTATCCCCATTGGTATGTACAAATGCTGATGTCTGCACCATTACAAGGTAATGAGACAAACTTCTCGTTTGCTGTTCTGTAGTAATTTTTGGTGCAGTAAATTAATTGTGAAACCCACCTAACCCATAACTGATTACAGCATTGTGCGGTGTTATCAGGATCATTATACTATTTTTTGATGGTGGATATTATCTATGTTGTCTCAAATTTTTGAACTTACTCCAGCTTATGGGATGGTGAGTGCTTTGTCGCTCTTTTCTCCCATGGGAAACATAGAGATCCACTTGTTTTAGTAACTGGAGCAACTGTTGGCTGCCATCTGTCCTTTCAAATAGACAGGTGCTGACCTTATAACTAAATTACCATATGTGAGTACTCATATTTTTACTTTGGGGTTTACTCATTAGACTGTACCCCCCTTCCCCCTTTTCATTAGCCTGCTGTTTGATATACTTCAGTATATCTTTTATTACACACATTGTATATATATATCTTATTCACATTTTTCTCTAATAAAGTTTATTTTGTTTTTTTCTAGTAACTAGTTGCTACATATTTCAAAATAGAGTCGTAGGTGTTTTTTTAGTACACTGGACATAGACTCATAGGATCCAGAGTTACTGGGAACACACATTTGATATCATTATTTATTCTATTCCACTTAGAGATTTGTCCTTATTTTTTTCTTAAGAAACTTTTCATTATGATTTAAAAAAGAGCCAAACAATTATTATTATTAAAACTGAATGAAAAATAGCCCTGGCTTAAAGGAAATCAGTAATTAAAAGTAACCGGATACAGAAGAATATATGTAATTCCAACAACAGTTGTATTTTGCTTTTCATCCTGCTGAAACACCATCTGACATTGAATAGTACCTCTAGAACAATAACACAATGTATGTATGAGATAAAGGGGGTGTACCTTTGCAGAGACTGTTTGGAAGGCTTCAGTAAAAATTAAGCACTTGTTCATAAAATTACATGTGCAAATAAACATTTAGGTAGTTTATTATAATATTAAAAACAGGAAACATTCAATGTTGAATTGAAGATGAATTAATAAACACTAATTTGATTTTTAGGTTTAATGGGTATGCTAATTGGCAAAATTGAACCAAGCTCTGAGATAAGTGCAGAAGATTTGGGTTTTACTTTATTTGATCTCAAGACATTTTGGTATTTAATCCCTATTAACTGATCTTCTTACATGAAAGTTATAATGTTGCTTCCAAGCACGCACATCTAAATATTACCCTATTACATTCTTGTTCACAATGTTACCATGATGACTTTCTCCATAAGAATTTTAATGAAGCTACCTTGCCTTGTATCATATTTTTCCTTTTACAAATCAACAATAACATTTTTTTTTATACTTTTTTAGCTTTAGAGTGTGAAATAAAAGTTACCCAACTAAGCGTCCCATTCTATGTGAGCAATGCAAATTGCGTTGCTGCGTAATATTGTCTGAGGGAGTTATTTTTGTCTAACGCTACACACATTTTCATCTCTTGTCAGTAACATTGAGGGGGCCGTGTACCGGGATGCCCGCAGAGTTACACCAATCAACAAAATTATATGGATTTTCTTGCTGCGCTACAGCCAGAGGAGCCAATAGAAAACAACCAATGGAACAGTGCTTGACAGGGAGAGATAATATAATTGTGAGCTTCACGCCCCAGCATTGACTGGGTTGTAGATTTTTTTCAAGTTAGCATCCAGGTCCTGGAACTGCAGGTGTTGTGATCAAGAGAGAAAGTACAGGGAAACTGAGAGTTAAGAGTGCAGGTTTATACTTATTTTATTTATATCAGATAATTAAATACAATATACACTTAATTTACCAGACACATAAATACAAATAATATTATATTGTTATAAGGTAATAACAAACAAGCTCATAATACAAAGTAATGATCACATCTATAAAATGATAGCTCAACAGAATAGCAATTAAGTGAACAACCCAGGTTCAAGATAACATAATGTCAGATAGATTGGAACACACAGCAATCAAATGATCATACAATGATTATAAATCATATACAATTCTTTTCTCATTCGGCTGGCAGGGGGTCTTAGTCTACTACAGAGCCAGAGGCGAGGTTGGTGTCAGGGCCCTCACCCACCAAGAACAGTCGCAGGAGGAGGAGGCATGGAGAGGATCAGAGGGCCCCAGATCAGCCGATGACTCAAGATTCATGTGGTCAGTGGAGAGGATTTCTTCAGCCACATCTATGGCATGTGACCCCACTGGCCAACTGCTCCACCAGAAGGACTCTCCGCGGAAGGTCATGGAATGGAATTATCCATTTAATACATCATATTCCAAACATATTTTTTTACTCAAAACTAATTTTAAACAAATACTTGAAATATGCAAGATTTATTTTTGCACACAAAACACACACTTATATGCTATTACATTACCTAAAACTCAGGTACTACAGTTCTACTCCTGCCTCCTACCTCCCATGGCAATTTTATAATTAAAGCAGTTTATTCAGCAATAGCATCTTCATTTAAAAAAGAAAACACACTGAAATGTTTTCAAATTACCTCTTTGAGATACAACAAAGAAATATGTTTTCTCTACATTGTCCACAATACTGTTATCATAATTAGGGGAATTCACATATGGTTAGGAATTTACTGTCACAATTCCCATCATTCCACTGTCCAGTAGTAAGCAGGATCACACAGTCCTCTATGCCTTTGTAATCATTAGGTTCTCCAGTTTTCCAGTTAGAATAACTAATTGATGCACCATTTAGGTATCTAAAACTACCTTCAGTCTGTATGTCATTTATACCCAGCCACAGGTTCTTGTCATATTGTACAGCTATTGTTAGCAACGCTTGGTTCTCTTCCGCATTTCGAGGTGAAGCCATTTGACCTCCAGCATTGGAGCAACTGGATTTTGCCTCATTATAACTCGCTTCTTTTCCATTTGAAACAAAAAGTTTTGCCCCACCACTAACTCCCCTGGAAAAAAAGAAAACTGAAAGAAATAAAACAACATAAATTACTGAACACTTCACATATTTTTCATGACCATAGACAATTTTTTTACTTTCCACCCACTGTACAAAACATTTTTTTTTAGTCAGCCATTTTTCAAATATACACCATTATATGTGTGGATGTAAAAATGGGGGTCTTCAATGTTTTTATTTTCGAACAGTGTGCTAATTTGTTTCTGGTTAAGCCTTGTGTCATCATGTTATTGGGTGTCATCTCGCACTTTGACAACTAATGTATATAAACCATACAACTCTAACATAGAATATTAGTTTGCAATATATATATATATATATATATATATATATATATATATATATATATATATATATACTGTATATATATATATATATATATATATATATATATATATATATATATATATATATATAGTTCCTTTGTGTTCACATTTGAATGTATAAAAAAGTTAAAAAAATGTGTTTCCAGCTCAGAATACTGAGAAATACGGTTCTTACACTGCACTCTGGAAAGCTTAGCAGGGACATGCAAATGTGCCCACAAATGCTTTGTTCTTCTATCCATAACATTTTAAACATGGCTTCCTTTAAGATTATGCCGGCTGCATTACACAGCTTTTATGCAAAGCCAAGGTTGGATTATACACAAGCTTGAAATCCTACCCAAGGACAGCCATTTCAAGGATGGGGTGGGATCCCAGCTTGAGTAGTGGATATTTTGAATATGTAGTTCACCACAACAATCATTTAATATATGGTGGGCAAAAGAGCAATAGAAGCCTCCACCATACAGTAGTACAGTATATAAATTTTACATTTGTTTTCACATTTGAATGTCTAAAACAAGTTAAAATACTTGTTTTTTTGTTTTTATATATACATATATATATATATATATATATATATATATATATATATATATATATATATATATATATATACTTTATATCGGTATATGTGAAAACACAGACACACATATATTTGTATAATATTTACGATGGCAGTCACCTTTTTTCTGTGCTGCCATGTTGGACTGCAGACTAGACAGCTGTCCTTCCAGAGAAGCCACTTGTCGTTTTAGAACATCAATTGCTAAATAGCGAGAGAGTAATGTCAATATTATAAACAATTGTTACATTCTGTTGTGTTAATTAGTTTAGAATGGTGTAAATTAAGTAATTATAGGTATTTGGTTTCATCCTTAGATATATATTTACCTGAAACTGCACTGTCTCCCTTATCACCTTTTTGACCTTGACCTGTTTGCCCACGTGGTCCAGTTAACCCTGGTGGTCCTGAGAAATGGAAGAGGTGAGCTTTTAAATATATTCAAACTACTATTGGGCTAATTGCATGGAGATTGTGAGGGTTGTGATGATCATTCCAGCCATTGTGTGGTTAAACTGTGTATGTCTCTTTGTGATTTAATTTCCAAATCATTATATATTATAATATTTGTCAAGCTAGCATACTTTTTAATGTACATTTTCTTTACTGATACAAAAAATATCAAGATCCTTTCCTTGCTTGACACCTTTTGTTCTTGAAGATGCAGTTACATACAATACACATTCCAGGAAGATCTGTATCAACTCCATTCCAGGGATTGCATGGATCTGGTCTGATATTTTTATTTTTTTGCCAGAACCAGGAAGTTCAACTATTTGCTTACATATGGCCATGACAACTGCCCTTGGCTTGTTTCCTTGCTAACCTGACTATATGGTTCCCCTGACATCAGCTTTACCTCCTGGATGTTGCTGCTCTTCTAGTAGCCCTGACCCCCTGTCTGTTTTTCTTGCTGATTTTGTGCTGACTGCTTCTGACAACTTTCACTGTTCTGACCACTGTCTTGTCTCTGGTACCATCTCTGCTGTGATGCTCTATGACATCCCAGCCATTGGATTCAACCTGTGCCTGACCTTGTCACTGATCTTACCAGTAAAGAAATCACTGAATATGTCGAAAAATCAGAATAGTTACCTGCAACTCCTTGATCTCCTTGATTTCCTTTAGGTCCGGCTTTTCCAGGAGGTCCAGGAATACCTCTGATGCCTGGGGTTCCAGGTGCACCAGGGGGACCTTTAATGAAGATATACAGTATGCTAGAAATATTCACTTATATTATGCTGGATCCTTGTCTGATCATAATCAGAAGCACTTACCTGGATCTCCTTTCAGTCCATTTGTCCCATCTCTACCATCTCTTCCATTGAGACCTGGAGGACATTGTACCACAGAGCACGTTGTTGGTGTATCTGATACAGCCTGGGAGAGTAACACCAAAAACATTACTGATATGATGGGAATTCTCTTTAAATTTGTAGCCATGTCTGACTGGTTTGACCGACAAAGAAATTCACAGATTTTATATATATTTGCTTTATCTACTAAACACTCCAAGGTACGTAATACTGATATCCTTCAGTAACCAGCTTTTCTTTGGAGAACTTCAGAGTACTTGTGACTGTCCGAAATCGTCCTCGCTTCTAAATCTAGAAAGCGCACAAGCTGCAGCTGTTCAATGTTATAGACAAGCACACAACCTCTATTATTTATATGGGAGGATATCGATTTCTTCGCGATATCTTGATGTACTTTGATCCAATCTAAGTAAAGTCAACAGTGGCCTTTATTAGAAATGATGTTTGTTGTGAAATCATCTGTTTGGGGAATTTTAAGTTACTCAATCTATTCATCTTGTTAAATTGAGATAAAAAATATCTAAACATAATTAAGTAAAACAAAGAAAAATGTGCTCTCCTTGACTCCTTTTTCCTCTCTCGCAATTCAAATCATTTTATTTTCCAGTAGTAAGTAGGGTCACACAGTTCTCTACTCTAGAATCATTTGGTTGTCCAGTTAACCAGTCAGAATAATTCATTAATTCAGCAACTGGGTATCTAAAACTACCTTCTGTTTGAATGTAATTTACACCTAACAACAGTTGATTGTTATGTTGTAAATCTATTACTTAAATGTTTGGTTCTCTTCCCCATTTCATGGTAAAACATCTGACCTCCAGCCTTGGAGCAAGTGGAGTTGGCCTTGTTATACTTAGCTTTTATTCCATTCTTTGTGACATTTGTGATACCGGTACTTTGGTGGGAGAAAGGAAATTCATACTTTTAAGGAGCACCCTTGTATTTATACAGTAGTTGCAAGCCACCTGCTAAGGGGCATGTGCACGTAGAGGGCATGTGTATCAAATTCCAAAACATCCAATTATTAAACAAAGCACCCATCCCTCTTCCACATGTATTATCTTCCAGTCCTTCCTCCACTGTAAGATAAGATAAGCACACACACTCAGACTCAAGTCAGACGAGATGGAAACATTCTATGTGCAAAAAAGAGCTTTCAGAAATTATTATTTTTGGTTCATGATTTACATACTTTACAAATGGGTGTAGTTCTTACAAAAATACAGTAGTTCTTTAATACAATATCATCATCCAAAATCACATGTTATAAAGTTTTCTTGTAACAACATTTCAAAAGTTGTTTGTGTTAAAGTCAGTTTTTTTTTAAATGTACACCACCATATTAATATGTGTCTCTGATATAATAATTTGTAATCAGTGTGCTAATTTCTTTTTGGACTAGCGACAAGACTGTACCCCTGTCTTATTTATCCCATTATATATGCTCTTCATAAAGTAGAATTTGCTTCTGGTGAGAGGGTGTCAGAGGTGAGACTATCACTGGTGCCCTGGGCCTTTGACGGACCTGCTGAAGGTCCCCTGGGGCCCCCATGGCTCTACAGGGGCCCCTTTGAGTCCTAAGTGGCCCTTGTGGGTCTTCTGTGGCCCCTGAAAATCCCCTATGGTTCGCAGATACCCTGTGCCCCTTGTGTTCCCCCTCAGCCTCTTGAGGTCCCTTGTGGATCTCTGGGGTCCTCTCCTCTGTGGCCCACCTTGGGCCTGCCGTGGCCCTACTCCTCACCCCAGGAAATGGAGTGCAGCATCGGGCAGGTAAGAAAGGATGTATATATATAGGTGTGTATATATACACAGTATCTCACAAAAGTGAGTACACCCCTCAGATTTTTGAACATATTTTATTATATCTTTTCATGTGACAACACTGAAGAAATGACCCTCTGCTACAATGTGAAGTAGAAATTGTATGGCCTGTATAACAGTGTAGATTTGCTGTCCCCTCAAAATAACTCAACACACAGCCATTAATATCTAAACCATTGGCAACAAAAGTGAGTACACCCCTAAGTGGAAATGTCCAAATTGGGCCCAACTAGCCATTTTCTCTCACTGGTGTCATGTGACTTGTTAGTGTTACAAGGTTTCAGGTGTGAATGGGGAGCAGGTGTGTTAAATGTGGTGTTATCGCTCTCACACTCTCTCATACTGGTCACTGGAAGTTCAACATGGCACCTCATGGCAAAGAACTCACTGAGGATCTGAAAAAAAGAATTGTCGTGCTACATAAAGATGGCCTAGGCTATAAGAAGATTGCCAAGACCCTGAAACTGAGCTGCAGCACGGTGGGAAAAACCATACAGCGGTTTCACAGGACAGGTTCCACTCAGAACAGACCTCGCCATGGTCGGCCAAAGAAGTTGAGTGCACGTGCTGAGAGTCATATCCAGAGGTGGTCTTTTGGAAAAAGATGTAGGAGTGCTGCCAGCATTGCTGCAGAGGTTGAAGGGGTGGGGGGGTCAGCCTATCAGTTCAGACCATACGCCACACACTGCGTCAAATGTGTATGCATGGTCGTCCCAGAAGGAAGCCTCTTCTAAAGATGATGCACAAGTAAGCCAGCAAACAGTTTGCAGAAGACAAGCAGACTAAGGACATGGATTACTGGAACCATGTCCTGTGGTGCGATGAGACCAAAATATTGAGGAACGCGGGACTTAGAAAAAAAAAAATTCTGAGCACGAAATAAAAAAAAAACGAAAAACAAGAAAAATAATAAAACATAAATTAAAACACACCTACACACAGCACAGGGGGAGAGCCAGGATGCCTGGGAGTCAAGTTGCAAGTGAATTTGAGCCGAATTTGCTATGTTTGGTCACTCGAAAATCGGCTAAGGAAGAAAAAAAATGGCAGCCGAAAAACGCAAAGAAGTCTGAAACTGGATGAAAACGAGGCTAAGCAAAGCCAGGCACACAAGACTTAGAAAATACACAACAGCAAAGACAGTAACACTTACACAAACAACTCCAGTGTAAGAAATTAACTAATAACTAAATAATGAATTTATAATTTCTACAAGTAATAAGTTCTTTTGGACAAATTAATAAACAAACATATGAATAAGTTTATAATTAAAAGATATATTTTACATAAATCAAGATACAGTTACACAATCGGTTTTAGACAAAACAGATAACAGACAAGAAGTATTAAGGCAATATTTACAAATATCATACTGATATGATTTCTACATTATGTAATATAAAGATACAGGATAATAACACTTGTGGTCAGTTTTGGAAGTTCAGCCTCCATCAGGTTCTCTTTGGTCAGGATTAGTATCTGATCAGCTGTGCTCATCTGGCACACTTCCTCTTGACTGCATGAAGTCTCCTTCAACCTGAGCCAGCCGGTGCTTGTACCTGTGCCTGTGCTGGTTGCCATCTCTTCCATAGATTCTTGGCTTTTTATATCATATTGTAGCTCATGACCCACCCTCTCTATACGTCATACATGGCTATAAGTTGAAATTAGACTGTTGGTTTCTATACAGGTGGTAACATTACACTCATATACACCCATCTAGAGTCTTGTATTCAGCTGTCTACAAATGTACACTTAAGACTTGCTGTTTTTACTGTAAATAAGACCTTTGTGATTATCTGAGTTATTTTGAGTGGGGCTACTCACACCTGTTGTCTTTTCCACACACATACTTGGTTTTTAGCTAATTACATACACATATAGCTAATTTATACACATATATAAAAGATATATACAGTATATATATTCCCAGAATGCAGTGTAATAACTGTTTTTCTCGGAACTCTGAGCTGGAAGCAGGTTCTTTAACTTGCTTTAGACATTCAAATGGGAACACATATGTACTTTTTATTTACTGTACTACTGTACGGTGGAGGCTTCTATCGCTCTTTTGCCCACCATATTATAAATGATTGTTGTGGTGAACTACCTACTCATAATTTCCACAACACAGGCTGAGATCCCGCTCCATGCTGATGATAGCCAGTAAGCTTGAAACAGCTGTACATGGATAGGATACTCAGCTTGTGTTTATTCCAACCTTGGCTTTGCATTAAAGCTGTGTAATACAGCATGCATAAGCTTAAAGGAAGCCATGTTTGATGATGGCTACGGAATGAAGAGCGAGGCATTTGTGGGCATATTTGTGTGTCCCAGCTCAACTTCCCAGAATGCAGTGTAATAACTGTTTTTCTCGGAACTCTGAGCTGGAAGCAGGTTTTTTAACTTGCTTTATACATTAAAATGTGAACACATATGTACTTTGTATTTACTATATATACATATATATATATATATATATATATATATATATATATATATATATTTGTGGGAATAATGAAAAGACCACATATACACATATAGCTAGCTAATTTATACACATCTATAATATATATATATATATATATATATATATATATATATATATATATTTGTGGGAATAATACAAAGACTTGAGGTCTAATGTCTTGAAACAAATACACAATTGTTATAACAAATTATTAACACTAGATTTCTTACAGTTGTATATAATAAGTTATATTTATAAAATACACATTGAAGTCTTGTTAAAAGTTGTTTGTATATAAGCCATATTTTATATTCCCCATCTAGAGAGCGAAATTACTTTGTAAAAAAAAAATGAGCTCTCTCAAGTAATACAAATAAATATGGCTTATTGTGTGTAGACCCACTGTGTGTATGATTTCAAAGTAATACAGTTCACTGAGACAGAAATGATCTGATAACAAACAATAATTTCTACTAAATGTAGGGTTCTGTGAGGCAAATTTGGAGTATTTATTTATGCATTTTATAATATTTATACTCCTGTGGCTACTGTGTGCAAAAATCACATCACCCTCCCATAAATACTGTAGCTTCATTCACAAGACACAAGTCTGTTTTACACTTCCATACCAACTTCTGTGTGCCACTTTCCTACTTCCACAATGATGTCCTATATGTGACCCTTGCTGGATCTTATTAAGAGCTTCATGTTACACCTAGCTGGCTTGCTAGCTTGCTTAAGACTTATGTTGTCTTTAATACTGTGTATTGTGTGTATTGAAGAAACCACTCATCAAAGGACACTTTATTGTTAGCACGTGTGGAAAGAAACGTGTGTAGGTGATTGTAGCACCTTATTAGGTGCTTTAGTGAAAACATTAAATGTGACTCGATAAATAATAACTCAACATTGCAACCATTCCTAAATTAGGGTGATCTAATTCTAAATTGGTATGTGTCCCTAATAGGATAAACAAATAAAAAAAAAGAGCTAAACAAATGACTGACCAATGGTGTACCCTACTATACATATTATTTGCAGTACTAAATGAGTATTCATATCAGTATTGTATATTTACATTTATATTCATGTAGCTCCAGAAGGTTCTAGTTCTGAAACTATATGAATACTTGGTGAGGTTCCATTGTGTGCCACACCTCCTTCAGAAAAAAAAAAAAAAAAAACAATGTTTAAAAAATAAAAAAAAAATAAAAAAATAATAATCCAGATTGAATGATTCCTTTATAGTTTAAAAACTGTCTGTCCCATTTCTTATTCCCCACTTAGAGAGCAAATACATTTCCAAATAATGAACTCTCTCAATTGTAAATCTTTGATTTTATGTGGCATAATAAAATAAGTCCCATTATTATGATGAGACTGAACGTACCATCAAAAGAAAGGATACCATGCAATCTGTATAAAAATATTTTAAATACTTGCTGCCATTAGAAAAATGATAATGTCTTTAGGGAAGAAAACCCATTAGTGCTTAACACTACAACATTGGATATAAGGGCAACAGTGGGTTATTCATAGACACATAATAGTATAAACTTTAATGAAAACAACGTTGAGTAAAAAGATTTTAAAAGAAAAGGTTTAAAAACAAGATCAGTAATTCCATAGTTGAGTACTGTAAGCCTTATTACCACTCTTAATTTATCATTTATAGAGTGTGATTAGACAGCAAAAAGTTTTTCAGAGGATTGTAAGGGCAATTGCTAAGGTCACCATGAGCTTAAGGGTTAAAGTATATTAAAAAAAAAACTATATATCATGTATCATATATTCGTGTCTTATATACTAAGTTTTATGGATTAGTGAGTAATTTGTCTAAGCCAGTTTACAAAGGGGGTATTAAAGATTTTTCATCTCACAGACAATTTTCAAGAGGGGTCTTAAAAATGATTTAAGTCAGTATTTTGGGATAATTCTATACACATATTATGTATATATATAGCATCCCTACGTTTTTATATTAGGGATATATAACGTGTATAGCGTCCCTAAGTTCTTATACTGTATTAGTCTTTACACCCTCTTTAATCAATCCCCATAAATCCTCCACTACCCTTGGATAAATAGTATATATTGTTGAGTCATTTCAAGCCTTGATGCTGCCTCTGAACTATCATGCTCGGTATCCTAGCGTCTCCATAAACTGAGGAGATGAGCACTTCCTGGTTGCGGCGTGCGTGATGACGTCACGATACGCCTGCCTGCTTCCTAACATGTTTCTATGTATAGAACGTCTTTCTTAAAGGATTAATGCGTTTGTTGAAGCTTTGGGCTATTTAAAGGAAACGGTAGTCATGATTACCAGCGCTACCGTATATGCTACACACAAGATCATCCCTTTTAATTATATAAACAATTTAATAAGAGGACATATGTATATATATGGCAATGAAATAGAAAAATAATAGATTTTAAAGATCAGTCTCTATAAAAGGGTTTATATACCCTGTAATACATTATGAAAACAACACATTCAACATTTGGAAAGGTATGGCAGTAAAATATCCATATGCATCATAGATGTCATAGATATTACCACAAGAAATGTCAATAGTATGAGATCACAAAGGTTGTATAAAGAGATACAGTACATGAATAAATCAAAGTGTATAAATTACATCTATATTAAATATAAATATTTGGATATGTACCAACTAAAAGTGGTTCCCAGTGTTGGTCCATTAAATAAATATATGAATATAACTATATGTGAAAAATGATCATATAACAATAATTGTAAGTGCTAAAGCAAAAGAATAGTGAATAAATGAAAAAATGCAAAATCCTGTATGAGGAACCTTAGGCCCAATCCGGCCGCTTTATAAGGTACCATAAATAATGTGCAAAGTATCAAAAATTAAGGTGTGTTCCTATCTCTTACTCATTGTTATCACCCTACTATTGTGGGTGTGGATCCTAATAGGGAAGATGTATATCCACATAATAAGGTCCAACAAAAACTAGCTGTAAAATACAAAACAGACTAGATATTAAAGGAGAAAATGAACCAATTCTCACTAATCAAAGGCCAAAATCTCATTTGAAGAAGTTCAAATTCATATGTCTACTGAATTTAATCCTTATTAAAGTTAAATAAAGGCCGTATATGAAAAGCCTTCATTCAGGCCATTAGGTACCTGTGCTTTCAGTTTGTAAATCCATTTGTTTTCACATTGTAATCATTTTTTTACCCCTCCTAGGTCCTGATGTTACTGAATCTATAATGCAGAATTTGAGCACATCCGGATTGTTATTATGGCAGTATTTCACATGCCTTGCTATAGGAGTGTCATATTCATTAAGGATAGAGTATATATGTTCCCCCACTCTTTGACGGAGTTCTCTGCAGGTTTTACCTACGTAAATCTTATTACATAGACAGGTAGCTATATATACCACTCTTGATGATTTACAATTGAAAAAATTATCAATATCAAAGTTGGCCCCACTTATGGGATGTATATAACTTTTGCAAGGTTTAATATATTTGCAGAATTTACATCTGCCACATTTGTACATTCCTTTCAGTGGTTTTAGCCAAGTTTTTAGTTCAACTTTATTGTCCTTATAAACACTGTGTACAAGCATATCCTTTATATTGGTACCTCTTCTATATGTTATGCTTGCCTTTGGAGTAAGTATATCTTTAAGATCTTTGTCACTGGTAAGGAGATGCCAATGTTTGCACAGAATGTTTTTTATCATTTCAGAATCATGACCAAATGTCATTATGCATCTAGTTATATTTTTCCTATTTGATGTACCATTTTTAGGAGAAATACTTTCTCCTTGTTTCTTATTGAGATGTACATTTAACAAGTCAGTTCTGTTACAATTCAAGGCATGTTTGTAAGCCAACTTTAGACTTCTATTTGGGTATCCTCTTGATCTAAATATTTCTCTTAGTTTATCTGCTTCGATTTTAAATTCTTTCTCTGAACTGCAGTTTCTCCGAATCCTGAGGTATTGGCCTTTAGGGATTCCTCTTTTTAGAGGCTCAAAATGTTGGCTTTCCCATTTCAATAGAGTGTTAGAGGCTCTTTCCTTTCTGAAGGTAGAAGTGTAAATTTTACCTTAGACATAGTTACATAGTAATTAAGGTTGAAAAAAGACTTTCAGTCCATCAAGTTTAACCTGTTAAGATCTCCTCTGATCTGCAATATGCAGATTAGTTATTCATTAATTTGTTGTTAAATAATTATTAATAGTATAGGAGGATAAATAAATAGTTAGGCCATCAAGTTCAACCTTTTTAGATTTCTATTGATCTTTTTAATATGTGGACTATTTATTATTAATTGTTAATTGATAAAGAGGAAGGCAAACAAAAAAACAACAACATTGAAACTTTGCCAATTGTATCCTTTTTTATTTTCAAATCTAGGAAAGAAACTTCACTTTGCCTTGTCTAAAAAGTGAATCTCAGGCCTAACTCGTTGTTATTTAGATATTGTATAAATGAAGTCAAGTCCCGTCTGTTGCCCGTCCAGACAAGAATGATATCATCTATATATCTTCTCCAGATAAGTATATTATCTCCAAAGGGATGTACATTATCATCATATATGTATTTATCCTCCCACCTTTTCAAGAAAAAGGTTTGCATAACTGGAGGCACATCGTGTCCCCATAGCTGTCCCCTGTTGTTGGTGGTACCATTGTTGGTTAAATAGGAAAAAGTTATTTTTCAGGACATATTCAAGCAATGATATTAACAATTTATTCAATTCCTCAAAAGTTGCACCTTTCATTTGTAAAAAATATTTCACTGCATCAATCCCAAAGCTGTGATGAATACTGCTGTATAGAGTTGCGACATCAATGCATACCAACCAAGATTCAGTTGGTACACAGAGGTCTTCTAATTGTCTAAGGATTTCTGGGGTATCCTTTACATATGAAGGTAAACCCATCACAAATTCTCTAAGGTAATAATCCAGGAATATACTGCAGTTATGTGAGAGATTATCAGTGCCTGAAACTATTGGTCTTTTAGGAATAGGACACATTTTTTTATGCTTTTTTGGAAGAGAATAAAAAACTGAAACCGTAGGAAATTTAGGAAACAGAAATTGATAAGTCTGATCATCAATAATTCCTATATTTTTTACATCATCCAAGATACTGTTTAGTCTTAGTTTAAATTAAGTAGTGGGATCCTTAGAAATGGCTTTATAAGTCATTTTATCTTTTAGGATCTTATTACACATGTCCTTATAGTCCACATGGTCCATTATGACTATGTTACCACCCTTATCTGCTGGTTTAATATGAATAGATGTATCATCTCTGAGTTCTTTAAGAGCTTTATATTCAGGTTTCGTAATATTATAGGTTCTCTTATAGTTCTTATAATCAATATTTTCTATATAATTTGAGACTTGTTGTAAAAACACCCAAATGTTGTCATAATCTTTCAATTGGGGTGTAAATGTACTCGTATTCTTCCATCTCTTTGATTCAATAGTTAAAGTGCAGTTCTCTTCTAGTAGTTCTATTAGACCTTGTACTATCTCAATGTCCTCTTGATGTACACCAAGATTCATAATCTCCCTGTCCTGTTTCATTTTATAGAATTTATGTAGAGCTAGTTTCCTGGAAAACAGACTTAGATCCTTTATGTGGGTAAAAGTGTTTGCCTTAGATGTTGGTACAAATGTTAGGCAATTACTTATAACTGAAATATGTTCTTCTTGTAAATCAATATGAGATAGATTTATGATTCTTAAATCATCCTCTCTTTTGCTAGAATTCAGAGGAATTGATTTGTTCTGCTTTGTATTGATTTCCTTCCTTGAGATCGCCCTACTCATAAGAAAGGAGGAGGGGGGAGATCATTCTCATATCTGAAATGTGGTCTTACTTGTCTGTCAGATGCATATTGGTTCCTTCTGGAACGTAGTTCATATGGTCTCTCCCCCAGTTAGGATTTCTAACCGTGCTGTTTACTTTCTTTTGATATATTTTAGGACCCACAAAGTCTTTCCTGACAGTGTTATCCTCCATATCTGAAGTATCATAGTCAGATGAACTGATCTCAGACCCAGTCTGAAATTGGGAGTTAGATGGTAATTTCTTATATATTCTCCCTGTTTTGAAATCAGTTTGGTCTCTTAAGAATTTCCTCTGTTTATGGTCTTTTATATCTTTTTTGAATTTATCGATATTTAAATTTAGTCAGAGAGATCTTTAAATTTGTCAACTTCTGCTTGATTCAACATTACTTTTTGTTTAATACTTTCCAAGTTTTTTTGTTCAGTTTCAATAATTAGAGACATAAGGTCCATGGAACATTTAAATAAGATTTCCTTCCATTTGGACATAAATCCTTCATCATTTTTATTAGAATCCGGTGTAATGTTAGTTCTTAGGCCTCTAGGAATAAATTTGTTTTTCATATAATTTTGGAGACTTGATATTTCCCAAATTGATCTAATTTGTTTTCTCATATTTTTCTGGATCTCATATAAGGCTGAATTCACATCTTTATTTTCAATTCTGGGTTATATTGAGGGCACAAATGTTTCCTCTGCCTCAATTTGTAACTGTGCAAAATCCAGACTAGTGATGTTTGCTCCTGCCATCTCTTTGTATATGTGATTCTCCTCAATAACTAACAAAAATGGGGTGAAAATGTAGACTTGTAATTTAAGCCCCTAATTGTGGATTGAACCACTTATTTAACGAGAGAAAAATGATAATGTCTTTAGGGAAGTAAACCCATTAGTGCTTAACACTACAAAATTGGATATAAGGGCAACAGTGGGTTAATCATATACACATAATAGTATAAACTTTAATGAAAACAACGTTGATTAAAAAGATTTAAAAAGAAAAGGTTTAAAAACAAGATCAGTAATTCCTTAGTTGAGTACTGTAAGCCTTATTACCACTCTTAATTTATCATTTATAGAGTGTTGTTAGACAGCAAAAAGTTTTTCAGAGAATTGTAAGGGCAATTGCTAAGGTCACCATGAGCTTAAGGCTTAAAGTATCTTCAAAAATCCTATATATCATATATCATGTATCATATATTCGTGTCTTATATACTAAGTTTTATGGATTAGTGAGTAATTTGTCTCAGCCAGTTTACAAAGGGGGTATTGAAGATTTTTCATCTCACAGCCTGTTTTCAAGAGGGGTCTTAAAAATGATTTAAGTCAGTATATTGGGACGATTCTATACACATATATTATGTATATATATATATAGCGTCCCTAAGTTCTTATATTAGGGATATATAACACATATAGCATCCCTAAGTTCTTATATTAGTCTTTACACCCTCTTTAATCAATCACCATAAATCCTCTACAATCCTTGGATAAATAGTATATATTGTAGAGTCATTTCAAGCCCTGATGCTGCCTCTGAACTATCATGCTCGGTATCCTAGCGTCTCCATACACTGAGAAGATTTGCGCTTCCTGGTTGTGGCGTGCGTGATGACGTCACACTACGCCTGCCTGCTTCCTAACATGTTTCTACGTATAGAACGTCTTTCTCAAAGGATTAAGGCGTTTGTTGCCATTACAAAAAAAAATAATGAGGTTTTAAAAAAACACAAAAATAAGAGTGTATAACTGCTTCTCAAAAATCACAGTTAAAAAAACTGCTTCTTAAAAATCACAGTTAAAATGCTCACTTACATTTACAATCCTCATTGTGGCAACAGTTAAAAAAATGAAGTAAGATTTACTCAGCAAAAAAAAAATGTTAGCTGACAGTGCAGGCATTTTAAAATATGTGTAAAAATAATACACAAAAACTATAATTTAGAATTTGTCCCGCCACACTGTATTTAAAAAAAATAATAAAAAAAATATCTAGAGGCTTGTCCTTAAAAATAAAAAAATAAAAGCGAAGGTCCTCTATTATATATTTAGAAAAAAACCTGTAGAAGAAATTAGGAAAGGTCATTTACTGGATCTTCTTTCTCTCCTTTTTCATTTGCCCTTTCTGTTTTCCTGTAAAAATAAAACTTGATAATCAGTTAGTTTAGGAAAGATTGATAAGTAAATCATTTTCTGTACTATCGTTTGATTTACACTGATTCAGTTCTAATCTTAGAGCTTCTAATTTTTTCTTGAACACATCTCTTTCCTGTTTTAGTGTAAAATAAATTCTCAGCCTTGAGCAATTCATTTTGAGATTTCAGAACATGATATGGAATAAATGGAGCATTTGTATTTATTTTAGCTCTACCATTTGCTGTCCACCTGGTGTGATTCTGGCTATTTTCAATCTTCTGTGTCCATCTGTTATTATTGGGCCTTTTGTTTGAATTAGGGGGGGGGGGGGGGAGTGTAACACATTTTTGCAGTCCCTGGCAAAATGTCCCAATTTTCCACAAGCAAAACAAGAGATTCTATTTGCATTGGTAAAAATCTTTGTTTGAGGTGGGGTGGTCTTAACTACACAAATGTTGCCATTATTTCTATTTATCTCTCTTAAACAGCTCTATGCTCTCTTTAGATAATGTAACATTTTTAAAAAGTGATAGTTGGCAGATACTGTCAACCCAACAATATTTATAATTTCAGGTAGACATCTTTTTAGTAAGGCCTTCTTATAAATTTGATCATTCTGATTAGCCTCAGTACCAGAAGGGAGTGTGAGTTTATACACTATGAATAATCGATCACTATACTCTGGTACAGATTCTCCCCTCTTCTGAGTACAGTTACCAAACACAGAATGATGATCCAATTCATTTAAACCCAGTACATTTAAAATCTCTTTAACCAAATGCTCTTTAGATCTAGGCTCTGCAAAAACATCAGAAGGGAAACTGGATTTTAAGGATTGATCTAAAGAAGCCATAATCACAGCAAATGCATCAGTCTCAGTTAAATTTGCAATACATTTTGAAAACTTATCAATTCTTATCATTATTTCAACAGGATCATCATGAAAACTAATACAACCAAGTGTTTTGCTCAGGGCCTGAATTTTACTAATGGAAAGAGATCTATCCTCAGTAGTTTCAGAAATGATCTGACCATGTGCTCCTCTCTTGAGCTCAGTAGAAACAGGCGCCATTTTGAAACAATCATCTTCACTTTTCTTAAAAACATTGCAGTCCACTTTCTGGACCTCTGTCTCTTTACATTCTGCTAAACATTGACTATAATCAGTGTCCTTTTTACTAGAAGTTAAACATCTTATTGCACTTTCTGCATCTAGCAATCTATCCACAAGTTCATTATTTTTTCTATGTAGTTGCTTATTTTCTTGCAATGTCTTCTGATTATCTAAACCCAAAGCAGATGCTGTATTTTTAATGCTCGAGTAGGAAGGGTCAAAGGTTGTAATTCCATAGCTAGCTTTTATTATTTGATTTTTCAATGGCAAATGGTGAATTTTTACCATTATGTCTCTGGGAGACTCTATATCAATATGTTTTGGCTTAGGGAGCCTATGAGCCGCATCAAACTTGAACTTTATATCCACAAAGTCCGGCACTAGATATGAAAAGAATTTAGTGAGGTATTCATCCAGTTCCTCCTTGGATATTTTTTTATCAATCCCTCGTATTTTCAAATTGTTAATTTTTGATCTGTCTTCAAGTAAGTCCACCTTGTTTTCTAATGATTTTGTTTTCACATCCATTATTTTGATGGTTTCTTTACAAAGGGTTTGTTCCTTTTTAATTGATTCACAGGTACATTCCAATACTGCGATTTTAGCTGTGTTTTCTTGAATTGCCTTGCTATTTAACAGGATTTGTTTTTTAAATTCATCAAGAAAAAAAAAAAAAAGTGGATTTCCAATTCCACTTGTGAATGAGTATAATCCTGATCAAGGTCTTTTAATTGAGGATATTTTATATTTTCCTATATGTAAGAGCTTATTTTCCAATTGTGGGTAGAAAAGGGCTTTGAAGCTAAGTCACCCTTTTTCTCCTTTTTCCTCCTCCTTTCTTCCCTTTTCTTTTAGTATTTGGCCCACCTTTAGTCACGATGTATAACCTGCTCTTATCCTTTTTTCCTTATAACCTTAATATTAATACACCCTGGGTAATATTGTGCAATACAATTTTCCCCATTCAATATACAGCCTCTAGATGCCTGCAGTATAATTCTGGCATAGGAGCATTGTGCATTGAGAAGGGCTTAGGGAGTGGGTTAGGGGATACAGAAGTCCAGCGTGGGCTCCTCCATCGGACTACACGAGCAGCAGCTCACGTGTGCATATCCGGTAACGCCCCTTCCTGGGAGGAGCTCAATGAATACATGGTTTCTTTGAGATCCTAAGTCTCACTTCATCAGGGGCTCCCAAAGCAGATGCTGTAGTGGCAGTGGCTGTAAGGTTTTCCAAAGCAGTATTAAGTTCACACACTTTAGTCTATAAAGCTTGTTTCTGCACACATAAATGTTTATATTGTTCTGCAATCCAATGTGCAGCAAATATTAACATTGTTTTCCCTTTTGATTTAAACAATTTATTTTCATTAATAGCTGATGCTAAAAGATTCTGAGCCTTTGACCAGGGGTCAAAAGTATTCACCATAGCTCCAATTATAGCATCAGAGTTATCAACATTAGCAATCTTTTTCATTAATCCCTCCATTATTGGATAACAAAACTATACAATTTTAAAAGTGCAGAAACGCAAACGTAAGAGTAAACAAATGTACCATACAAAAACGTTTCTACAACTTGCTATAACTACAGCACACAATAGGAAAATAGTACATTAATGTATGTAAAATATTATACTTATTAATATGCTTGATTATTACATTAATGTCCTCCTGGGCCAAGGCTCGCCAACTGTAAGAAATCAACTAATAACTAAATAATGAATGTATCATTTCTACAAGTAATAAGTTCTTTTGGACAAATCAATAAACAAACATATGAATACGTTTATAATTAAAAGATATATTTTACATAAATCAAGATACAGTTACACAATGGGTTTTAGACAAAACAGATAACAGACAAGAAGTATTAAGGCGATATTTACAAATATCATACTGATATGATTTCTACATTATGTAACATAAAGATACAGGATAATAACACTTGTGGTCAGTTTTGAAAGTTCAGCCTCCATCAGGTTCTCTTTGGTCGGGATTAGGATCTGCTCAGCTGTGCTCATCTGGCACACTTCCTCTGGACTGCATGAAGTCTCCTTCAACTTGAGCCAGCCGGTGCTTGTACCTGTGCCTGTGCTGGTTGCTATCTCTTCCATAGATTCTTGGCTTTTTATATCATATTGTAGCTCATGACCCACCTTCTCTATACGTCATACATGGCTATAAGTTAAAATTAGACTATTGGTTTCTATACAGGTGGTAACATTACACTCATATACACACATCTAGAGTCTTGTATTCTGCTGTCTACAAATGTACACTTAAGACTTGCTGTTTTTACTGTAAATAAGACCTTTGTGATTCTCTGAGTTATTTTGAGCGGGGCTACTGACACCTGTTGTCTTTTCCCACACACAGACTTGGTTTTTAGCTAATTACATATACATATAGCTAGCTAATTTATACACATCTATAATATATATATATATATATATATATATATATATATATATTTGTGGGAATAATAAAAATAGGTCTAATGTCTTGATACAAACACACAATTTTTATAACAAATTATTAACACTAGATTTCTTACAGTTGTATATAAGTTATATTTATAAAATACACATTGAAGTCATGTTAAAAGTTGTTTGTATATAAGCCATATTTTTACACCAGGCACGCCGGACTTAGAAAATACACAACGCCAAAAACACCGGATTGAGAAAATATACAACGCCAAACACAATACAAAGCCAGGCACGCAGGACTTTGAAAATAAAACAAATGCAAGTCAGCCAGTGCCATACAAACATTCAGCAGACACAGAGAGGAGAAAAACATAGGGAAGGGACAGGGGGAGATGCTGGAAAGAGACACATGCCATTCCCAAGCACAAGACTTGTAGATAAAGTGGACTGTACAGTAGGCGGGAGGAAAGCGCTGAAGGCGCTCATTGCAAGCCACACGATGAGCACTGAAGGTGCTCAGCGAAGCAAAAGTCTAACATTGTGTGGAAATCAACAATGCCTGGCTTACATTTTAATGACCATAATTTTTTGACGGACAGTTTTACTAATTAATATATATATATATATATATATATATATATATATATATATATATATATATATATATATATATATATATATATATATATATATATACAGTGCCTTGCAAAAGTATTCACCTCCTTGACTTTTTACCTATTTTGTTACATTAAAGCCTTAAGTTCAATGTTTTGTTAATTTTTATTTTATGTGATGGATCAGAACACAATAGTCTAAGTTGGTGAAGTGAAATGAGAAAAATATATATACAAAAAACTATTTTTTAGAAATAGAAAATTGGTATGTGCATATGTATTCACCCCATTTGTTATGAAGCCTTTAAAAAGCTCTGGTGCAGCCAATTACCTTTAGAAGTCACATAATTAGTGAAATGATGCCCACCTGTGTGCAATCTAAGTGTCACATGATCTGTCATTACATATACACACACCTTTTTTGAAAGGCCTCAGAGGCTGCAACACCTAAGCAAGAGGCACCACTAACCAAACACTGCAATGAAGACCAAAGAAATATCCAAACAAGTAAAAAACAATGTTGTTGAGAAGTACAAATCAGGGTTAGGTTATAAAAAATATCCAAATATTTGATGATCCCCATGAGCAGCATCAAATCTGTCATAACCAAATAAAAAGAACATGGCACAACAGCAAACCTGCCAAGAGACGGCCACCCACCAAAACTCACGGACCGGGCAAGGAGGGCATTAATCAGAGATACAGAACAGGGACCAAAGGTAACCCTGGAGGAGCTGCAGAGTTCCACAGCAGAGACTGGAGTATCTGTACATAGGACGACAATAAGCCGTATGCTCCATAGAGATGGGCTTTATGGCAGAGTGGCCAGAAGAAAGACATTACTTTCAGCAAAAAACAAAATGGCACATTTTCAGTTTGCAAAAAGGCATGTGTGAGACTCCTAAAATGTATGGAGGAAGGTGCTCTGGTCTGATGAGACTAAAATTGAACTTTTTTTGAATTGCCATCAAAGAAAATGCTATGTCTGGCTCAAACCCAACACCTCACATAATCCAAAGATCACCATCCCCACAGTGAAACATGGAGGTGGCAGCATCATGCTGTGGGTTGTTTTTCAGCAGCCAGGACTGGGAAACTGGTCAGAGTTGAGGGAAAGATGGATGGTGCTAAATACAGGGATATTCTTGAGCAAAACCTGTACCACTCTGTGCGTGATTTGAGGCTAGGACTGAGATTCACCTTCCAGCAGGACAATGACCCCAAGCACACTGCTAAAGCAACACTTGAGTGGTTTAAGGGAAAACATGTAAATGTTGGAATGGCCTAGTCACAGCCCAGACCTCAATCCAATAGAAAATCTGTGGTCAGACTTAAAGATTGTTGTTCACAAGCGCAAACCATCCAACTTGAAGGAGCTGGAGTAGTTTTGGAAGGAGGAAGGGGCAAATATCCCAGTGGTAAGATGTCACAAGCTCATAGAGACTTATCCAAAGCGATTTGGAGCTGTGATTGCTGCAAAAGGTGGCTCTACAAAGTATTGACTTTAGGGGGGTGAATAGTTATGCACATTGACTTTTTCTGTTATATGTTCTATTTGTTGTTTTTATGCACATTGACTTTTTCTGTTATATGTTCTATTTGTTGTTTGTTCCACAATAAAAAAAAATCATCTTCAAAGTTGTGGGCATGTTCTGTAAATTAAATGCAAATCCTCAAACAATCCATGTTAATTCCAGGCTGTGAGGCAACAAAACACGAAAAATGTGAAGGGGTATGTGAATATATATATATTATTATTTGTCTATATGCCAACTTATACATATTGGATTAAAGCTTTCATCGGAAAGACAATATGCTCTGTAGCCACATCTGGTAATGCATTATTAAGTTTAATATTGCTAGTTTTGTGTCCCCTATTTATTTAATCTGGGAAGGATTTGCCCCCCACCATCCCCTCTAGATCCTACACCCCTGTATATATATATATACTAGCGACTTGCCCGTCAAAAAATGACGGCAATGAGATGTGTATGTTAGGAAAGTTGTTTAGTTATTAATATATATATATGTGACAGTTGTATTGTGATATTAAAAGATGTTTAGTTTTGTAAAATGTTCTCTTGGTGAACAATAATTTGTAAAGCATTTTGTATTAACATTTGAATGTAATAATAGTGGAACTTGAAATTAATCATTATTGCAAACTTTAGGCAATGGTTTTTTAACATGCAATTTGTATATGAAGAATTGTTAACTTCAATATACATGAAAATTCGGAGGAAAGCAAACAGTAAAACCCTTGTTGAAAAGTACATATTTTAACCTGAACTTTGTAATATATGTAAGTAAGAAACTTGAAATTTTATTTTTTTAAACTTTAACTTGTGTAACTTTGGAACTTGACAAAACATTTGTATAACTTTGAACATTATAAACAGTAACATAGTGAATACATTTTTTAACATAATTTTGTATTAAAAGTATTAACATTTGGATGTAAAAACATTTTAACTTTAAAGTAATCAATATTTTAAACTTGAGGCAATGGTTTTTTAACATGCAATTTCTATCCAAATAATTGTTAACTTCAATATACATTGAATGCAGAGGAAGGCAAACAGTGAAAACTCTCTTTAAAATGTACCCAATGAAATAAATTCCTTCCTGACCACATGAACTGTTGATAAACATTAATACAGGGAGTAATCTTAACATAACAGACAATATTAACATTGTGTCTTAAAACGTGGTTGAGCTGTTAACATGAACTTTGTAATATGTTGAAGTAAAGACCGTTAAAATATTGTTTACCCAACTTGTAACATTAGAAACAGTAACATAGTTAATTAACATTTTAACATAATTATCACATATGTAGTTGCAAGGCAAGTGTTTTGTGAGGTGAATCATCCATAAAGAGTCTTTCCATAAATTATGACTGAAATTGTTTCTTGTTTATTATTTTTTAATGTTATTTAATTTGTTTTCCTTGTGTTTTCTTTCTTTACTGAAAAGTTATAGCACTTCATAGTAGACAATGTTTTTAGTAAAAATACGTCCATCTTCTAATAAATCACCTTGACTTTCATTCTTTTCAATGTGAACTTTAATAGCCTGTGGATTTTGGCACCGTGACAACGCAACGTACAATTGACCATGTGCAAATACTGTTTCTTCCAGGAAAATACCCACAGATTAGAAAATTTGACCTTGTGATTTATTGATGGTCATGGCAAATGCCATAATAATGGGAAATTGTCTTCTTTGAAGTATAAAAGGGAGACTACTTTCACTTGGTGCTAAATCTAATCTTGGTATGAAAACTCTCTCTCCTTTATGGGTTCCAGTTAAAATTTCAGCATCTATAAAATGGTCCTTTAATTGTTGAACAATTAATCTTGTCCCATTACATCGGCCTTTTTTGGGGTTCATATTTCGCAGTAAAATAATAATTGCATCTTTCTTTAGCTGCAAAATATGTGGTGGCATTCCAGAAGGAGTTAGTGAGTTTATGAATTCAATCGAAAAGTTGGCCTGACTTTCATTGTCATCAGCAAGTACAAAATCAGCACTGTGATAATTTCTTTGTGGTGCATTAATTTTTTTTAAGATTTCATTATTGAGGATTAATGCATCCGTATTTTTACACGTTAGTATGACTTGGTTGGCAAGCTCGGAATATTCCTGATTATTTATGCTCCCTTCAAATATAGCGGATATAATATCTTGTTGACAAATCATATAAGGTGGGATCTCTACAGTGTCGTCAGGTAAATGTAGTATTTTTTCTGTTCTGCCTTCTCCAATTTTAATAAGCCAATCATCAAAATCAGTTTGGCCTTCTGATCTCATATTTTGTTTCAGTTGAAGATGGGTAAAATGTTTCCATAGTGTACTTGACTTTATACATGTTTCAATAATGTCAGTTCGATTTCCATGTACAACGACAGGTAATGTTTGTCTAAAATCGCCACCTAACAACATTACCTTTCCACCAAATGGAAAAGTATTATCCATGACTTCACGAAGCAAACGGTCAATACATTGGAGGGCATAGCATGACATCATTGTGGCCTCATCTATTATAATTAATTTACATTTGTGCAATTTCTTTGCTTGTAATGATGTCATGCGAATATCTGACACAGAAGTTTCTAAAATAGGCACTGGCAGTTTAAATCCACTAGGAACAGTTCTTCTACCTTCTAACAAAAGTGCAGCAATTCCAGTAGTGGCAAACACCATTGCTATTTGACCTTGTGCTCGTACTGAACTCATTAATAAATTATACAGATAGGTTTTTTCTGATCCGCCAGGTCCATCAAGATAGAAATAACGCTCTGTCACCATGTCATCATCTATTGCATTTTTAATGGCATTAAATGCTTGCAATTGTAATGTATTTAAAGTTGCAAGTCTTTCTTGTGTTCTTTCTGCTTGTAGTTGAATGTCATAGTCTTCAAAGTTTATGTCATCTATAAGACCTGGATCAGGCAAATTAAAACTTGCACAACTTAATCCATGAGTTAAAAATACTTCTTGGATTTCCATTAACGCTTTTAAGTGTGCAATGGGTTCATTGTATCGTCGCATAAAGTCTTCAGCCATATTACTTTTAAAAGTCTCCCACAAAGCTAATGCATTTGGAGCATTTGAGAAGATACAAATAAAAGCAAATTGTTCACTCATCTGTCGTGGCATTTGACATTGTGCTGCTTCTTCTAAACATCTTTCCCATTCTGTATCATCCGCTAGTAAGTTTCTATGTCTTGCAGCTAAATGGAAGGATTCATATACTATGTCATTAACAGTTTTAAGTGTTCAAAACTTTGTGCTCCAGGAACATTTAAAAGTAATATCCGTAAGCAAAAACGTTCAACATCTCTTGGACTGACTGTGTAAATTCTTGGAATTATTTTATTGCCTCTGCTTTTTCTTGTTCTCCATAATCCATTCACAAAAACATAGTGATATGGAATTTCAATATATAAGTATTGTGTTACTTCAGAATCAGTGGAATTTAATTCAAACCATGCAGTTAGTGTAGTGTGACGATCTTCACTTTGGGCCAATGCATTCATTTCATTTCCAGCATGGAAATAGACTAAATGTCGTTGTGGCAAATCTACTGCTAACCTATATACTGCATGTGATCTATCATGCATTTAAAATTTTAAAAGCCGCCACATAGCTTCTGGCGCACTGACATAGCGAGCATCTACATGAGATGCAAGTTCATCATGTACTAACTCACTACATTCAGGGTTGTCTGCACTTTTGACGACTACAGTAGCTGCATCGTAGCCTTTGTAAATATATGTGTACACATATTTAATGGATTTGATGGAAGTGCAGGCTTCTACGTTTTTTCCACGAATAATGGCACTATCTCCTTCTCTTCTTTTATAAAGTGGATATCCATCACATTTGGCATAGGTTTTGTCTCTATAATCTTTTGGAAATTCTTTGGAACATTTATTATTTTCCATACATGGTGATTGTGGATTAAGGTAACCACAGGGTCCATGAATCATGCGATGAGTAACAATCTCATATAGTCTACCATATAGTTCTGGATCTGGTAGTTCAGCAACAATGACTGCATCCACTTTGTCCGAAGTATCTAATTTATCTTTTTCTTGAAGTATTATGAGAAGATGTGCATGTGGAAGGCCTCTTTTTTGAAATTCAATGGTATATACATAAGCAAGACATTTGCCAAATAACTGATTTATAGTGAAGTCACGTATTAATTCATTTAATTTAATCTTAAAAACTCTGGCTACTAAATCTGGTCGATCTGAAGCACTTTGTCCAAGAAGTAGATTTTGTGTAATTTCTGGCCATTGTGGATTACATGTAAATGTCAGAAATAAATCGGGTTTGCCAAATTTGGTGACAATAGCCATAGCATCATTGTATCTTTCTCTCATATTTCGTGGAGATCCTTGAAAGGAAGATGGTAAAATTATGGCTTTGCCAGCTGTCATGTCTCTGCTTGTAGCCACGTCAGCAACATAGTCCATGAGTCCAGAATATTGTTCTACACAGAGTTTATCTTGTTGATATTTGATAAAGTTTAAATGATTTGCCTCAACTTGAAAATATGAATCAATAATCCATTGTTGGGTTAGATTTCCACCACTTAAAATTGGATTAAATCCATGTCGAATGGCAATTTGAGCTACTTTAAATTCAAGCATAGAAACATTATTTTGGATTCTGGCTTTAGCATTTGGGTAACTGGGAAGTGTTAATTTTGGTTGCCAACCTGCTTCTCCGTGTGGGAAAAAGATGGGATATGTCATTGGATCTAAATTTGGACTTAAGATACTTATATTAATGAACGGTTGCTCCTCATTTCTGGAATATATTCTAATGTCACTTTTAAATGGTGGTTCTCCTTCATCATTCTGAAACACCATTGCAACCTCATTTGATGTTGGCAAGTTATAACGACGTTTATCAGTATGTCTGTCTCTTTTAAGCACCATATTAACCTTGGACATTGGTAATTGATGTCTTTGTGCATGAAGTAGTTGTTCATTTTCTACTTCTGCCAATTTTTTATAAGCTTTACTGTAGGGATTGTTGTCCATAATGTTATTTAGCTCTATAAAAACACTGTGTAAGCATTTTTTTATTTTCTTCCATCTGCATACGTTGGTCAACAGCTTCCATTGTATCTAGGACATATAGTTGAGCAATTTTTCTTTGATCTCCTTCCTCTGGATGTAAATGGGAAGTGCGATGATAAATTTGTCCTTGGACTTTAAAACAGTAAGGACCATGTCCTGGTACATTAGCAGCTAATGTTGCCCCCATAGATGCAAAGGATATGGCACTATTGTAGGATCTTATGTTTGTTTTAAAATTTTTGTAGTTTGGAAAAGTAGGTTCAGTCATAATGTTTTGTAAATAGATAGGAAATTATTTTCTTTCTGGAAGTTTGAACTTGCCTTTTTGACAGCAACTAATAAATTGGCCATCTCTGGGTCTCTCTTGTTTAAAATAATAAGCCTCACAAAACTGACATTGAGTAGTCATGTCCCCACAACTATGAACCTTTACTGCTAAAGACTTGAGTAAAGGACAATTTGCAAAGCATATTGGATTTTGACTTTCATATTCATCAGGTGAAATGTCATATAATGTTTCAACAGGTTCTAAATGTTTAGTTTTTTTCATGGCTTTTCTTTGTATTCCTTGTATTTTTTCAGCTAAAATGTCATCTGATGTTTCAGCAACAGGTTGTAAATGCTTTATTTGCTTGTTGTTTTTTTTTTGTCATATCTTTAATTTCTGCAGGTGACAGTCTTTTGCTTGCAATTCTTTTACGTTCTTTTTCTCGTCGAATTTCCTTCTTTTCCGGTGTCTGCTGGCTGTCTGCTCTCTGTCGTCGTTCTCTAGCTTGGAGTCTTTTCTTTTCTTGTTTACTCTCGTTATCAGCCATGTTAATCTGTAAAAATAAAATAATGTATCTTTAGTTTATTTTGAGATGTTAAGTTTGTTTTCATCAAAAATTGTTATCAACAGTGTGTTTACATTTTATACTTAATCAATTTCAATTTGGTCAATTGAATAGAGATCTAAATAAGGTCATCATATAATTTTTTAAAGAATTTTTTATTTAGTAAACATGTATCCAAAAGCAAGGTTTTCCCTAACAAAAAAGTTTTTTGAAAAAAAATGTTATGGTTTTATTTACAGCACTATTCAATTTGTCAAATGGCAATTCAATGAGGGTGTAGGACTGGAAATGTCCAATGAGAAATTGTATAGAGTCTGTGTTTAGAGCCTTTTTTGGAGTATGCATTATTTTTTCTGGCTACATTGAAGTTTGTATTTACTGTTAAAGATTATTGGCCCTAAAAGACAAAGAAGAGATAGCAGAAAAATGTGTTAGTTATATTTTTTTCAAAGTTATAGTTACTGGTGTTTTTTTTGAAATTTTATTTTCTGTTGACATCGATACAAAGATAAGATATTTATTTATTTTTCTCTTTTTTTACTTGTTATACTGTACGTTGGTTGAAGTTTGATTTCAAGCAGAATCTTTGTTGGTCCTGTGTTGAAAGCCTTCGTCCGATGGTCTGGTCCTGTGTTGAAAGTCCTCGTCCAATGGTCTGGTCCTGTGTTGAAAGTCCTCGTCCGATGGTGTAGTCCTGTGTTGAAAGTCCTGGTCCGATGGTGTAGTCCTCTGTTGAAAGTCCTCGCCGATGGTCTGGTCCTCAGTTGAAACTCCTGGTCCAATGTTCTTCACGCAGTATCTGTTGTACAATAAAAATTTTTTTTATTTGATTTGAATGTATTTGTATTAACTAAAAAATGACATTATTTCTGTGTACTGTATCTGTTATGGTGAATTTTTCTACTATTTATTTGTTTGTGCAACCTTTTCAAAATACTTTAAATGTATTTTTATATTGCATAGAATTTTTTTTTATACTGTAATTATTTTTTTGTAAATTATTTTGTATATGATTGCACTGGTTTTAGCATTATCCTATTTTCTGTTCCGCACTTTTGGTATACTTATTTAGGCTTCTTTGTAAGGCTTATAGGTTGTTAAAGATTCTTAATTATTAAAGAAGAATATTAATTTAGTTTGCTATGTGTTTGTGTGAGTTTTTTTTAAATCCTGTTTGGTGCTCCCCAAAAGTGGTATGCTTATTTATGCTTCTTTCTAAGGCTTATACGTTCTTAAACATTAAATAAGAATCTTAATTTCGTTTCCTATGTGTTTGTGTGAGTTTTTCGACAATCCTGTTTAGTACACACCACTTTTGCTATGCTTATTTAGGCTTCTTTCTGGGGCTTATAGGTAGTTAAACATGAAATAAGAATATCAATGTAGTTTGCTATGTGTTTGTGAGAGTTTTTCTACAATCCTGTTTAGTGCGCACCACTTTTGGTATGCTTATTTAGGCTTCTTTCTAAGGCTTATAGGTTGTTAAACATGAAATAAGAATATTAATTTACTTTGCTATGTGTTTGTGTGAGTTTGTGTACAATCCTGTTTGGTGCGCACCACTTGTGGTATGCTTATTTAGGCTTTTTTCTAAGGCTTATAGGTAGTTAAACATGAAATAAGAATATCAATTTAGTTTGCTATGTGTTTGTGAGAGTTTTTCTACAATCCTTTTGGTGCGCACCACTTGTGGTATGCTTATTTAAGCTTCTTTGTAAGGCTTATAGGTTGTTAAACATGAAATAAGAATATTAATTTACTTTGCTATGTGTTTGTATGAGTTTTTGTACAATCCTGTTTGGTGCGCACAACTTGTGGTATGCTTATTTAGGCTATTTTCTAAGGCTTATAGGTTGTTAAACATTAAATAAGAATATTAATTTACTTTGCTATGTGTTTGTGTGAGTTTTTGTACAATCCTGTTTGGTGCGCACCACTTGTGGTATGCTTATTTAGGCTTTTTTCTAATGCTTATAGGTTGTTAAACATTGAATAAGAAAGTTAATTTAATTTGCTATGTGTTTGTCTGAGTTTGTTACAATCCTGTTTTGTGTGTACCACTTTGTGTGTACCATATGTTGCATACTTTGGGCCTCATTTAAATGCAGTTTGGCCAATTCAATAAGGTCCTCATTCAATTAGAAGTTTGTCAATTGAATAGATCTCTATATAAGCACATAAAAAAAAAATTTGACAGAAGTTTTTAGTTAGTGAAAAGCTTGGTTTTGGATAGAGGTTCAGTAACTAAAAAGTTTGTTTAAATTTTTTTGTATGTGCTTATATAGAGCCCTATTCAATTGGGCAACTCGGAATTGAATGAGGCTTTAGGGGTCTAAATAAGCACATAACATATTTTTTTTTAAAGAATTTTTAGTTCGTCAACATCTATCCAAAATCAAGGTTTTCACTAACTAAAAACTTCTTTAAAAAAAATATGCTATGTGCTTATTTAGACCGCTATTCAATTGGTCAAATAGCAATTGAATGAGGGCCTTTGGTTGCTGCATTTGTTATATTGTCGGGCCTGATTCTATTGCGTTTTGGGCAATCGAATAGGGCTGAATATGACCACAGAGCATATTTTTTACAGAAGTTTTTAGTTAGTGAACTTGTATCCAAAAGCAAGGTCTTCACTAACTAAAAAGTTCAGTAAAAAAATATGCTGTGTGCTTATTTAGAGCCCTATTCAATTGGCCGAATCGCAATTGAATGAGGCCCATAGAGCCCTATTGAAATGGGCCAATCACATTTAAATGAGGCCCTCGGCCATTAAAGATATATAGGTCCTCATTCAATTGCAATTTTGCCATTTGAAGAGGGCTCTATATAAGCACATAACATATTTTTTGACAGAAGTTTTTAGTTAGTGAAGACCTTCATTTTGGATAGAAGTTCAGTAACTAAAAAGTTCTGTATAAAAAATATGTTATGTGCTTATATAGAGCCCTATTCAATTGGCCAACTCACAATTGAATGAGGCTCATAGTTTGTTTCTTTTTTTATACTTAATACTTTACCTTGATTGAAGTGTCGAATGACACAGGGTCCCCTCCTGCCAATCTTAATCCGCCGGTCTTCTTGTAGTGTCTGTTTGAAAAAGAAAGTGAAATGGTTAATTGTATATTTCTTATTTTGCATTAAGCAAAGCATGGCCTTTTCAGCATGTAATGTCTTGTTCTATCTTACCTGTTCTTCTTTGTTGGTGTTCTTTAAAAGGGATTGTGCTTCACAATGCACGGTGCAAATTGTTGAGTGACGCTGTTGATGCAGAGTCTGTTTGAATATTAAAAGAAGTAGAAAGATTGAGTTTTAGGTAATATGTTGACTAAAATTGCACTAAATTAATGTCATTTAAATATACTTCTGTAATTATTTTCAATTAACATTATTTTTTTGGGGGGCTACACACATATGTCACATAAATGAAGCACATTTTCAGAGTTCAATGTAATTTTTTTCTGTGCGTGTGACATATCACTATACATGAATCATATTTTAATTGCTAAATGAACCTTATTTTTTGTTTTTGCCAACACACATAAATGTGTGTGTGACATGTGACTATAGATGATACACATATATGTGCGTGTCACATATCAGTATACATGACTCATATTTTAATATTACAATTTTATTTTTTGTAATGTCATTTAAATGTAGTTGTTTAATTAGTTTGTTTTAAGATCATTTTGTTGCAGGGGCAATACACATAAATGTGCGTGTCACATGTCACTATACATGATACACATATATGTGCGTGTCACATGTCACTACATAAATCACATTTTGTTTTTGTTAAATGAACATTATTTTTTTTGTGGGCCTACACACATAAATGTGTGTGTGACATGTCACTACATAAATCACATTTTCATAGTTCTTTTTTATTTTTTCTGGTGTCATTATAATAAAATATAATATATTATAGCTTACCTCTCAGTTGTAATTTGCACAGTGTAAAGTAGTAAATTAGGAAACAATTATCTTCTGAAGTAAGAGCAGCAGTTAACTCTGAAGTTACTGTGTTCATCACCTGAGTAGAAATGTAGAAATTTCTGGAAAGTAGGCAGTATTTATAACCTTGTAGAAATTTCTGGAAAGTAGGCAGAATGTTTTTAAACTTTCAAGTGCCTCAGAACGCTATAACACAATACGCATGCGCTATTTGCGTTCCAGCTTACAATTTGCGTTCCATCCGCCATTTTGTGCGTAGTAGTGTTCAAAATGGTGTTTAACTGTGACTGTGGTACGTTCCGCATAGTATGTGTTTCATTTTTCCGAGTTACTGCAGTGTAGTTACGTCTGAAGCCTCGTTTTCGTTTTGTTTGTCGGCCATTTTTTCTCTCGCTTAGCCGATTTTCGGCCGTTTAAACTCATTTTTTTTAACTTAAATGGATGTGTAAATGAACTTTTCGAGGTGCCTGATGCCCCCCCTTGCTGTAAGTAAGCTTTTTATGTGTTCGTTGTGTTTTTTTCTTGTGTTTGTGATGTTTTGATGCGCGGCGTTTGTAATGGGTCTTTGGCGCCGTATTTTTTTTCCGATGCGGCCGTATTTTGTTGCGATGTTGCCGTATTTTTTTGCGATATGCGCAGTTAGCTTTTACGTGTACGACGCAGTGTATTTGTTTCTAAGTCGTGCGTATGTGTGTTAAGAGCGTGTGAAGGGCCTTTTTTGCTGTTTTTTTGTTAAGTCTTGCTTGTGTGTGTCTGGGTGTGAGGGGCCTTTGAGTTTTTTTTTTTATAAAGTCGTGTGTGTGTGTGTATGTGTGTGAACACAGCCGACGTTGGGATGCTCCCACCACCGCAAATGCGGACCCTCGCTTCGCGAGGATCCGCATTTGCGGGGACGTTGTTGGTTTTTTGTTGGCTTGGAGGTTGTGTTTATTTTGTTAAAAAGTCGTGTGTGTGTATGTGTGTGTTAACACAGCCGATGTTGAGCCTCCACCTCCGCAAATGCGGACCCTCGCTTCGCGAGGATCCGCATTTGCGGGGACGTTGGGATGCTCCCACCACCGCAAATGCGGTCCCTCGCTTCGCGAGGACCCGCATTTGCGGGGAACTGCGTACCTCGCTTTGCGAGGGATTGCAGTTCTTGCGGGCTCGCTACGCGAGCTGCAAGCGTGAGCAACGGCCCGTACGCTCACAACTATATCTGTGATATATATATATATATATTTTTTTTTTAAATATATATTTTGTATATATTTTATATATGTACTGTGTGAGTTAATGTTGGAGGGGAGTTGGGAAGGGCATAAAGCAATTCTTGGAGGGGGCAATAATTTTTTTGGGCACCGGGACCCCCTGTGCATTAGCTCCGCAACTGGATGGTGTCATTATAGGCCATTATTAGTATTTCTCCTGCAAACAATCTATAAATACAATTAAACATCATATATAATTATCACAATATATACTTGGTTACTCCCTTATTAGTTTGACAATTTATATATGAATGTTTGCTTTTGACCTTCAACTCTTTTTTTCCATCTTATCCTTATCTTTTTTTTTATCCTTATCTCACCCTATAATAATGCATGAAAGTTTCAAATGTTATGTTAACTTTGTCTGGGAAACTCAACTTGACTAATTATTGTACATTTTTCTAATGTGTTTGTTTTTGTTTTTTCAACTGTCTCCAATAAATCAGATAAATTAACAATTTGTTTTTCCAATAAAAAAGAGATCAATTTATATTGCAAAATGTAAAGCTTTTTTTATTTTTCATAAATATTACTGAACACCCACAACTACTTTAATCTTGAGAATATACATATAAGACGGGGATAAAAAGTAAAAGACAGACCATGGTTTTAGCAAAAATACATTGGAACAAGTCTTTCTAGAAGTAAGGTCTACATTAGATATGTCTTTTTTTTTTACCATGAATTTTAACAATGTTTCAAACATTGCAATAAGTTTTTTTTGCTGGAAAAATAACAGTCAGTTATATAGAAAAACGACTTTAAGTGACACTATGGTGTGATGTTTTTTCTTACTCTGCCTTGACATGATTAGGAAGCAGATATTCAAACAGTCTTAGGGCTGTATGGACAGCAACAGTATTCAGCCTTTCTTCCCTTTTGACTGAACGTAATTAAGGAAAAAAACAAATGAAGTAGCTTCTCCTTGACTCCAAATAGGAGGACTAGACCAAAACATTGTTTATATCTGATTCTTGTTATTATTGTTTATTTAGAACTATTTTTAGATGAAAATAACTTATTTTCAATGCAAAAAAATATTACTGTATAAAACATGATCTTTCAAATACATTATAGAAAGTTCTGGCCTACAGTGGCCCTTTAATATTTAAAATATATATTTTACAGGTGGAACAACAATTTTTCATGAATACAAATTTTTAATAAATTAAATTTCAATATAATTACTTATGTTTTTTAATAATTTCTCTACCATGTTATAGGTAGCCACCATCTCCTCTTTCAGATACTCTTGCCTCACCCTCAGTGCAGAGCATTACGTATTAGGGAGAGGACACTATCCAGCAGTGCCATAATGTACAATTTTTACTTTAGGATAAGGACACTTCAAGGAACAAGAGCAAACAGCATGGGGAAGGAAACAGTCATAGAGACAAGCATGAATACGTACAGTGGAGCAGAAAATTACTTAAAAATAAAAGTAATTACAAACTGACATTGAATCATATTATATCAAAATGAATTTAAGATTGTACAATTTGATTTTAAATTGTGTTCACTTTACAGCAATCCTATTAATGATATAACACCCAATTAAAATTCACATATTGTTATGCATTTACTACTGCAAGTGGCATCATTCCATTCTCCAGTTGTGAGCATTATCACACAGTCCTCAAAACCTTGGTGATCATTAGGTTCTCCAGTTTTCCAGTTAGAATAACTTATGAACTCACCACTTGGATACCTGAAACTACCTTCAGTTTGTATGTCATTTATACCCAGCCACACAGTCTTGTCATATTGTAAAGCTATTGTTCGCATCGCTTGGTTCTCTTCCGCATTTTGTGGTGAAGCCATCTGACCCCCAGCCTTGGAGCAGATGGAATTTGCCTCATTATAGGTGGTAGCTTTTTCATTTGTAACAAAGATTTTTCTCCCAGCTCTAACACCCATTGAGAAATGCAAAGCTGAAAGATATAAATTGATACAATTTACAAAATTATATTTTCTCCGTATTTTACATGACTGCCATGATAAAGTACCAATGACACCAAATTATTTTAAGAGCAATAATGGACCATTGCACTGATCATACACTATTGTAATGTTTCATTCAATATGCTTATTTAATAAGTTTGTAAGTATTATTAAAACATCTACATATAAATTGTGCTAGATATTAATTTTTAAATGGAATTGAAAAATACATTACAAGTTATGTGGCTCTAATAAGCATAATAGAATATCTACCCTATGTTATCATTCAGGTAATTTCCATCACTGACTCTACCCAAGTACACAAATTAGCAACATATATAATAAAGTTTAATGAAATAATAACACCCACTTGCTCTTGTTACCCAGTATGTTTGATTAAACATTTCAACGCAGTAACATATTCTAAAATAAAAAAAACTCAGTTTATTGCAGCAACAATAAATATTATTATAAATATAAAAACTATATTTAACGATAAAAAAAATCTAACCTTCTTTCTGTTTTGCTATACTGGACTCCAAAATAGACAGTCGTCCGTCCAGAGAAGCTATTTGAAGTTTCAGAGTTTCAAGGGCTAAATTGGGAAAGAGACAGAAAAAATTAAAATTTCCACATACAATACTTATATTGTTTTTCCTTTTGCATTTTTTACATTAACATGATGAAAAGTAAAATCACTGATTATTCATAATCAGTTTCACAATTATTTTTCACTCCTACAATACATACAAAAATATACCGACCCACAGCTTGACTTTCTCCTTTCTGACCCTTTGGTCCGGGTGGCCCATTTAATCCTTGTTGACCTTGGAAAAGGAGGAAGCATTACTTTAAATATATTTAAAATCATTATCTGGTTGAATGCATAAAAATGGTGACTGAGTACATTACAGAGCTTTATCAATCTAATCAAACATGAAGTGGCTAAACTATTTGCCAGTGTTAGGGCTTTGTAAAACTCATATGTCATTTTTTTATGCCTACGTTTTACCAGAATTTTAGGAAAATAGAAAAACTAATACATTTAATACTCATCATCCCAACATATGTTGTCACGCATCTACATAGAAGATACAATTGTTACTGAATATCAATCAGCAGACAGATAGAATTACCTGCAACTCCTTTGTTTCCTTGATTTCCTTCAGGTCCAGCTTTTCCTGGAGGTCCGGCAATGCCTCTGAAACCTGGGGGTCCAGCCATCCCAGGTGCACCTTTAACGAATATATACTGTATATTGGACACCATTTTTAATACTATGGAGACAATATACCTACCATTAAAAGAGTAATAATTCAGAATGTATTACCTGGATCTCCTTTCAGTCCATTTGCCCCATCTCTGCCATCTCTGCCATTAAGACCTGGAAGACCTTGTACTACAGAGCACATGGTAGGTGTATCTGACACAGCCTGGGAGAATAACACCAAAAACATGGCTGATATGAAGGGACCTCTCTGTAAATTTGGAGCCATGTCTGACTGGATCAACCTAGAAAGGAATTCACAGATTGTATGTATAATTTCTGTATCTAAACATTCCAAGATGCATTATAGTGATATCCTTCAGTAGGGAGACCTTGTACCACAGAGCATCTTGTAGATGTATTAGAGGGAGCCTGGGAAAACACCAGGAAAATTGCAGATATAATGGGGAATATTGGTAAATAGGGAGCCATGCCTGATTAAACCTACAAATAAATATAAACTATTATGATTCAAGTTATTAAACTTTACAAAACAAAAAATACTCACAGGCGTCAGTACTCAGTTTTTAACTGCGGAATTTGAGATTATTTACTGTCAGAAATCTTTCTTCTTTCTGCATCAACATAGAGATCAGACTGCAGCAGTTCAATGTTATGAATCAGAAAACAGAGTCTAATATATATGTGGAGTATTGATTATTTGGATGTACCTCGATGAACTTTGATCCAATAAAAGAAAGTTCAACAGAGAGCATTATTAGTAAAACTGTTGCACATTGTGAAATCACTTGTTTATGGACTTCTATTTTGCGCAAAAAGGCGCTGCTGCGAACCTTGCAAAGTTGACGCATTGAAGCACACAAGACTTAGGCTGTAAGCAGTTGAGGAAATCGGGACTCAGGCTGCAAGCAGTTGAGAAATAATTATGATCTTGGAATCTCGGGGGCAAAATAAATGCGACCTCCGAAAAATACGATTTTAACAGCCGAACAACAGATATCGAAAAACATGAAAAATAATAAAAAGAATTAAATTAAAACACACTTAAACCCAGCACAGGGGGAGAGCCAGGATGCCAAGGAGTGAGGTTGCAAGTGAATTTAAGCCAAATTTGGGGTTTTTCGGTACTCGAAAATCGGCTAAGCGAGAAAAAAATGTCGGACGAAAAAAATGAAAATGAGACTAAAAGTGGCCGTAGCGCGTAACTCACCACCAGGCACGTATGAGTTAGCCAGGAAAATATACCATTAGAACGGAAGGAAAATGCTTGCGAGGCAAGTAAGACATAGAAAATTGCTTCCATTTTACAATACTAACTTGCAAATAATAGCATTACGAATATGAAATGGCGTTTTTCCCGCTTGGAACATTGCTGACACTTTCTCCTCAGGTGATGAAGAACTTGACTGGACATTTTCTGCTGTCGGAAAATCCAAAGAAATTTTTAGCTCTTCAGGATATTGATTGATGGATATTAATTACAAACAGGTAAAGTATATTCATTTTTTAATAAATTAATTATTAGTAAAAAAAAAAAAGCAAAATCTTCTACACTGCCCTTACTTTAAGAAGACATAAATGCTTAGCTCTTTCTAATATATTTATTAATTGATTCATTAATTATTAACGTACATGAATTTATTAATTAGTAATCTTTTTTTTTTTATTGTATATTTTACAATACATAAAAAAAATGTATGATTTACACTGCAATTATATTTCTGGATTACTGCTCATTAACATACAATAATTTATTAATTATTAATAATTACAAAACAATATTTATATATTTTACACTGCACAAAAAAAAATGTAGATTTTACACTACATTTATATATCTGTATTACTGCTCATTGCCTGACAGGGATAGGACCCTCAAAGTAGTTAAATATTTAAATCAGTTTCTTAGGCTCTGACACCAGCTACATTGAAAATTTTATACTGCCTTTGTTTAGGAATATATTGATGCTTAGGCCTTTGATGCTCATTGTGCTGGTGGAGATAAGCGCCGAAGGCGCACATTCCGCTAGTGGAGATGAGTGCCACAGGCACTCATCCCGAGACACGCAGGACTTAGATAAAAAGAGGGCAGAAGGCGCTCACCGCGACTTATTGGCGCCCGTGAAATTACGGCCCCTACGACTTGGGACTTAGCGACAGCAGAGAAATTACAGTTTGCAAAAATACGAATTTAGCGGCCAAACCCCCAAACTGCAAAACCAAACAAATATGCCTCAAATTTACTTACACACTCACACACATCTCAGGGGAGTGCTAGGGAGCCTGTGAGTGAGGTTGCAAGTTAATTTGAGCCATATTTTGTCTTTTTTTTACGATTCAAAATTGGCAAAGCGAGAAAAAAAATGGCGCCCCAAAAAAATTAAACAAACCGAAAATGAGGCCGAAGGACGTAAATACCAGCCCTAAGCACTAACACTTAACGCAAAACAGTAACACTTAATACAAGGCAGTAACATTTAACTCAAGCCAATAACACTTAATCAAAGGCAGTAACACTTAATCAAAGCCAGTGACACTTAACCCCAGGTAGTAACACAGGAAGAAAGGCTCGCCATGAGCGCCGAAGGTGCAAGGCCTATAAAGTACACAGGGGAAGAGCCAAAGGTTAGCAAGTTGTGCTTCGCAATGAGCACCGAAGGCGCTCATTGTGAGCCCCGCGATTAGCACCGAAGGCGGTCAGCGCAAAGGTGCTCGGAGGGGCCATAACCTCACATTTGCTGACAAACAGCATTACTATGGCTTAAAATGTGAATTGCTATAATTTTTTTACGGTATTTTTTATATAGTAGATAAATTGTACATCTGTGTTCACATTTGAATGTCTAAAGCAAGTTAAAAAACCTACAGTGCATTCTGGGAAGCTGACCTGGGACACGCAAATGTGCCAACAAATGCCATGCACTTCAATCCATAGCCATTTTCAAACATGGCTTCCTTTAACCTTATGCTTGCTGTATTACACAGCTTTAATGCAAAGCCAAGGCTGGGTTTTAAACAAGCTGAGAATCCTATCCATGTACAGCTGTTTTTTTTTTAAATATTATTCAGTCATTGATTACCTTAATTTTTCGCAATATTGCCAGGTTAAGGTTTTATAATTTTTACATCATCATGGTATGTTAAAACAAAAGGAAATTTAATAGGTCGAAGTAGGTCAAAACAAAAAATAAAAAAAACTATCTTTCCCTATAAAATCAAGCTTGCACATCTGCCCAAACCCGAGTTCAAATTAACTGTTTATTTTCCGGCTGCGGCGTGGGTGTGTCTGAGGTGCTCCAAGCACTCTGGACTTTTTACATGGATATTTTACGGATATTAAAAATAAAATATTTTACGGATTTGAGTACAGGATAATTATGTGCTATTTTTTCTAACACCTAAAATCCCTTTATAGTCTTCTCAAAGTGCAGGATGGCTTTATTTGAGCTATTTTATGTGCTTAATTGGTGCTAGCGAGACCTCTTTCCTGCAAGTAAGCTGCGGCTCGCTTTTAGCCTTGCAGAGAGGTTTCCCGGAGCAATTGAATTGCAAATCTCTTGCGGCCGTTTTAGATCAAAGGCTTTCCTCCGGCGCGAGCGGCCGCAAGAGATAGCAAGGCACCGGCCGCAAGCCTGCCGGAGCCTCCGGCCGTAAGGGAATAGAATAGCAGAATAGCTTGCGGCCGGTCCTTGCGGCCCCGCAACGGCTGCGGCCGCTAATAGAATGAGGCCCCTAGTATGCAACTTATATTTCTGTTCTGCTTTGTCTTTTCCTATTTGTTTTTTATCTCTCCAATAATAAATATATAATAAACTAAAAGCGTACTTTATATAGTCCTGGGGTAAAAGTACATTTTTTTAAAATAATATAATATTTCTTACTTTTCATAAAGCTTCTTTAAAACAATTAATAATTAACCAATTTTCTAAAAAGCTCTCTTTCCCTATGCATAGCATCCTCCCATATAAAACAGTTTTGTGGTTTAAAATTCCAAAATTACCCACTCACTTTAAAAGTGGTCCAATAGTTTTCCATACCTCCTGTGCAAAGGAGAAATTCCAGAATATATGTAAAGGGGTCTCATCAGAATTATACTCCAATCTAGGGCACTTCGCCAGGGTGACCAAACCACGTCTGTACTGGAATTCTCTCGTAGGTAGACAATCTCTAATGACTGCCCAAGCCAGATCTTTCTGGCTATTACTCAATAAGGGCCTCATTCTATTATCGGCCGTCAAACGGCCGCAAGGCTGCGATTCCTTGCGGGGGTTCTGTTACCTCGCAATTCTATTAAAAGGCCCCGCAAGGATCTCCTCTTACGGCCGGCCGTATATCTTGCAACCGGCAGTAAGCTCAGAAATCTTTAAAGTCAAAAATAAATTCAAGAAGGCACTGTACAGCTCTGTAAATGCTAGGGATCATATTGGGGGACATGAGGATTAATAGTAACCCCCTCTCAAGCTTGCACATCAGCCCAAATCCGAGTTTATATAAACTGTTTATTTTCCGGCCACAGCGTGGCCAGGTCTGAGGTGCTCCAGGCACTCTGGACTTTTTCCATGGATATTTGACATATATAATAAAATAATTTTTTTACGGATTTGAGTATAGGGGAATGTTGTGCTATTTTTGCTAACACCTACAATCACTTTATAGTCTCCTCAGAGTGCAGGATGGCTTTATTTCTGCTTTATAATGTGCTTAATTCGTGCTAGCGGGACCTTTTTCCTGCAAGTAAGCTGCGGCTCGCTTTTAGCCTTGCAGAGAGGGTTACCGGAGCAATTGAATAGCAACCCGGCTTTTCTTGCGGCCGAAACTCTTGCAGCCGTTTTAGATCAAAGGCTTTCCTCCGGCGCGTGCGGCCGCAAGGGATAGCAAGGCGCCGGCCGCAAGCCTGCCGGAGCCCCCGGCCGGAGGGGAATAGAATAGTAGAATAGCTTGCGGCCGGTCCTTGCGGCCCCGCATCTCCTACGGCCGATAATAGAATGAGGCCCTAAGTAATTAGATACATTATACCAAAAAATTTTTGAGACATCACTATTAAAATTTGCCAGCAATAAAACTGTTTCATTTAATCTAAAATTTGTAAAAATATTCTTATGATTTTTTTAAATTTCCACACTATAATTTTGTAAATTATATTCTCTTATTATTTTTTTCTAAAATAACATAATGTTTTGGAGGGCTAAAAGCATAAGGTTTATTTAAAGACAAGCCATCCACCCATATTTACAAAATACAAAAACAATAGAATATTTTGTAAAATAACTAGCTATACAATCATCAGTACTGAGAGCAATTTTGATATTAAAAGCAAGAAATTTAAAACTCAAAAACATTTTTTAATCAATAAAAAAAAATTCTCCATTTGCATGTAATTTACACAATTTTAGCCTTTTAAATCTTTCCATAAAAAAATGAATCACTCTCTAATGATTCGATTTAGCCACAAAATAGGAGGAAATAAAACCATGGAAGTGTATAAAAGTATAGGTAAAATAATGTGCTTTATAATTAAATTTTTTCCTTCAAATGTTAACTTTTTTCTTTATATTTTTCAACATATTATCCCAATTTATGACATCTACCATGTTTTTAGTGAAATAAATACCTTTTTTTTAAAATCTCTTTGTATTGGTATAGTGATATAAAAAATACTTTGCCACTTTCCATACAACATGCATTCACTTTTTTCAATATTCAACTTCAAACTAGATGCTCCACAAAACCATTCAGCCACTGCTCTTTTTATGGAAACAGAATCCATACACACAATTGTTGTATCATCCATATATGAGAAAACTTTATCTTGTATACCACCAGAGTCTGGCACTGGAATTGCTTGTATTACTTTATCTTTATTTTTTATTTCATGTAAAAAAAGGTTCTATAGAACATATAAATAAAAGTGGGGACAGGGGACAATCTTGTTTCACACAAGCATTTATACTGATCCATTCAGTCATAAAACCATTCACACTAACACATCTCATACATCCATCATACACAGTTTTAATTTGCTTCAACATTCTCACTGGCACACCCATTCTTTTTAAAACCTGGAATAAAAATCTATGTGATATCCTATCAAAGGCTTTTTCAAAGTCAAAATTAATGAATGACAAATCTTCTTTCTAAACTATAATAAAAAATGTATTTAATAGCACTCAAATGTTGGGTAATATTTCTACTAGGGATACCACATACCTGGGAAGGGTCTATGATTTTGGAAATTACAGATTTTAAAAGGGACGCTAATCAATTTTTTTATGTTTTCTTTTCCCCCTTTTTTATACATTGAAACTACCACCCCCTGCTTTCATGAGGCTGGTAAAATATTGGTAGTGGAGATTTTCTCAATTAAATTTAAAACATTTTTTTCTAAAACATCCCAAAAAGTAATAAAAAATTCTATAGGTTTCCCATCATTTCCTGGCATTTTCCCTTTAAAAAAACTTTTAAATGTATTTAAAATCCGAAGGCATTCCTTGCCAGCAACTGCGACCCTCGCAAAATTTACGTTGTAATGCAAAGAAAATATGAGACACGTTACGAACCATTACTACCTCGCAAAAATCGGCCACAACACGCGCACATGAAAACATGAAAAATAGAACAAATACACACAACAAATACATAAAAAGCTTACTTACAGGAAGAGGGAGCATCCAAGACCTCGAAAACTAAAGTTACACCCCAATTTAAGTCAAATTAAAAGAGTTTAGACACTACAAAATTCTCTAAGCGAGATAAAAAATGGCCACTGAAAAAAACGAAAATGAGGCTACAGCACTCTAAAGACGCAAAACACCACCAAACACCTACGTATTTGACGAAAAACACCTACGAGATTAAAAAACAAAAACGCAACCAGCGCAACCCCAAAAACATTACAAACACAATAAATACAAACAACAAACACATAAAAAGGTTACTCACAGCAAGGAGGGGCACTGAGGGCCTCTGCAAGTGAAGTTATACCTCCATTTAAGCACAACTTTCGGTGTTTAGAGACCCAAAAATCCCCTAAGCGAGAAAAAAAATGGCCGCAGAACAAAACGAAAACGAGGCTTAAGGTCCCTAAACATGCAAAACACGCAAAACACCACCAAACAGCTACGCATATTCCGAAAAAGCCCACCAAACAGCTACGGATATTCCGAAAAAGTCGCACGACATAGAAAACAAACAACGCTACATCAGCCACATTATATACACCAAACACCATTAGCTCACTTACAATTTCATTGCCGTCATTTTTTGATGGGCAATTTGCTAGTAGAATTTAATAAACACAATTAAAAGACGCCCAGGTATTACTTCCTCATATTTTTCAATTTTGAGATTATTACTTTTACATAAAATACTAACTCTTATACATTTATTTTCATAACCTCCGGACCACACTTGTGGTCCTTTTTCCCAGTCTTTTTCTATATCACTGTATTCAAATCTTTTTTCAATTCCACACTCCTGCAAAAATAATATATCATCTTTTCTTGTTTTTAAAAAATCATACAGAGCTGCCCTACGTGGAGGGTTTTTTAGGCTCCGTACATTTAATGTACTAACTTGGAACATTGGTAGATGTTAAAAAAAGGTCTTACCTGGTACCTTTGGAACCAAAATCCCCACCCTCAGACTCAATTTCACTGGGCGCAAGACTGTTTTTTATTTCCGTTCCAACTGTTAATTTCTCAGTATACGAGGATGATATATCCTGAATCAGCCCTTTGAAAGAATTTTCTGACTCAAAGGCTGTAAGAGCAGAATTTTCATTATTATTGATATTATCCGGTGATAGCATGGGAAAAACAGTGCGGTCCACCTGTATTTCTGTAGTGAGATCTGTTTCATCCATTTTGACATTTGAATTTTTTTTTTGAAAGTTCTATTGCTGAATCTCTCCTCTTTTTTGATTGTGGAGGGTTTCCAGAAATGTCCATGCTTACCCCAGTTGATGGAACAATTGGCTCCTGGGATTTATTTTTCCTTTCACAGTTGGGACAGGATATGGATAAGGGACTGCAACTATCCACTTACCGAATGTATCCTTTTTTTCTCAAGGCTTCTTCTTCCTCGTCACTTAGAGTGAACTTCTGTTCATTACTCTTACAAAGCTCTTTTTTCTCGGTTTCAGGTTATTACTTCTTCTCCCATCTTCTGGAGGAAGATTTTTCAGAACAATCCTTTTGCAGATGGTCAGACTTTCCACAGAGATCACATTTCTTTTTCTGTGCAGTTTTTAGCTTCATGTTCATCACTTCCACAGTATCTGCATACTTGGGTTTTGGCACATACATCATGTCCATACATTTGGCAGTTTATACCATAAGGGGGCTTTTGGTTAAAAAAAAGGAAACCTCTATTCCTCCCAAGTGTGAAGACAGGAGGGGGTCGCCTATACCCATTCCATCCCTTAGGGTCGGCAATAAATTTCCCCAAAACTTCCATTTGCCTGTCCATACTCCAAGTCCATTCCTCACTACTCCAGCATATCTGATATGCAGACAATAGCTACTCAGAAATTTCATAATTTCTCCGCCTGAAATGTGAGGATTGTACATATGCACCGTTATCATTTGTTCTGTATCTCCGAACAATGATGTTACTTTTATACCTTTCATAATTGGTGAATCCACTTGGCTTTTGCACGACTCTAAAATCCGGTTTGCCCAATACTCAGAAATCAGGGTCAGGTCATAAATCCCCTTCCTCCAAAATTCCTGAAAAAAACAAATTTGTCAGTGGACAAACCAAGAGTCTCATGCAAAAGCCATTTTTGTATGTAATAAACATTCTTTTCAGTTTGGAAGGCACGTTGAACTTCAAAACGAAGGGTGTCATTCCACGTATGGTCCTTCCGGACACCAGCTCCACCTCCTCCTCTCTCGGATCCGGTTCCAGGTCCTGCTTGGCCTCCAACTCCTCCCATAGTAGAATGCTCCACCATAATTGCAGTGCTGACCGCCACTCGTTTTTCCACTCCAATAGCCAACTGGCAAAGATGAGATCCGAAACCCAACTCACAGCTGTTTCAAGCTTACTGGCTATCATCAGCATGGAGCGGGATCTCAGTCTGTGTTGTGGACCTTATGAATAGGTAGTTCACCACAAGAATAATTTAATATATGGTGGGCAAGAAAGCAATAGAAGCCCTCCACATTTGTCTAAAGCAAGTTTAAAAACCTGCTTCCAGCTCAGAATTTCGAGAAAAACAGTTATTATTAAATTATAGTAATTGAGTAATTATTCATCTATGTATAGAGAGATTAAAAATTAATATTGCAGTATATTATGATACCTTTTGTATTGGACAGACGTCTTATTTATAGTGATGAGCTTTCAAGAGGTCCAACCTCTCTTTATCAAGTCTGAAGCAATACTGACAGAAGATGAATAAAAAACAGTGATGCAGATAGTGGAGACAGCATCTGACATCAGTTAATACATATAGGGGGAATAAACACAACATAATAAAGGAAACATATATACACATATTATATACACATATACATCAATATATGCATGAAAAAACACTGTAGTCCACAGTGATATATTTCCAATTGGAAAAACACATCACTAAGAGTGCCAGTCTGTTATGATATAATAAGAAAAATTCACCTGAAATTCTGATGATGTTTTAGAAAACCCAAGTCCATATTAAGTTCTGTATTTTTAGTGTTGAAGAATGTGAGCATCTTTATTTCAAATGCTTTTCTCTCTTGGATGTTTTTAAATTTTCCTCTGAGTATCTTGACATTTAAGTTTTGGATGGAGTGATACTTTTCACTTAATGCTGTCCCACTGGGCTACAATAACTGCCTTCATTATGCTCTCTTATTGAATGTCTGTGTAATTTCATCCTTAAGTGCATTTTTTGGCTGGTTTGTCCAATGTAACAGCCTGTGTCACATAAAGTACATTGTATTATATAAACTACATTGGACGATGTTCATGAATATGATGCTTTGATGTTATAGGTCTTGCTGTTATGTGTGGCTGTGTCATCATTACAAATGTGTTGACATCATTTATAGGCATGTTTGTTACAAGGTTTAGTTCCATTTTTCATATTGAGTTGTATATATATGTGTGTTTTCATTAGCAAGTCTTTGAGTGTAAATCAATACCTTCCCCTTATTTTCACTTTACTAATACATTTATTAACAAACATATGACTGATATATATATATATATATATATATATATATATATATACACACACATAAATAATTACGTTGTGGAATAAAAAAGAAGTGAGAGCCTGGGGATTTGAACCTATGAGTTACCAATGCAAAATCTTTGAATCAGTTTGCTTAAAATTGAATTATTACACTCAGTTTGTAAGAGAATGTAAATCTATAATACAATGTGTAACAATAATAGATTTCAACCTTATTATTTATGCAAATTCTTGAGGGACAGCTTTAATGGCTAAACTAAAATCACAATATCTAAATCGGTTGCCAATGGGGCCGTGTGATCTCTTTGTTGTGAGTATAAACTTAGGAATGAATTATCTTGGTCAATAGATAGTTGTCATGTTTGTATTTGCTATACAACATATATTATTTGTATTCATTAATTGATAAAAAACACTAAATGTCATAGTTCACATTAAGACCTTCTCTGGTGCCTCTTTACAGTATTTATTCCTGATTGCTCAGCAGGTGCTCTAACAGTAAATGTCCTCTTAGGATATATGGTAAGGATATGTGAACCCTTATTTGAAAGAGGAAGATCCCCCGTGTCCACTCAAATGTTGGATGATCTTGGTAAAAATAATGATTATGATGACCCATTAAACACCAGTTAAAATAATAAAAGTGGGAAGGGGACTCTAATTGAGCTTTTATCTTCCACCCAAGTAGCTAATATAGATACTGTGACTGAGCTCTAATGATATAATGTTATTATTAAAGAGTAATTCATTATGAAACAATTTTTAACTTTCTTTTAACATTTTTGATTTGTATAAGAAAATATACAAATATAAAGTACATTTTTAGGAGATAATGGATTTATAGTGCAATTCAGCTGTCTGTGTTATGTGCTTTAAAAGTTGGAATATGGAGAGTCACAGCTTCCTGTCTGTCAACCTCATACAGTGACCCACTTTGAGGGATGGGAAGAAGGAGAAAGGAAAACATGTCAACTTCAGAAAGGAGAGCAGAGGAAAATTACAAAACTAATAATATTTCATGTTTTTATATAATAAAGCTAAGGGGCCTTTATTACTCTACATGCAACTTACACTTTTAAACAGACATGACTTATTTTGTGACTATAGTGGCCCTGTGAAATGTAAATTTAGAATAAAGCTTCATATTTAAAAAGTCATATGCAACTAAAATATAAATCAAGCCTGAGTTGCATTTGAGTTTACAAAACATGCCATTTTATTGCAAGACAATATGTACATAGGGTCCAAAGATCTAAGAGTATTTATTTTATTTTTTGTAAGTTAAGATAAAGGTTTGGAAAATTCACATATGATGAGACGCTTTTCCTGACAACTCTTATCATTCCATTTCCCAGTGAAATAAATTTCCACAAAATCCTCCACCCCATGATCATTATTGGGTTCACCAGGATTCCAGTTAGCGTAGCCAACTGGTTCGCAAATTTGGATGCCTAAAACTGCCTTCTGATTCAATGTCATTTAGACCCAGAAATGGGAACTTGCTGTACTGTGATACAATTGCCAGCACTGCTTGGTTCTCCTCTGCATTCTGTGGTGAAGCCAAGTAGCCTCCAGCTCCGGAACAAGTTGTTTTTGCCTCATTATAGTTAGTTTCTACACCATCTATAACAAATAGTTTATTTCCAGCATTAGCCCCTCTGGAGAACAGAAAGGCTGAAAGACATAAAGTCTATTATTGTGATGACCTTACTATTAATTATGTATTTTATATATTTCTGTTACTAATAATTAATGTAGTTTAAGAAGAACTTTACATGTGAAACATATAACTAGCAGCTAGCAAACCATGAGCATAAAACTTTTGCCGAAAATTTGCTTTAAGTAGAATTGTGTTTAAGGGTTTCAATACTAAACCTATAAAGCAACGTGTGTGGACCTTGGGTATGAGGGTACATGCTCTGCAATTTTGTGTTTTCGGAAGTAGAAGGAAAGGTACGGGAGACAGGATTTTCAGAACAATATGGACATCGCAGAGTTATTCTCCATCACACATGCTCGAAAACAAACTAAAAAACTACAAAGTGGACATTCTGCTTCCTTTCGCCTGTTCATATCCTCCTACACTGAGGAGAAATAATGTACGTTTCTAGACATAAGTAGTGTCTGAAAATGTAAAATTTTCTAAAAGATTGCATTGCATATGGTTTCTACAATTACTAATGTTAGCTTGTTAGATATTAAACAAACATGTAAAGGTTTTTCCAAATTACACTGTTACATGATGATTATAAGAACCTCACAGATTTGTTTATTAAACCCTTTAAAATAAACATCTAACAGAATATACAATAATTGTCAAATGACCAACCTTTTATCTGTGCTGCCATACTTGATTGCAAAGTACTCAGCCGGCCGTCCATAGAAGCTACTTGTTGTTTTAGAGCTTCAAGTGCTACATGGAAAGAAATTTTGGATAAGTACATATTGGTTATATATAGATGTGTGCATGTGTTTTCATACACGTATTAGAGCTGTAACAGAAATTAAACACACAATACTGTACTTTAAATACATGGGAAGGCATTAAAACACACTAGAATTAATCGTACAACAGTCTCAAACCCACAAATATGCAATTAATAAATATTATTTTAAATATTATTTTGGAGTAGTATCGTTCCCGGGACTCAAGGGGTTAATACATATCGTAAACACACATTTGCTGAAACCGATTATTTAATACATTCTATAGATTGCTAGAGTGCTTGATTGCAAGCCCGATCAGCAAATATTCCTTATTCTGGCTAATTAATTCTTAGTCTCTGATTGCAGTTTACGTGTATCTACCATGTTTCACTGACATCAAGATGATGGTCTCATTTTCTATTGGCTGTGTCTAAGAAGTAAATTACCGGCTTGCTTAAATATTGTCAGATCATATGATCAAGCCCCTTGAAATCTGACTTAAAAGGCAGGGTTTACGAGTTCAGCCTTGCAGTCGATTTTGCGAACTGGAGTCAATAGAATACATCCAAATATTTATTTAAAAAAAACACTCACATCCAAATGTACAGGTTTGAGGCATTTGCGGGTAGCTAATAGAATACGGCCCAAGTTTACTAAAGGTTGCATTGTGATGTGTACAAGTTCTCTATTTTCAATGAAGGTAGTGTTTTATACTTTGCCTTTACTGATCCATGTTTGAGGAAGTGTTATTTATTCATTTATTTTTTGTTATGTGACAAATTCTATTTTTGAGACTGTAATCTGATTTTTCGATGTTTTGAACCTATGAGATTATAGACTTTAAATCTAATGTGGAACAGCACTTCTGTCTTCTCAAGTATAGAACAAGTTCACCGATATTTACAGTGTTAACCTCACTATGTGTGGTCTCCATATGAAATCAATTTCTTCTTTAAGTAAGGATGGAAATCTCAACACCTTGGGCCCTATTACATTTGTTGTACAGCCCATGATTTGCAGGAGTTACATAGTGATTAAAATGTAGCCTCCAGCCAGTAAACACTTCCCGTGCCCGCAAGCTGACAATGGGCTGGACTAGATGCTTTCCGCAGTTACGGGTTTATGCTTTAGCCCGGGCTTGAGTCAATTGGATACTGCAGGAATTGTAACAAATTTCTAACCTGCAGACATGTGGCCTGTATGAAAGTAAGAAAAAAGAAAAATGTGGGTTGATCCTTACTGAAGTAATATGATATTTATTTATTCCTTAGTATGATCATATAACATTGATTCAAATACGCTGCTTTGGAGAGTTTATGATACTCATGTACCACAAGAAGAACGAAGAGAAAGGACACCCCTATTCCTTTCTTCCTAAAGAGATTGTGGCAGACAAAAGAGAGAGGGCAATCATACACCTCAAATCTAAAAGGAAATTCTCTTAGAAATATTACTTACTATATACAAATCCAAAATAAGAGATTAGCAAAAATAGATATCAAAAAGAAAGAGACTCCCTTTCCATGATAATAATTATGAGTATAAATTGTATATTGAATTGTCTACAAAAAAGTAATATAACATAATTTATTACATCTTGATTTATAATTGAATTAAAAGTCCACCTTCAAATTAGATCATATATGTACACAATGTGATTCGTTTAGTTGAAATATTACAACAATAATGAACAAGACTGAACAAATATCTAAATGAATATATGTATGAAGGTAATTATGGGCTTGCAATTGAATGTGGGTTCATGATTTCAAACAGTCCTATTAATGATATAACAATTAATCACAATTCACATATTGTTAGGCATTTACTACTGCATCATTCCATTTTCCAATTGTAAGCATTATGACACAGTCCTCAAACCCTTGGTAATCATTGGTTCTCAAGTTTTCCACTTAGAAATAACCTAATAACTCACCACTTGGATACCTAAAACTACCTTCAGTGTGTATGTCATTCATGCCCAGCTACAGATTATTGTCATATTATAAAGCTATTGTTCACAAAGCCTGGTTCTCTTCTGCGTTTTGTGGTGAAGCCATCTGACCTCCTGCCTTGGAGTAAGTGTAATTTGCCTTATTATTTTTTGTTTGGCCATTCATTTGCGTCCAACTCTCTGTGCCCCTATGTACCGCAGCACTCCAGATATATTGCTTAGTCACTTACTCTCTGAGCTCCATCAAGTTTATTTTCATTGCTTCAGTTAACTCATCTGTCCATCTCCACCTCTTCTTGTGCCTTCAAACTTTTCCAGCATCAGAGTATTTTCTAGGGAATCCTGCCATCTCATAATATGGCCAAAATATTTGAGCTTCAGCCTCATGATCATACCTACTAGTGAAAACTTATTTATGGTCCAGTTCTCACATCCGCTACATCTTGGAATATCACAGTTTGAACTATGCAGACATTATTTTGGTTTAATATATTTACTTTTTACTAGCTTGTCCATTGAAAATACAGAGTATACTATATCTTGTCTGACTCTGAATTAAAATCCTATAAAACAGAAGCACTTACCTGGACCCCCTCTAATGAAGATATATAGTATGCTAGAAACATTCACTTATATTAAGATGAATCCTTGTCTGATCATAATCAGAAGCACTTACCTGGATCCCCTTTCAGTTAATTTGTCCCATCTTTACCATCTCTTTCATTGAGATCTGGAAGACCTTGAACCACAGAGAAGGTTGTTGGTGTATCAGATTCAGCCTGGGAGAAAAACACCAAAAACCTTGCTGAAATTATGGGGATTCTCTATAAATTTGGAGCCGTGCCTGACTGGGTAAACCTAGAAAGGAAATCACAAATTATATGTATAATTGCTTTATCTACTAAACACTTCAAGGTACGTAATACTGATGTCCTTCAGTAACCAGCTTTTCTCTGGAGGACTTCAGAGTACTTGCATCTATCCAAAATCTTCCTCAACTCTATATCTACAAAGTGCATAAGCTGCAGATGTTCAATGGACAAGCACACAACCTCAGTTATTTATATTGGAGGATATTGATTTCTTGGCGATATCTTGACATACTTTGATCCACTCTAAGTAAATCAACAGTGGCTTTGTTGTTTTGGAGTGTGTGGAGAATAATTAACTATCTAATACATTTTCATTATAATTCAAAACAAAACAGATATGAACAAAATAGTATACGTTTAGTAAACATCACTGGCATAATCTATAAAAAACTTACAACATAAAAATTTTGGTTAGTGATATTAACTTTTCTATATTCCTGCTTTGTTGATCCTGTGTAAAATGAGCATGGTCAGTTACAAAGAATAGTTCCAAATTCAATTTTCTTCTTAAATGCAATTTTTGGATAGTTTCCCCTAATTACAGTATTGTAAACCAGACAATAATTGCACCTAAGATGAATCTGCAGAGACATTCTATTAAAAAAGCACAAAGAAAACAGTTATTGTACCCAGTTGCATACAGCAAATAGAGTGTACACGTCCCCACAGGGGGCGTTTACAAACACTGGGAGCGCTGGCAAATCTAGGTAGATGTAAATAGTTATATACCCAACATAATGATTGGAAGAAATGAGTGCCAAAGTAAGGCCTGAATAGCCAACTTAAAATATGTACGTACTCCCACTTATATGTGATATACTCAATATGATAATAGGGAGCACATAAATAAGGCTTATCTCAAAGTTCTGTGGTAAAGAGTGTCCAGTCATGTAGATTCTATGAGCATCTACAAATCTGCTAGGACCTCTGTGTCTAATTCTTGTACTGTATTATTGTCCAGATACTGCAGTAGGTATGCTGCCCTCTACATGAGCATTGTTCACCAAGTGCTCTCAACAAAAATTCAAAACAGGGAAGAAAAGAGGGAGGGAGAAGCGCACCACCTCCTAGTGCAAATAAATGGTATAATCCTTGGTAAAAGTCAATAACGAGTGGAAGAAGGTAAAAAACTCACATCTGGTGACCTCAGCACATGAGGTATGCATGGCACATCAGGGGGACTCTCTCCTCAGATCATCACAATCTGGGTAATCCTTACGTCTGGGTGAGTCTCCAATGATCCGTTGTCAATCAGAAAGCTCCTATTCTTAGAAGCGGAAAGGATGGGATCCACGCAAATATCATATATGTGGGTGTGTTAGGTCTGCAACCTCCACATGTAGTGTCCCAGTTGGAAAAGTATATTGCAGCTATACTACCAAAAATGACTCATACCTGTACTGGTAGGTAATCGTTGAAGATGTCTTTATTAAAAAGTAGTATATATATATTGATTACATAGATATCAAAAACTAGTAGTACTGTTGCAGGTCTGACATAAATGTCTAAATGAGACCTGTCCAGAAAGACTGACAATTGCAGTAAAGTAGTAATAGTACACACTAAAACACCAAAAAAAAGATAGGTAATATAATACTATTAAAAAAAAAGCATATATATATATATATGACCAACATAAGCAAATATATGTGCAACCAAACATGTTTCATCCAATTTTGAACTTATTCACTGTTTAATAGGTGAGGCACAAGGAGTGGTACCTGTTTAAATACCCCCCCTGGACACTTTTGGCGCCAGATATTGAAACCGGAAGTGATTACATGTCACTTCCGGGTCACAGGATTTCACTTCTGGTTCAAATGGTTCCCTGCGTCATGTGACTCTTTCATGGCAGTCACATGACCTTAGTAAACATTGCATTGCCTGCATGTCCCTCCCCTTTCCCTGGAAGTAAACAACCTCCATAAATTATAATATATGATACCTTTATCTTTAGAGAAAGGTATTCTCACAAATAGAGAGTTATCTTTCTTAGACACCACATTTCCAAAAATTGCTATCTTTTATCCCCTCCCAAAAGTCCACAAAAACACTCTGAACCCTCCAGGAAGACCGATCATTTCTGGTATAGGCTCCTTAACTGAGAAATTGTCTCAATATACTGATTTTTTCTTTAAACCCATGGTCTTGAATCTCAGATCTTATGTTAGGGATACTCCACATCTGTTGGGCATATTGGGTGACCACAAATGGAATCCATCCCACAAGATCTGGGTATTGCTGCTATCAATTACTTTTTTTTTTTTTAAATCTTTTTTATTAAAGACAAGGTTGCAACAGTACAATATAGGATAGCGGGTCATCAAGGACACATACAATATGTATTTTGCCCGGTCTAAAACAAAGGTTATTAATTCCCATAGTGTATCAATAAACTGTCAAATAATGCTAAACTATACATAAATAAAAGTTTGTGACCTTTTTTTTCTTGTCTTCTTTTTTTTTTTTTTTTCTGTTCCAAATAACTTTTATTGCAAATAACCGGTTAATATATTAACACAGATCGTTCATCAATAATATATCCATAAGATAGGTACTGTTTTTTAACAAAAGTAAGATGTATACAAGTTAATAACATTTTAACTGTAATTATTGCAGTTTTTTAATCTATCTAATTATTTTTCCCTCTATTCAAACTACTTACGTATTAGAGCACGATCTAATATACCTATAATCTTATAGAGATCCTTTTGAAGAGGGGAAGAAGAGAATAGAGAAAAGAAAAACAAAAGGGAGGTATGGAAGAGAAGGTGCTAAGGAGAGGTAGAATTTGTTTAAGCGTTGTTCCTCATAAGATCAGCCCAAATTGTATGATTATGTCCCTGCATATTTACCACCCAATCTTGAGGATCCATGGGTCCCAACATGAGGCCCATTTCTTGTATGACCGATCCAATTCAGCCGAGATAACGCTCATGTCATATATGAATTTAAGTCTGTTTAGAACTACGCTATATGTAGGTACCTCTTATTTCCAGGCCTTAGCTATCGTAATTCGAGTTGCTAAAAATATTTGATGTGATAGGAGTTGAGCCTGTTTACTTAGGCCTTCTATGGGCAGGCCTAATAGGGCCTCCATCGTTTTTTGGGGAATCTGGCATCCCCATAGTTTCTCTAAGATTTCATAAGATTTCAGCCAAATATGGGCAATTTTGGGACATTCCCATAGAACATGCTTAAGGGTGCCCATGTCCAGACATCCCCTAAAACACTTTCCATCTAGCGAGGGATTGGAGATTTTTAGCCTTATTGGCGTTAAATACCATCTCATAGTAGTCTTATAACTATTTTCCCTTAGAATTATGTTCAATGAGGAACTTGTGGCTTGTTTGTGTATCCTACTCCATTGTATATCAGTTAGTTCCATGTCAAGTTCTGACTCCCACGAATGTTGGTGATGCAATCTGAGTGGCGTTGACTGCTCAATTAGGTAATTGTAGATTATAGAAATGTTCCGTTTACCATTCGCATTGTCTAGACAGCATTTCTCAAACGGAGTGATCTTAGCATTGGCATTCAATTTAGCTACTTTGGATACATTGGCGTGCACCTGAGCAAGATTAAACCATTCTCTTATTGGTAGATTATGCACTTCTCTGAAAGTATCTACTGACCATTGCTGGGTCTTTCTCAACATATCGGCAACCAATGTAAATTTATTTTTTATCCACCACTCAAACTGCAATAGCCTATCCGTTAATACTGTATTTTGGTGTATCCACAATGGGGTAAGCCATGATCCTTTTTCTATCAGCTGTGTTCTCTTATTCGTCTGAGTCAGAACTGCAATGGATTCGATAATACAATTGGTCAAAGAGATATTACCCAATTTAGAGTGCATACTAAGCCAACCTACCTGATGGATGTGTAAGCCTCTGTCCTCAAAAATATTTTTTTCTATCTCTACCCATATTGGCAGCTGTTCTTTGCCATACCACTTGGTAATTTGGGCCAGTCTTTTTTGAGCTATACAATCATGTTGAACCATCCCAGTCTAAATTAATTGTAGATTCAATTCGTTTTATACTGTACCGCAATTACTTTATGTTTAAAAGAGACTTTGATCTGTAAAAAAAACAGGGACAGCTCTGGGGATGAGATTTGCTTTATATATGGGGATGTGGGAAGATCTCTATATTTGGGAGAACAACCCATTTGCCAAGCATATCATTCTGGGGTACAGATTAGTGATGTCCCGGATAGTTTGCCCGCAGACTATTTGCGGCGATTTTGGTTCTTTAGCTCTCGCATCAGACGGCGAACACATGCGCTTTTCGGTCCGCCACCTATTCTTTATCATTGCGGAAACTTTGACCCTGCACCTCACAGTCAGCAGACACATTCCAGCCAATCAGCAGCATACACTCCCTTCCAGAGCCTTCCATCTGAAGGACAGCCTACATTTTAGAATCATTCTGAAGCTGCATTCATAGTAAGAGGACAGATAGTGTAGCTGCTGGAGATTTAATATGGAAATAGATAGACAGGCTGTGTATTTAGCTTCCACTACAGACCTGAAGGACTCATCTGATATCTGCTGCAAGGACAGCAACCCAAAAAGCCCTTTTTTAGGGCTAGAACATCATTTATTTTATTTTATAATTTTTTTCTGTGTAATCTAATTGCATATGCCTGCCTGCCAGCATATGTGTGTGACAGGCTAACACCTAACAGCTTATATTGTGCTTATTTTCACTACTCATACCTGGAGCTGTACCATACATTGAAAAAAAACAATTTTTTCCTGTAATCTAATTTCAGTTGCCGGCCTGTGTCAGGCTCACAGCTTATATTGTGCTCAGTGAAATAAAACAACACTTTTTTGACTGTAATAAATTGAATAGCAATTGCCTGCCTACAGGCGTGTGTGTGAAGCCTATTGCATCTACTCTGCCAACTTTTGCCAGTGCACAGTGATACATCATATCTGGTGCAACCGTAGTGTACAGTGACATAAAACAACACTTTTTTTACTGTAATCGATTGAATATCAGTTGCCTGCCTACAGGCGTGCGTGGGAGGCCTACAGCGCCTACTCTGCCAACTTTTTCCAGTGCACAGTGACACTCATATCTGGTGCAACCTAGTGTACAGTGAAATAAAAGAACCCTTTTTTTACTGTAATCGATTGAATATCAGTTGCCTGCCTACAGGCGTGTGTGTGAGGCCTACAGCGCCTACTCTGCCAACTTTTGCCAGTGCACAGTGACACTCATATCTGGTGCAACCTAGTGTACAGTGAAATAAAAGAACCCTTTTTTTACTGTAATCAATTGAATATCAGTTGCCTGCCTACAGGCGTGTGTGTGAGGCCTACAGCGCCTACTCTGCCAACTTTTGCCAGTGCACAGTGACACTCATATCTGGTGCAACCTAGTGTACAGTGAAATAAAAGAACCCTTTTTTTTCTGTAATCGATTGAATATCAGTTGCCTGCCTACAGGCGTGTGTGTGTGATCAAACGCCTTTTCAATGTCAAAAGCCATAAGACAGGCTTGAATTTTAGAGGCTTTGGTGTGGTACATTAGGTTCATGACTTTTCTAATGTTGTCTCCCGCTTGCCTGTGGGAGACAAAGCCTACTTGATCATTATGTATTAACTTAGGCAAGAAGGATGACATTCTATCCCCTATTATTTTTGACAGGATCTTTGTATCACAATTTAGTAATGATATTGGCCTGTAGCTTTTTAATTCAAGGGCATCTCGACCCTCCTTAGGGAATAGAGCGATATCTGTCCTGTTCAGCTCTGCTGGTGTTTGCTTGCCTTCTAGAACTCTGTTAGAGTGACCAAGTGCGGCCCTAATATGTCTATAAATTTTTTTAAATATAAATTGGTGTACCCGTCAGGGCCTGGTGACTTACAAGGTTTGAGGTTCTGGACTGCTCTTCTCACTTCATCTAGGGTCACTTTGGCATTTAAAGTCTCTAAGTCATTTTCTTCTATTAAGGGGAGATCACAGGAATTAAGAAATCCCCTCATTTTGTGTAAATCTATGTGTTTTGTTGCCGTATAAAGGGTATTGTAAAGTTTTGTAAAAATCTTCTGGATCTTATTTGGGTTCGTTGTTTTTTCTCCCTTCGAGGTCTTAATTTGAAGTATCCTATTTTGTGTTGTTTATGTTTGTAGTTTCCTGGCTAGTAATGGGCCAGGTTTATTGGCTTTATTGAATCCGATAGGAATAAATAGTACAACTGAACACACCACTCCTATCTGGTGGCACCTTAGATTGCACGCGCAGTGCCCCATATTTGAAGTGGGAGGACCGACCAAGCATCTTTTTCCATCTCCCTGTTCCAAAAATCCATGCCATATACACGTCCCCTAATAGTGGACGTAACAGGGATTAAACCGATAGGAATAGTACTACTTAACAGTACACACCTTATAATAACGCAGAAAGAGGCAACGCAGAGAGAGGATTTTGAAGAAGAGGAGTCAGAGGAGGAAGGTGGCTTTGAGGATGTGGAAGACCAAACACAACAGGCATCCCAGGGGGCTTGTTGTCATCTCTCGGGGACCCTTGGTGGCTGGTTGGAGGAAGAGACCTTCAATGACATCAGTGAGGACAAGGAACGGGACATAGCTAGCTTGGTTTCCAACCTTGTGCAAATGGGGAGTTTGCGGTTGTGCAAAGGGACTGTTTGCGGTTGTTTGCGGTGCATTAAACGGGGAGATTGGTCTGTTACTGTGAAGCGGGAGTAACCCTTACACTACCTGATCGATACAACATCACACCTGATGTTTTAAAGCATGTTATTCCAAACAATTTAGGAATGTTAGGTGATTTATGTTTTTATGGCTTAAAACCAGACTCTGCATCAACTATGTAATTTTCCGTGGGAGTTTTGCCATGGATCCCCCTCCGGCATGCTACAGTCCAGGTGTTAGTCCCCTTGAAACAACTTTGCCATCACTATTGTGGCCAGAAAGAGTCCCTGTGGGTTTTGAAATTCGCCTGCCCATTGAAGTCTATGGCGGTTCGCCAGGTTCGCCCGTTCGCGAACATTTGATGGAAGTACGCGTCCGCTGTTCACGAACCGAAAATTTGATGTTCGTGACATCACTATTCCTCACCCGATACAACACGGCGGCAAAATCTATTAGTATTATTATTTCAGAATACTGGTCCATCCTTTTGCAAGATGAAGTTCTGACTGACATTTTACCAAAGAAACCTACCATCAAAAAGCCATAACCTTAAACAATGTCTAGCACGTAGTGAACTAAGAAACCTTAAAGTATACAAAAATAGGAACAATTGGTTGAAATCCCTTACAGGCAGGCTGAAGTATGGAGCCAAAAACGGCACTACCTGTAAACATCTTAAAACACACCCTAGACATACAGTGGTTTCCCCCCGTAGGAAGAAAAACTTTACAATTAAAAAGCTCACCAATTGTAAAAGTGACTATGTGGTTTATGTGAGGCTGTTATGGCCAAACCTACCCAGCAGATATACCAAGTTCTTTATATCGCTTCACCAAGACAGGTGATATCTCTTAAAATGTCCTTACTATTTATGTAGTATTTAAAAATAATATGAACGTCTGCCCAGTACTATAAAAATCAGGAACTGCTTTAATTGTTGTCGTAATTCATAACAGGTTCAATAGATGTAAATTTAAACTTGAGCTGACAACACTCTGCAACAGTCTGTGTGTCTTCTGGACTTTGTATAAACCACAATTGACAAGGCCTCATCTGCATGGCCTCACAACATCGACTTAAATCATATAGTTAAATTACCTCCCTTTTCTTTAGAAGCGAATGTTTTTAGGATGTCACCTTCCCTTTCGTTGGGAACATATCTCTTCCAGATATGTCACCTTCCCTTTAATTTAAGAACATATATCTTCTTTAAGACATTCACCAAAGCAGTATCTCCATTACATCTCTCTCCATATAACTGAAACTCTCAACTGCCAACTGCTCTCTGACAGTTACAGACCGACAACACCACATTCCAAAATATTTAACACTTAATGAACCAAACATGCAGCATACAGACTCACACAACATAAGTGAATCACACATAGGCAATCAACATAACATACAGTAATAAACATAACATAATGTAACACATCATAACATAACATACAGTAATTAACATACATGTGGCAATCAACTTAATATAACATTAAATAGCTAAAAAAAAATACTTAGTCCAGTTCCACACTACCGGATTACATGAGTCCCAAGAACTGGTGGTCAAGAGGATCATGACACATGCACATGCCTGAAGCAATATGTAGGACACACTAAGAGAACTTTAAAAACAAGGTTCAGGGAAAACATTTATAATGTTTCAAAAGGCATGTTAAAAATGACTTATCAGCCCATGTGACCCGTAAACAAGAATTGGCAGTGTCACCAACCAGGCTGTAGAACAGATTAAGATGAACAATAGAGGGGGCAACAGACTCCTGAAGCTAAGACACATGGAAACCAAGTGGATTCATACTCTGGGGACACTAGAACCCCATGGCTTAGACAAAGGTATACTATAATATAACAAGTCTCCCCCCCCCCCATTAATCATTAATTATTTATTATTCATCTACCTTCCTACATTTTTCATTTTATAGGTTTAATGTATTGTGTATTGCCATTATGTCACTTCTATACTTGGCTCTATTATACATTTTTTTAAGAAGGTTCTGAGCATTTTGGTTCCCTTTGGATTAGTTCCCCTACACCTTCAAGTACTTGTACACTGAAACCTCTCCCACTGTGTTCACACATATCTGTTGTACCCCAATTTGATATGTTTTTAGGTATTTACATATAATTGTATTTAGAAGTAGGTTATTGGGTATGTTACAGGCGTCCGTGTGTGGGCACATGAATGGGAATTATTTATATGGCCTATAGACGTTCACATATTTTACAGAGATTCCTTTTGCATGTATAGAGTATGTGATCATATATGTGGGATTATTTCAAGGACAGGTAGGCTTCATTCCAATCATTGCATTATTTTCACACATTTTGACACAGGAGCTATTTTTTGTGCCATATTTCATGCAGGCATATACCGTAGTGGTCCGAATATAAGCCGCACCTTTTTTGTAATTTTTGGGTTTGCGAGTTACGGGTGTGGCTTATATTCGCGAATGTAAAATTACTGCCGATTTTCTCAATTGCAAGTTAAGGGTGTCAATTTGCGTGCTTGAGACTGTGGTATTGTAGCAATTAAATAGCGATATCCTGTTTTAGTGATTCTAACATCCTGTAAGGCCTGTAACCTGCAAAAAAAGTTACAGTACTAAATAGAAAGTCTGTTTCTTGCAATGGCTGATCACTTGGAGAGAGTCTTTTTCTCTCCAATTTTAAGGGGGAGGCTTATATTTGAGTACTATCTTTTTTTGATTTTTCCCCCCTGAATTTTACAGGTTAGTAATACACTGTAATAAATTTAATTATTAATACATTGGATTTAAAAAATTAAATTAAGCATACATTGTAATAATGTATAAACATGTATAAACATAATCTAGTGATCAGAATTGTATATTCCAACAACACATGATGATAGATTCTGAAACAAATTATATTCCATTTTGTGATATGAACAAATCAGCTAATAAATAGAATTGGTTAATTAGGCTTTCTCAATATCTGTTTAGTAATTCTAGTACTTTTGTAAAAATAAAAAAAAGCATTGTTATGTAAGAGGTTATTTATTTATATTATTATTTGTTTTTGTTTTCAAATTAATACTATTATTTAAATGTAATAAGTAAGTGTGTCATGGAAGGTCATGGAATGGAAAAATCTTTAAAAAAAATCATATTTCAAATATATATTTTTACACAAAATAAATATTGAACAAATACTTGAGATATGCAACATTTATTTTTGCACACAAAGCACAAACATACATATTACACAAGCTACTTGCTCGTCAACAATGAGAAGAGTAAAATTTTAAGCCTGGTAATGCTATTTGCCACCCAATGTGAGCACCTTCGGAGCTCACAGCGTGCCACACGCTGATCGCCTTTGGCCTTCATTGCAAGTCTCTTCCCCTGTCTACTGCCTCCCTTATGTCTCCTTTCCCCCCTCCTCTCCCTCCCATGTGTCTCCTTTCCACCCCTCTCTCTCCCTTGTTTTTCATTTATCCCCTCCTCTCCCTGCATTGTGTCTCATTTCCACCCTTCTCTCCCTCCCTTATGTCTCATTTCCCCCCTCTCCCTCCTTTGTGTCTTATTCCCATCTCCCTCCCTTGTGTCTCATTTTCCCCATCCCTTGTGTCTCCTTTCCACCCTCCTCTCCCTCCCTTGTGTCTCCTTTTCCCCTCCTCTCCCTCCCTTATCTCCTTTCCCTCCTCTCCCTCCCTTGTGCCACCTTCCCCCTCCTCTCCCTCCCTTGTGTCTCATTTTCCCCATCCCTTGTGTCTCCTTTACACCCTCCTCTCCCTCCCTTGTGTCTCCTTTCCCCCTCCTCTCCCTCCCTTAGGTCTCCTTTCCCTCCTCTCCCTCCCTTGTGTCACCTTCCCCCTCCTCTCCCTCCCTTGTGTCTCCTTTCCCCTCCTCCTCTGCCGCCTTGTGTGTCATTCCACCCCCTTCTCCCTCCCTTGTGTCTCATTTCCCCCCTCCTCTCCCACCCTTGTGTCTCCTTTTCCCCAATCCTGTGTCCCTCCCCCCTCCCTTCCCTGTGTCTCTTTCCCTCCTCCCCTGTGTCTCTTCCCCCCTCTCCCTCCCTCACTGTGTTTCTCCCCCTCCCTCTCCCATGTCTCGTCCCACCCACTCCCTCCCCTGTATCTCTGTCCATCCTCCCATGTGTCTCTTCCCCCTCTCCCATCCCCTGTGTCTCTTACCCCTCCCTCCCTTGTGTCTCTCCCCCTGCCTCCCCTGTGTCTCATTCCACCCTCCCTCCCCTGTGTCTCTTCCCCCACCCCTGTCTTTCCTACCCCTGTCTTTTTACCCCTCTACTCTCTCCCAAGTGTCTGTCCCCCCCTCCATCCCCTGTGTCTCTTCCCCCCCTCTCCCTCCCCTTTTTCTCTTCCCCCTTCTCCCTCCCCTGTGTCTCTTTCTCCCTCTCCCTCCCCTGTGTCTCTTTCCCCCCTCTTTCCCCTTATCCTCTTCTTCTTCCCTTTCCCTCCTTAACCTTCTCCTCCGTATCCCCTTATCCTCCTACCTCCTTAACCTCATCCTCCTCCTCCCTCCTTATCCTCCTCCTCTCTTTCCTTTCATCCTTCTCCTCTCTCCTTAACCTCCTCCTCTCTTTCCCCCTCTTCAATTACCCCCTCCACTCCATCCAATTAACTCCCTTTCCCCTCTCTGTTACTTTAATCAGATGAGCCCCTGCTGTTCTCTCCCCCCTGCAGCGCATCTTGTGGCTGTGTCCAGAACCGGCATATGCTAATGACGTGACACCCATGTGATGTCACGTCATTAGCATATGCCGGTTCCGACACAGCCAGAAGCTGGCGTTGCATGGAGGAGAGAGCAGCAGGAGCACATCTGATTAAAGTAAGAGAGGTGAAACAGAGATAATTGGAGAGGGGGAAAGAGAGCAGGAGGATAAGGAGGGAGGAGGAGGATGAGGGGAAGGAGGGAGGAGAAACAGTGGGCTTGCAGCTGGGGGTGATACGAGCCCTGGGGTCTTTGCGATGAGCGCCTCTGGCGCTCATTGTAAGCCCTGCAATGAGCGCCTTTGGTGCTCATTGCAACACCCATTGGGGCAATTTCCAATACAATAAAGATATATGTGTTTTCTCTACGTTGTCTACAATTAGGAAAATTCACATGTGGTTAGGTATTTACTGTTGCAATTCCCATCATTCCACTGTCCAGTAGCAAGCAGGATCACACAGTCCTCTATGCCTTTCTGATTATTTGGCTCTCCAGTATTCCAGTTAGAATAACTAATTGATGCACCATTTAGGTATCTAAAACTACCTTCTGTTTGTATGTCATTTATACCCAGCCACAGATTCTTGTCGTTTTGTAAAACTAGTATTAGCAAGGCTTGGTTCTCTTCCACATTTCGAGGTGAAGCCATCTGACCACCAGCATTGGAGCAACTGGATTTTGCCTCATTATAACTCACTTCTTTTCCATTTGTAACAAAAAGTTTTGCCCCAGCACTAACTCCCCTGGAAAAGAGGAAAGTTGAAAGAAATAAAACATTATAAATTACTGAAAACGGAAATTATTTTTCATGACCACAGACCACTTTTTTTTAGTTTACTTTCTACCCACTGGTAGTTGGGCTTGTAAAGATTATTTACCCTTGTATCACCATGCTATTAGGTTTCATCTCCACTAATTAAGCACACTTTGACAACTAATGTATATGGGCCATACAACCCTAACATAGTATATTAGTTTGCATATATATATATATATATATATATATATATATATATATATATATATATATATATATATATGTGTGTGTGTGTGTGTGTGCGTGTGAAAACACAGACACACATATATGTGTATAATATGTACAATGCCAGTCACCTTTTTTCTGTGCTGCCATGTTGGACTGCAGACTGGACAGCTGACCTTCCAGAGAAGCCACTTGCCTTTTTAGAACTTCAATTGCTAAATAAAGAAAGGGTATTGTCAATATTATATACACTTGTTACATTATTTTGTTTTAATTCAATTAGAATGTATTAGGATATGTAAATTAAGTCATTATAGGTATTCAGTTTCACCCTATAACAACTAGAAACATATCTACCTGAAACTGCACTGTCTCCCTTATCCCCTTTTCGACCTTGACCTGTTTGCCCACGTGGTCCAGTTAATCCTGGTGGTCCTGGGAAAGGAAGGAGGTGAACTTTTTAATATTTTCATAAAACTATTAGGCTAATTGCATGGGAAATGTGAGAGTTTTGATGATCATACCATCCATTGAATTTAAAATGTTTATGTCCATTTGTGATTTAATTTCCAAATCATTATATATATTAAGAAAATAAAACTACTAATGTACACAGTGCTTGTTATACTAGCATACTTTTTTGCATGCATTTTCCTTACTGAAAGTAAAAGTATCAAGATTTTCTCCCTACTTGCCACCATATGTTCTTGAAGATGCAGTTACATAAATTACATTTCAGGAAGATCTGGTCCAGATTTTACCTGCACCAAATCCATTCCAGGGATTGCATGGATCTGGTCTGATAAATATGTTTTGCCAGAACCAGGAAGTTCAACTATTTTCTTAAATATGCCCATGACAACTGCCCTTGGCTTGTTTTCTGGCTAACCTGACTATATGGTTCCCCTGACATCAACTTTTCCTCCTGTACCCTGCTGCTCTTCTAGTAGCCCTGACCCTCTGTCTGTTTTTCTTGCTGATTTTGTGCTGACTGCTTCTGACCACTTGCACTGTTCTGACCACTGTCTTGCCTCTGGTACCATCTCTGTTGTGTTGTGCTATGACTTCCCTGCCATTGGATTCAACTTGCACCTGGCCTTGTCACTGATCTTTTCAGTAAAGAAATCACTTGAAGATCTTGAATGATCAAAAAAAATCTCAATAGTTACCTGCAACTCCTTGATCTCCTTGATTTCCTTTAGGTCCGGCTTTTCCCGGAGGTCCAGCAATACCTCTGATGCCTGGGGTTCCAGGTGCACCAGGGGGACCTTTAATGAAGATATACAGTATGCTAGAAATATTCACTTATATTATGCTGAACCCTTGTCTGATCATAATCGGAAGCACTTACCTGGATCTCCTTTCAGTCCATTTGTCCCATCTCTACCATCTCTTCCATTGAGACCTGGAGGACATTGTACCACAGAGCACGTTGTTGGAGTATCTGATACAGCCTGGGAGAGTAACACCAAAAACATTGCTGATATGATGGGAATTCTCTTTAAATTTGGAGCCATGTCTGACTGGTTTGACCGAGAAAGGAATTCACAGATTGTATATATAATTGCTTTATCTACTAAACACTCCAAGGTACATAATTTTGATGTTGTTCAATAACCAGCTTTTCTTTGGATAACTTCAGAGTACTTTCAGAATCTTCCTCACCTCTATATCTAGAAACTGCACAAGCTGCAGCTGTTCAATGTTATAGACAAGCACACAACTTCTATTATTTATATGATATTTCTTGGCAATATCTTGATGTACTTTGACACTCTAAGTAAAGTCAACAGTGACCTTTATTAGAAAGGATGTTTATTGTGAAATCAGCTGTTTGGTACATTTTAAGTTACTTAATTTTAAGTTACTCAATGGATAAGTGTAGTTATCTATCTATTCATCTTGTTAATTTGAGATTAAAATCTATTATTACAACATTCAGTTCTATTCCACATTTCATGGTGAAGCCATTTGACCTCCAGCCCTGGAGCAAGTGGAGTTGGCATCATAATACTTGGGTTCGATTCCATCCTTGGAGACATTTGTGATACTTTGGTGGGAGAAGTAAATTCATACTTTTAAGGAGAACCCTTCTATTTATACAGTAGATGCAAGCTACCTGTGTGTTCTCTTTCAGCCCTTCGTTTACTGAAAGATATGCTAAGCATATACACTCAGACTCAGAAGTCAAATGAAATGGAAACATATATGCAAAGAGAGCTGTCAGAAATTATTATTTTCATGACTTACAAAGCACCTAAATGTTAGTAACATAGTTAAAAAAAATGTGCTTTGATAAAATACTCAAATCACAAGTTACCTTTTAACAACAATTCACATGTTATGTGTGTTAAAGTCGGGCTTTTTTTAAAATATACACCACCATAATAATATGTGTCTCTGATATAATAATTTGTAAAAAGTGTGCTAGTTTCTTTTTGGACTAGCAATAAGCCTGTATCCCTGTCTTATCATTAATTATCCAATTGTATATGCTATTTAAAAATGTAATTTGTTTCTGGCAGAATGGTGTCATTATAAGTATTTCTCTAGCAAACAAATAAATACAATTAAACATCATATATACATATCACAATATATCCATGGTTACTCCTAATTAGTTTGACAATTTATTTATGAATGTTTATATTTGTTCTTCTGTGCCCTCTACTCTTTTTTTTTCCATCTTATTCTTATCTCACCCTATAAAAATGCATGAAAGTTGCATCTGTTATCTTAACTTTGTCTATGAAATTCAACTTTTTATTGTACATTGTTCTGTTTTTGTTTGTTTTTATATTGTCTTCAATAAATCCGATAAAATAACAATTTGTTTGTCCAATAAAAAAGAGATTAATTTATATTGCAAAATGTAAAGATTTTTTATTCTTCATAAAATATTACTGAACACCCACAACTACTTTAATCTGGAGAATATGCATATAAGACAGGAATATACAGCAGAAGACAGACCATGGTTTTAGTGAAAATACATTGAGTGAAGGGAACATTTTTAACAAAGGAACTAGCCCTTTTTTCTAGTAAGATCTACATTAGATAAAAAAAATTACCATGAACTTGAACAATGTTTTAAACATAACAATAAGTTTTCTTTGCTGGAAAAATAATGGTCTGTTATGCAGTAAAATGACTACTTGACAATATGTTGTGTTGTTTTTTCTTACTCTGCCTTGACATGTGTAGGAAGCACATATTCAAACAGTCCTAGGGATGTATGGACAGCAACAATGTTCAGCCTTTCTTACCTTTTGATTAAACATAAATAATATCAAAAACACATGTAGTGGCTTCTCCTTGAGTCTTTGTTTACGCTTCTTCTTAATTCACTGGTACGAAAAAGTGGACCAGACCAACACATTGTTTTTATCTGATTCATGTTATTATTATTGATTTTGTACTATTTTTTTTAGATGTAAAAAACTTATTTTTAAAGCAAAAAAATGTAATGTAGAAAACATGATTTTTCAAAGACATTATAGAAAGTTCTGGCCTACAGTGGACCCTTAAAAAAATGTAATATATATTTTAAAGTGGAGCATAAATTTTTCATGAATATACATTTTTCAATAAATTACATTTCAATATAAATACTTATGTTTTTTAATAATTTCTACAATGTTATAGGTAGCCGTCATCTCTTCTTTCAGTTACTCCTGCCACACCCTAAGTGCAGAGCATTACATATTGGGAGAGGACACTATCCTGCAGTACCATAGTGTATAATGTTTACTTAAGGATAAGGACTCTTCAAGGAACAAGAGCAAACAGCAAGGGGAAGGAAACGGTCATAGAGACAAGCATGAATACGTACAGTGGAGCAGAAAATTACTTTTAAATGTAAGTAATTACAGATTGACATTGAATCATATTATATCAAAAGGAATTTAATAAGATGATACTTTACTATGATTTCAAGATGTGCCAACCTTGCAACAGTCCTATTAGTGATGCAACATTCAATCAAAATTCACATATTGTTATGCATTTACTACTGCAAGTGCCATCATTCCATTCTTCAGTTGTGAGCATTATCACACAGTCCTCAAACTCTTGGTAATCATTAGGTTCTCCAGTTTTCCAGTTAGAATAACCTATTAACTTACCACTTGGATACATAAAATTACCTTCAGTATGTATGTAATTTAAACCCAGTCACAGATTCTTATCAAACTGTAAAGCTATTGTTCTAAACGCTTGGTTCTCTATCGCATTTTGTGGTGAAGCCATCTTCCTTGGAGCAGGAGAAATGTGCCTCATTATAGGAGGCCCATATTCCATTTGTAACAAAGATTTTTCTCCCCGCTTTAACACCCCTCGAGAAAAGTAAACCTGAAAGATAAAAAATCATACTATTTACAAAGTTCATGACTGCTATGTTAAAGTACAATTGACACCAAATCATTTTTAAAGAGCATTAATGGTCCATTACTCAAATCCTACAATACTGTAAATTTTCATTCAATATATTTAATTAATATGTTTGTAAGTAGTATTAAAACATCTATGTATAAATTGTGCTAGATACTGTATTATTTTTTAAATAGAAATATACATTACAATCTAATATGCATAATAGAATATCTAGCCTGTTATCATTCAGTTAAGTTCCATCACTGACTCTATCCAAGTACACAAATTAGCAACACGTATAGTAAAGTTTAATGAAAAAATAACACCCACTTGCACTTGGGGTGACTGTGCCCCATTAAATGTTCATGTTACCCAGAATGCTTTGATTCAACTTACAACACAGTATCATATTCTAAAAAAACAACTCAGTTAAATAGAGCAACCATAAGTATTGTTATAAATATTTTTTATACTAACTTGATGAAAAGTAACATCACTGTTTATTCATAATCAGTTTCACAATTATTTTTCATTCATACAACACATACAAAAATATACCGATCCACAGCTTCACTTTCACCCCTTTCTCCTTTCTGACCAGGGGCGGCTGGTGTATAGGGGCAAATGGGCAACCACCCTCCCTAAATGAATGCACTGACGTAATCCCCCATCACTTACTTAATTATATAATTTAAATAATAAAAAAATAAAAAAATGTTTTATTATGTTCAATATTCTGTTTTTTTTTTCCATAGCTGCTGCTGTCACTTTAGATCTCAAAAACCCTCTGTGCTGAAGTTAAACACACTGACTTATCACATCTAGCCCCCTGCTGGTGACTTGTCTAGTACTACAGATTAGGGTACATTTGAGAATTTAAAAAAAAAAAGTCACAATACTGCCTATGCCCAAACTGTGCTCTAACTGATAGAGCTGAGCCTGTCTGTCAAACGCAGCATCACCCAATCAGGATGGCTGGGAGGGAAAGGTCCTGTATCATACAGGGACTGCACCTCTCACAGTCCCCCCGGAAGTGAATACATTGGTGCAAACGCAAAAAAGTTTATTGGAAAAAAAACTCCCAGATCACAGTGCATGCAGGTAGAGGGAGCTGCTTGTAAAGCTTTAGTTTTCTCAATAATCTGGGGCTCTTATTGATTCTGACTACCCTGCTCCAAACACCAAGCTTGTGACCTGTCTGTCACCACCCTGGCCTATACCAGACAGGAGCACCTGCAGAGTTCAGGTGAGTCCATATCCCTCTCTGTGTCTTGCTGTTGTTGTTCTGTCCTTCAGTTGTGTCTGACTCTCAGTGACCACATGGATGCAGCACACCAGGTACATCTGTCTGTGTTTCTGGTTGTGCTTATCCATATAGTTTTCATGGCAAAAATACAGGAATAGGTGCCAGTTCCTACTCCAGTGGACTGCATTTTGTCTGACCTCTAAAATGTCCTGCCCATCTTGGGTGACCCTTCAGGATATAGCTCACAGCTTTATTGAGGTAACACGCCCCTTCATCATGACAAGGCAGCAATCCAGAAGGTGTCCTGTGTCTTCGTCTCTCTCTATGTCCATATGCATTAATAAGGAGATGTATACTTACTTTTGGGGGAGATCTCTTATTGTATGTGTAAGATATATACTGTATAATGTGTGTGCGTATATTTGTATATATATGTGTTTGTGTGTATATATATATATATATATATATATATATATATACAGTATATACAGTATATATATATATACAGATATATATTTATATATATTTATATGTGTGTGTGTGTGTGAAGGAGCAGAATTAGAAATGGATGCTAATTAACCACTCAAATGCAACTTAATATTAATTATGTAAAGGCAGCCTATAAACTGAATACATTTTTAAAAAATATTTTTTACAAACACATAGATTTATTCAAATTTATTTTTTAAAGATAATAATGTTTAAAATGTAGGGAGAAACAAAACAGTAGTGAGTCATGCAGAACCAACTTGGGGTGCAACTTTCTGGTTGTGGTCTGTTGTTGGTGAATTATCACCCTGTCCTTCTGTAGGTGCAAGATGTTCCTCCCACATGTTGTTCAGTCTCTGTTTGTTTAATTAATTTATTTGCTCATTTAACAAATTATTTATTTATACAGTTTTGCTCTCTGAGTATTCAGTGGGAAAAAAATATTTAATCCCCTCCGGATTTTAAAGGTTTCTCCACTGACAAAGAAAGGATCAGTCTATAATTTAAAAAAAAAAAAAAAAAAAAACAAGAAACACTCACTTAAAAAAAGTTATAAATTAATTTGCAGATCAATGAGGGAACTAAATATTTGACTTCTTAGTACTTGGCGGCAAAACCCCTGTTGGCAATTACAGAGGTCAGACGTTTCTTGTAGTTGGTCACCAGGTTTGCACACATGTCAGTAGGTATTTTGTCCCACTCCACTTTGTTGATCCTCTCCAAGACATTAAGGTTTTGAGGTTGATGTTTGGCAACTCGAACCTTCAGCTCCCTTCACAGATTTTATATGGGATTAAGGTCTGGAGACTGGCTAGGCCTCTCCAGGACCTTAAGGTGATTCTTCCTGAGCTACTCCTTTGTTGCCTTTGCTTTGTGTTTTGGGTCATTGTCATGCTGGAATAACCACCCACAAGCTATTTTCAATGACCTGGCTGAGGGAAGGAGGTTCTCACCCAAGATTTGACGGTACATGGCCCTGTCCATCGTCTCTTTGATGCGGTGCAGTTGTCCAGTCCCCTTAGCAGAAAAACACCCCCAAAGCATAATGTTTCCACCTCCACGTTTGACGGTGGGTATGGTGTTCTTGGGGTTGTAGGCAGCATTCCTCCTCCTCCAAACACAGCGAGTTGATGCCAAAGAGCTTGATTTTGGTCTCATCTGACCACAACACTTTCACGGAGTACTCCTCTGAATCCTTCAGATTTTCATTGGCAAACTTCAGACGGGCCTGTACATGTGCTTTCTTGAGCAGGGGGACCTTGAGTGCACTGCAGGATGTCAGTCCATCGTGGCGTAGTGTGCTACCACTTGTTTTCTTGGTGACTATGGTCCTAGCTGCCTTGATATAATTAATATGATCCTCCCATGTAGTTCTGGGCTGATTCCTAACCGTTCTCATGATCATTGAAACTCCACAAGGTGAGATCTTCCATGGAGCATCAGACCGAGGGAGATTGGCAGTTATTTCGTGTTTCTTCCATTTGCGAATAATCGCACCAACTGTTGTCACCTTCTCACCAAGCTGCTTGACGATGGTCTTGTAGCCCATTACAGCCTTGTGTAGGTCTACAATCTTGTCCCTAACATCCTTGGACAGCTCTTTGGTCTTGGCTATAATGGAGAGTTTGGAATCTGATTGATTGCTTTTGTGGACAGTTCTCTTTTATACAGGTATTTTTTATACCTTTCCCCCCACTGTATTTGCTGCTAGCATAGTATCTGCTTGTTTCATTATTGGCTCAGTTGTAAAATACCTGACCTAGGCTCAGAGTGATAGAAGACAAGGCATATACTCTATCTCTCTAACTTTCTATCTCCCTCTCTCTCAATCCATTCCTCTCTTTCTATACATTCCCCTCTCTGTATCCCTTCCTCTCTCTCTCTCTATCCCTCTCTCTCTCTTTCTATCCATCTCTTTAACTCTCTATCCACCTCTCTCACTATCCCCCCTCTCAATATCTATCCCTGTCTTTCTCTATGCGATCACTTTTGTGAGTGGAGACTGTGTCACTAGGCAGGGTCTATACATGTTGTGGTAAAATGTTGTGAATGGGAGGGGTTTATACTGTTGGGTTGAGTCATTGTAAGGGGATGGGCCAGGTCTCTTTTTTCCGCCCCACCAAGTTGGAAAGTCACCAGCTGCCACTGTTTCTGACCCATTGGTCCGGGTGGTCCATTTAATCATTGTGGTCCTGGGAAAAAAGGGAAGCATTACTTTAAATGTATATAATATTATTGTCTAGTTTAATGCATGAAAATGGTGACTGAGTACATCAGAGAGCTTTATCAACCAAATCAACCATGAAGCCATTTAGTGGCTGAACTACTTGTTAGTGTTAGGGCTATGAAAAACTCATACGTCATTTTTATACGTCAACATTTTACCAGAATTGTAGGAAAATAGAAATACTAATACATATCATACTCATCATCCCAACATATGTTTTTAAACATCTACATAGAATATACTTTTATTACTGAATATCAATCAGCAGACAGATAGAAATACCTGCAACTCGTTTGAATCCTTGAATTCCTTTAAGTCTGGCTTTTCCTGGAGGTCCAGCAATGCCTCAGATACCTGGGGGTCCAGCCATCCCAGGTGCATTTTTAATGAAAATATACTCTATATTGGAAACTATTACTAATACTATGGGGACAGCATGAATACATTGGATGGAGTAATAATTCAGAATGTATTACCTGGATCTTCTTTCAGTCCATTTGCCCCATCTCTGACATCTCTGCCATTAAGACCTGGAAGACCTTGTACTACAGAGCACATGGTTGGTGTATCTGACACAGCCTGGGAGAATAATACCAAAAAACAAATGCTGATATAAAGGGACCTCTCTGTAAATTTGGAGCAATGTCCGACTGGATCAACCTAGAAAGGAATTCACAAATTGTATCTATAATTTCTGTATCTAAACACTCCAAGATGTATTATACTGATATCCTTCCGTAGGGAGACCTTGTATCAAAGAGCATCTTGTAGATGTATCGGATAGAGTCTGGGAAAAAAACATGGAAAATTGTTGATATAATGAGGACTATTGGTAAATAGGGAACCATGCCTGAATAAACCTAGAAATAAATTTAAACCATTATCATTCAAGCTTTTAAACAAAACAAAAAATACTCACAGGCTTCAGTAGTCAGTTTTTAATTGGGGAATTTGAGATTATTTACTGTCAGAAATCTTCCTTCTTTCTGCATCAACATAGAGATCAGACTGCAGCAGTTCCATGTTATGAATCAGAACACAGAGTCTAATATATATGTAGAGTATTGATTATTTGGATGTACCTCGATGAACTTTGATCCAATCCAAGAAAGGTCAAAAGCATTATTAGTAAAACTGTTGCCCATTGTGAAATCACTTATTTATGGACTTTTATTTTGCCAATTCTGGTGTAGTATGACTTTCTACCTATTTTTCATGTTTCATTGATATTGATACTAGACCAGCTAAACCTGTTATACATTTACCTGACATACATTAAGCTTAAGATAGGATGATGTGTCTCCAATGTAGCAACTGGAACTGTAGCCTCCCCTGATGGCATTACTTAGAATACACAATAGTTGTTGATACTGGCTACATTACAAGCAGCGCAAAACTCGTCATCTATAAGGTTCATTACGCAGAAAATACTCTATAAACTTTGTTTTAATAAAAATAAATAAAAAATATGAAGAGTGTGTGATTTGGCATACAGTTTAAAAAGGCAGTAATGGTAGTTGACTTGATAAAATTATTAACAGAAACTGGGAAAAAGCATCATATGATACAAATGACACAGGCTCCGACTGGTCCTTTTACCTTGGAGTGCGTATTATTAGGGAAATAGTAGAATCTTTACATATTCCCAAAAGAAATATACTCCTATATCAAATGCTAAAAATGGATCTTAACCATTTTTGACTATGACCCATTTGTTGCAGTTTGAGTGATATGCATGGGAAAGGCGTTAATACAAAATATAAAATGTAGAAGTTCAAGAACTACTCATAATTCCAAATTATTGGATTCAACAATTTCAGAAATTAATAGATAGTTTTGTTTATAAAAATCAACAAATAAGAATTAAAAATGTTATCACTGCTAGAAGATTTAATGGGGAGTAGCTCATCCTAATTTTAGAATGTACCACATCGCAATAATGCTACAACATGTTGTTGGCTGAAATAACAACTAAGTACTTTATGGTTGGTCTTAAATTGAGGATTACTTCCTTAAAGATATTAACCTCAGAGATCTATTATGGTGTGTGGATTTACCTAAAAATAGATTGAACAGAGATTCTCTAATACTCAAAAAATGCTGGAACGTTTGGGTTAAATCAAATAACAAGTGGGCTCTGATGCTCTTGCCAAGACTTCTTAATCCTTTAAACTTTATGGCCAAATAACTCAATCAACCTTTTTTGACTAAGTGGTCCAACTGGGGTATTAGGTATTTAGGCAACCTATATATCAATAACAAACTTGCTTAGTTTCAAGAATTGAGAGATGAATGTGGCTTACTTTCTTATAATTGGTTGCATTATAATTGATTAAAAACTATAATGCTTGAAACAGAGTAGATTATAGACCAATTTTGAACAAATGATTAACTCCCCAAATAAAAAAAAATCTAATATCTAGATGTTTTGATGTTTTAAAAAATACCACAGATAGAGGAAAAAACCCAGAATGGTTTCTTGGGAGAAAGATATTGGACAAGTTTTGCCAGTAGAAATCGAGTTTAATAGTTTGGAATTTACAAACAAAATTATTAAATATACACCTTTTAGAGAAGTGTATTTTAAACTTCTTAATAGATGGCATCTAACCCCATACCAACTAGCTAAATTGGCTTCTAATTCGAGTGATGCCAAGAGGTTGTGGCTAGTGATGTCGCGAACATCAAATTTTAGGTTCGCGAACAGCGGTTGCGAACTTCAATCTAATGTTCGCGAACGGGCGAACTCTGCGAACCGCCATAGACTTCAATGGGCAGGTGAATTTCAAAACCCACAGGGACTCTTTCTGGCCACAATAGTGATGGGAAAGTTGTTTCAAGGGGTCTAACACCTGGACTGTGGCATGCCGGAGGGGAATCCATGGCAAAACTCCCACGGGAAATTACATAGTTGATGCAGAGTCTGGTTTTAAGCCATAAAGGGCATAAATCACCTAACATTCCTAAATTGTTTGGAATAACATGCTTTAAAACATCAGGTGTGATGTTGTATCGATCAGGTAGTGTAAGGGTTACTCCCGCTTCACAGTAACAGACCAATCTCCCCATTTAATGCACCGCAAACAAACGCAAACAGACCCTTTGCACAACCGCAAACTCCCCATTTGCACAAGGTTGGATACCAAGCTAGTCATGTCCCGTTCCTTGTCCTCACTGATGTCATTGAAGGTCTCTTCCTCCACCCAGCCACCAAGGGTCCCCGAAAGATGACAACAAGCCCCCTGGGACGCCTGCTGTGTATGGTCTTCAACCGCCTCAAAGCCACCTTCCTCCTCTGACTCCTCTTCTTCAGACTCCTCTCTCTGCGTTGCCTCTGTCTGCATTATTATAAGGTGTGTACTGTTAAGTAGTACTATTCCTATCGGTTTAATCCCTGTTACGTCCACTATTAGGGGACGTGTATATGGCATTAATTTTTGGAACAGGGAGATGGAAAAAGATGCTTGGTCGGTCCTCCCACTTCAAATTTGGAACACTGTGCGTGCAATCTATGGTGCCACCAGAAATAAATGTCACTGTGCACTGGCAAAAGTTGGCAGAGTAGGCGCTGTAGGCCTCACACACACGCCTGTAGGCAGGCAACTGATATTCAAATGATTACAGTCAAAAAAGTGTTGTTTTATGTCACTGTACACTACGGTTGCACCAGATATGACGTATCACTGTGCACTGGCAAAAGTTGGCAGAGTAGATGCAATAGGCTTCACACACACGCCTGTAGGCAGGCAATTGCTATTCAATTTATTACAGTCAAAAAAGTGTTGTTTTATTTCACTGAGCACAATATAAGCTGTGAGCCTGACACAGGCAGGCAACTGAAACTAGATTACAGGAAAAAAATGGTTGTTTTCAATGTATAGTACACCACCAGGTATGAGTAGTGAAAAGAAGCACAATGTTAGGTGTTAGCCTGTCACACACACACGCTGGCAGGCAGGCATATGCAATTAGATTGTGTCTGCTGACTGTGAGGTGCAGGGTCAAAGTTTCCTCAATGATAAAGTAAAGGGGGCGAACCGAAAAGCGCATGTGTTCGCCGTCCGCTGCGAACATGCCAAAATCGCCGCGAATAGTCCGCGGGCGAACTGTTTGCGACATCTCTAGTTGTGGCAATGTGGGAACGCCCCTTCATATCTGGTGGGAGTGTAAGATTGTACAATAATTTTGGAAGCTTTGCTTTAAGGGAACCTCTAGTATAGCTGAATTTGATATCATATTAACCTCAGTAATGGCTTCTTTGCACATTTTTTGTTATTCCAATTAATTGGAAGTGTAAAGCGCTGATTATTTAGATAGTTATTATAGTCAAATGGCTGCTAGCACGCAATTGGTAGCAACCAAAGATTCCAGCATGGATTGAAATTACATTAACTATGAATATGAATTAAGCTCTAGAAAAAGATCTCTCTGATTTTGGGATTGAAGGTTTTCCCCTTAATAAGTGGGATTTGTGGAAAAAATCTGTAAATGCTGAGAAAGGGCTGTAGTATTAAGCAATGTTAAATCTGACCCTGGCGCCTTACACCCTCACCTCGTGTCTATATGTCAATATATTGGTTGTTCTTAAAATTAAGTAGTATGTGTTATTTCAGGCAATGTAATGTTTTCTATGTCTGTTTGTTACGGATTGAGTAAACAGGTATTAATTAGAAGTTTAATTGCCAATTTGCAAGCTTACAAGATGGTGTAGAATCATTGCCAAATAATTTTTTTTTGGTATTGTTTTGTGAAATGTCTTACGTAAAAATGTAATAAAAAAAAAAAAAAAAAGGGCAAAGGAAGCAGACGTGGGTGAGCAGAGCTCCACAGGAGAAGACCCACTTTATAGGGATTTCAGCTATAAATATTAAACTCTGCATAGCTAAAAATGTTAGTAGCGCTTGCTGAATAAAATTATCCCCTATAGCAGTGGGACACATAAAAAATCCACTGCGACTAGGCCAGGAGTGGAGAGGCAGAATTGATGACAGGGACAACTGACAGCGGCAGCAGTTGCTTGAGTCAAAGGGAGCTGTGGAGGAGAAAGGTCAAACAAAGAAGCAGGAGAGCTATGAGATGAGGTACCTGGTGATAGCCAAAACCCCAGGGAGCTGAATAATGAAACACAAAGCCAGATCAGATAAGAGGTTACCCCACCCTGGCAAAGAACTCAGTAATAGAGATCAAGGAGCAAGGATTATACACACTTAAAACTCAATGCAGGATTTTTGTGACAAGGGGCTTCAAAGCAGTGCCTGCATAATTTTGGTCAGAGACTGTGTATATAAACAAAAGGTTAAGCTATAATGGGACTGTCTCAGCTTATGCAATATCAATAATCTGTTTAAAACAACACTGCCTACATTCAGAAATGTGTTGAAAACCAACACACTGAACTATACTAGTTTATGCAACACTGTGTAGGAACACGCTGCCACCTGCTGGGAATTCAGGAAAGCTGCAAACTGCATTTTCCCCAGCAACACACAGAACAACAGCCTCCTAGTGGTGACTGAGGGCAAGTACACCCTATGAACATGAGAAAATAGGAGCCAACTTTGAGAATACAATTAACACTGTAAGCTTCCTTATATATACCCCAACATCTTCCTACGTTAACTCTTGACCAGGAGTGGGGTTCAAGCGTCACCATATTGGCCCTGGGACTACTAACTTTAAGCCATCAATTTGCCCAGTAGAAACTACTAATGAGTATTAGGGGCAGATAACATGTAAGCTCTGTAGTTCATTTTGGGCTTGGTCAGTTCCCCTTGTAAATAAAGCAGATTGCTCAACTTGGACATATGGGAATTTTACAACTTTAACACAATATTTGAAAACCTGGATTAGAGTGCCTACAAAATAGGGTCTGCTTGGCACATTTAAGCATATTGAAGTTGAATTGCAAATACAAATGGGTAAGCCTAAGAAAACCCTACCTACTAAAAGTATAAGGGAGCACTTTAAAGGGCAGCAACAGGCCCAACCCTCTCCTCCTAGCCTCACTATAGGTTCACCTGAGGGCTTGGATGTAGATGAAAATGCTCCATCCCCACACACTCAAACTAAGCTCTCTGACTTATCTTTAACACAATTTAATAGTCTGCTGCAGTTGCATTTTCATAATGCAGTAAGTGAAATCAAACAGCACATTCAGGACCTTGGCCAACCCACCCAGGTGTTGGAAACATTAACTGACCAACTTTTAGATAATCAGCCGGCAGACCTTGCAGATATACATCAGAATGCCTCTCAAATTGCCGCCTTAGAAAGTAAACTTGAAGATCAAGAAAATAGATCGCGGAGTGACAATGTTAGATTTAGAGGTATTCCAAAGCCAGTTACGGATCTAAAGACTTATCTAAATGTTGTAATACATACAATTTTACCGGACCACCCCCAAGACTCATGGGATATTGAGCAAGCTCACAGAGCGCTAGGAGGCCCTAATACATCAGACCTACCCAAGGATGTGATAGCCAGATTTCTGCGTCAAGGGGCTTACTCTTTACAGCGTCTAGAAAATCACAGAACATAAATGGGCCAGATGGAGCATCTATACAAATCTATGCAGATCTGGCTCCAGGTACACTGTTCAAATGTAAACAGTTGAAGACAGCCCTACTCCTGGACCCTCTTCAGGCAACCAGGGGTTGATTTTGACCTCAATCCCGGCTTGATAGCCCTGGCTGAGCTCCTACATCATATTGTACATAATGAATACCTCACCTGGGCAGGTTATTGCTTTTACTAACAGATCTCAGGAATCTGTTAGGGTCATTGCAGCTAAGATATTGGCAGTGGAGTATGCTTTAAATAATGGATTATGTCTAATCTACCACCAATATGGAGAAACTAATAGAACTATCTAAATTTATATCTTTGTAAATAACTGTTACTTTATCTGTGGTGATTCGGATTACATTTTGCTGACATTAACTCAACCTTGGGACAATCTTGCAGCCGATTAAGCTAGATTATCTATTAGTCTCTTTATCGCTATGTTTCAGGCTTATGATTGTATTTATACTCACATGGTTGTATTGATGATTTATAACCCTTATTTCTGCAAACATTTTGGCACTTACGGATCTTAGAATAGTTATGAAGATTCAATTTATTATGCCAGGACGGAGGTCTAAGGCGGTTTGCGCATAATTATAAGTAAGACTGAAATATGCAGTCCATGAAGCAAACGTTAGCATCTTGCTTATGGGATCTACATAAGCCCATAAAAATGCCAAGAATATGGATGGAGTTCAAAGTTGGCTGACCAAGCCCATGAAAATTTTATTTGATTACTCGATTGATTGTATTATACATTTTTCTTATTCTTCCTCACTTAAGGGGAAATTAGAGAGTTTGGGTAACTTAACCCTTTTCCCCTGGCACAGGTAGTTTTGAGGAATGATGCTCACTTCTATTTTAATCTTTTAAGGTATATTTTTTGGTTCCCCCTTCCTCTCCCTTCTGAACATTTTATTTCAGGTCTCAAGGTTCTGCAGTTGTCCCACCGCCATCTCCGAGATCTCGTGGTCCTACTCCTCCACCACTCCCTCGCAGACCTCAGGTACAAACTTGCAATACATAAACACAGGGTCTCATGATGGACACATCCTTTGTTTTTGTCTCATATAATGACAACACAACCTACGAAGAAAGCAGGGGTGGCAATTTTATTACATAAAGATTTCCCATTTTAGGTTGAACACAAAAAAATTGATTCTAATGAAAATGTTATAATCCTGACTGGAACACTTCTGGTGTGAGAATATTCTTAGTTTATTTTTATTCCCTAACTAATACCCCACATAACTCATTTATTAGCTTACTTAAATACCTGAGATCAGCTGACTTGGGGTGTTTTTTTTTTAGGAGGAGACCTTCATTTTGATTTTAATCCTAGTCTGGACAGGTCAGTGCAGCACCGGGGTTGCAGATTTTCAAATAAACTGAAACAAATTGATACCCTTCTCAAAGAGCTTCATTTGCTTGATTCATGGAGGCAGATGCACCAAGGTGAGAGATGATACACCTTTTATTCCTCAGTCCATGTATCCTACTCTAGGATTGATTATATTCTAATTATTTATGCTATGTCAGATATTATACAAGAGGTTGATATCCGCCGTGCCTGTGGTCTGACCATTCCCAGGTCTATCTCGCTCTGAATTGGTGCCAGAACAGTAAGCCACCATTCGCATATTAAATTAATGAGAGAATTTTATCCAATCCAATGATCTGGGAGCAAATTGCCCAGGATATAGAATTATATTTTTCGACTAATAAGAATCAGATGTAGGATGGACTTGGGTGGCTCATACGGCTTTTATTAGGGGCTCCCTTATAAAATTAGCTTCTAGACATCAAATGCGTCTTAGAGAAGAGTCTTTGGGAAAAAGTTTAACAAGCTAATTATTCTATTCTATATAGAGATTTACAACTAGGTTTAACAAACTGGAAAAAGGGGCAGATTTCCTGCTGGGGAGAATGAATTCTGTCAAAATGAATATTCTTCCTCACCTTCTTTATTTGTTTCGGACCCTACCGATAATTATTGTTTATAAAGAACTGGAAAGATTTCAAAGCTTGGTGTTTTTCCCATTTACCTCACATCTAACTCAATGCACTGGTGGAAATCCAATAATTTATTACAATTTGGGGCTTGGTTCCCACAGAATAGAAGCATAACTTTGGAATATTTGAGAGATAATTTTAACTTACCTTTAACGGAACATTACAATTTTTGGAGAATGAAACACTTTATAACAAATTGGACGCAAACATTTGGAAACCCGATCGACAACTGGTTCACTGAGCGTTGTAGAGATTATCCACTGTCAAGCGAAACCATTAGCTTGTTATATAATTCTTTTAATGAGGCAAACCCACTTTTAAAACCAAAGTATATGCGTTTGTGGGAGGAGGACCTAGGGGACTCTCTGAGTGATGAATCCTGGGGGAAGGTCTGGTGAACTATCACAAAGGGATCCTTGAACTATAGCATTCTTGAAACTTCAATAAAGTCCTACATAGAATGTACCAAACTCCTGTTAAGCTTTACAAATGGGGCCTTGTTCAAAATAATAGTTGTTCAGAGACTGTGGAAATATAGGCTCATTCATACATATCTGGTGGACATGCCCAGATGTTAAAGATTTATGGGAAAAGGTCTTTACTCTAGCCTCTACGGTGTTTAGCTCCTGAATTGACGCAAATATTGGAGGGTGCCTTCTGGGTCTTCAGCCCCTCATTTATCTACACATCGCAACCAACTTTTGCAATTTCTAATGTTAGCCACAAAAAGCCATATTGCTCGGCAGTGGAGATCATCAATACTTACCCTTTAGAATGTAAGTTTTCGAGTTTCAATCTTGTGAGGTGCTTTAGGGAAAGCACAGTGTATATCTGATTGAAAGCTCAATAACAGGGTCTTCCATTATTTTTCATTGTGGGGTAATTTTTTATACTTGTACCTAACCCCTGTATTGCGCTGAGGAATATGTTGGCGCTTTATAAATAAAGGATAATAATAATAATACTTAGCCTACAGGCGATTATAAATAAAATTAATTGTATTCTCATCAATAAAAGATTGACTCACTTACTAGAGGAAAATATCCCAAAATTTATGGAGATATGGTCACCCTGGATTGCCCGGACAGATAGTATATTGATGGGTTAACATGGGATGTAATATGATGCATATATGATAACCTTGAAATTCGAACCTTTAATGCATATGATTTAACACCAAGTTGGGAGGGTCCTGATATGTGGGAGATCCCTGGAGATGGTGGATGGAGGGGAAAATTAACTGCACGTGGAGGAGGTGCCTGAAAATGATTAGTATGTACTTTTCTTCTACTAAATTTATTTATTTTATTATTTTTTTTATCTTCCCCCCTGATAAATCTCTTCGGCTGTAAGGTTACACTGCTTTGCTAATATAAAATGTGAAAAACTAGGTCTGGGTGGCGGAGTTCCATGGGTTAATGGTGTCCTTGTACCCTTTGAGTGCTGGTCCATACGTGGAAGTCTGCGGTTAACAAATGTCATATTGTCTTATGTGCCATCCGGTAAATATTACTTGCTTTGGTGTGATGTGTATTTAAGCCTGCTGTATTATGACGTACCAATACCTAATGAAATCTGATGGCTAAACAAAAAAAAAAAAGAGAAGAAAAACAGCAGGTAACTTTACATATATTATTCAAAGATTTCAGTATTTCCCCCCCCCCCTCCCCCCCCCCCCAACCAGGTTATTATGGTTTATGTTCACAGTCGCATGACTAGTTATTCTACTTTTTCCTTTTTACCAGATAGTGGATTGGATATCCTAAAAATGTTACGGTACAATAATTGATAATTTAATATTCCACCCAGATACCTGGCTTATTAAGGTTGAAAATGGAAAAAGATTGAGAAAAAGTCATAATATGTTTGTACTTTAAAGCATATGTTCTTTAATAATTTAAGAATATTTGTCTTACAAACATTTTTCGACCGGCGTGTCAGACATTTTGTGTCATTTTTTACTTTGTCATTGTAACTCTTTTATATATGTGACAATAAAAAATATTGTTAAAAAAAAAAAGCACTACTCATAATTAAAGGACTACAAGAGACCCCTATATGTGAGATTAGTGGGTGAAAAGGCATGTAGAATTTTTTTTTTAATGTTTAAGGTTGATGCTGAATACATGGAGTTGTGATCAATTGAAGCTATTTAACCGAGTTGCCTCTGCCTGAATGAGTAATGAGCTCTGATTTTAATGAGGTATAGAAGCTTTGAATGAGTCATGGCTAAGTGATTTATAATGATCTGTAACTATTAACTTAATCAGAACATAGCAGATGGCACATAGCTAATGTTAATGTCTATAGTAATCAAGTTTCTGGGTTCAATTTCCACAACGAGTAATTTTTTATTATTTTTTTGCTTAAAATATCAGAAATATATATGTATATATATATGTGTGTGTTTTCATTAGTAAGTATTTGGTTCTAAATCAATACCTTCCCCTTTTTTTCAATTAACTGATACATTTATTAAAACACATATAAACACATAAAAAAGAAGTGAGAGCCTGGGGATTTGAACCTATGGGTTTACCAATGCAAAATCTTTAAATCAGTTTGCTTAAAATTTAATTATTACACTCAATTTGTAGGGGAATGTAAATCTATAATACAATATGCAGCAATTACAGGTCCCAGCCTTATTATTTATGCAGATTATTGATGGACAGCTTCAAGGGCTAAACTAAAATGACAATATCCAAATCAGTTGCCTTGTCACCCAAATCTTTGATGATCTTGGTAACAATAATGACCAGATGACCCATTAAACACCAGTTAAAATAATAAAGGTGAGGAGGGAGACTCTAAATGAACTTCTATCTTCCATCTCTGTATCTTATATTGATACTGAGACTGAGCTCTAAATGAGCCCATATCTTGCACTCCATGTACATGAAAGGGGGGTTTTAAAGTTGCTGTAAAAGCCCTGATAAAAAGTAGGAACGTGGAGACCATTTTTAAAAACAGGAGAATTTTGTGTAGGGTTTCATACTCTTTAATAATGTGAGTGCCGTAAAATGGTAATCACATGACTACAACTATATCATCATGGATGTTTATAAGGGTAGGAACCCGTCTAAATTTGCCACTATTTAGAAAAAGGATAAGTTTAGGTAAATGGTCTTTTAGTTAAATGTCAATTTTCAGGTGATATCCAAGACAATGGAAATCACAAACATTATTTGAGGTTTGTTTATCTACCCATGTGCCATTCTTCAGCCATTAAAATATGGAATACAAGCCTTCATTTAAATGGAGATTCACCTATTTCAGTTATTTTGACTCTAGTGTTGACAGGTGATCACTGAGATAATGTTATTACTCAATACATTTTTTACTTTATTCTCCAATTTTTGATTTGTATAAGAAAATATACAAATATAAAGTACATTTTACAAGATAATGGATTTATAGTGCAAAACAGCTGTCTGTATTATGTGCTTTAGAAGTTGGAATATGGAGAGTCACAGCTTCCTGCCTGGCAGCCTCATACAGTGACCCACTTTGAGGGATGGGAAGAAGGAGATCAGAAAACATATCAACTCCAATAAGGCTAAGGGGCCTTTATTATGCTACATGCAACTTACACTTTTAAACGGGCATGACTTGTTTTGTGACTATAGTGGCCCTGTGAAATGTAAATTTAGAATAAAGCTTCATATTTAAAAGTCATGTGCAACTAAAATATAAATCAAGCTTGATTTGCATTTGAGTTTACAAAACATGCCATTTTATTGCAAGACAATATGCACATAGGGTCCAAAGATTGGTCAGTATTTCTTTTATTTTTTTGTCAGTTAAGATAAAGATTAGGAAAATTCACATATGATGAGACGCTTTTCCTGACAACTCTTATCATTCCATTTCCCAGTGAAATACATTTCCACACAATCCTCCACCCCATGATCATTATTAGGTTCACCAGGATTCCAGTTAGTGTAGCCAACTGGTTCGCCATTTGGATGCCTAAAACTGCCTTCTGATACAATGTCATTGAGACCCAGAAATGGGACCTTGCTGTACTGTGAAACAATTGCCTGCACTGCTTGGTTCTCCTCTGCATTTCGTGGTGAAGCCAAGTGGCCTCCAGCCCTGGAACAAGTTGTTTTTGCCTCATTATAGTTGGTTTCTACACCATTTGTAACAAAGAGTTTATTTCCAGCATTAGTCCCTCTGGAGAACAGCAAAGCTGAAAGACAAAAAGTCTATTATTGTGATGACCTTACTATTAATTATGTATTTGATATGTTTCCGTTAGTAATATTGAATGTGGTTTAGGAAGAACTTTACATGTGAAACTTATAACTATCTAATAACATTAGCAGCTGACAAACCATGAGCATAAAACGTTTGCAGAACATTTGCTTTCAGCAGAATTGTGTTTAAGGGTTTCAAATCTAAACCTATAAAGAAGGTGTGTGGACCTTGGGTCTGCGGCTGCATGCTCTGCACTTTTGTGTTTTCAGAAGTAGAGGGAAAGGTACAGGAGACAGGATTCTCTGATCATTAGGAACATCACAGAGTGATTCTCCATCACACATGCTCAGAACCAAACTAACAAACTACAAAGTGGACATTCTGCTTCCTCTCGCCTTAGGTTCTAGACGTAAGCAGTGTCTAAAAATGTACAATTTTCTAAAAGATTGCAATTATATGCATGGTTTATAAAATTACTAATGTTAGTTTGTTACACTATTATGTGATGATTATAAGAACCTCACAGATTTCTTTATTAAACCCTTTAAAATTAACATCTAACAGAATATACAAAAATTGTCAAATGACGAACCTTTTATCTGTGCTGCCATACTTGATTGCAAAGTACTCAGCCGGCCATCCATAGAAGCTACGTGTTGTTTTAGAGCTTCAAGTGCTAAATGGAAAGAAATTTTGAACACTTACATATTGGTTACATGTAGATGTGTGCATATGTTTTCATGCACTTATTAGAGCTGTAACAGCAATTAAACACACAATACTATACTAAAAGCATGGGAAGGCACGGAAAGACAGAATTATTTGCACAACCGTCTGAAACCCACAAATATGCGGTTAATATATATTATTTTAAATGTTATTTTCGAGTAATATCATTCCTGGGACTCAAGGGGTTAATACATATCATGACACACACATTGGCTAAAACAGATGATCCAATACATTCTATAGATGGCTAGAGTGCTTGATTGCTAGCCCGATCAGCAAATATTACTTATTGTGGGTAATTAATTCTTAGCCTCTAATGGCAGATTAAGTGTATCTTCCATGTTTTACTGACATCATAATGACAGTCTCATTTTCTATTGGCTGTGTCTAAGAAGTAAATGACAGGCTTGATAAATTTTGTCAGATCATATGATCACGCTTAAAAAGTCCAACTTAAAAAGCCAGAGTTTACAAGTTCAGCCTTGCGGACAGATTTTGTGAACTGGAGTCAATAGAATACATCTAAACATTTATAACAAAAACAGACACACAGCCAAAAGTAAAGGCTTGAGACATTTGCAAGCAGCTAATAGAATATGGCCCAAGGTTACTAAAAGTTGCAAGGTGATGTGTACAAGTTCTCTATTTTCACTTATGGTAGTGTTTCAAGTTGACGTTCCACCTGAATATATTTTTAAAAGTTTTGAGGAGATTACATATTTATGTCAATTTCTGTTCTCTACTTTGCCTTTTACTGTTGTTCCATGTTTGATAAAGTGTTATTTATTTTTTAACTTTTTTCATTATTTTATTTATTTTTATGTGACATATCAGAACTTTGAGACTGTAATCTGATTTTATGTCTTGATATTTTGAACCTAGGAGATTATAGACTCTAAATCTAATGTGGAACACAGGACACTTCTGTCTTCTCCAGTATAGAACAAGCTCACCAATATTTACAGTGTTAACCTCACTATTTGTTGTCTTACATATGAAATCAATTTCTTCTTTGAGTAAGCATGGAAATCTCAACACCTTGTCTGTAGTTAGTATAATGAGAAATATTGAATACAGTGAGGTGTTGTTAAAACCATTATATGCTTTCTAACATCTCAATCTCACTCTATAAATAAAGTAGGTTACGAGAAAGATTTACCTTCGGCACCATCATTTCCTTTTTCTCCTTGGTTTCCTTTAGGCCCTGCTTTTCCTGGTGGTCCAGTATTGCCTCTTGGACCTAAAACGATTTGTTGTCAATACATTGGCCACTTTGGTTAATGTAATAATAATTGCAATATTTATAGTATTAGCAATAAAAAACAGCAAAAACAACATATTTAGTTATTGTCTCATGGATAGAGTCAAAGTGGTTTGCAATTCTTTCTCAGATATTTTTTTATTCAAAGATGTAGATAAAAAGACAGTGTCTTGAGCTTGTTATCGAAACTATCTAGTGATGTAGACTCCTAAACTTTTACAGCAAGTGAGTTCAATTGAACTGGAGCTTCATGACTGAAAGCTCTAGCAACACATGATGTTAAGAAGCCTCTTGGTATATTCAGTTGTAAAGCACTTACCAACTGAAGAACACAGGTGGGACTGTTGGGAACTATGAGTTCCTTGAGGTCTCTTTCAATTACAAAAAGTCAACCTTGTAATAAATTTGCGATTTGAGAGGTTACCATAGAACAAAGCAAAATTAATATTTCAAAATATCAATTGGGATTAATGTTGATCCATTTATCCATGGCCATCTATGGCAACATACTTTATTATTTACTGTTTATCAGCCTTATTAAATTGTTATTGGTCAATTGAATGTGCTTATATAGAGCCATATTCAATTGGCAGAATGACAATTTAATATGGCTGTATATTACCATTATTATATTCTAGATTTGACATGTGTGGATTATGCACTAAACAGTATGGTTCTTTCACTTTAAAAATTACTTATCTAATATAAGCAAAACACATTCTAAGAAGGTCAGGTTCCAAATGTGCATACTTAGAAACCCTACACAGATTCAGCTGTTTTGTACTGTACAAAACTTGATCTTCAAGTGTGAAATAGATGTCCAAAAAGTACACAATTCATTGTAAAGCAAAATGCATTAAAACCCTTTATCTATAAATATATTAAGGAAGCATACATTGACTTATATCTAGCCAACTACATCCCATCTACAAAGAGAAGACTTAGACTCAATAAAAATGAACATTCTCCCCTGCTTTTTGTACATTTCCTATTGCTGCTAAATTTAAAGACCTAGAAAAACTCCAAACACTCATATTCAAATTTATTTGGCAAAATAAACCTTACGAAATAGTCTAAAGAAGGTTAATCCTGCCCCCATTTTAAACTCTATTACAGGGTTGCCAAATTAGCTTTTATTCGTTAAGCCTTTTTATTACACCACAAATCAATTTGTGTGTCAATAGAATTTTTTCTTAGGTCTCCTTCCACTTAGGATAGGATTATCTGCCTCCATAAGTCTACTCTACTACTGGGAACGTAATACATTACAAGGATATGCTCACTCCTTTAACATTTCCAATTGCTGGGTATGTGCACACGTCTCTACACATGGGGAAATGGGTATGCCTCTATTTGGCATTCCAGCAGAAAACTTCACTCAAAGCCACATATATTACAATGGCAGTACACAACCCCGCAAATGGAATTTCTTTACTTATGTACAATCAGCCACACCACTAAACTCTATATGGATGCAACACCTCATACGCACGTATTTCCCATCAAAATATAATAAGAGTGTATAATTTATGTTAACCCACACTAACCCAGGGTATAACTGTTTTAGGGCCCCAGATAATGTAAATCTGTTGGTTGGTCCACTTATTTTTATAGGACCTCCTCCCTTTCTGACCTGTATAAGAGTTGTTCACCTTGGAGCTGTAGAGGTCCCGGATGTCCCTACTTATTTTCTCTTTTAAATAATATATCAAGTAATGGTACTGGTTGTAGCAACAGTAATGGGCCCGTGTCCAATCTCTTCCACCTTATGCCACCTTCTCTAGCCATGAATGTATACTTTATCTGTGGCAGGAACGCCTATCGATGACTGCCCCCTAGTTGGGTGGGCAGTTGTTATTTAGGTCAAGTAATCCCATATATATATACACAACCCCAACACTTCCACAAGGCCACATCAGAACCTTGAGGGATATAGAGCAGAAGTGCGGGTGGAAAATATTCCTAGACACCCTAGGTATAATCTTCCCACATGTAGCCGTAAGGAAACTACAGGTAGAACTATCCATCCTTTCTCTACTTGTACAGAGGGCCTTGATTAACTCTGCTGAAGCAATTGCGAAACTAAACTAGGAGCAGGTGCAAATTTAGAAGGGTCACTTTGTAGAATAGAATGGCTTTAGATTATGTTTTAGCTTCCAAAGGCGGTGTGTGTGCTTTAATAGGTAAAGAATGTTGTTCTTATATTGATGATAATTCTGTTTACTCTGTCATTACTTCCCTTGTATTCCTTTGTGCTTTTATTACATACTGCAAGGCTTTATTCCTAAGAACTTTCAGCTAAATACTGTGACTTAACACCACCTGGTCACAGGTATATCTCATGTACTGATACCCTTGAGGGTCTATAGCCTTCCAGTGTCTCAGTTCACTTCCTATCATATATATATACCACTGCTTACATCCCAAATAAAGATCACGTTGTGATCTAAGAGGGGAATGAAGGGGTTAACATATTCTGCTGATGAAGGGGTTAACATATTTTGCTGACACATAGCCTAACCATAATATCATGTTCCTATCCTTGAGATGTTTGTCGACCTTACTAAAACACAAAACATTTCTAGTTGTTCTAAGAAACAGAAAACACCTGATTATATGTCCTTGTACCGACTAACGTGAACTGTGAAAATCGCTCTAATATCCGCCTTCTTTTGCAAGTATAAATTCTATGCAATGACGTAGCAATAAACGGAATTAGTACTGAGACTGATTGTGTGTGTGTCTTACATCCAGTACAAATTTCACAGAATTCTGTTTGGGCCTGTGTTTCTAAGCCGCCAACTACTGATTAGGAAGCCCCAACAAACTGGTGTCAGACGAGTGGGATACAGAGATCGAAGTACGACGGAGTGGGTGAATAGAGTGAATTGTGTCTATTTACACCTTCCTTTGCTCCCACTCTCGTCGTCCTTTGTAAACTGTATACAAGTAAATAAGTTGGGCACACACTCCCTGTGGTAGGGAGAATTAAGAATTAAGTCTATGGTAGACTGTAGGTATAATCCCTAAAAGGTAGGGAGACTCTCTAAGGAAGAGAGTGTAAAATTAGGCCTCCGGAAGGCCATATATATATCAAGGAGATATATATATATATATTCCTAAGGTGGGAATAGAAAGGATAAAATTGATATAAATATATACTTGATGGCTTGGTTTACAGTGCCCAAAATCCGCTTTTGCTTGCTCATTAATTTTGCTGTATTCCTGTGCTGTTAAGATAAGAAATGTTTTTTTATTCTGTGTAAAAACCAGGAAGTAAGGTCTCTGGACACTGTAAGACGCACCGTCTCTGTGTCTAGGGGCAACCCGTTAACTCGAGAATATCTTTCGGAACTGTCCGAGCTATTTCAGCTCAGTACAGACAAATCCTGTTCTCGGATTAAAAAACCGTGATAGCAAATAAGGTTACGTTGTCTATTGAGACAACCACCTAAAGTTTTTTTAGAAGGATAGTTGTAAATGGTTACTTCCCAGTCTAAACAATACCCACTTCCCAAAGCTTTCATATGTAATTATATACACAGCGTAACATCAGGTCCCGTGAAAGAGCAAACGAGATAAGAACACAGAAATATTAAGGAACTTTTTCTTTACATACATTTATATAATATTCTGATTGCTTGTGTTTATAAAGTAGATGGATTGTCTTGTGTTTTGCTGCAAATAAATTTGTGAGTGTTTGCTGTACTAATTTTTCTTTGCAATAAAATTGAGAAATGCAGGTTAGAGAATTTTCCTCTGTGTCTTTAAGGCTGTAGAAATCGTGTCCACCACTGAAATATATTTCTAAAGCCGGCATATATGTAAAAAAAGGAAATCTTTTTCCAGAAACATGTAACAGTGGAGGATTTATGGTCTATCTTGTTTGTAAGTGTAATACAGTGTGTTTATTCTATTTTAAAGCTTGCTAACACTTATCTCTGCGTCCCGAAAAAAAAAAGGGCTGTGAATTTCTGTCTCCTTGCAGAAAATTCTTAAGGTCGTATTTAGTTTGGATAAGATGTGTATGGAATGTTGTTGTTTAACTTTTTAAGGTGGATTTCAGTATTGGTAGTTATATGTTTGTGGAGAGATGTTTTAGGAAGAAGTGGAGTGTTAGTTGGGAATTATTGTAAGTTAAGTACGGGACTGAAGCGAATAGTTCCTAGAATGTTATAGTAAGTGATTTGGAAGAGAGATTTTGTATGTGAATTTGATCAAAAATGGAGTTTGTTTTTGAATAGATTGCATATAGTAAATACGGAAAGAGAAAACAGGCAGCCCTTAACCCCCGAATTAATCCTTCTACATATATGATGTATCTGAAGTGAATGTGTCAAGTACACCATGACTCAGACTGACATCAGACTTCTTATACAGACTTTTAGACTCTGCTACAGAGTCAGGATGGAATTGGGCTAACGTCCCTTCCATTACGTGACAATGACTTTAGATTTGTCCAGGATTTAAGGGCAATTAATTACTTAGTCATCCCAATTGCCCCGATTGTCCCTGATATCACTGCTCTCATTACGGCCATTTCCCATGACGCCACTATATTTATTATTATTGATTTATCAAACGCATTATTTTTGGTCCCATTGGACCATGAGACACAACTACTTATGGTTTTCATTTTTTGATGGGCACCAATTAACATGGACCCGTCTTCCCCTAAGGCTACGTGGATTCACCAGCTGCTTACTCACTGGTGCTCCAACAATACCTTGCGGTCATGGACCCGTGTCATGGTTCTGTCCCCATTCAGTACGTCAAAAGGACCTACTGTTTGGTATGTACTCCTAACGGGGAAGCCAAAAGACAGGATTCACTCAGTCTGCTCCAGCACCTAGCAGCTGAAGGTCACAAGGTAACTAAAAACAAAATACAAATGGGCCAAAAGTACAGGCTTGAGACATTTGCAAGCAGCTAATAGAATATGGCCCAATGTTACTAAAGGTTGCAAGGTGATGTGTACAAGTTCTCTATTTTCACTTATGGTAGTGTTTCAAGTTGACGTTCCACCTGAATATATTTTTAAAAGCTTTGAGGAGATTACATATTTATGTCAATTTCTGTTCTCTACTTTGCCTTTTACTGTTGTTCCATGTTTGATAAAGTGTTATTTATTTTTTAACTTTTTTCATTATTTTATTTATTTTTATGTGACATATCAGAACTTTGAGACTGTAATCTGATTTTATGTCTTGATATTTTGAACCTAGGAGATTATAGACTCTAAATCTAATGTGGAACACACGACACTTCTGTCTTCTCAAGTATAGAACAAGCTCACCAATATTTACAGTGTTAACCTCACTATTTGTTGTCTTACATATGAAATCAATTTCTTCTTTAAGAAAGCATGGAAATCTCAACACCTTGTCTGCAGTTAGTATAATGAGAAATATTGAATACAGTGAGGTGTTGTTAAAACCCTTATATGCTTTCTAACATCTCAATCTCACTCTATAAATAAAGTAGGTTACGAGATAGATTTACCTTCGGCACCATCATTTCCTTTTTCTCCTTGGTTTCCTTTAGGCCCTGCTTTTCCTGGTGGTCCAGTATTGCCTCTTGGACCTAAAACGATTTGTTGTCAATACATTGGCCACTTTGGTTAATGTAATAATAATTGCAATATTTATAATATTAGCAATAAAAAAACAGCAAAAACAACATATTTGTTATTGTCTCATGGATAGAGTCAAAGTGGTTTGCAATTCTTTCTCAGATATTTTTTTATTCAAAGATGTAGATAAAAAGACAGTGTCTTGAGCTTGTTATCGAAACTATCTAGTGATGTAGACTCCTAAACTTTTACAGCAAGTGAGTTCAATTGAACTGGAGCTTCATGACTGAAAGCTCTAGCAACACATGATGTTAAGAAGCCTCTTGGTACATTCAGTTGTAAAGCACTTACCAACTGAAGAACACAGGTGGGACTGTTGGGAACTATGAGTTCCTTGAGGTCTCTTTAAATAACAAAAAGTCAACCTTGTAATAAATTTGCGATTTGAGAGGTTACCATAGAACAAAGCAAAATTAATATTTCAAAATATCAATTGGGATTAATGTTGATCCATTTATCCATGGCCATCTATGGCAACATACTTTATTATTTACTGTTTATCAGCCTTATTAAATTGTTATTGGTCAATTGAATGTGCTTATATAGAGCCATATTCAATTGCCAGAATGACAATTTAATATGGCTGTATATTACCATTATTATATTCTAGATTTGACATGTGTGGATTATGCACTAAACAGTATGGTTCTTTCACTTTAAAAATTACTTATCTAATATAAGCAAAACACATTCTAAGAAGGTCAGGTTCCAAATGTGCATACTTAGAAACCCTACACAGATTCAGCTGTTTTGTACTGTACAAAACTTGATCTTCAAGTGTGAAATAGATGTCCAAAAAGTACACAAATCATTGTAAAGCAAAATGCATTAAAACCCTTTATCTATAAATATATTAAGGAAGCATACATTGACTTATATCTACAAAGAGAAGACTTAGACTCAATAAAAATGAACATTCTCCCCTGCTTTTTGTACATTTCCTATTGCTGCTAAATTTAAAGACCTAGACAAACTCCAAACACTCATATTCAAATTTGTTTGGCAAAATAAACCTTCCGAAATAGTCTAAAGAAGGTTAATCCTGCTCCCATTTTAAACTCTATTACAGGGTTGCCAAATTAGCTTTTATTCCTTAAGCCTATTTATTACACCACAAATCAATTTGGGTGTCAATATAATTTTTTCTTAGGTCTCCTTCCACTTAGGATAGGATTATCTGCCTCCATAAGTCTACTCTACTACTGGGAATGTAATACATTACAAGGATATGCTCACTCCTTTAACATTTCCAATTGCTGGGTATGTGCACACGTCTCTACACATGGGAAAATGGGTATGCCTCTATTTGGCATTCCAGCAGAAAACTTCACTCAAAGCCACATATATTACAATGGCAGTACACAACCCCGCAAATGGAATTTCTTTACTTATGTACAATCAGCCACACCACTAAACTCTATATGGATGCAAAACCTCATACGAACGTATTTCCAATCAAAATATAATAAGAGTGTATAATTTATGTTAACCCACACTAACCCAGGGTATAACTGTTTTAGGGCCCCAGGAAAATGTAAATCTGTTGGTTGGTCCACTTATTTTTATAGGACCTCCTCCCTTTCTGACCTGTATAAGAGTTGTTCACCTTGGAGCTGTAGAGGTCCCGGATGTCCCTACTTATTTTCTCTTTTACATAATATATCAAGTAATGGTACTGGTTGTAGCAACAGTAATGGGCCCGTGTCCAATCTCTTCCACCTTATGCCACCTTCTCTAGCCATGAATGTATACTTTATCTGTGGCAGGAACGCCTATTGATGGCTGCCCCCTAGTTGGGTGGGCAGTTGTTATTTAGGTCAAGTAATCCCATATATATACACAACCCCAACACTTCCACAAGGCCGCATCAGAACCATGAGGGATATAGAGCAGAATTGCGGGTGGAACATATTCCTAGACACCCTAGGTATAACCTTCCCACATGTAGCCGTAAGGAAACTACAGGTAGAACTATCCATCCTTTCTCTACTAGTACAGAGGGCCTTGATTAACTCTGCTGAAGCAATTGCGAAACTAAACTAGGAGCAGGTGCAAATTTAGAAGGGTCACTTTGTAGAATAGAATGGCTTTAGATTATGTTTTAGCTTCCAAAGGCGGTGTGTGTGCTTTAATAGGTAAAGAATGTTGTTCTTATATTGATGATAATTCTGTTTACTCTGTCATTACTTCCCTTGTATTCCTTTGTGCTTTTATTACATACTGCAAGGCTTTATTCCTAAGACATTTCAGCTAAATACTGTGACTTAACACCACCCGGTCACAGGTATATCTCATGTACTGATACCCTTGAGGGTCTATAGCCTTCCAGTGTCTCAGTTCACTTCCTATCATATATATATACCACTGCTTACATCCCAAATAAAGATCACGTTGTGATCTAAGAGGGGAATGAAGGGGTTAACATATTCTGCTGATGAAGGGGTTAACATATTTTGCTGACACATAGCCTAACCATAATATCATGTTCCTATCCTTGAGATGTTTGTCGACCTTACTAAAACACAAAACATTTCTAGTTGTTCTGAGAAACAGAAAACACCTGATTATATGTCCTTGTACCGACTAACGTGAACTGTGAAAATCGCTCTAATATCCGCCTTCTTTTGCAAGTATAAATTCTATGCAATGACTTAGCAATAAACGGAATTAGTACTGAGACTGATTGTGTGTGTGTCTTACATCCAGTACGAGTTCCACAGAATTTTTTTTGGCCTGTATTTCTAAGCCGCCAACTACCGATTAGGAAGCCCCAACAAACACTAGGAGCCATATTCAACTAAGGTTTTGGGCGATCCGGTAGCCCCTAAATTAAGTCACAGGTTAATTTGTTATTCAATTGGCATCTTTTTGCAGGCTCCAAACGGGTTATGAGTTTCTGCCTTGAAAAAATCGTTATGGTTAAACCTGTAACTTACAGCCTCCCGAAGACTTTGATCTTTCACTTTTGCAAGAGTTATGATGGCAAAAATAGCAAATCGCTATTCAATTGCTACAATTCCCAAAGGATGCACTTGCGTTCAAACCCGTAAATGGGAAATGTAGCCCAAAATCCAATGGGTACTAGAGAGGACTCGAAAGGGTTTTAAAAGCCCTTACGTATGCTTCCCTTTAACGTCCCCTTTGCTCCAAACCCTCCTCCCCACTCCTAAAGTAACCCCCCATGATGCCGCATTGGAACACCCGCAGGGTCCCCACATTAACCCCTTGCTGCAAGTGTCCCAATCGGGACCCCGCAGAATTTAAGAAATTAAATCCCCTCTGTGGGTCCTTAAAGGGCCTGTGACACACAAATAGTTAACCCCAGCCACGAGGTACTTACACATTGGCTGAAATTGCTGTCAATCAGATTTCAGCCAGTCAGAATGGGATACACCCCTGTATCCTATTCTGATGGGCTGTAACTATTTGCACTTTCTGATTGGCTGAAATTGCTGTCAACCAGATTTCAGCCACTCAGAACATGCAAATACTTTCAGTCAATCAGAATGGGATACAGGGGTGTATCCCATTCTGATTGGCTGAAATTTGATTGACAGTGATTTCAGCCAATCAGAATGTTTATTTTTATTTTTTTTAGATTGGAGCATGTGTGGGAATTTTCATTTGTGGTGGAAAGCTCCTCAAGGGAGGAGCTCTGCTAGTATGTATATAAGTATTTTTTTTTATAGAACATCAGTATTTTGATGGAGGGGCCCAGATGAGTGCATAGGGGATCACTGCTGGAGGGGCATTTTGGACAGGTCAGGAGACTCATTAACGCTTTCTTTTTTACAGGTTGTAAGTCTTTTTTATTTTAATAGTGTTTTTTATTTTATGTGATCTTTTTTATTTTATGTGTAAGTTTTTTGTTTTTTTTATGTAATGTTTTTGTTATTTTCATGTAATTAGTAGTTTGTTATTTATTGTACTTAGTGAGGGGATTTATTTTCTGTAATGTGGGTATTTTTATTTGTTGCACTTAGTGGGGTGTTAGAGATTTTATTAGGGGGTTAGGTAGGTAGTGTAGTGGTTAATAGGGTAGGGTGGAGGGGGGTTAATATGATTGGGGTTAATAGGATAGGATATGGGTTATTAGGATAGGGGTTAATAGAGTACAGTTAGGGTTAAATAGGTACAGTTATGGTTAATTGGGTACAGTTTTGGGTTATTAGGTACAACTTTGGTTGATTGGGTACACTTAGGGGTAGTTAGGTACAGTTAGGGTTAATTGGGTACAGTTATGGGGTAATTGGATACAGTTAAAGGTAATTTGGTACAGTTAGGGGTAATTAGGGACAGTTGGGGTTAAATAGGACTAGATAGGTATAACTGATAGGGTTATGCGGTTTGTGATAGGGTGAACTATTTGTGTGCCATGGGTCCTTTAGGGACCTTTACGGTGGGATATTTGAATTTTACAAAGTTACATAGTTACATAGTAACTGAGGTTGAAGAAAGACTTTTAGCCCATCAAGTTTGACCTTTCAAGATCTCCTCTGATCTGCAATATGCGGATTAGTTGTTAATTGATCCAGAGGAAGGCAAACAGAAAAAAACCCAAGTGAAACTTTTCCAATTGTCTCAAAAGGGAAGAAAAAAAAATCCTTCCTGACCCCAGATACTGGAGATCAGATTTCTCCCTGGATCAATACTCCCGGTAAGGTACAGATGCAATATGAAAAGGAATTCCTCTAATTGAGGACTGGACTGAACTTGAAAAATTACTAAAGACCCTGACTTCAGGATGGGTGAGATAATGTGAAGTTAAGGCTTAGAATCTGTATTGAAAATCATTATGAGATTAGGAATATTAGCTGACCTAAATAAAAATTGATCTCTTAATGAAAAACAGCCTCCCTTTAGGAGGGTAACACTTTGTGTGTAATATATCAAGGTATACCACAGAATATGCTGTATAATATTTTGCTGCACTACCGACTTTGCACATGTTTGTATATGATAGTATGTTTTCATGATTGATGTAAGATAATGGTGGTCATTTGGTCTTACTGAAATTAGCTATTTTAGACATATATATTTAAACTAATATTTACAGTTATAAGGAGGTATAAGGATTAGAAGGCCTGTTAAAATAGATTGGATAAGATAAAAACTTGGGTTTAATTGTTACAGCCTCCTTTAAGATATAGTATTAAGCTATATCATGGCAACTACTAAAAGGAGAGAGAACACAAATACTAAAACTAAGAGTAGGGAGAAAAAGCCCAATAGCCGCTCTCCTGGTAGTTTCTTTTCTCCTGGAGGTAAAGGTGTGGCTAAAGATAATAATATCACACCAGATTCTTCCTTAGTATCAAATTCAGACATAATGGAGAACAAAAATGATTTCCAGGAGAATACTCAATTGGAGGAACAAGAAACTATTTTTTTGCACTCTACAGTAGAGGAAGAAAGACTTTCAATGGTTACAATAAGATCACTCTTTGTTGAATTTCAGGAAGCAATAAAATTGGAACTCTCAAAAGAGATTATTAAAAACACTATAATTTGGTAGCTGAACGTACATTCTTATTGGAGCAAAAACAGAGTAAAGCTGATAGCATGCAACAAGAACTGATATTGAACAACAAACAGATGTAAGAAGAGGATCACTATTTCAAAGTCAGATGTAATCAGTTAGATAATAAAGCTAGACTGAAAAACATGAGAATTAGGGGTATACCTGAAAATGTTGCCTCTACTGAATTGTCAGAGTTTATCACTAACCTGTTTTCTAGCTTATTTATAGATCATAGGATATTTACATTTGATATTTTACATTGGGTGCCTTTATCCCAATAAGTCATGGGGAACCCTCACAGGGACATAATTATCAGATTTTCTTCTTTGCTAGATAAAGAATCAATTTGGAGAACGGTATTTCAAAAGAAAGCGTTCGAGGCTCCATATGAGAAAATACAATTATTTCAAGATCTTTCTGCTGAAACATTACGACAACGTAGGGAGCTTCTTGAAACTACTAGAATATTAAGAGATAATGGTATTATATACAGATGGGGATTCCCTACAAAACTGATTATCTCTTTTAATAATTGGAAACATTTGCCCAGGACAACTAGAGAAGCTGAAAATCTGATAAAGAAATGGCAACTACCACATAAAAAAGATTAATGTGTACGTTTAGTGAAGTGCATATCCAGTAAATCCCTAAAGTGTCTAAATTTAAAGGAAGATGATAAAATAGATTAAAATAAATTGGACACACAGATTATAAAAGACACAAGGATAATAATTATTTATTCTAATTCACAATTAATTAATTAACAGTAGAGGGAAATAATATAAATAATGTGGAAGGATATAAACAAGGGGGACGTCTAAACACGGTGGTTGATATTTAGGAATCACTAATGGAAAGGAAATTGTTCATCAAAATGTAGTTAGGAATTTAGATTAAATGAAATTTGATATGTTAGACACAAATTTAAATAGATGATACATATGGAGTTATAAAATATAATTATTGGAAGATGAATGTTATTTGTAATCACAATTATATTTTAGTAAAGAAATGTGAGTAGTCATTTCAACACACTAATAATTTGAGAGTAGAAATTCACTTTGGTCCAGAATAATGTAGATTATAGGGGAATGCTGGAGTTGCATTTCAAAAAGATAAAATAATCATTTATATATTAATAAGTAATATGGAATAATGAATAAGCCAACTCTCAATCAGGTGCCATGGTCACCTGGCTATCTACCGAATTGGTTAGATCTTCGCCCTCTTGAGATACTTATCCAGCTTGAGCTTTTGTCAGAAGTTAGAGACTGTACCCAGGAGAGCGTAGGAAAACCTCTACAAAATGTATTAAAATAAATTCTAAAATTAATGATGTTATTTGTTGTCGTTTGTTTGATTTGCGTGAACTTCTTCCTCCTGGAACCCTTCTCCCGCATGCAATTTTGTACGAGCTGATGGGGCGTCGCAGGTGGGGGGAGAAACTTTTTTGTAAGATGTATAAATAGAAATTTAAAAAATTGTTGTTTCTTATGTTGTTATTGTTTGTGGTGAATCTCGGGAGAGTGGCAGTGGCGCTATGTTAGGAGTAAGCAGGAATTTGGATAGTAGCTGGATATGCTGATGAAAATGATACCACAGAATGTTCAAGGCCTGAACCATCCTTCGAGAACTGTATTTCACTCTTTTCAATTAGAGGAGGCAGATATTATCTGCCTGCAAGAAACCCACTGGGAAACTGGCAAAATCCCTAATTGTATAGATAATGTATATGGAGAAAGTTATAATGCAACTTTTCACATAAAAAGGGGAGCTTCAATTATTTTCAATAAAAAATTAAGTTTAATAACCGAATTTGCCTATCTGGATCCAGAAGGCAGATACGTAGTCTGGTCAGGCACTATAAATACAGAAACATATACAATCCTTAATATTTACGCCCTAAGTAAAAATCAGGTGAGATTCATTAATGCTACATTAAAACAAGGATTAATATACAAAAAGGGAGCATTCGTAGTCTGCAGGGATTTTAACATGGTAATAAATCCAGATTTAAATCGGAAAACTAAAATGCCCAGAAAATTAGATTATCAGAATGTGAAAAATTGCAAAGCTTTTTCTGATAAGATCTCTGATCTTGATTTATTTGATTCTTGAAGGGTTTTTCACCCGAATATTAGAGATTATACTTTTTTTCACACAGGTTTCATTCATATTTTCGATTGTATTATATATTTGTTGACCTGGAAACTCTAGATAGGACAATTGAGACCAACATAGAACCTATTTTTTGTGCAGATCACAAAATGGTTAAAATCTCTCTAAAAACCCAACAAAATAGACTTATGAAAAAGCCTTGGAAACTGGATAACTCTCTTCTTAATAGTGAATATTGTTAAAAAATCCATAGATGAGGAACTGATAAAATTTTTTGAAAGCAATGAAAATTCGGTGGGTTCAAAGACCCTCTTATGGAATTCCCATAAGGCTTATATAAGCAAAATCTTTATCAAACTACATGCTTTCCAAAATAAAAATAGAGGTAAAACCCTGAGACAACTATATATTGATCTTAGCATAATAGATAAAAAAAATAAAAGCAATTCCTCAAAAGAAAAAGCTGATAAATTGCGGATAACCCATTTTGCTATCAAGAAAATTTTACAACTACGGACAGATAAATCCTTTTGGAATTTCAAGAAAAAAATATATAGCCAATGGAATAAGGTCGGTAAGATGCTGGTAAATAAATTAAGAAATAAACACAGTGGAAACGAAATTGAAGAGATAAAAGATTCTAATGGGGAAATATGTGGTAATCCAAAGGCAATTGGAAGAATATTCACTAAATACTATCAAGAACTTTATAATTTAGGAGAGAATGGTACAGTAATAAAACCTTCCAGAGAAACCATTAACTCATTCCTTGGTAAAATACATTTGCCCAAATTTACTCCTGAGGTCGTGGGGGTATTAAATCGAGAGATATCTGAGGACGAACTTAAAAGTGTTATATCTAAGTTAAATACAGTCACCGCGCCAGGGCCAGATGGCTTTATTAATAATTATTATGAGATTTTTCAACCTAAAATAGGTAAATATCTCACAAAGGTGTTCGAAGATATTAAAATTTGGATTGGGAGAATTTGCAACGAAAACCATAAAGACACTCTATGATCTCCAATCCACCTCTGTCGGAGTATTAGGTTTAATAACAGAGACATTTTCCATAGCAAATGGGACCCGTCAAGGGTGTCCCTTATCTCCAACAATATTTTCCCTTTTAATCGAGCCACTGGCAGAATTTATCAGATCATCTACCAAATTAAAGGTATTAAAATTGGCTTAGTGGAGCATAAAATAATGCTCTATGCCGATGATATTATCTTAGTGGTAACAGACCCGAAGACTTCCCTGTTGGGGATTCAACAAATAATAGAAGAATATAGTCTCATGTCTTATTATAAATTAAATATCACAAAGTAAGATGTGATGACCCTTAATATAGATTAAGATCAGAAATAATTTTTGGAAAATACATTTGAATTTAATTGGAGCAAAGAAAAGATATCCCATTTGAGCATAACGTTTTTCCCTCAAATAGAAACTCTTATTCCTTTTTTTTGCAATAACAAGTTCAAGATTCACACATTGCGATGAATGGAGGGCCCTGTCTTTGAGCTTGGAATCCGGTGTCCATATCGCTTTCCTTAAAGCACCTTGCAGGATTGAAACTCGCAGACTTAAAATCTAAAGGTTGAAGTGTGTATGTGGTACAGTAGGGAGAGAGTAGTGCTGAGCATGTTAGGGAGGAAGTTTATAGGCTTCTTTAAAGAGGTGAGTTTTTATTGATGTTTTGAAGGATTTAAGGCAGGAGGATAGACTGGTGAAGCGAGTCAAGGAGTTCCAGAGAATAGGGGCAGCCCGAGAAAAGTCCTGGAGGCAGGAGTGAGAGGAGGTGACAAGAGTGGTAGAAAGAAGAAGGTCGTTAGCAATACGAAGAGGGCGTGTGGGGGAGTATTTGGAGATGAGAGCAGAGATGTATGAGGGTGCACTGTTGTTGAGAGCTTTATAAGTTAGGGTTAAGATTTTTAACTTTATTCTCGAGGCTAAGGGAAGCCAGTGAAGTGATTGACAAAGAGGAGCCGCCGACACTGAACGACGTGTACTGAAAATGAGTCTGGGGGAGGCATTTATTATGGATTGAAGTGGGGATAGGGGACTGATGGGTAGGCCAACAAGGAGTGAGTTGCAATAGTCAAGACGAGAAATGATGAGAGAGTATATTAGAATCTTAGTAGTGTCTTGTGTAAGGTAATGGCGTTTTTTGGATATGTTTTTTTAGATGGAAAAGACAGGATTTGGTTAGAGACTGTATGTGTGGGAAGAGAGGAAGGGTCCAGTAGAACCCCGAGACAACGGGCTTGGGATGTGGGAGTGATGATGGCATTGTTGACAGAGAGGATATAAATGTTGACAGAGAGGATATACAATTTATTCTATGAGAAGCTGAGAGTGTTGCTGATTTCCTGGAGTAGACATATATTATCCCTATCAGGAAGAATTGCAGCGGTGAAGATGTCAGTTCTCCCTAAAATTAGCTATCTTTTCAGCTGCATACCTATTCCAGTGTCGCATTATAGGATTAAACTATTCCAAAATCTAACTAACAAATTCATAAACAGGGGTAAAAAGTCTAGACTTAGATTAATAAACTGTGTGAGGAAATTAAATAGAAGGGGACTATCATTTCCCAATATTAAGAGATATCATGAAGCTACAATGGTTTATCATGTTGTAAAATGGAATATCGCTGATGAGACAGTTGGTTTTAAACAAATAGTCACAATATTTGAGGAAGGGCACATTGAGTGAGATGTTTTGGGCAGATGAAAGAATGAGGGATATTTGGAAAGAGGGCAAGATCTATGTCCAACAACTCTGGAGATATTGGAATAAACATAATAAACAAATAAAACTTATATCTAACCATAGCTCATGGTCCCCTCTATCCTTATAAATAGAATCTCAAGAAATTATGAATCAGCTATCCCAGCATGGCATCTCAACATTGGGAGATATGTATATAGATAATAATTTAATGTCCTTTATAGAGCTACAAAGAAAATACAATATTCCTCAACAGTTAGAGTCAAAGCAACTGTTTAATCTAAAAATGTATAGCATATGTACCCAGATACTGGATAAAAGCAAACCATCTAATGTTGTTGCATGGGAAAGGGAAATGAAAAATAATTGGCCAGTAGAATCCTGGTTTAAGGTGTTTGAGCAAACATATAAATACATTAAGGATCCCAGCTCTAGGGAAGTGTATTTTAAACTAACAAATAAGTGGTACTGGACGCCATGTAAAATAGCAAACTTTTCAAAAGGTAATGGTAACAACTTATGTTGGAGAAATTGTGGTCAAGCTGGAACTGACCTGCATATATGGTGGGGTTACACCAAACTACAAGATTTATGCTTAGTATGTGCTAATTAAATAACTAGAATAATTGAGCAGGAAATAACCATAACAGCAGATCTAGTGTTGTTCCATATAACCCAAGAAACAATGCCCTTTTTAGATATTGGAAAACAAACAATATCCCGTCATGGCAGGAAATTAGAGTAAGACTACAGAACAACTATGATATAGAAAAGGAATTATCAGCAGAGGAAACTTTGTACAGGCCTCTTAAAAAAATGGAAACTAGTAGTAGATAAGTTGAAATTGAATGTATAAATTAATTATTTCCCCTCTTTTCTTTTTCCTTTCCTTTTCTTTCTCCCTCCATGGAGAGTGTTGTTTCGGGCTTTGAAACATGAACTGTAAATCTAGCGTAGTAATAGCTCTGTTTTGTTAGTTTTATTTATGTTGTTTTTTTTTTTGTTTTTTTTATTATGAATGGTTATATTTCATCTAATATTATTACTATGCAGGTGGCATATAGACATGACAATAGACAATATAATGCAGAAGCGGCAGTAAAGCATCTTTATGATTGGGGCTCATAAATGTAAATGCTTATTTGCCATGTTTTCTAATGTAAGCACTAGATGTGTGATATATATGAGAAAATTGTGTTTTATTTGTTTGTTTGTTTGTTTGTTGTTTTTCTCTTCTTTTGTTTTGATCTCTAATTTTTATTAAACTTTAATAAATAAATAAATAAAATAATCCCTGTCTAATAATCCAGGATATCCCTGAATACCCTTTTTATTTAAAAATATATCCAATCCCTTTTTAAAGTTATCTATTGAATCCGCTGCCACCACCTCCTTTGGTAGAGAATTCCACAGATTAACTACCCTTAGTGTGAAGCACCCTTTTCTTTCTTTAAGGTTGAATCTTTTACTTCTAACCTCAAAGGATGTCCATGTGTCAAATTTGTATACTGACCCTGTCTTTCTTCATAACTTAGCCCCTCCATTCCCCTTATTAGTTTTGTTGTCCTTCTCTGTTTTCCAGTTCTAAAATGTCCTTTTATAAAGTGGTGCCCAAAACTGTACTCCATATTCCAAATGAGGGCGTACTAGCGATTTGCATAGTGGTAGAATTATATTTGCTTCCCTTGCTTCTATACCATTCTTAATACATGCTAATATGTTATTTGCCTTTGCAGCTGCTGCTTGGCTTTGAGCACTGTTACCTAGGTGGTTGTCCACAAGCACTCCCAAATTCCTTTCAATATCTGATATCCCTAGATTTGTGTCATTAAGTTTATAAATTGCATATTTATTTTTCCTTCCCAGATGCATAACCTTACATTTATTCGCATTAAATCTCATCTGCCATTTAATTGCCCATTTCTCTAATTTATGCAAATCCCTTTGGAGGGAAAGTACATCATTTTCTGATTGAATTACCTTGCACAACTTTGTGTCATTAGCAAAAATGGAGACTCTACTTTCCAGTCCCACCTCTAAGTTGTTAATACATATTTATAAAAGGAGAGGACCTAATACTGAGCCCTGAGGAACCCCACTTAACACAATAGCCTAAATGGAGTATGTTCCATTTACCACAACCCTTTGCTTCCTGTATTTTAGCCAGATCTCAATCCATGAGCAGATATTTACTGCAATTCCTGTATCCCTTAGTTTGCACAATAGTCTCCCATGTGGCACTGTATCAAAAGCCTTTGCAAGATCATGTGACACTTAGATTGCACACAGGGGGACATCATTTCACTAATTATGTAACTTCTGAAGGTAATTTGTTGCACCAGAGCTTTTTATGGGCTTCACCAACTTAGACTATTGTGTTCTGAACCATCACATAAAATTCATATTAACAAAACATTGAACTTAAGGCTGTAATGTAACAAAATAGGTCAAAAGTCAAGGGGGGCGGATACTTTTGCAAGGCACTGTAATTACCCAGATTTGCTCTTGCTCCCTTCTTAAATATAGGTATCACATCTGCTTTTCTCCAGTCATCCGGTAGAGACCCTGTGCACAGAACCCAGTTCCCTCAGTACCCATGGATGTATTCCATCAGGACCTGGAGCTTTATTAACATTTATTTTTTCCAACCTATTTTGGATTTCTTACTGCGTTAACCAATTATTTAGTGATGGTAGTGTAGCCCCATTATGTTGCAGTGTCCTAACTACTGGTACCTCACTTGTATATACCAAAGAAAATAACCTAATTAGCTCATCCGCCTTTTCCTGGTCACTAACTGTCAGATGGCCTGTTTCCCATTGTAATGTTCCTATAGCTTCCTTCCTCGCCTTCTTCCCATTTATATACTTAAAAAATATTTTAGGGTTAGTCTTACTTTTCTTTGCAACTAATTTTTCATTTTTCTATTTTACCCAGTCTAATCGCCCTTTTGCAAGTCTTAGTGATTTCCTTGTACTCACATAAAGCAGTCTCTTTCCCCTCTTGTTTGTATCATTTAAATGCCTGTTTTTTACTCTGTATCTTGAACATTGGTTGTAACTGACTCCTTTTACTTTTATTCCCACATGGTATATGGAGATGCCTATGTATATTTAGTACGGATTTAAATGTTGTGCATTTATGTTCAGTATTTTTACCTATCAGTTCTCTGTCCCAGTCTATACTTTGTATTGCTGCCCTTAGACCATTAAAATCTGCCCTTTTAAAATTAAGAGTTTTTGTTGGCCCCTTAGAGTTTTGTTTTTTTAATCCAATCTCAAATGAGACTGTGTTGTGATCACTGTTTGCCAAAGGTTGCCCTATTTCAACATTTGATACTATATCAATTTTATTTGTCATAGTTTCATTTCTAGTAGATTTTTGTACAACCTGGGCCAGATAATGATCTCTGAGTGTACTCAAGAACCTGCTCTGCTTAGCTGAACTGCCGGTCTCATTTATCCAGTTAATTTCAGGGTAGTTAAAATCTCCCATTATTAGAACTTGCCCATGCTTAGCTGCATTTCCAATCTGTAATAATAATTTCATTTCCTCACTTTCAATTATATTTGGGTTTATAGCATACTCCTACCAATATTCTTTTGGAATTTGCTCCTCCACTATTTAACTCTACCCACAAACATTCAACTTTATCACTAGGTCCACCATAAATATCTTCTCTGACTATCGGCTTAAATTCAGGCTTAACATACAGACAAATCCATCTTCCCCTTTTAACATTGCCCCTTTCTTTCCTAAATAGGTTATAACCATCCAGATTAACAGTCCAGTAATGAGAATCATCCCACCACATTTCAGTAATGCCTATTAAATCCCATTACTCATTTATTGCTAATAATTCTAACTCATGTTTCCTGGCAAGCTTTTGGCATTAGCAAGCATACACCTTATGTTATGAGTATGTACTTCTGGAGTGCCTGCCACTATACTCGAGTTACTTAGCATTACCTCCCTATTGACTATACTAGCCCTCCCCATTTCACACTTACTACCCCATTACTTCTATCTAGTCTCTCCCCCCACCTATTAGTTTAAATACTTTTATAATGTGTGCAATCGGGACCCACGCAGCATGGGTTAATGTAGGGACCCTGCAAGGGTCCTGATGGGGACCCCCCAGCATAGGGAGGTTAATGTTAGGTGACGCAAGGGTACTTAGAGTACCCCTGCAGCCGTAGTAAACTATTTGTGTGCCGCGGGTCCTTAAGAACCCGCAAGGTGGGATATTTGAATTTTAAATGCTGCAGGGAGACTGTTCAGGACCCACACAACAAGGGTTAATGTAGGGATCCAGTGGGGTCTCGAAGGGCACTCCACAGCATAGGAGATTTAATGTTAGGTGCCGCAGGGGTACTAACAGAACACCCAAGGCCGGGGTTAACTATTACTGTGCCGCCGGCCCTGTGAGGTCCCGCAGCGGGGAATTTAAATTTTTAGATGCTGCAGGGTTTCGATTGGGACCCCTGCATCATGGGGTTAATGTGGGGACCCTGCATGGGTCCTGATGGGGTTCCCTGCATCATGGGGTTCGTGTAGGGACCCTGCATCAAGGGGTTCGTGTGGGGACACTGCAGGGGGTCCTGATGGGGACCCCTGCATCATGGGAATCATGTGAAGACCCTGCATCATGGAGTGCATGTGTGACCCTGCAGGGATCCCGATGGGGACCTCACAGCAAGGTTTCTTTTTGGGAGCCTGCAGGAGTTCCCGCAGGTTTGATTGCCGTCATGATGACAGTCTCATTTACTATTGGCTCTGTCTAAGCTGTAACTACGGGCTTGCATGCGCAAGCCCTGCTCTGCTTACATATGGAACTAGGGTTTACAATTTCGGACCTCGGGCAACAAGTTGTTGCTGCATTGTTCAATTGAATAGCACCGCAGTTGTAGCACTGAGTGAGCCCACAACACACCCGCAGACATTCGGCTCTCTGCGATCGAGTTGCGGCCTTGGAATTGAATGTGTCACTAACTAAAATCACAATGAAATATTGGTAATGGGCAGTGGAGCGACATCAATTATGTTCTATCTTCTTTCCTTTAACCACAATTTTACACCATGTACAACTCCCACTGGGACTAATAGACAAGAGCTTCACTCTGTGGAAAACAAACAAACTCACCAAAATACACTTGATACACTTGATTGATGGACAATTAACTTTCAAAACTTTGAGAGAACTTGCACTCCAGAAACACTTTAGCATTTGCCAGATAAAACATTTCATATCTTAATTAACACAGACTCTGGGACACCCTGAAGGTACTTGTTTCTCACGTATCTGTCAGAAAAACTCTCTGATTAAAGGAATTCTAGGCATACTTTATGGTGTCTTTAATACTCCCCCAGAGTACTATGGATATGAATACATGATTTCTTGGGAACAGGTTCTAAATTAATGCTGGGATCCAGATATCCGGACAAAATCCTGGATCTCTCTAATAAAAAATTAATTAAACTACAGCATATTAGAAACTTCACTCAAGGTGCTCCATAGGATATGCCCCTTCCAAGCTACACTCATTTATTCACACATGGTGATGTTGCCCAAAGGAGACCAGTGCTACAACTAATCAACGAGTCACAATTTACTCTACTAATGTCTTATAAAATGAAGAAAATAATATACAAAAACTTAACTAGACAGGGGACTAGATGGAGATTCTGGAGGATGGAATCCCTACATTCAATTCTGTTGCTAGATGAAAATGGAGGCCTGTGGTCCCGTCACTGTTAGCAGCCCCCGGAACATGGAGAGATGTAAATGATAGAAAAAAAAAATTCTATCTCAGGAAAGCTTTAACACTGGCAAAATACATTAGAATGGAGAAGAAGATAATCTTCTTATTTTTACTGTTATTAATTTTGTTATTGTTGTTACTTTTATCCTTGTTGAATTTTTTATTTTTTGCTCTTTATTGCATTTTTATGGATTTTTATATTTTCTATATCTCTTCTTATTTAAACTGGTTAAGTGAATTTATAAACTATAACTTGAAACAATTTAATAAAAACTTGCACAGGGTTCTAAATCATTATTTAAACAACAAACTGAATAAAAGGGTGGTGTCTGAGAGAATATTATGAGCTTTTTCTCACTAACTTATTATTCCTCCATTGCTATTCCTAAAACAAGTAGTGTTAATCATCACAAATGTTGATCCAAGTGATATTTTGTATATACTGTGTTCAACACTGTTAAAGGTTCCTCAATCCTCATGTTTAATGTAATCCCATATATAGTTCTCAGCAGTGCGGGCCTGCCAAAAAATATTGGTAACACAACGTTAAAACTGCGGTCTCGCACAGCGAGCCAGCTGCAACTGCGGCCCTTGTCAAAGGCGCTCACTGCGCTGGTGGAGATAAGCGCTATAGGCACTCATCCCAATGACCCCGTAGGACTTAGGAAGGGAGCACCGGAGGCGCTCACTGCGCTCGTGGAGATGAGCGTCGCACAACTTACACATCATACCTATCACCCACGGTACTACACATTAACAGAAAACTAAAATACACAATTCACAGTGCGAGACCCGTAGCACTTTGAAAAATATCGGCTGCAAAAAATTACGGCCCGTCACACTTAGAAAAGGAAACTGGCACTTAGAAAAAAAATATGACCCGCAAAAAATACGAACTTAACGGCCGAAATGCGCACATCGAAAAACACGAAAAACGCCAAAAAAAAAAAAAATGACAAAAAAACTTCACACACAGCACCGGGGGAAAGCCAAGACGTGTGAGATTGATGTTGCATGCAAATTTACGTCGAAGTTGCAGAGTTTCGCCACTCAAAAATCTCGAGAGAGCGACAGAGAAAGAAGGGTAGTCGATAAAAATAAAAACGAGGCTACACGACCCCTAAGCATGCAAAACAGCGCCAAGCACATATGTCTTTTACACAGGAACGCACAAGGTAGAAAATACACTACTAGGAAGGATGGAAAATGCGTAACACATACACAATCGCCGCCATTCTACAACACTACCTTAAAAATAATAACATTGCCACATTGCCAAAATGGCGCATAACACAACTAAACAAACACTTCAGCCTCGCGCACGCAGCCAATTTACACTACACACTGAACACATTGCTGACACTTTCTCTTCAGCTCAGCAACACTTCAAATCTACATTGTATGCTGCAGGAAAAACAAAAGCGATTGTTTGCTCTTCACCATATTTATAGCTGCATATATTAATTACAAATACGTAACGTATATTAATTTATTATTTGATTGATTAATTAATTAATATTAAAATAAATATATATATAAAAAATAAAAATACCACAGGAAAGGTTTGCTAAGGCGATCAGCGCGGTCATCACAATGAACGCACAGAGTGCTCACACAAACAAAAGTACACCACACGAGAGCCTCGCAATGAGCGCAGAAGGCGCTCAGCGCAGGACTTGCAATGACCACCAAAGGACCTCACAACACCAAAACTACACCAGGGGAGAGGCTCGCTATGAACGCCGAAGATGCTTATTGCGAACCACGCGATGAGCGCCAAAGGCGCTCAGCGAGAAGCTCCAGTAATCTCCTAAGGTACTCAGACGACCAAAACCCTTACATTCGCTGCCAAACAGCATTACCTGGCTTACAATTTTATTGCCATAATTTTTTGATGGGCAAGTCGCTAGTTATATATGAAGTAGTGCTAATTAATGCATCTACTCACCTGGATCTCCTTTCAGTCCATTTACTCCATCTTTACCATCTTTGCCTGGAGCACATTGTACAAAGGAGCACGTACTTGGTGTATCTGATAAAGCCTTGGAAAATAACACCAGGACTATCGTTGCTATGATAGAAACAGCCCGTATATTGGGAGTCATGTCTGATGGTTAACCTAGAAAGTAATATACATATTAAACTCCCAAATTATTGATTTGGTCTAGTTAATTCCAGGTGTTACTCTGTCTTGTACTAAACGTCAGTTGCTTCTGGCTCAATTCTTTGTGATTATTTAGGATTATATACAGATTGCCCGATATCTTCATCAATTTGGAATTATACTATACATTTTGTTAGCCCTTCACTATCCTAGTGAACTTACTGCAGTACTTTGTGAATCAGAGAAACCCTTTATATGTTGTAGAATATCGTTTTTTTTTTTTTGTGATTATGTCGATGAACTTTGATCCAATCCAAGAAGTTCATTAGACAAATGATTGCACATTGTGAAATTGTGTATTTTGTTACTATGCTTCTCTTTTGGTTTAAAGTTACTATTTCACTTATTTATCTAGCTAAACTGAGATTTTTTTTAAATATAGAAATTGCATTATCGAATTGAAACCATTATAGATTGCATAAAAATGTTGCAGTTTGTCCCAAGAAATATGAAAACTGCATAGGTTTCTGTTTCTGTTTTGTGTATTTGTGGATGGAAATTGTATAATTACAGAAATTGAGTTATGCAATATGATGAATTTATGTCATAATATTTTGAGCTGGTCAGTTATCCTTGTGTAATCTGTAGGGCAAGCATGATGTCCCAACATATACCAAACTGAATATTACATTGATACAACAGATCTTTTTCACAGGGGTTGATAGGCCATGAGATATGCTACTTCACCTGATTCAGTCATTTATTACCCTGTGTGAAATAGTCCTATTAATAGTCCTAGGTCATTAGATTATGAGCCTCTCGGATCTTCTAATGTAAAAATAACAATAAAATATTAACATTTTTACAAATCTTAAAACATACAGTAAGGGTTATAAAACCCTTTTTTTGTGGTATGTCATTCTTCTACTTTCATGATTATTATTTACCTGCAGGTTCACTTTAAAATTCTAGTCAGGGCTAGTGTGATACATTTTTTTAGTTATCGTTCACATTAGTTTATGGTGCTTTGGGTAGTTTAGCATATACACATTGATTCTGGCTTGATGGATAGATTTACCGAATGGTTTGGTAGTGAGATGCTTTATCTTGATGTAGGCACATTATCAAATGTGACACTGAGGCCCCTATTCAATTGAGCAATTGTAGGTTACTAGAGCCCGTAATATAGCCTTTAAACAAATTTGCTATTCAATTGTTGTCTTTTACAGTGCCTTGCAAAAGTATTCACCCCCCTTGGATCAGAACACAATAGTATAAGTTGGTGAAGTGAAATGAGAAAAATATATACATAAAACTAATTTTTAGAAATTGAAAACAGAAAATTGGCATGTGCGTATATATTCACCCCCTTTGTTATGTAGCCCATAAAAAGCTCTGGTGCGACCTATTACCTTCAGAAGTCACATAATTAGTTCAATGATGTCCCCCTGTGTGCAGTCTAAGTGTCACATGATCTGTCATTACATATGCACACCTTTTTTGAAAGGCCCCAGAGGCCTAAGCAAGAGGCACCACTAACAAGACACTGCCATGAAGACCAAGGAACTCTCCAAATAAGTAAGGGACAATGTTGTTGAGAAGTACAAGTCAGGGTTAGGTTATAAAAAAATATCCAAATCTTTGATGATCCCCAGGAGCACCATCAAATCTATCATAACCAAATGGAAAGAACATGACACAACAGCAAACCTGCCAAGAGATGGCCGCCCACGAAAACTCACGGACCAGGCAAGGAGGGCATTAATCAGAGAGGCAGAAGAGTGACCTATGGTAACCCTGACGGAGCTGCAGAGTTCCACAGCAGAGACTTGAGTATCTGTACATAGGACGACAATAAGCCGTACGCTCTATAGAGTTGGACTTTATGGCAGAGTGGCCTGAAGAAAGCCATTACTTTCAGCAAAAACCATAATGGCATGTTTTAAATTAGCGAAAAGGCATGTGGGAGACTCTCAAAATGTATGGAGGAAGGTGCTCTGGTCTGATGTGACTAAAATTTGACTTTCGGCCATCAAAGAAAACGCTATGTCTGGCGCAAACCCAACACATCACCCAAAGAACAGGGATGTTTTTCAGCAGCCGAGACTTGGAAACTGGTCAGAGTTGAGGGAAAGATGGATGTGCTAAATACAAAGATATTCTTGAGCAAAACCTGTACTACTCTGCGTGATTTGAGGCTAGGATGGAGGTTCACCTTCCAGCAGGACAATGACCCCAAACAAACGGCTAAAGCAACACTTGAGTGGTTTAAGGGGAAACATGTAAATATGTTGGAATGGCCGAGTCACAGCCCAGACATCAATCCAATAGAAAATCTGTGGTCAGACTTAAAGATTGCTGTTCACAAGCGCAAACCATCCAACTTGAAGGAGCTGAGCAGTTTTGCAAAGATGAATGGGCAAAAATCCTGGTGGTAAGATGTGGCAAGCTCATAGAGACTTATCCAAAGCAACTTGGAGGTGTGATTGCCGCAAAAGGTGGCTCTACAAAGTATTGACTTTAGGGGGGTGAATAGTTATGCACATTGACTTTTTCTGTTATTGTATCCAATTTGTTGCTTGATTTACAATTAAAAAAAAAACATCTTCAAAGTTGTGGGCATGTTCTATAAATTAAATGATGGAAATCCTCAAACAAACCATTATAGTTCCAGGTTGTGAGGTAACAAAACACGACAAATGCCAAGGGGGGTGAATAATTTTGCAAGGTACTGAAGCTACCCGCAAACGATCTGCAGATTACAGGCTGAAAATCCCTGCGTTTGTTAAAATCGTAACGCAGACCAATCTAAGCTTTTGATATTTCAAGCCTGTAAATGTTACAATCGCAAATCGCTATTCAATTGCTAAAATTCCTCAAGCCCGCAAATATTTTCACACCCTATAGCACTGTAAATGCAAATAAAAAATCAATACTCCATTATAAAAGACAGGAAAAGAGAGAAAAGACATTAGATTTCATTGCACAACAGTCTCAAGCTCGCAAATCTGCAATAAAATTTGTCTGTGTTATATCAATCTCAGTAATCAAGTCCACCCACATAGACTAGAACATTTTGTACATTGTCGGATCTCATATCGAACTTCTAAACGCTAATTGATTGACATTTAACCTCCATGTTTTACTGATGTCATGACAGTCTCATGTACTATTGGCTGTTTCTAAATCGGTAGTTACAGCCTTGCTTAATTGATCGTGATCATGCTCTGAAATGCCACTTGCGGGTGCATGGTTTACGGATTAGGCTTCGGTCAGGTAGCTGCAGGCTTGAATAATTGAATCGCTCTGTAATTGTTGCAAATTGTAAGCCTGCAGACTGATGGCTGGTATGAAGGTAACTGCAGGCAATTGAATAGAGGCCTTATTGATCTGGGTGCAAAGTGATACAGTTGGTAAATAGCTTCAATTAGACTTGCACCTCAAATTTTGCTTAATGGATGAAGTTCCAACCATCTATATGCACTTAAAATTCCAGTTAATATAATTCTCACATTTTTTGGAACGATTACCCCATTTATAATACTTATAAAAATAAAAAAAACTACTCATATCTCTAAATCTTCACCAACTAATTCTGCATTGACTTAATAAAGTAGTATATAATCCATTTGAAAAAAAGAAAATATTAGTTTTTTTGGAATATAATGATGGACTTGACTGATCCACTCCAAAAAGGTCAGCTTAGACATTGAATCTTGTGTAATCATCTGTTTTGTGACGTTAACATTTTTGATTTTAATCAATTTTGCTAAATGTTTGAATTTTCATAGTCTTGAAGTATGGAAATATTCAAAAGCTATTATAGTATTAAACATTTTTTTTATTTGAAGACATGGAATATGTGGGCATTTGGGACCTCATTCAATTGCAAGGCCGCAAGTTATAGAGTATAGGCCGTATGTCTGTGGGCCTGCTGCGGGCCCTCAGCACTCGCAAGTTATGGAGCTATTCAATTTCGGAAGACAGCAAGTTATGGGCCGATAGCAACATTTGGAAACCATGCAATCGTATGTAGCATTTGAACAGATCAGTTAGCCAAGGCCATACCTCCAGAGATAGAAACAGCCAATGGAAACAGAGAATGTCATCGTTACATCAATGAAAAATGGAAGTTGTTTTTTAAAGTCCTACGGGCTTCAATTACGAGTTACGATTGGACCCACATTCCAGGTATAATGCAATATTGATAAAGCCGTAAATATGATATTCTATAACATGCAAGTCCCAATACATGTATTAACACATTGATTGCCGGGAACAACATAACACAGAAAATAAACGGGAAATAAAGTATTTTTCTTAGCCGATTTGTGAGCTTGAGAATGTTGTGCTATTAATTCTAAGACCTAATATCACTTTCACTTTTAATAAAAGTACAGTAGTGTGTGTATGTGTGCATTTAAAGTGCTCCGAACATGTCATTAAGCCCTTGGTCATGTCATTAGGTCCTCCTTGGAATCCTTAACTTGTGGTTTGACTTTTGCCATTTGCGGGCTTGGTGGGGTGGTTATCGAGGAAGCCATCTGAACTCTTGCGGCCGTGAAAGATCAAAGGCTTGGAGGGGCATTACATTGCGATGGGAATCGCAATGAATCGGAGGCCGGAGCTCGTAACTCGATCAGAGCTCGCAAAAAGACGCCAATTGAATAGCAAAATATCTTAAGGCTCCATTTCTGAAGCCCGTATCTCCCGAAGCCTCAATTGAATGAGGCTGTCAGTGTATAATCATGTTTTGTGTTTGCTACTGGATTGGAGTAAGGACATTTTTTTCCTTCTAGACTGCTGCTTGAGCAGTCTAGGAATCCAAACGTAATTAAACAACCACGTCAATTCCCTTTCAAGAGGCGCTAGTTATTGTAATTATGTCTTTATCATTGATACAATTTATATTTAATATAAAAATATGATAGCAATATTCAATAATTAGTTCATTTTTTAAAGATTACAATAACAGGAGGGTGGAAAATTGGCAAAGAGAAAGGTCTAAATGGTTTTACGAACAATCAGATTTCATAAAAGAAGCAGAAATATTTTATAGGCTGACCAGACAGCAAAAGCTAGATGCTCACGAAAACCTCTTGAAAACAAGTACACATTGTATCTCAAAATGTATCAGCTGACCATATAGTCAGACATGCATATCTGAGTTTTAACTTTGAAAGTAACTTTAATGTTGACTATTTTATGTTCTAGGTCATGTTGTTAGAGCATTACTGTAGCTCTTCAAGCCATTATTTTGGAGGAATTCTCATTTAACATGAGTCTGTACAAAATATCAAATTAATATGGAGTTCTTTTCAAGCAAGAGAAAACAATAGTTCCTGTAAAGTGTTTTTATGTATTATTAAATTTGAAAAATGGTGAAATATACATTAAATAGAAAATAGTAGTATATACCATTAACACTAAAAACACATTTATATTAAAATTACAGCTTAATATTTTATTCCTAACTCTACGTGTAACAAATAAATACATTTTCTTTATTGGATCTATTCCCTTAGAGTTCAGTTTAGTGGATTGTGCCACTTCCTGTTTTTTTCATAAGAAAAATGCCTTTTAACAGTTTTTACATTGCTCCATGAGAAAATTAGTTATTGCTGCTTCATGTTCATTAATGCAAACTTTTATAAATCTTGAAGTTTCACCAATTTAGTGCTTAATACAGGGACAACTATGATAACTTCCCTACTATTACATGCAGCATAAAAATTGTTATTGTGTTAAAATGTCCTTTAGTGAAATAGGACCACAGTCGCACCTTGTATGATAGTGCACATGGATCAATGCAATTTTTTTAGTCCTTTTTTTGTAATTGTCTTTTTTAGCTGTTACACCATATTTAAACTGGTATTTTTTTTCTCATTTTATATAGTGGCTCACCTTTTTCATAGTAAGGGTTATATCTTAAATTGATCAATTTCACACTATTACTTATTAACTCCCTTTCATTCCCTTTTAAGGTTTTTTAACACCTTTTGATTTTGCATGTGATAGCTAACAAATGTTAGTCTTTTCAATTTATTCTATGTTAACATTTTCATTTTTTAAAGTTTGCTGCCTTTCTATGATTGACACTCTCTGTATATCAATACCGTATTGATTCCCCAATAAATAAATTTAAATTACCTTTTAATTCTACTCTGATAAGCTAACTTCTTGGGAGTATGTCTTAAGTTCCATGTGGGCGAAAGTTGGTCCTCATTAGAATAATTTTTCCTTTCTACTGATTTTATACATAACTCAGTGATCAGCTGCTGATGTTATATTATATATTTTTTAAAATCTAAAACTCCAATGTCCTGTGATATTGTTCCAATGTAATTTTAACAGTGTTGTGAATAGTGTGTATATTGTGTGAATATAGTAGAATCTCAAAGTTTGGGCACCCAGGGAGCCCATCGATAATGCAAAGGTCATTATAGTTCCTTCGGATCTTACTGTATATGGCTATATTTTTTTTTTAGAAAATTAATGAGGTATTCATTTTTTTTTTCACTTGAAGTACTCATTTTCTGCTTCCTTAACTACATTGCCAGTATAAAAGTAGGTGAGAAAAGGGATTAGAAGGATTGAAAAGCAAATAAATAGTAGATAACTTAATAAAAATGATTCTCAGAAACTGGTGAAAATAGACAACATATGATACAATTGAAACAGGATCCAACTGGTACTTTTTTCTAGAGAGGGTATTTGTTGATATGAAATATGAAATGTAGAAATACAAAAGCTACTTAAAATGAAGGCTAAAGCTGTAACTATCCTAGAATATTCCATTCAAAATAATGTATTTAAATAATCATAACCATTATTTTATACCATAAAATTGCTAGTGGGGTCCCATGATCCCTTGTTTGTCATTTTAGGAGATAATTGTCTGGCTATAAATTGTTGTCATCTGTGTCAGGATATTATATAGAATATATACTACTAGATACTAAACATTCGGTAAAATAATAATGGTGGGGTGGGGGCTCTGAATGAGCTTTTATTTTCCACCCAGGTATCTAAGAAATATTTTGCCTGGCTCTGTGGATAAAGGGAATGTTATTCTCTAATAGGACCCTTGTCTATATGAAAATAAGGTGCAATTCGTAAATTTATACATATATAAATTTGGCTTCAGGTGTTTTTTTTTATAAATGTTTATATGCATTTTTATTGACTTAGGAATTCATTAGTGCCAATAAGTAATATTTGCAGAATATGTAGCAATATTAAGAGTGATTTTAAGTGTGTATAAACAACTGAATTGGGCCCAAACTGTGTCTCATGCTGCTAATGTGAGTGCCATACAAATAATGATCACATAACTACAACTAAATCACCATGGATGTTAATAGGGGTATTAAGCAGTCCATATGTTCCCATATTCTGAAAAAGAGGAGATTCAGTTAAGCGGTCGATTTCAATTTTCAGGTGACCCCCAGAACAAAAATACATATTCTGATCTATGGGGTATCTCTATCTGACCCTATGCCACTCTACAACCATTAAAATATGACATAGAATCCTTAATTTAAAATGGGGATGCACCTATTTTGTAAAAGAGGTATTATGATCATAGAGTTGCCAGGTGATCCCTGAGATAATGTTATCGCCCGGCAGTTATACTATGTGAAAAAAAGGAAATTCTTGGTTTTATTTCCAATTTTTGCTTTGTTGAAGAAACAATACAAACAAAAATTTTACATTTTGACAAAGGAAGATGGGATTTATAGTCCAAGGGCCAGCACAACATGATAGTGCAAAACAGCTGTCTATGTTATGAGCTTTAGAAGTTGGAATTTGGAGACACACTTTGACGGATGGGAAGAGAGGAAAAAGATAACTAATAATAATTAATAAAAGTATATACTTAAGTCAAATACGTTTTCATTATGCTACAGTATATGCAACTTAAACTTCTAAATTGACATGACTTGTTTTTTGACTATAGTGTCCCTAGAAAATGTAAATTCAGCATAAAGCTGTTGTGCATAAAAGTCACGTGCAATTGCTCCACCTCTGAAAGCTCCTTTGCAGTTAGAAACATATTGACTCAGCCAATAGTAGATTATCATGGGGAAATGATATCCCTTTATTTGACTTTGATTAGATGTGGTGTTACCATCGGAAAAAGAGAACTGTCAGGAAAAGGAAGTTATGGACCTAGCTTGATTTCTTTTTTAATTTACTGGAGTAACCATTCTATTATGTTATTTGGTTTTGATCATTCCAAGCAAAATTAAAACAACATATGACAGAGTTATTTTAACTAATTAATAAAGATTTATTGTTAAAAGACATGATATTTATTTTTCAAGACAATATACACAAATGTTTCAATGATTGATCAGTATTTCTTTTATTCCTTGTCAGTTAAGATAAATATTAAGAAAATTCACATATGATCAGACGCTTTTCCTCACAATTTCTATCATTCCATCTTCCACTGGTATGCATTTCGACACAATCCTCTGCCCCAAGGACATTATTGGGTTCACCAGGATTCCAATTAGTGTAGCCAACTGGTTCGCCATTTGGATGCCTAAAACTGCCTTCTGATACAATGTCATTTAGACCCAGAAATGGGAGCTTGCTGTACTGTGATGCAATTGCCAGCACTGCTTGGTTCTCCTCTGCATTCCGTGGTGAAGCAACATGGCCTCCAGCCCCGGAACAAGTTGTCTTCGCCCCATTGTAATTGGTTTCCACACCATTTGTAACAAAGAGTTTATCTCCGGCATTAGTCCCTCTGGAGAACAGCAAAGCTGAAAGAAAAAAAACTCTATTATTGTGATGACCTTACTATTAATTATGTTTTTTATACTTTTCAATTATTAAGGAATAATATAGTTTAGGAAAAAAAACTTTACATGTGAAACACATAACTAATAACATTAGCAGCTGACTAAATGATGAGCATAAAACATTTTAGAGAAAATGCTGCTAACAGCATATTTTTTTTATAAAGGCTTTCATACACAACATCTAAAGTAAGGCTTAAGGGCCTAAGGGGACATGTTCTGTAAGCTTTTTTTTTTTCAGAAGTAGAGGAAGGGGTACAGGAGTGAGGATTTGAACATTTGAGAGTGATTCTCCCACACACATGCACAGAACCAGACAAAAAAAACTACAAAGTGAACATTTTGGTCTCCATTAAAGCCTGCAGTTGACTTCATATCGGCTGTAAGTCTGAGGACTTGAAATTTGCAACATTTACAGAGAGATTCAATTGATCAAGTCTGCAGCTAACTGTCCAAAAGCCTAAACCGTAAACCATGCAATCATAAGTAGCATTTCAGGACATGATCATGATCAATTAAGCAAAACAGACTTAGAAATAGCCAATAGTAAATGAGACCATCATTATGACATCAGAAAAAAACTTGTCAATCAGTTATCGTTTAGAAGTCCGATATACGATCAGACTCGCAATCCGGAAATGTACCAAATAATAAAATTGAATGATGATACTGTTCTAGTCCATGACCTGATATGTATTAACTCCTTGATTACGAAGATTGATATAATACGGAAATTAAATGTTAAAAAAAATAATTTTAAATTGCAGGTTTGTGAACTTGAGACTGTTTTGCAATTAATTCTAATGTCTTTCATCACTTTCACCATCTTTTAAAGAGCAATATTTATTTTTTTATTTCCATATACAGTGCTACAATAAGGTGTTTAACCCCCTTGCGTGTCCAATCTGGTATTCTTAGTATTTTCTTCTACATTTGTTTTTTTACGGGTGTGAAAACATTTGCAGGTTTGAGGAATTGTACCAATTGAATAGCGATTTGTGATTGTAACATTTACAGGCTTGAAAGATTTAAGACTTAGATAAGTTGAATTTACGATTTTGAGGTCGCTTTGGGGGTAGCTAAAAAACACCAGTTGAATAGCAAATTAGTTTACGGGCTACATTACAGGCTCCAGTAACAATTGCTTAATTGAATAGGGGCCTATGTGTTTCCTGCACTGTTCAATTCCTCATGCACTTAGAAATGATGTCAGCCTCTAGATACAAACCGTGTTTGAAAATGTAAGCTTTTCTCAAAAAATGATATTGTATTCATGGTTTGTTTTGTTTATTCATTTAGTAGTGTCTGACTATCCGTGACCCTATGGACCACAAAATGGCAGGCACATATGTCAGCTCCATCAAGCTCATGTTCATTGATTCAATTACCTCATTTATCCATCTCTGCCTCTCCCATCCTTTTTTTAATAAGCCTTCAATCTCTCCCGCCATCAGATTCTTCTCTCAGGAATCCTGTCTTGTCAAAATACTTGAGCAAAGATACTGGAGTGGGTTGTCAGTTTCTTCTCCAGGATTTATCTGACCTCTCCGACATGCCCATCTTGGGTGACCCTACATGGTATAGCTCACAGCTTCATTGGGGTACATGAGCCCCTTCACCATGACAAGGTTATGATCCAGAAGGGGATTAATGGTTTACACAACTGCTAATATTGTTAGGGCCTCATTCAAATGTGATTTGGCCAATTGAATAGGGCTCTATATAAGCACACAGCATATTTTTTTTACAGAAGTTTTTAGTTAGTGAAGACCTTGCTTTTGGATAGAAGATCACTAACTAAAAACTTCTGTAAAAAAATATTCTATGTTCTTATATCGAGCCCTATTCAATTGGCCAGATCACATTTGAATGAGCCACATAGTTTTTTACATATTACCAAACATGTATTGGTTTTCCAAAACGGCCTCTCACATTTGTTTATCAAAACCTTTAATATTAACAGATAACAGAATCTGCAAAACTTTTGTCCGGGTACCAACCTTTTTTCTGTGCTGCTATGTTTGATTGCAAAGTACTCAGACGGCCGTCCATAGAGGCTACTTGTTGTTTTAGAGTTTCAAGTGCTATATGGAAAGAAAATTTGGACACTTACATATCACCATTAATTATATATATTTTATAAAACAATATGATTGGCTCAGCCCTTTAGAGACCACTTTTTCTAATTTGTTTTTACCTTGATTGGTTCACGCTAAATAGGGATTAAGATCTGTTTCAATACTTTTACAATTTATTGCAATATTCAATAAACATTCAGAATGCAAGTAATTACACACTTGCTGAGTAGGCATGCGCTACATGTTATAGAAGTATAAGGGTAAACAAAGAGATGAAGCCAGAGAGACTCTGCTAACAAGCATTATGAGTCTGCTCCGCCATTTTTGTTGTGATCTTGTCAGAAACAGTGATATAAAATATATGTGCAATAACCACTCTTTAGGATAGGGGTAATTCAAGGAGAATGAATAGACAAAATCAATTTCAAATGCTAAAATGCAAATTCAAAATGCTACCACACCAACTCTTAAATTGGATAATAGAATTGAAAACATTTATGATGACCAATTTGGAACTGAAAAATTATATGATATCCAATAGGGGTAGTTCAGAAATAAGGGCCTCATTCAAATGCAATTTGGCCAATTGAATAGGCCGCAATATAAGCACAGAGCATATTTTTTTACAGAAGTTTTTAGCAAGTCCAATAGCAAGGTCGTCACTAACTAAAAACTTCTGTAAAAAATATGCTCTGTGCTTATATAGAGCCCTATTCAATTGGCCAAATCGCCTTTGAATGAAGCCCTAAGATAAACATTTATAAAGAACTTTATTGACTTGACAGTAACAACTGAAATTGGAATTTTGAATGTGAATAAACTAAATATGACTTTTTGACTTTTTTACTGTTGAAAAGTGTAACCTTTTCTTGTGAATTATAAAGGTTTTGAAATACATAGTCCTAATACATATTTCAAAGAAACCTCTCAAGTTAGATAAAGAAAACAAAACTTGGTAAAATGGATTTAGAAAATGTTCCCCTTCAGTGTAAAAAACATTTTATTAGAAAGGAATACAAATATTTTATTAACTTCTGAAAAATGTTTGCTCATTATTAATTTTAATTAGGGAAATATACAGATGGTGCTCCAATGGTTCTTTACAGTACAGAAGAACTTAACTTGATAGCAAAACAAAATGTTTTTACAAACTTACAAATAATGTTTTTTTTGTGGTTTTTCCATTGTTTTTTGGTTGACTTAGAGAAAGCATGGAGTGCAGATAATGTGTTTATTGCGTTCTACTGAAATGATTTATTATCTAGAGTGCAGGTTAAATCTTATCAGTATATTAGGTTCACTTCTGACCTGTAAGGAGATGGCCAGAGTACAGAATAGTTGTAAATAATAATTATTAAATTACTGATTATTTTATTTTTTACTTTCCAAAAACATTTTGCTTCAAGCACACTTACTGTAAATTAAATTTAAGTCACTTTCACAACTATGTCATTTTCTCGTACAATCAAAATATGCACCTACCCGGAAAGTTACTGTTACTCTTCTCCCCCTTTTGACCTGTTGATCCAGGTGGGCCTAATGGGAAAAAGACTTGTGATTAATGTGTCCAGGACCATATATGTTCACTGAAGAGATCTTCAAAGTGAAACGAGGCTCTAAAGAACCATATAGAAATTAGAGAGATCTTACTACAATAGAAAAAAAACACCTCTCATTTCGGCTAGCCTTTCATACCACAGTCAAAGAAGGAAACATTTTGAGTTTTATCTAACAATTTTTGTGAAATACACTGATCATAATATCCTTATACTACTTTAGAAGGAAATGATTGTCATTTTAATTCTATATGTAGGAAACAAAACAGTCCACCACATACAGTATGATTAAGCAGTGCCAAGATGTCTATGCAATCTGGGCCATTATTTAATAATGCCACTTCACTTATTACTGTTTAAGTTTGAAAATTAAATATTTAAATTAGTCTTCATTTATGACATTTGTTTGTAAAATATGAATATATATTGTCTCTCTCACTTTCAAAAAAAGGCTAGTGTTTAAAATAGAAAATTAGAAATGTACAGATTGTTGAAATGGTTTGAAAGAAAGTAAGCTGTGATGGTTGATATTGTTTGAAGCAGGAGTGAGCAAAATCTTTTGTCTGTGCCATCCTTTCCTTTCATTAAAATAGTTTTGCCCCTTTTTTTCGACACCAACAGTTTTTTTTATAATTGCTATTACAGACTATCCCCATTTCCTCGTCCATCTGGAAATCTGGATAGTCGGAGAGGATGAGCATTTGGATGGCTTACACTTTTAACGTTCAAGACTCCATAATTTAATCTGAAATTGAAAATAGTTTGTATATAAAGGGACAAATAAAACATATTTTTTTTCAATTGGCCTTCTAAAGCAAGGTATTTGGAACTACTGTAATTAAAAGACAGAAGGGTTTAAATTTGGGGCCCTTACGGAATCTAACTGAATTTACAAAATTGTATTAGACATGTGTTATACAAAAACCCTAAGAATTTGCTTATTTAATCATAAACATTTTTGGATGCTCTATTACCGATGTACGAGAACCTTTTATAACCAGTGTACCATAGCCAAGACAAAATAAAACAAAATGCGTAATCACATTTTAGATAAAACTACCTTTGGCTCCATCATTTCCTTTGACTCCTTCATTTCCTTTAGGTCCGACTTTTCCTGGAGGTCCAGCAATACCTCTGATTCCTGTCTCTCCTGGTGGTCCTGAAATTAGAACATTTAATTTCCACTTTGATTTCCTAAAATGTGAATTCTGTTATAATAACAAAAATCAATAATAGGAAGAATATACAACTGGGCAAGCAAATGTATGTCACCTTGCTTTGTAAAAAAAGGCATCTTAGGACAATAATAATAGTTTAATTTAAAAAATATCAATACAGATTGTTAAATTACTGTGAATTTTATATTTGTATTATTTTCCACGTGTGCTATCTTGTTATTTCCTTTGTGTTTAGGTTAAATTGATTTTGTTATATATTCTGTATAATTTTAAAGAAATAGAATTAAATGGGAAATATTTCAATAATTAATTGAATATTTTAATTGAAGTAAGTATGAAGAAAACAGCTGGACTTTGAAGAATCTCAACAGTAATCAAATGATCCTCCAAGATTCTAGTCATCTTTTAAGTCTCCATAAAAAAAGCTTGAACTACAGAATCTTTTTATTTTTTTAACTTTCTAAAATAATTTTACTCATTATCAATTCTAGTTTATTAAACAATATTGTATATAAAGTAATAGAGTGGTCCTTTCACTGTGCATACACAAGTGGAAAATTAAATTTACATGGTATAGATTCTGGTGTATACATTGTCCTCATCATTGGACTTTAATGAATAATCATTACTATAAATGAATACTAAAAGATATGTCATCAGCATTGTCTCACCTGGATCCCCTTTAAGGCCATCTCTTCCATCTCTGCCATTGAGACCTGGAAGACCCTGTATTACAGAGCACTGAGTAGGTGACTCACATAAAGCCTGGGAGAAGAACAGCACGATTGCTGATAATAAAGCAACAGTTCTTATATAATGATTCATATCTATAGAATCCAACCTAAAAAGGAATCAAAAGTTTTGACTCTCATATAATTTAGTCATCTACCGAGTTAATCTATTTATTTAATACTTAATACTTACCTCATTCAAATTCCAGATCTTTGTTGTTGAACAACGAGAGTTGTGTGAGAAATAACTCAAAACTTCTGTTAGTTCTAAAAAAATGTTAAAAAATGCAATTCACTCTTTTACCAAAAAATAAAATCAGGAGGCAGCAAAAAAATAACTGAATGAAGCTGAGCAGCATAGTTTTTATATAGGAGGATATCGATTACTTGAGATTATCTCAATGAACTTTGATCGACTCACAGCACGTTAACTGTTGCACATTGTGAAATAATTTGTTTTTGTAACTTTCTTGCTCATTTTCTTGCATACCGTATTGGTCCGAATATAATCCGCACCCGCATATAAGCCGCACCCGTAAAGTTCAAGAAGAAAAAATAGAAAAAAGATAGTACTCAAATATAAGCCGCACCCGTAAATTTGGAGAGAAAAATACTCTCAAAATGATCAGCCATTGCAAGAAAGAGGCTTTTTTTGCAGGTTACAGGCTTTACAGGATGTTAGAATCACTAAAACCTTAAATCGCTATTCAATACCGCAGTCTAAATCAAGAAAATCAGCATCCTTAACTCGCAATTGCGCAAATCGGCAGTAATTTTGCATTCGCGAATAGAAGTCGCACACGTTACAAGCAAAGTTTGCAAATCGGCAATGATTTTTTTACGGTAGCGAATATAAGCCGCACTCTTAACTCGCAAGCTCAAAAATTTGAAAAAAGGTGCGGCTTATATTCGGACCAATACGCTATATGAGTTTCTTATTTTGATAAATGTATCAAGCTGTAGCTCGTTTGTTTTTTGCTTCTTCAAGTTGAAACAAAGGGGTCGTAGCATCTCCTACCACGACAATAAACTCAGCCAAAACAGTTATATATCAATAATAATGCCTGAAATAAAATAGTGAAATCAAAAATTAATGTTTGATATATTGTGTATATTTTTATATGTTGTTTTGTGGTAATTCAAGGTAATCTGTATGACCTGCAGCCTCATTAAATACAGGCTACGTGTAAAGCCGTAGCTCGTATTGTAGAAAGTAGGATCTACAGTTATTAAATAACTTATGATTAGTGATGTAGCAAACATCAAAATTTCGGTTCGCGAACAGCGGACGTGAACTTCATCAAATGTTCCCGAATGGGCGAACTGGGCGAACCGCCATAGACTTCAATGGGCAGGTGAATTTCAAAACCCACAGGGACTCTTTCTGGCCACAATAGTGATGGAAAAGTTGTTTCAAGGGGACTAACACCGGGACTGTGGCATGCCGAAGAGGGATCCATGGCAAAACTCCCTCGGAAAATTACATAGTTGATGCAGAGTCTGGTTTTAAGCCATAAAGGGCATAAATCACCTAACATTCCTAAATTGTTTGGAATAACATGCTTTAAAACATCAGGTATGATGTTGTATCGATCAGGTAGTGTAAGGGTTACACCCGCTTCACAGTAACAGACCAATCTCCCCGTTTAATGCACCGCAAACAACCGCAAACAGTCCCTTTGCACAACCGCAAACTCCCCATTTGCACAAGGTTGGATACCATGCTAGCCATTTCCCGTTCCTTGTCCTCACTGATGTCATTGAAGGTCTCTTCCTCCACCCAGCCACCAAGGGTCCCTGAAAGGTGACAACAAGCCCCCTGGGACGCCTGCTGTGTTTGGTCTTCCACCTCCTCAAAGCCACCTTCCTTCTCTGACACCTCTTCTTCAGACTCTTCTCTCTGCGTTGCCTCTGTGTGCGTTATTATAAGGTGTGTACTGTTAAGTAGTACTATTCCTATCGGTTTAATCCCTGTTACGTCCACTATTAGGGGATGTGTATATGGCATTGATTTTTGAAACAGGGAGATGGAAAAAGATGCTTGGTCGGACCTCCTACTTCAAATTTGGGGCACTGCGCGTGCAATCTAAGGTGCCACCAGATATGAGTGTCACTGTGCACTGGCAAAAGTTGGCATAGTAGGCGCTGTAGACCTCACACACACGCCTGTAGGCAGGCAACTGATATTCAATCGATTACAGTCAAAAAAGTGTTGTTTTATGTCACTGTACACTACGATTGCACCAGATATGAGTGTCACTGTGACCTGGAAAAAGTTGGCAGAGTAGATGCAATAAGCTTCACACACACGCCTGTAGGCAGGCAACTGATATTCAATCGATTACAGTCAAAAAAGTGTTGTTTTATTTCACTGAGCACAATATAAGCTGTTAGGTGTTAGCCTGTCACACACACACACGCTGGCAGGCAGGCAGGCATATGCAATTAGATTACACAGAAAAAAATTATAAAATAAAATAAATTATGTTCTAGCCCTAAAAAGGGCTTTTTGGGTTGCTGTCCTTGCAGCAGATATCAGACGAGTCCTTCAGGTCTGTAGTGGAAGCTAAATACACAGCCTGGCTATCTATTTCCCTATTAAATCTCCAGCAGCTACACTATCTGTCCTCTCACAACGAATGCAGCTACAGAATGATTCTAAAATGTATGCTGTCCTTCAGATGGAAGGCTCTGGAAGGGAGTGTATGCTGCTGATTGGCTGGAATGTGCCTGCTGACTGTGAGGTGCAGGGTCAAAGTTTCCTCAATGATAAAGAATAGGGGGCGAACCAAAAAGCGCATGTGTCCGCCGTCCGATGCGAGCGCGAACAAGCCAAAATCGCTGCGAATAGTCCGCGGTCGAACTGTCCGCGACATCTCTACTTGAGATAAAAGCCTACGGGATGAGAAACGTTGAACTTCGCGGCCGCAAAGTCCTTTGATCCGATAAGCCCAGAAACCACTACAATTCCAATCATGCTATTAAATTGCAACAAAGTCACTCGCGAGCAAGCCCGTAACATGCAAATGCTGCCCAAAGCCCAACAAGTTCTGGGGACGATTCGCAAGGGGGGGTAATGTCCAATAAGTAGCAGTTTAACTGTAAATACAAATCACACTACTGTACTTATATTAAAACTGGAAGTGATGTTAGGTCTTAGAAATATTAGTACAACATTCTCAAGCCCGCAAATCGTATCCAATAAAATACTTTTTTTCCGGTATATTTTTGAGTTATATTGATCCCAGCAATTAATGTGTTAAAACATATGATGGAACTCACAAGTACTTGAATATCATATATACGCTTTATTAATATTGCATTTTGAAAGGTGTGTGGGTCCAATCGTAACTCTTAATTAAAGCCAGTAGGCCATTGAAATCCAACCTCCATTTTCCACTAACGTAATGATAATGATCTTTATTTATTCAAGGAATATGTACATTCGGTACTTGAAAGTAGATATTTACGGTAATCAAAAATCATAGTACATATTTAATCCCTATACATTGGTAGTAATGAAAATACTTAAGGAAAGTAGTAAGATCACTCCTATAAAATATAAATATAGAGAAATAAATGAGAGGGTCCCATGTTTACAAAGTATGTAACAAATTGTAAACAAACTCTTCCACCATTTTAATTGGCATTAGGGAAACTTATTTACGTGAAAATAATATGCTATTAGCTAGTGTCACCTCCATTCTGTACAATATATATTTATATTTACACAATACTCCATACCCACATATTTCGTAGATCTAACATTCCAGGCATCTATCGTTCTCCTGAACTCTGAGAGATAAGAACAGGAGGAACCAAGGAAAGTGGGACATGGCCAATGCTTAAACATAGGTTTTGTCCTTGGATGTGGGACTTTCCTCCAAAATATGCACATTCGTAAGCTAAGAGGGGCAGGGGGATTTCCACTAAAAAAGGAGTGTCCCTCCAAAAGAGGAAAAGTTGGGAGGTATGAAGTAGTAACATTAGCAGCTGTGTATGCAATGTGCATGAGAGCATTCTTATGAACAATCTTAATTTTAATAGACTTTAATAATGCATATAAGGTGACATGCTAAAAGTATATCTATATCATTCATTGGGTACCAAACCCTCTTCCCTTTCACCTTCCTCCATTCCTGAACAGATAACAAAATAGCAAAATGCAACTCTTCAGGCTCCAAATTCACAGCAAGGTAATACTAGGACATTGGTTGAAGTAGATTACTAAGTATTAAATGTTCTCTTATCATTTAAATCTTTTTTTCAGAGAAAACAATGTATATCATACTGTTCCAAAAAAATAGCAACTTTTAAAATGTATAACCAGTTTTTTTGGAACCAGAAATCACAAGTTAATATTTTGTTCCAAAGAATATTAGCACCTTTAGCACCCTTACACTTGTTTCTCTTTATCTTGTGCTTACTGAAAAAAGTGACCTCAGCAAAATCTGTGTTTGTTTTTGTTATTTTACTGGAAGGTATGAGAATTGTGTAACATCACAGAAGCTAGTTAGTGTTTTTGTTGCATTGCATAGATGTTAATAAATCTTTTTTTTTTTTTTGTTGCTGCTGTTTAAATGTTGTTTAAAGTAGCAAATCAGATAAAGTTTGTTTGTTTGTAAATTGTGATATTCTGCATATGGCTGAGGTGTCTTAATTGGTTTGATTACATTGTCCTCACAAATCTTAGCATACTATATGAAAAATAAGTAATATCTAATATAATTTTTCTCATGCAAAGTAAAAAGATTTTAACAGAAAATAAGAATATATTGTTGTTGTTTAATCTTTCAATCATTTCTGATTCTCTGTGACCAAATTGACCGCAGCACGCTAAGCACATCTGTTAGCCAGCTCATGTTCATTGCTTCAATGACCTAATCTATCATCTCCATCTCGGCTGCCCCCTTCTTCTTGTGCCTTCAATCTTTCCCACCATCAGATTCTTCTCTAGGGAATCCTGTCTTCTCATGATATGGCAAAAATATGTGAGCTTTAGCCTCATCATGAAAGCCTCCAGTGAACAGTTTGCCTTGATTGCTTGTAGCATTAATTGGTTCTTCTTACAGTTCAAGGGAAGCAATTTTCTCCAAAAAATAGTGCAACACTATTCAAAAAATGTTAGTGTAGGACTTTATGGAACCTTGTTTATTTTAACAAAGCAATGACTGGCTTTAAAGTTTCCAAGTGTAGATTATTTAGATAAATAAACAGGGAGAGAGCCAAAGGAGCACAACTAAGTCCAGTACACAGGGTCAAAAGTTGGGGCAGTAACAAGAGTCAATGCTCTGTGCTGCTGTAGATTTACATTCCCAGCTATCCAGTTACTCTCCATCCAATTGTTGAAGTGACGCTTGTTTGATGGTTAGCATTTTGATTGATAAAGTGTCTTGAAAAAGAAGTTCTGAGAGAAAGTTCACCTGTCTGCAAGAAGAGTGGAGAAAATCTAAAGAGCAGCTAAAAACCCATCTCTATGGAAAGCTCACAAAGAATTACGTATGTGCTATTACATTTCCATCACATATATAGTTGTCAGCAATGCGGGTTGTTGCTAATGCTTGAGGGCTCGCGTAGTGGAGCCCGCCGCAACTGGGTACCTTGCAAAACGTGCTCATCCCTACGACCCCTTATAACTTTCGGACCGCCAATGCTGACCCTCGCGAAGCGAGGGGCCGCATTTGCAGAGGTGGAGGCTCCCATGTCAGCTGCAATGAGCCACAGGCTCATTGCAGGCTGCAAATGCGGACCCTCGCAAAGCAAGAGGCCGCTTCTGCCGAGGTGGAGGCTCTACGGCGCCTCACAACCGGTTACAAATGACCACACAAGCGGGACTGAACAAAAAACAAACAAACACGCAATGACTAACTACGGACTTACACAAAATAATACGACCAGTGGAACTTAGAAAATAAAAAAATGCGGGCTTACACAAAAAAATTACAACCCGCGGGACTTAGAAAAAATCCATTACGGACTAAAGTATTTGATTTTGGCAGTGCGGGCTTAATAATGTTGTGCTTTTAATTCTAAAGTCAACCATTGTGTTCCCATCATTTACAGTGCTTTCTTATTTGCTTAATAAGTGCTACGATTTGTAAGTAAGTCCTTTGCAGCACCTCCTTGGTACAAGTAAGCTGTAGTTTGTGTTTAGCCATTTACGGGCTTGACAGAAGGGTAATCAGAGCAATTGAATAGAGATTAAGGATATTTTGGGTGTGGCTGCGAAAGATCAAAGGCTTTGAGGGAAGTAAGCTGCGATTGACAAAATCGCAAGGAATCGTAACTAGTAGAACGTAACCCGGGCGGAGCACGCAAAAGTAAGGCAATTGAATAGCAAAAGTAGCTTGCGATCACCACTGACAGTGTCAGGAATTTGGCTCTATTACGAATGTAGAGATAAAAAGTGAGAAAAACTCTGAAATTACTGTTTGCTAGTAAATGGAGGGGATTAGTTTTTAGGTATGCCAACTCTATCCTTTGCCTGCTCTCTACCACTTTATTATTTTCTCCTTCTTTCTCTTTCCCAAGTTCACCCTCCTCTCTTTCTGCTCTCCTCATATTTGTATATATTATTTTGCAAACTGTGATTACTTTTATAAAATAATTAATCAATGTAATCATTGTGCTCAATACTTTTCTCAGTAAACCTTTTCTGTGTTCAACTCACATAAAAAAAGGCAAACATACTTTTTTTAGGATTGTCTTTTTTTTTTTGAAGATTTAGCCCTGGCATAAAACATACAAAGTTTTTACAGTTTAACTGTGTGTTTGTAATTGTATAGGGGATAGTAATTGCAAGAATGTTATTTAGTTAGATCACAGAGACAAAATGTATTATTGCTATTTTATATGTATTTCATTAATAATATATCATATAATCAATCAATGTATCCATCTATCTATCTATCTATCTATCTATCTATCTATCTATCTATCTATCTATAGTTCTATCTATCTATCTATCTATCTATCTATCTATCTATCTATCTATCTATCTATCTATCTATCTATAGTTCTATCTATCTACCTATCTATAGTTCTATCTATCTATCTATCTATCTATCTATCTATAGTTCTATCTATCTATCTATCTATTAATCTATCTATCTATCTATCTATCTATCTATCTATCTATCTATCTATAGTTCTATCTATCAATCTATCTATCTATCTATCTATCTATCTATCTATCTATCTATCTATCTATCTATCTATCTATCTATCTATCTATCCATCTATCTATCTATCTATAGTTCTATCTATAGTTCTATCTATCTATCTATCTATCTATCTATCTATCTATCTATCTACCTATCTATCTATCTATCTATAGTTCTATCTATAGTTCTATCTATAGTTCTATCTATCTATCTATCTATCTATCTATCTATCTATCTATCTATCTATCTATCTATCTATCTATAGTTCTATCTATCTATCTATAGTTATATCTATCTATCTATCTATCTATCTATCTATCTATCTATCTATCTATCTATCTATCGATCTATAGTTCTATCTATCTATAGTTCTATCTATCTATCTATCTATCTATCTATCTATCTATCTATCTATATCTATCTATCTATCTATCTATCTATCTATCTATCTATCTATCTATCTATCAATAGTTCTATCTATATATCTATCAATCTATCTATAGTTCTATCTATCTATCTATCTATCTATCTATCTATCTATCTATCTATCTATCTATCTATCTATCTATGATGATTTTGATGACATTGACCATGGATGTGGATTTCTACACACATCTAGGTCATCTTATGAGCTGATCCCTTATCATTGTCCTTTAATCTTGTACTATAGCCTCCTTTTCCTTATTTTACATTTGCTTCAAGGTGAATCCCCAATTTTGATATTCTTCTCTTCTTCTATGTAGTATATGAATCTCTATTTCAGAGCTGCCTGTTCTTTCTCTTCTTTTTTCTTTTTATATATATATATATATATATATATATATATATATATATATATATACATATATATATATATACATATATATATATATATATATATATATATATATATATATATATATATATATATATATATATATATATATATATATACATACACACACCTGCCATTTACAGTATGATCTAAACAAAGCAAATCTATGGGCAGCAAAGATAGTAAAAAATTAGCTCATGTAGCAGTGCTCAATGACAGGATAGAGCTGCAAGGAAAGATAAAATATTAGCATGTATTGATGGGTATAGAGGCAAAAATAATCATCTCACTTTGTAATTCCCTGGTATCCCACACCCCATTCGGAATATGCAATTTTGATTAATTAAATGTCATTTTGTTCAGTCATAATTAATATATTAATAAGTTAAAAAAATAACATTCAGCATCATGATAGGACATTGACTATTGAGGAATTCGGTTAAAACACACACATGAAACCAAATCCTAAATTTGCAACTGGACAGATCTATTATGCTGTTAAATTTCCTTTAAAAGTACTTTGCTTCTTATATGAACCTGTAGATATTGCACAGAACTCATGCCATGTCAGATTGATAAGGGTGAAATACAGAGTGCAATGTCCTTCACATGTCAAAATATTTCCCGAAAATTTGGTCACAAACCTTTGTACCACAGTATAAATATTTGTTTTCTTAAATTTGTTCTGGTTTTAAGCAATTTGATTGCAGACACTAAATACGGGAAATGAAAACTGGCTGAAGTAGCATGGTATAACAGGAAATTCTGGCACATACCCAGTACATGATATGACAAGCACATAAACAAGTACAGTACAATTAAGCAACATAAAATATTTGCTTTAATGAGCATTGGCAGTGATTCTGAACTCGATAACAGTGATGGCCAACAGGTGACCTTTGGGCCGTATGTGACAGACACTTCCTATATAGCCTGTTCATTAGAATTCTCTAAAGCTAGCAAATAATATTGAATTGCTAAATACTTCTCTATTACCACTTCATTCCATTTCTACAGGCCATTCTGCCATTTTGCTTTCGGTAAAATAAAAAGGTTTAAAGCACTGTGTGTTTTTTTAAGGACTCAGTGGGGAATTCTGCGACTTCTTAAGTTATGTAGGTTGCCCACTGCTGAATTACACCATGTTTTGAACTTTGTACTATGTTCCTTTAAGTTATACTAAGTGGTGGAAACACAGTTTCCAACCCAATTCCATTCCATTAAATCTATACAAACTATATAGTTTCCTGTTTATAATTGTTAGCTTGATTATTTTATTGTATTTCAAGAGGACTGGCAGATTCTTTAGTGCTATGGTAAATAACAAATGTACATTTACAAGCAATTAAGGACTGATCAGATACCATAACACATATGTATATACACATTGGTACATGAGAGAATGAGAGCCCTTCTCCAGTGAGTTATCAAAATCTATAAATCAGTATATTTCCATTTTAGCTTGAAAATCCTATTGGTTGTAGTAGTTAATGCATTTTAGAGGGTTAACTGAAAACCATCTTCATAAAAGTGTAAGCATTTGACTTGAAACCATAACCACTTTCTACTTTGGGGTTAATAAGCTGATTTGAAAATATTATTTGAATGTGAGTTGAGGAGTTTTAAAAACCCTAAAACTGGGGTTCTTAACCTGTGAGGTGGGCCTTCCCTGGAGAGGTGCAAAGGTGTTATTGGGAAGGTGAGATATTCCTCATTAATATTTTTGTAATTGCTTTTTTTTTAGTATTTAGCTTACATACATTCAACTGACAATATCCAGATTCAAAAAAAATGTTGGAGGCATCCGGATAATCAAAAATCGTAAAATCAAAGTGTTCGGTAAAATAAAGGCTGCTCTTACTGATTACAGTTGTTTTTGGTAAAATGAAGACAAACTGTCCATATAGTTTAATCTTGTACCAAACCCCTGTGCTGGAAATGACTCATCCAACCCTTGCAACAAGTATCTCATTAGATGGAGCTGAGCACTTTAAACCACAGTGTTTTTTTATTCATACACATTCTTTGCAATGATAATCTGAGGTCTGCCAAACTCCAGGAACATTTCACAAAAGTACACCCAGGAAGCTCTGGAGAGTGGCTGGAGCTCAATCCAAATCATCAGGTACGTTTTCCAAGTTAGATTTTGTATCTACACAAAAACCACAGTTTGAAGCCTCCTACAAAGTGGTATATCTTATTGATAAGAACAAAACCCCACACATTATTGGTGAGACTCTAGAAACGCTTTGTACACTTCATATGGTTTAAACTTTTCTTGGAGAACAACAGAGGAATCAGATTGCTCAAATACCTCTGTCGAATTATATCATCAGATGTGGAATTTTAGATATGTCATCTTATGTTTTAGCTCAACTTGTGGAAGAACCCAAGAAAGTAACTTTGCCTTTTATACTTCAATTGAATGAATGTACTGATGAGGTTCAACGCAGTCAACTCCTGGCTTTTGTGAGATATGATACCAACACCTGCATCAAGGAGTACTTTTTGTTCTGTGAACATCTGTTGGCTACCACAAAAGCTTTTGATGTTTATGAGCTAATGTATGAATTCTTCTATAAAATGAGCTGGACAGGAAAGTGAAATTGGGTTTCATAACCACTGATGGTGCCTCTTTAGTGTTGAGGAAGACATCTGTTTTTGGTGCCTTGGTGCAGTGGGAAGCTCCACACATGAAAGCAATCCATCATTTGCTACATCAATTCCTCACTCTGCCATGCCACTGTTCAAGCAGAGAACTTCATATGGGCTCAAGCTCTGAACCACAGACTCTTCAAGATACTCTGTCAGGAAGTTGGAGCGGCTTATGAAGTGTTGCTGTACACACATAAGTACACTGGTTATCACGTGGAAGAGTCATAACTCAGGTTGTGGAACTTAGAAAATAGCTGAGTTTTCAAAAGAAAACAAAAACATTCTGTGTGAAGAGCTTGGGGGGCAAGATTTCATTGTGTCATTGGTCTATCTTGCAGATATAGTTTCCCATTTGAATTACCTCAGCATTTCACTTAAAGGATCATAAGTAATTGCCCTGGATGCAAATGAGAGAATCATTGCTTTTCAACAACAGCTAGCTCTCTGGAAGAGCCATGTGGAGAAGGACCTGAGTGTCCCAGGTTGGATACAAAATGATATTAGTAAGGCATTTGGAAAATATCACATTCGATAAATATTTTGTTCAAGAAGAATTAACAAATAAACAGTGGATTTGAAACCCATTCACCTTAAGCTTGGACTCAATAGATGATGCTGACATAAGAAAAGTTGACTTCATTGCTTTACAGAGCAATGTTTTGCTGAAACAAAGTTTTTTTCAGACAATATATTGGTACATTTTGGTCTCACAAATAGAGGTATACCCAGTTTTGGCAAAAAAATGCCCTTTCGATCTTGATTGCATTTCCAACAACATTGGAATCTGTATTCTCAATGTTGGTGTCTGTGAAAACAAAGGCAAGAAATTGTTTGGATTCAAGTCATGACATATGACTAGCTTTGTCTAAAATTGTACCCTGAATGTGTGGTCTCATTATTATTATTTTTTTTCTGTAGAGTGTGGCATCATAAACTAATACTGGCAGTTTGAGCTGTCACACATTACCACTGTGTACACAGAAGCTTCAAAATCTCCTCCGATCCTCCCAACACTTAGACCTTTATTGAGTAATAATTTGCCCTGTATTTGAGTCCCTAGAATGTGTTGAATAGGCAGTATACTATTACAACTTGGGACATAAATATTATATTAAAAATAATTTCAGTGAAGACTGTCATGGGTTTTGGCAATTAATATGGTGATATTAATAATATCAATAACCTTTATTAATATTAATTACAAATTATATATTTTAGATATATGCCAATTTTGACTAAATGTGAATTCTCACTACACAACATAAATAAGCATTGGCCTCATGAAATAAAATGAACTGTATTATGTGAATAGATTTTTTTTATAAATGAAGAAAAATAATAATTCAGTATATTTTAATATAACAAGATGGTATAAACAATTGTAACAGATATATTTATCAAGGTACAGCAATTATTAAGTATCAATTATTATCATATTGTCCACATAATCATATATAAGACATGCACAATATGCTTACTATACTTAATATGGTAACTATGACATCAGACATAGTTTTAATCATTTTGATAGGTTTACAAATATCTATTTATTAAGATATCATACCAATTTGATATTTGGTAACTTTTACAGTCTGATGAAGATATTATCTCTAATTCAAAAAAAGATTATAATATGTATTATCAAAATATATTGGATTGCTATAACAGCTGATATTTGTGGTATTTATAAAATTACTTTATAAATTATACGTTGACTTATAATTTACAAATTATAGTGGTATTGTATATATCAGGTAATTATTGATATGGCAATCTATATTACAGTAAATTAACAAATATTTTTATGATTATAATGAAAAAGAAGAAATAAAATTTAGAGAAAAATGAATCTTATACCATACCTAGTTATTGTACTTGATTTTATCAAATGACTCAGCCCAATGGAGGTCTGGATCTTTTCTTATATTTCAGAAGAAGTTCTTGATATGTAAGTGTATAAATTCTTATGTTAGTGATCTGTGAGGGATTTTTTGTAGAATGCATTTTGAGTTTTCTATGTGATTGGTAATGTCCCAAATAGTAAGTGTTAGAGTATTCTTCTTAGGAAGTTATGCGTGTCTCCCTGGGATTTGTCTGTGTCTCTCTAATGATAGCTGTTTGCTGTTATATCAGAGAGCTTCTAGATCTTGGTTGTAAGCTTCCTAATTTGTCTGTCTCCTAATTATACCCAGAACTTAATTTGATATCAGGTATTCACATTAGACTATATAATTGACAACCAATAAGAACCCATGATGATGTCAGAAATAGTTAACCAATAGAGACATTATATATTCTTATTATATAGGCTTATTAAGTGTAAATTTCTTGGAACATCAGAGGGCACCCTTAAACCTTCAAATTACTAACCAGAAATTAAAATGAAATAAGCTAATGACCCTTGACATTAAATCATAAATACAACTATAAACAAGATATGGTTAACATTCTAGTGACAATGGGTGTATATACCAAGAAAGATTTTATTTTCTGTGAAAGTATCACTGTAGACATCCTTATCTGAGAAGACCCACAATGTCTGGACCTTAACTATAAACATTTGAACAAATACAAATTTTAACAAATAGACCTCAAGTTAAACTTTTTCAATTAACTAAAAAATGCCATTAGATAATGTCTATTACAGAACAAATAAATCATTAAGAATTCTATTTCAGTGAGAAACTGGAAAATCTTTACGTAGACATTTTACAAATATATATATATATATATATATATATATATATATATATATATATTTAAAGAGAATATAATACACTGGATAAAAATATTAAAATATTAATACATTGGATATAAAAGAAAGGATATAATAGGAATATCATTTTATATTGTAATAACCATATAAGATTGGATTTTATTCATAGTAAAAGTTCTGACAAGACTAAACTTCAAAGAGACACCCTTTAATATGTCTTTCATTAATTATATGAACATATTAAAGGCAGCAGAAGACACAATGTTAAATAGCTCTCAGGAGGACACACCTAAAACGTGGCTAACCACATTACATTGGCCAATATGTAGACAAAATTCAATTTGATACTTTCCTGTAGAAGTTACTTTGATGACTGAGTGAGTCTTATGGAAAGCTGCCTGACAGTTTGTGAGTGACCTCAAGATACATGTGCCCACAATTACCTTCAAACTGAACTTATGGCTGCGGGTCAAAATATTTCTAAACATTTAGACGTATTCAATTATCATTAACCCGTAATTACATGCTCACAGCCCTCACAGAGACCATGAACTCGTAAATAACATTTCATAATCAATTAAGCAAATTGTAAGTTACATTTTTGACAGAGCCAATAGTAAATGAGACCATCATCATGACGTCAGTAAAAAATGGAGTTTAAACATCAATTAATTAGTGTTTAGAAGTCTGATTTGCAATCAGACTCACAATCCAATGTATTAACGCCTTGATTCTCAGGATCAATATAACATGGAAATAAAACCTTAAAAACATATTTTTTTTATTGCAGATTTTGAGACTTTTGTGCAATTAATTCTAATGTCTTTCATTGCTTTCCCAGTATTTTTCAGTACAGTAGTGTGTTTTTATTCGCTTTTGCAGTGTTACGAACAGGTGGTGTTTAACCCACTTGTGAGTCATATCTCGTACTATCTCGTATCTTTTGATAAATTTGCAATTTACGAGTTTGACGGCAATTGCAGGCTTGTTGAATTGTTGTAATTGAATATGGATTTTGCTACTTTAGCACTGGTAACATTTGCGGCCTTGAAACATCAAAGGAGAAGATAGGACGGAGTTACTTTTTTGACAACCACAATGATTTTGAGCCTGTAAACCGCAAATCGAATGCAAGTAGCAAAATATAGCCAAACGAATATCAGTAGCATTCACAGGCTCCATTACGGGCTCATGTAAATGCGATTTGGACAATTAAATAGGGGCCATTGTCAGTCTCTCTGAGCAATATTATTTGTTTATTCTCCAAGATAAAGCTAGAACAGTTTAAGGGACCAGCCTTATCTCGTCACCCTTTCTGTCACCTCATCATTTCTTTCCCACTCCTTTTTTCTTGAGATATATAGATTCAACTCAGTTCCTGGGGCTAACTGTTGAGAACATTTTTTAAACAATCCCATACTGATGAGTAAACAAATATTTGCAAGCTTTTACAGTGTGTCATTGATTATAAAAAATAAGTTTAAATAATTTAGCAGGGTGGTGAACACGTTTTTTAAAGATTTTTTGTAGTTTGTGTTTAGCCATTTACGGGCTTGACAGAAGGGTAATCAGAGCAATTGAATAGCGATTAAGGATATTTTGGGTGTGGCTGCGAAAGATCAAAGGCTTTGAGGGAAGTAAGCTGCGATTGACAAAATCGCAAGGAATCGTAACTAGTAGAACGTAACCCGGGCGGAGCATGCAAAAGTAAGGCAATTGAATAGCAAAAGTAGCTTGCGATCACCACTGACAGTGTCAGGAATTTGGCTCTATTACGAATGTAGAGATAAAAAGTGAGAAAAACTCTGAAATTACTGTTTGCTAGTAAATGGAGGGGATTAGTTTTTAGGTATGCCAACTCTATCCTTTGCCTGCTCTCTACCACTTTATTATTTTCTCCTTCTTTCTCTTTCCCAAGTTCACCCTCCTCTCTTTCTGCTCTCCTCATATTTGTATATATTATTTTGCAAACTGTGATTACTTTTATAAAATAATTAATCAATGTAATCATTGTGCTCAATACTTTTCTCAGTAAACCTTTTCTGTGTTCAACTCACATAAAAAAAGGCAAACATACTTTTTTTAGGATTGTCTTTTTTTTTTGAAGATTTAGCCCTGGCATAAAACATACAAAGTTTTTACAGTTTAACTGTGTGTTTGTAATTGTATAGGGAATAGTAATTGCAAGAATGTTATTTAGTTAGATCACAGAGACAAAATGTATTATTGCTATTTTATATGAATTCATTAATAATATATCATATAATCAATCAATGTATCCATCTATCTATCTATCTATCTATCTATCTATCTATCTATAGTTCTATCTATCTATCTATCTATCTATCTATCTATCTATAGTTCTATCTATCTACCTATCTATAGTTCTATCTATCTATCTATCTATCTATCTATCTATCTATCTATCTATCTATCTATCTATCTATCTATAGTTCTATCTATCAATCTATCTATCTATAGTTCTATCTATCTATCTATAGTTCTATCTATCTATCTATAGTTATATCTATCTATCTATCTATCTATCTATCTATCTATCTATCTATCTATCTATCTATCTATCGATCTATAGTTCTATCTATCTATAGTTCTATCTATCAATCTATCTATCTATCTATCTATCTATCTATCTATCTATCTATCTATCTATCTATCTATCTATCTATCCATCTATCAATCTATCTATAGTTCTATCTATAGTTCTATCTATCTATCTATCTATCTATCTATCTATCTATCTATCTATCTATCTATCTACCTATCTATCTATCTATCTATCTATCTATCTATCTATCTATCTATCTATCTATCTATCTATAGTTCTATCTATAGTTCTATCTATAGTTCTATCTATAGTTCTATCTATCTATCTATCTATCTATCTATCTATCTATCTATCTATCTATCTATCTATAGTTCTATCTATCTATCTATAGTTATATCTATCTATCTATCTATCTATCTATCTATCTATCTATCTATCTATCTATCTATCTATCTATCGATCTATAGTTCTATCTATCTATAGTTCTATCTATCTATCAATAGTTCTATCTATATATCTATCAATCTATCTATAGTTCTATCTATCTATCTATCTATCTATCTATCTATCTATGATGATTTTGATGACATTGACCATGGATGTGGATTTCTACACACATCTAGGTCATCTTATGAGCTGATCCCTTATCATTGTCCTTTAATCTTGTACTATAGCCTCCTTTTCCTTATTTTACATTTGCTTCAAGGTGAATCCCCAATTTTGATATTCTTCTCTTCTTCTATGTAGTATATGAATCTCTATTTCAGAGCTGCCTGTTCTTTCTCTTCTTTTTTCTTTTTATATATATATATATATATATATATATATATATATATATATATATATATATATATACATATATATATATATATATACATATATATATATATATATATATATATATATATATACATACACACACCTGCCATTTACAGTATGATCTAAACAAAGCAAATCTATGGGCAGCAAAGATAGTAAAAAATTAGCTCATGTAGCAGTGCTCAATGACAGGATAGAGCTGCAAGGAAAGATAAAATATTAGCATGTATTAATGGGTATAGAGGCAAAAATAATCATCTCACTTTGTAATTCCCTGGTATCCCACACCCCATTCGGAATATGCAATTTTGATTAATTAAATGTCATTTTGTTCAGTCATAATTAATATATTAATAAGTTAAAAAAATAACATTCAGCATCATGATAGGACATTGACTATTGAGGAATTCGGTTAAAACACACACATGAAACCAAATCCTAAATTTGCAACTGGACAGATCTATTATGCTGTTAAATTTCCTTTAAAAGTACTTTGCTTCTTATATGAACCTGTAGATATTGCACAGAACTCATGCCATGTCAGATTGATAAGGGTGAAATACAGAGTGCAATGTCCTTCACATGTCAAAATATTTCCCGAAAATTTGGTCACAAACCTTTGTACCACAGTATAAATATTTGTTTTCTTAAATTTGTTCTGGTTTAAAGCAATTTGATTGCAGACACTAAATACGGGAAATGAAAACTGGCTGAAGTAGCATGGTATAACAGGAAATTCTGGCACATACCCAGTACATGATATGACAAGCACATAAACACGTACAGTACAATTAAGCAACATAAAATATTTGCTTTAATGAGCATTGGCAGTGATTCTGAACTCGATAACAGTGATGGCCAACAGGTGACCTTTGGGCCGTATGTGACAGACACTTCCTATATAGCCTGTTCATTAGAATTCTCTAAAGCTAGCAAATAATATTGAATTGCTAAATACTTCTCTATTACCACTTCATTCCATTTCTACAGGCCATTCTGCCATTTTGCTTTCGGTAAAATAAAAAGGTTTAAAGCACTGTGTGTTTTTTTAAGGACTCAGTGGGGAATTCTGCGGCTTCTTAAGTTATGTAGGTTGCCCACTGCTGAATTACACCATGTTTTGAACTTTGTACTATGTTCCTTTAAGTTATACTAAGTGGTGGAAACATCAGTTTCCAACCCAATTCCATTCCATTAAATCTATACAAACTATATAGTTTCCTGTTTATAATTGTTAGCTTGATTATTTTATTGTATTTCAAGAGGACTGGCAGATTCTTTAGTGCTATGGTAAATAACAAATGTACATTTACAAGCAATTAAGGACTGATCAGATACCATAACACATATGTATATACACATTGGTACATGAGAGAATGAGAGCCCTTCTCCAGTGAGTTATCAAAATCTATAAATCAGTATATTTCCATTTTAGCTTGAAAATCCTATTGGTTGTAGTAGTTAATGCATTTTAGAGGGTTAACTGAAAACCATCTTCATAAAAGTGTAAGCATTTGACTTGAAACCATAACCACTTTCTACTTTGGGGTTAATAAGCTGATTTGAAAATATTATTTGAATGTGAGTTGAGGAGTTTTAAAAACCCTAAAACTGGGGTTCTTAACCTGTGAGGTGGGCCTTCCCTGGAGAGGTGCAAAGGTGTTATTGGGAAGGTGAGATATTCCTCATTAATATTTTTGTAATTGCTTTTTTTTTAGTATTTAGCTTACATACATTCAACTGACAATATCCAGATTCAAAAAAAATGTTGGAGGCATCCGGATAATCAAAAATCGTAAAATCAAAGTGTTCGGTAAAATAAAGGCTGCTCTTACTGATTACAGTTGTTTTTGGTAAAATGAAGACAAACTGTCCATATAGTTTAATCTTGTACCAAACCCCTGTGCTGGAAATGACTCATCCAACCCTTGCAACAAGTATCTCATTAGATGGAGCTGAGCACTTTAAACCACAGTGTTTTTTTATTCATACACATTCTTTGCAATGATAATCTGAGGTCTGCCAAACTCCAGGAACATTTCACAAAAGTACACCCAGGAAGCTCTGGAGAGTGGCTGGAGCTCAATCCAAATCATCAGGTACGTTTTCCAAGTTAGATTTTGTATCTACACAAAAACCACAGTTTGAAGCCTCCTACAAAGTGGTATATCTTATTGATAAGAACAAAACCCCACACATTATTGGTGAGACTCTAGAAACGCTTTGTACACTTCATATGGTTTAAACTTTTCTTGGAGAACAACAGAGGAATCAGATTGCTCAAATACCTCTGTCGAATTATATCATCAGATGTGGAATTTTAGATATGTCATCTTATGTTTTAGCTCAACTTGTGGAAGAACCCAAGAAAGTAACTTTGCCTTTTATACTTCAATTGAATGAATGTACTGATGAGGTTCAACGCAGTCAACTCCTGGCTTTTGTGAGATATGATACCAACACCTGCATCAAGGAGTACTTTTTGTTCTGTGAACATCTGTTGGCTACCACAAAAGCTTTTGATGTTTATGAGCTAATGTATGAATTCTTCTATAAAATGAGCTGGACAGGAAAGTGAAATTGGGTTTCATAACCACTGATGGTGCCTCTTTAGTGTTGAGGAAGACATCTGTTTTTGGTGCCTTGGTGCAGTGGGAAGCTCCACACATGAAAGCAATCCATCATTTGCTACATCAATTCCTCACTCTGCCATGCCACTGTTCAAGCAGAGAACTTCATATGGGCTCAAGCTCTGAACCACAGACTCTTCAAGATACTCTGTCAGGAAGTTGGAGCGGCTTATGAAGTGTTGCTGTACACACATAAGTACACTGGTTATCACGTGGAAGAGTCATAACTCAGGTTGTGGAACTTAGAAAATAGCTGAGTTTTCGAAAGAAAACAAAAACATTCTGTGTGAAGAGCTTGGGGGGCAAGATTTCATTGTGTCATTGGTCTATCTTGCAGATATAGTTTCCCATTTGAATTACCTCAGCATTTCACTTAAAGGATCATAAGTAATTGCCCTGGATGCAAATGAGAGAATCATTGCTTTTCAACAACAGCTAGCTCTCTGGAAGAGCCATGTGGAGAAGGACCTGAGTGTCCCAGGTTGGATACAAAATGATATGGTAAGGCATTTGGAAAATATCACATTCGATAAATATTTTGTTCAAGAAGAATTAACAAATAAACAGTGGATTTGAAACCCATTCACCTTAAGCTTGGACTCAATAGATGATGCTGACATAAGAAAAGTTGACTTCATTGCTTTACAGAGCAATGTTTTGCTGAAACAAAGTTTTTTTCAGACAATATATTGGTACATTTTGGTCTCACAAATAGAGGTATACCCAGTTTTGGCAAAAAAATGCCCTTTCAATCTTGATTGCATTTCCAACAACATTGGAATCTGTATTCTCAATGTTGGTGTCTGTGAAAACAAAGGCAAGAAATTGTTTGGATTCAAGTCATGACATGTGACTAGCTTTGTCTAAAATTGTACCCTGAATGTGTGGTCTCATTATTATTATTTTTTTTCTGTAGAGTGTGGCATCATAAACTAATACTGGCAGTTTGAGCTGTCACACATTACCACTGTGTACACAGAAGCTTCAAAATCTCCTCCGATCCTCCCAACACTTAGACCTTTATTGAGTAATAATTTGCCCTGTATTTGAGTCCCTAGAATGTGTTGAATAGGCAGTATACTTTTACAACTTGGGACATAAATATTATATTAAAAATAATTTCAGTGAAGACTGTCATGGGTTTTGGCAATTAATATGGTGATATTAATAATATCAATAACCTTTATTAATATTAATTACAAATTATATATTTTAGATATATGCCAATTTTGACTAAATGTGAATTCTCACTACACAACATAAATAAGCATTGGCCTCATGAAATAAAATGAACTGTATTATGTGAATAGATTTTTTTTATAAATGAAGAAAAATAATAATTCAGTATATTTTAATATAACAAGATGGTATAAACAATTGTAACAGATATATTTATCAAGGTACAGCAATTATTAAGTATCAATTATTATCATATTGTCCACATAATCATATATAAGACATGCACAATATGCTTACTATACTTAATATGGTAACTATGACATCAGACATAGTTTTAATCATTTTGATAGGTTTACAAATATCTATTTATTAAGATATCATACAGATTTGATATTTGGTAACTTTTACAGTCTGATGAAGATATTATCTCTAATTCAAAAAAAGATTATAATATGTATTATCAAAATATATTGGATTGCTATAACAGCTGATATTTGTGGTATTTATAAAATTACTTTATAAATTATACGTTGACTTATAATTTACAAATTATAGTGGTATTGTATATATCAGGTAATTATTGATATGGCAATCTATATTACAGTAAATTAACAAATATTTTTATGATTATAATGAAAAAGAAGAAATAAAATTTAGAGAAAAATGAATCTTATACCATACCTAGTTATTGTACTTGATTTTATCAAATGACTCAGCCCAATGGAGGTCTGGATCTTTTCTTATATTTCAGAAGAAGTTCTTGATATGTAAGTGTATAAATTCTTATGTTAGTGATCTGTGAGGGATTTTTTGTAGAATGCATTTTGAGTTTTCTATGTGATTGGTAATGTCCCAAATAGTAAGTGTTAGAGTATTCTTCTTAGGAAGTTATGCGTGTCTCCCTGGGATTTGTCTGTGTCTCTCTAATGATAGCTGTTTGCTGTTATATCAGAGAGCTTCTAGATCTTGGTTGTAAGCTTCCTAATTTGTCTGTCTCCTAATTATACCCAGAACTTAATTTGATATCAGGTATTCACATTAGACTATATAATTGACAACCAATAAGAACCCATGATGATGTCAGAAATAGTTAACCAATAGAGACATTATATATTCTTATTATATAGGCTTATTAAGTGTAAATTTCTTGGAACATCAGAGGGCACCCTTAAACCTTCAAATTACTAACCAGAAATTAAAATGAAATAAGCTAATGACCCTTGACATTAAATCATAAATACAACTATAAACAAGATATGGTTAACATTCTAGTGACAATGGGTGTATATACCAAGAAAGATTTTATTTTCTGTGAAAGTATCACTGTAGACATCCTTATCTGAGAAGACCCACAATGTCTGGACCTTAACTATAAACATTTGAACAAATACAAATTTTAACAAATAGACCTCAAGTTAAACTTTTTCAATTAACTAAAAAATGCCATTAGATAATGTCTATTACAGAACAAATAAATCATTAAGAATTCTATTTCAGTGAGAAACTGGAAAATCTTTACGTAGACATTTTACAAATATATATATATATATATATATATATATATATATATATATATATATATATATTTAAAGAGAATATAATACACTGGATAAAAATATTAAAATATTAATACATTGGATATAAAAGAAAGGATATAATAGGAATATCATTTTATATTGTAATAACCATATAAGATTGGATTTTATTCATAGTAAAAGTTCTGACAAGACTAAACTTCAAAGAGACACCCTTTAATATGTCTTTCATTAATTATATGAACATATTAAAGGCAGCAGAAGACACAATGTTAAATAGCTCTCAGGAGGACACGCCTAAAACGTGGCTAACCACATTACATTGGCCAATATGTAGACAAAATTCAATTTGATACTTTCCTGTAGAAGTTACTTTGATGACTGAGTGAGTCTTATGGAAAGCTGCCTGACAGTTTGTGAGTGACCTCAAGATACATGTGCCCACAATTACCTTCAAACTGAACTTATGGCTGCGGGTCAAAATATTTCTAAACATTTAGACGTATTCAATTATCATTAACCCGTAATTACATGCTCACAGCCCTCACAGAGACCATGAACTCGTAAATAACATTTCATAATCAATTAAGCAAATTGTAAGTTACATTTTTGACAGAGCCAATAGTAAATGAGACCATCATCATGACGTCAGTAAAAAATGGAGTTTAAACATCAATTAATTAGTGTTTAGAAGTCTGATTTGCAATCAGACTCACAATCCAATGTATTAACGCCTTGATTCTCAGGATCAATATAACATGGAAATAAAACCTTAAAAACATATTTTTTTTATTGCAGATTTTGAGACTTTTGTGCAATTAATTCTAATGTCTTTCATTGCTTTCCCAGTATTTTTCAGTACAGTAGTGTGTTTTTATTCGCTTTTGCAGTGTTACGAACAGGTGGTGTTTAACCCACTTGTGAGTCATATCTCGTACTATCTCGTATCTTTTGATAAATTTGCAATTTACGAGTTTGACGGCAATTGCAGGCTTGTTGAATTGTTGTAATTGAATATGGATTTTGCTACTTTAGCACTGGTAACATTTGCGGCCTTGAAACATCAAAGGAGAAGATAGGACGGAGTTACTTTTTTGACAACCACAATGATTTTGAGCCTGTAAACCGCAAATCGAATGCAAGTAGCAAAATATAGCCAAACGAATATCAGTAGCATTCACAGGCTCCATTACGGGCTCATGTAAATGCGATTTGGACAATTAAATAGGGGCCATTGTCAGTCTCTCTGAGCAATATTATTTGTTTATTCTCCAAGATAAAGCTAGAACAGTTTAAGGGACCAGCCTTATCTCATCACCCTTTCTGTCACCTCATCATTTCTTTCCCACTCCTTTTTTCTTGAGATATATAGATTCAACTCAGTTCCTGGGGCTAACTGTTGAGAACATTTTTTAAACAATCCCATACTGATGAGTAAACAAATATTTGCAAGCTTTTACAGTGTGTCATTGATTATAAAAAATAAGTTTAAATAATTTAGCAGGGTGGTGAACACGTTTTTTAAAGATTTTTTTGGTTTCTCTTTTCATAATATAACATTTAGTTGATCAATTCTATTCTCCAGAGTTTTTTAAATTGATTTAAACCTATGTTTAATCAATATATCAGGTGGCAAAAACAACATCTACTCCTTGGAGAAACAATTTTATTTGATTGAAGATTTCATGTGCCTGTTATTGAACAGTAACACTATTCACATGTTGAGTCAATTTCTGCATTACAGTTTACCAGGGTTCAAAGGTTTGGGACTGAAAATTTTTGAAAATACTTTGACATGTAGAGGACATTGTACTCTGTATTCCCGTCTTGCCAAATTAACATGACCTGTGTCCTACACAATATTCAGGCTCATACAAGACTCAAACTCCTTTTAATTGATACTTAAAAGCCCAGTGTAAAAGAGCCTATTTACTCACATAGAAAATAATTTCATGTGTGTGTATAATCCATCAATAGTCAGTGTCCTACCAATTGATTAATAAATGGAACCATTATATCAATTGTGGACAAAAAAGTATAAGAACAAATCACCAAGACAGATACTATGGAATTATCTTATCCTTTAAGACAAAAACTTCACTAGTGGTGGTTTATATGCATACAAAGAATTAGAGAAAACAGCATCCTATTGGAAAACTACTGTATGTCTATAGTATGTATGTTGCTATCTTGTTCAGTGTTTCCTGAGACATGTTCTTCCTGGTCTGTATTTTGCAATCCAAGTAGCAGGTCTTAACATTCACTTTATAATGACCAACAGCTATGGGCATAGGAGCCCAAAATAATCTGGCGGGGATACAGTTTAAAGAGAAACATACTGTGGTCCTGAGTGCTACAATTCAACTTTACTCCCAGGACAGGCAGCAGGGGTGGATCTACCACCAGTGCACTCGGAACAATGCACCAGGTCCCTGCTCTGGGGGGTCCCAGTGCTGCAGTGCCCCTCAAAAACTGTTTTCAATGTTGTTGCTTAAATTTTTGATGCCCCTGGGCTGCAACCACCCGCACCCCATTATAATTTAAAATAATATGTATTTACCTATATATATACACATATATATATATATATATATATATATATATATATATATATATATATATTGTAACAGAATCAAGAAGGAGTGCCACTAGAGGTTGGTTTAATTAAAGATGCTGGAGGATTTCACTTGGGAGAGAAAGAGTTAATGCAGGGCAGTGATCAGAGGCTAATTGAAACCCAGGTGTGGACTGACTTAAATAGATAACAGCAGAGAGAAGGGGGTCTCTGGCCTAAGCAGTGAGAAGCAGGGTGTGGAGTCTGCTGAAAGAAGCCCAGTTGGTTTGCTGCTGTTAGGCTTGCTTACTGTTCCTGTGTGGATCTACAATCTGGGATTGATGTCGCTTGCAAAGAAACAGTAAGGACACAGGCAGCTTTTGGATCTGTGGAGTGAGGGAGAGGATCTCCAGCAAACAGAGGCAGTGCAGCTGCCTGTGTGGAGCGATAAAGACAGAGAGAGAGAGTTTGCATACAGAGGGTTTGAGGCCTATTTGCCAAAAAAGAAGATCCAAAGACTGGAGAGACATTGGCTAATTAGGTATCCGATTTATTATATTAAACCCCAGGGAAGAGACTGAAGGTTTTGGACTTTCAGCGCAGTAAGAAGAAACTGCAGTATCAAAGGGGCCCTATGGTAGAGCATAAGGAGAGAGGGCGGCCTATGCTCTGCCCGCGGTTATTACTTCAAACAGTAAAAAGTATTCTGAGAGAAGATGAAGAGAAGCAGTTAAAAGAAGATGAAATATGGGTGACAGCTGAGGATGCTGAAATTACAAGTTTTCCTAAGAAACCCAAAATTCAAAAGGCTTCTAAGATGTGTGCTAGGCTATGGGTTAAGTTTAAACCTGACGTTGCTGTACCACTAGAGACATTCCAGCAAAATCAAAGGTTTGAGAGATCACCCTGGCAGAGATGGGTAATTGCAAACCTTGCTGGATTGGAAGCCCAGTGGTACATAGTATGCCTGCTGTGAGCAAAAAGAAAGATGAGATGCAGATCCAATAGAAAGAAGCAGCCCTGATAGAGGATGTACCTTTGCAGTCTATGAGAAATACTGTACCAGAATGAAAGCAAGATGGCTGTAAGAAGTTTGGTGAGAATTATCAGCCAGCCAATTGCAACACTTGGAACAGAGAGACCCAGGCTATCTGTCCTTACAATTACTTTCACAGTCTCTCAAATGGTCTTGAGCCAATGGTTTGTGAGAAAAAGTTGGCAGAGGAACAGCCAAAGAAGTTGCTATCCCGTAATGAAGGTGAATTTAATAAGAGTGAGTTGGAGACTCTGAATAAAGAGCTAAGGAAGGGAGCACAACCAGCTCCAAAAGTCACAGAGCTTGACCAAGAGTTACACAGATTGGTACCAGAGAGTCAGCCACTACCTGAGGCAGGCACCAACCCCCCTCTAGTCAGGTTTACAGAACAACTGCATGCTGTGGAAGTATTGAAGAGAGATAAAGAAGTCAAACTGCATAAGCTAGTGGAGCAGAAAGTACAGACTGAAGAGGTCACGATCAACAATGAAATGAAATCCGAAAAACCGTCCCAATTGGTTAATTGTAGATGAAGCTATCAGTGAAGAGAACAGCGTGGTGCCGATGACTCAGGCCAAAATGGATGAGCTTCTATTGTACCTTGCAGAATCTGTTCTTTTGAAAGGGAAGAAGAGACAGGAAACTGTGTGCATTGTTCTTGCAGATGATACCTGCCCAGATGAGAAGATCCGGAGGAACAGAGTTATGTGTAACAACCTAAGGGTGTGGCTTGGAGATACTATTGGTATCCATCCAGGTCCAGGTGAAGTATTGCCAACAAAACTATTTGTTCCCCATAGATGAAATCCCTGGTAGTCGATTTGAGGGGTATCTCAAGTCTTACTACTTCAAAGCCGACGGATCAATCGAAAAAGGGGATGTTCTCCTTATTCGTCAAAGTATTCGTGCTGTTGAGCTAGGTGGAGGAGACAGACCCAAGCCCATACTTCATAGATGCTCCAGATACTGTAATCCACTATGTATATATAAACTATATAAACAAGATGAGGAGAAGATAAAGCTACAAGTGAGCGTTTACGGCCTCGCCGCACATGTAGCTCAACCATATGGTGTTGAGCTAAGGGGGAAGATGTGTAACAGAGTCAAGCAAGGAGTGGCCCTAGAGGTTGGTTTAATTAAAGATGCTTGAAGATTTCTCTTGGTGGGAGAGAAAGAGTTAACTCAGGGCAGTGATTAGGGCCTAATTGAAGCCGAGGAGTGGACTACCTTGAATAGACAACAGCAGAGAGAAAGCGGTCCCACTTAGGCTCTGGCCTAAGCAGTGAGAGTAGTGTGTGGAGTCTGCTGAAACAAGCCCAGATTGTGTGCTGATGTTGGCAGCTAGAGCAAGCAACAGAGAAAGACTTGCTAATGTTTTTGTGTGGATCTACAATCTGGGATTGATGCAGCTTGCAAAGAAACCATAAGGACACAAGAAGCTTGTAGATCTGTGGAGTGAGGGATAGAATCTCCAGGAAACAGAGGAAGTGCAGCTGCCTGTGGGGGCGCTAAAGACAGAGAGAGAGAGCTTGCATAAGGGAGGATTTGCAGGCATATTTGCCAAAAAGAAGCTGCAAAGACTGGCAGAGCCATTGGATAATTAGGTATAAGATTTACTGTATATACTCGAGTATAAGCAGACCCGAGTATAAGCCGAGGCACCCATTTTACCACAAAATACTGGGTAAAATGAGTGACTCGAGCATAAGCCGAGGGTGGGAAATGTGCTGCCCCCTGTGTCCCTCTTGTGCCCTCTGAGTCCCCCTCTCTCTCTGTGTCTCTTCTCCCCTTTCCCTTCCCTGTGTCTCTTCTCCCCTCTCCCTTCTCTTTGTCTCTTCCAACCTTTCCCTTCCCTGTGTCTCTTCCCCCCTCCCTTATCACCCTCCTCAACCCCACTCCTCAATCTCCCTCCTCATCCTCAACCTCAATCCTCATCCTCCCTCCTCAACCTCCCTCCTCATCCTCCCTCCTCATCCTCAACCTTCCTCCTCATCCTCAACCTCCCTCCTCATCCTCAACCCCCTCCTCAACCTCCCTCCTCATCCTCAAGGTTGAGGAGGGGGTGGGGAAAGAGACACAGGGGGAGAGTGACTTGAGTATAAGCCGAACAAAAGGGCTGAAAAACTCGGCTTATACTCTAGTATATACTGTATTATATTAAACCCCAGGAAAGGGACTGAAGCTTTTGGTCTTTTAATGCAGTAAGAAGAAACTGCCGTATCAAAGGGGCCCTGGGGTAGAGCATAAGGAGAGAGGGTGGGCCTATGCTCTGCCCGAACTACTTCAAACAGTAAAAAGTATCCTGCATTATGGAGACTGTAAGAGTACATACAGGAAAAGGAAAATAGGGCTTCATTTATTCCCCCACCCCCACCCCGCCCGAGACAGACAAGCTGCTCAGGTCCAGTCAGGGCATTCCTGAAGTCCTGTTAGAACATTTATGTAGATGTTTATTTTCGGCAATTATTCTGTTTATATTGTTTTGTCTGTGTTTGCATAATACAATCCTGTTTACTTCACTCTATTGTACTACTTATGAATGATTCTTTCAAAGAGGGAAACAGTTTATACCACCATCTTTGTCACAATATATATTCATACCGTATATACTCGAGTATAAGCCGACCCGAGTAAAAGCAGAGGCACCTATTTTACCACAAAATACTGGGTAAAATGAGTGACTCGAGTATAAGCCGAGGGTGGGAAATGTGCTGGCCCCTGTATCCCTCTTGTTCCCTCTGTGTCCCCCCTCTCTCTCCAGTGTCTCTTCTCCCCTCTCTCTTCCCTGTGTCTCTTCCCCCCTCCCTTATCACCCTCCTCAACCCCCCTCCTCATTCTCAACCTCCCTCCTCAACCCCACTCCTCATCCACCCTCTTCATCCTCAACCTCCCTCCTCAACCCCCTCAACCCCCACCCTCCTCCTCCTCAACCCCCCTCCTCATCCTCAGCCCTCTCCTCAACACCCCTTTCTCATCCTCAACCTCCCTCCTCATCCTCAACCTCCCTCCTCAACCCCCTAATCCTCAACCCCCTCCTCAAACCCACCATCCTTAACCCCCCCTCCTCAACCTTAACCCCCCTCCTCAACCCCCTCCTCAACCTCAACCCCCCTCCTCATCCTCAACCTCCCTCCTCATCCTCAACTCCATCCTCAACATCCCTCCTCATCCTCAACCTCCCTCCTCATCCTCCCTCCTCAACCCCCCCATCCTCAACCCCCTCCCCAACCCCCCTCCTCAAGCCCCCTCCTCAACCCCCCTCCTCAACCCCCCACCCTCATCCCCCATCCTCAACCCCACCATCCTCAACCCCCTCCTCAACCCCCCTCCTCAACCTCAACCCCCATCCTCAACCTCCCTCCTCAACCTCCCTCCTCATCCTCAACCCCCTCCTCAACCTCCCTACTCATCCTCAACCTCCCTCCTCAGCCTCCCTCCTCAACCCCCCCATCCTCAACCCCCTCCTCAATCCCCCCTCAATCTCCCTCCTCAACCCCCCATCCTCATCCTCCTCCTCAACCCCCCATCCTCATCCTCAACCCCCCATCCTCAACCTCCCTCCTCAACCTCAAACCCCCTCCTCAACTTCCCTCCTCAACCCCCCTCCTCATTCTAAACCCCCTCCTCATTCTAAACCCCCCAAAATACCTCCCCCTCTCCCTTTCCCCTTACTTACCTGCTTCTGCTGCGGCCTCCGATCCTTCTTGACCCGGCGCGCATGTGACTTCATATGCGCGCCACGTCATTAGCATATACCGGGTACAAGCACCCGGTATATGCTAATGACGTGACGTCACATGCGCGCCACGTCATTAGCATATACCGGGTGCGTGCTTGTTTTCGAATCTCGTATGTCTTTTTCGGGAAATCCGTTGGTGTTTGGTGGTGTTTTGCGTCTTTAGACTGCTGCAGACTCGTTTTCGTTTTTTCCGGCGGCCATTTGATCTCTTGCTTAGAGTATTTTTGAGTGTCTAAACTCTTTTATTTTGAGTGCGAGCCTGCAAGCGTTAGCAACACCTCCCATGCTCACAACTATATATGTGATATATATACAGTGGATATAAAAAGTCTACACACCCCTGTTAACATATCAGGTTTTTGTGCTGTAAAAAAATTAGACAAAGATAAATCATTTCAGAACCTTTTCCACCTTTAATGTGACCTATAAACTGTACAACTCAATTGAAAAACAAACTGAAATCTTTTAGGTGGAGGGAAGAAAAAAATAATAATAATGTGGTTGCATAAGTCTGCACACCCTCTTACAACTGGGGATGTAGCTATGTTCAGAATTAAGCAATCACATTCCAAATCGTGTTAAATAGGAGTCAGCATACACCTGCCATCATTTCAGTGCCTCTGATTAACCCCAAATAAAGTTCAGCTGCTTTAGTTGGTCTTTCCTGAAATGTTCTTAGTCGCATCCCACAGCAAAAGCCATGGTCCACAGAGAGCTTCCAAAGCATCAGAGGGATCTCATTGTTAAAAGGTATCAGTCAGGAGAAGGGTACAAAAGAATTTCCAAGGCATTAGATATACCATGGAACACAGTGAAGACAGTCATCATCAAGTGGAGAAAATATGGCACAACAGTGACATTACCAAGAACTGGAGCTCCCTCCAAAATTGATTAAAAGACAAGAAGATAACTGGTCTGGGAGGCTACCAAGAGGCCTACAGCAACATTACAGGAGCTGCAGGAATATCTGGCAAGTACTGGCTATGTGGTACATGTGACAACAATCTCCCGTATTCTTCATATGTCTGGGCTATGGGGTAGAGTGGCAAGATGAAAGCCTTTTCTTACGAAGAAAAACATCCAAGCCAGGCTACATTTTGCAAAAACACATCTGAAGTCTCCCAAAAGCATGTGGGAAAAGGTGTTATGGTCTGATGAAACCAAGGTTGAACATTTTGGCCATAAATCTAAAAGATATGTTTGGCGCAAAAACAACACTGCACATCACCAAAAGAACACCATACACACAGTGGGCCTTAGTCAAGATAGAGGGAATTATGAACAGTTCCAAATACCAGTCAATATTGGCACAAAATCTTCAGGCTTCTGCTAGAAAGCTGAACATGAAGAGGAACTTCATCTTTCAGCATGACAACGACCCAAATCATACATCCAAATAAACAAAGGAATGGCTTCACTAGAAAAAGATTAAAGTTTTGGAATGGCCCAGCCAGAGCCCAGACCTGAATCCGATTAAAAATCTGTGGGGTGATCTGAAGAGGGCTGTGCACAGGAGATGCCCTCGCAATCTGACAGATTTGGAGTGTTGTTCCAAAGAAGAGTTGGCAAATCTTGCCAAGTCAAAATGTGCAATGCTGATAGACTCATACCCAAAAAGACTGAGTGCTGTAATACTATTAAAAGGTGCTTCAACAAAGTATTAGTTTAAGGGTGTGCATACTTATGCAACCATATTATTTAATTTTTATATTTTTTTCTTCGCTCTACCTAAACGATTTCAGTTTGTTTTTCAATTGAGTTGTACAGTTTATAGTTCACATTAAAGGTGGAAAAAGTTCTAAAGGATTTATCTTTGTCTCATTTTTTTACAGCACAGAAACCTGACATTTTAACAGGGGCGTGTAGACTTTTTATATCCACTGTATATATATATATTGTAATGAAGTGCAGCAGGAATCCCTGATAACCTGCAACAGAGTGCATCAGGGAAGATATATAAGCCGCAGATGGAGCAGAGCCATATACCCTGGACTGACATAGAGAGGGTTAATCCCAAAATCTTCAGCCTAATCAGGCCAACACCTGACCCTGCTCAGGAGCAGTTAAAGAGCCTGCTCAGTGAAGTTTGCTGTCTGCCTAGCAGTCTGAGGAGGAGGGTGACTAAGAGACTGTTCCAAAGAAAAGAGCGTCTCTCTACACTTCAGGAGAGATCCAGCTGAGGAAGGAGCCACCTAAAAAAGACCCCATTCCTGCTAAGCCGGATGAATTAAGGGATAAAAGGTTGGTGCCACCTGCATGTATTTTGAGCACATCCGAAAAAGGATTACAAATGCCCCAGGGAGAAGAGAGTGCTAAGCAAGCATAACCGTCCCTCATCACAAGAGGGTGTCAAGGGTCCCTGGGGTGAAGCATAAGGGAGAGTAGGGTGGGCCCTATGCTTCACCCACTATTGGCAGAAGCCGTAGAGGAAAATACATCGAAAGACTGTTTGTTTCCTAGCCACAAGCTGGCATTTTCACCCTCAATCAGAGACTGTTTATTTCCTGGCCACAAGGTGGCGACATAACAAAAATAAGAGACTGTTTGCATCCTGGCCACAAGGTGGCACTCTCCGGAACCAGAGAAGCTGGCCGGATATAGTTAGGGTGTTCCGGGTCATAGTAAGCACGTTTATGTAGGGTTTTATTTTATTTGCTGAAGATAAGCACTGTTTTTGTTCTGTTTTTGTGCTGACCAATAAATAGCAGTAAAACTCTGTCAAGCCTGCTGTGTCTTCCTCCCTAAACCAAAGTAAAAGGAAACAGGACGCAAACCCCGCCAGAAGGGGGCGCCCTGCTACACTGGTGAAAGTGGTGGGATTATTAATCGTCTGAGTTCACAAGGACAGCCCACAGTACAGTGCAAGTGATGGAAGACATCCTGAAGGCCTTGCTGCATCAGCAGCACCAGCACCAGCAGCAGCACCAGCAGCAGCAACTGCAGCAGCAACTGCAGCAGCAACAGCAGCAACTGCAACAGCAACAGCAGCAACAGCAACTGCAACAGCAACTGCAGCAGCAACAGCAACAACAGCAGCAACAGCAGCAACAACAGCAGCAGCAACAACTACAACAACAACAGGAGCTTACCCAACTGTTGGCAGGCCATCTGGCTCAGAACCAGGCCAGTTTACAGGAGATATTACATCGGCCCACACCGCCCTCAGCAGTAGAAACAAGAGGACCTGTTACGGGACTGCCTACCAGTCAACCCCTCCAGAGACTGAGCAAGGAGGATGATATAGAGGCCTATCTGCTGTCCTTTGAGAGGGCGGCTCTCCAGGAAAACTGGCCTCAGACCCAGTGGGCAGGTATACTGGCCCCGCTACTAATCGGCATGGCACAAAGGGCCTACTACGACCTCACGGCGGAGCAAGCCGCTGATTACAAATGTTTAAAAGCGGAAATTCTAGCCCGGATAGGGGTGAATCCAGCTGTCCGGGCCCAGAGGTTTCACAACTGGAGATACCAAGGTGATCAACCACCAAGAGTCCAACTATTCAATCTACTCCACCTTACTCGCAAATGGCTGTGCCCTGAGAACAATACTCCGGAAAGGATAGTGGAGATACTGGTGATAGATCGTTACTGGAGAGGGCTACCCACGGGAATGCGAGAGTGGGTGGCACAGTCTGGACCCTAGACCCTTGATGATTTAGCTACCCAAGTTGAGCGCCATCAAGCAGTAAAGAGTATTACGGATGACTCCTCTGGAGAAAAAGTTAGGTCCTGGAAACGGGGCATATCCTCAAAAGGGCGACCTACCGAAGGGGTCCCAAGAAATCTCCATCGAGAACTTCGGGGACTCAATGGAGCCAACGGGAAAGAAAAGGAGGAGAAAAAATATGCCTACTTGCATACCATGAAATGCTTCCAGTGCGGAGAACTAGGGCATGTGGCAGCTCAGTGCCCAAACCGAGATGAGCCCATGCAGTGCAATATGGGAGGCCCAGTTACCCACTGCAGTGTGGTTAATTTGTTAGGCATGACAGAAATGAACCATCCCTTTCTCACTGACGTCATAATAGACAGAAAGAAGGTGAAGGGACTGATTGATTCCGGGAGTGCAGTTACCCTATTGTCACGAAGGGTAGTCGCCCCAGACAGCGGGAGGTACGGAAAAAGCATGGGCATTACATGTGTACATGGCACCGTGATGAATTACCCTACGAAAAACATTGGGATCGAGGTTAAGGGCTTGAAGGCCCAAATAACAGCTCCGATAGTACCTCATTTGCCCCATGCCGTAATTGTGGGAAGGAATTTCCCATGCTTTGAGCGCCTCCTATATACCGACGACTGTGGGTCAAACACTGGATCTATACTGGAGATCTTCCCGTTTAAAGATAAGGAACTTTTCTCCAGCCGAGAAAAAGTAAGGAAAACACGCCAAGAAAGACGTAAGGAAAAAAAAAGGGGAACAGAAATCAAAAAGAGGTTAAGCCGAGACGAGGCCCTGATAACTTCTCAGACCACTTCTGAGGAGATAGTAACCTTAAGGGGTTCGTCTCCTAATCAGGTTATAAACCCTCTGGAGCAAAGGGAGACGGTTGAAGAGCGAAATGTGCTCCAGGGAGATGAAAACTTTGGGAGAGACCAAGCAAATGATCCTCTCCTACAGAACGTCCGCCAAGACGTGGCCAGTGTGAATGGGGAAATCGTAGAAGGTCGAGAAAATCCCCAGGGACCTTTTTTTGTGTTGAAAAGGGACCTCTTATATCGGGTGGTTAAATCAGGAGCGGAGGTCACCGAACAATTACTGGTACCACAGGGGTATCGACGAAAGGTATTAGACATGGCACATAGTCATCTTTTCGGGGCACATCTGGGGGTGGAGAAAACCTTGAAACGAGTGTTGAAGAGATTTTACTGGCCGGGGGTATATGAAGAAGTCCGCCAGTATTGCCTGTCTTGCCCCGAGTGCCAGCTAGCAAGCCCACGTCCCCAGTTAAAAGCTCCTCTAATACCCCTTCCAATTATAGAGGAACCATTCGAGCGAATAGCAATGGACCTGGTGGGACCATTAGAACGAACAGCTAGAGGACATCAATATATTCTAGTGATAATGGACTATGCTACCCGCTACCCAGAGGCCGTGCCACTAAGGACCGCCAACTCCAAAAGCATTGCAAAGGAACTAATTCTTCTTTTTTCAAGAGTGGGCATACCTAAGGAGATCCTGACGGACCAAGGGACACCTTTTGTCTCGAAGTTAATGAAGGATTTGTATGCCCAACTTCGAGTGAAAGCCTTGAGAACTTCAATATACCACCCACAGACTGATGGGTTGGTAGAAAGATTTAATAAAACCCTAAAGAGTATGATACGGAAAATGGTGGACAAAGACGGAAAAAATTGGGACCTACTACTACCTTTTCTACTGTTTGCAGTCCGAGAGGTGCCCCAAGCATCCACAGGTTTCTCTCCATTCCAACTCCTGTATGGGCGTCATCCACGAGGCCTATTGGATTCCCTTCGTGAAACATGGGAAGACCAACAGAACCAAAATGAAAAATATCATAGAATATGTTCAAACACTGAGAAACCGAATTTTACAAATCACCCCCCTAGTTAAAGAACATATGGAACAGGCCCAACGGCACCAACAGACCTACTATGATCGAGATGCCCAAGTGAGGAAGTTCCGGCCAGGCGACAGGGTAATGGTCCTGGTTCCAACAGCCGAAAGCAAGCTTTTAGCAAAATGGCAAGGACCCTACGAGGTAATAGAGGCTGTAGGGGACGTTAACTATAAAATCAAGCAGCCAGAAAAGCGTAAGCCGGAACAGATTTATCATGTGAATCTTTTAAAGGCCTGGCGTGAACAGGAAGCAGAAGTAGCCGCAGTATATCAGGAGAATCCAATGGAAGTGGATCTCCCCAGGGTACAGGTGTCCACAGAGTTGTCACCACAGCAGCAGGAGGAAGTAAGACAACTGATTCTCCGCAATACAGACGTATTCACTGAATATCCTGGACGAACAAACTTAATATACCACGACATTGTCACTAAACCTGGGGTGGTCATCAGAAATAGACCATATCGTATTCCTGAGGCCCGGAGGGAGGAAGTGAAATTGGAAGTAAAGAAAATGCTCGACTTAGGAATCATCGAAGAATCCAACAGTGAATGGTGTAGTCCCATCGTCCTGGTCCCCAAACCCGATGGGACCATTCGTTTCTGCAGTGATTTCCGGAAGTTGAACGAAGTGTCCCAATTTGATGCTTATCCCATTCCCCGAGTAGATGAGCTAATAGACCGGCTAGGGCCTGCAAGATTTATGTCCACCTTAGACCTGACTAAAGGATATTGGCAAGTTCCCTTAACAAGGTCAGCAAGAGAGAAGACAGCGTTTTGTACCCCTGGTAGCCTGTTCCAATATAAGGTTTTGCCTTTTGGTCTTCACGGAGCCCCGGCCACATTTCAGCGGCTTATGGACAAACTCCTTAGCCCTCATTCTGAATATGCGACGGCCTATTTGGACGACATAGTGATACATACCCCAAGTTGGGATTCCCACCTGAGCAAAGTGGAGAAGGTCCTGGAGACCCTGAGGAGAGCAGGCCTCACCGCAAACCCCGCGAAGTGTGTACTTGGGCTGACGGAGATCAAATATCTTGGATACACGGTCGGTAGAGGACTGATTAAACCACAACTTAACAAAGTGGACGCAATACAGGGTTGGCCAAGGCCGTTAAGAAAGAGGCAGGTACGGGCATTTTTAGGAATAGTCGGATATTATCGGAGATTCATACCCGGTTTCGCCTCCATCGCAGCCCCCTTAACAGACCTAACTCGACAGAGGGCCCCGGATACGGTACAGTGGAACCCAGAAGCAGAAAGAGCGTTTGAGGACCTGAAAGTGGCCTTATGTCATGAGCCCATACTAATGGCTCCCGACTTCCGGTGCCCCTTCATATTACAGACGGATGCCTCCGCAGTTGGGTTAGGAGCAGTATTGTCGCAAGTAAAAGAGGAGGAGGAACATCCTGTACTATACCTCAGCAGGAAGCTGTTGCCCAGGGAACAGCGTTATTCGGTGGTGGAGCGTGAATGCTTGGCCATAAAGTGGGCTACCGAGGCCTTAAAATATTACCTCCTGGGGAGAACTTTTAAACTTGTTACGGATCATGCCCCGTTGCGGTGGATGCATCAAAACAGGGAGCGAAATAGTAGAGTGACCAGATGGTTTCTATCCCTTCAACAGTACCGATTTACGGAGGAACATCGGGCTGGGAAGAAACACGACAATGCAGATGCGCTGTCCAGGGTCCACTGCCTCTCGGCTCAGGTCGCTCAACTACGTGGTGTTGAGCTGAGGGGGAGGATATGTAATGAAGTGCAGCAGGAATCCCTGATAACCTGCAACAGAGTGCATCAGGGAAGATATATAAGCCGCAGATGGAGCAGAGCCATATACCCTGGACTGACATAGAGAGGGTTAATCCCAAAATCTTCAGCCTAATCAGGCCAACACCTGACCCTGCTCAGGAGCAGTTAAAGAGCCTGCTCAGTGAAGTTTGCTGTCTGCCTAGCAGTCTGAGGAGGAGGGTGACTAAGAGACTGTTCCAAAGAAAAGAGCGTCTCTCTACACTTCAGGAGAGATCCAGCTGAGGAAGGAGCCACCTAAAAAAGACCCCATTCCTGCTAAGCCGGATGAATTAAGGGATAAAAGGTTGGTGCCACCTGCATGTATTTTGAGCACATCCGAAAAAGGATTACAAATGCCCCAGGGAGAAGAGAGTGCTAAGCAAGCATAACCGTCCCTCATCACAAGAGGGTGTCAAGGGTCCCTGGGGTGAAGCATAAGGGAGAGTAGGGTGGGCCCTATGCTTCACCCACTATTGGCAGAAGCCGTAGAGGAAAAGACATCGAAAGACTGTTTGTTTCCTAGCCACAAGCTGGCATTTTCACCCTCAATCAGAGACTGTTTATTTCCTGGCCACAAGGTGGCGACATAACAAAAATAAGAGACTGTTTGCATCCTGGCAACAAGGTGGCACTCTCCGGAACCAGAGAAGCTGGCCGGATATAGTTAGGGTGTTCCGGGTCATAGTAAGCACGTTTATGTAGGGTTTTATTTTATTTGCTGAAGATAAGCACTGTTTTTGTTCTGTTTTTGTGCTGACCAATAAATAGCAGTAAAACTCTGTCAAGCCTGCTGTGTCTTCCTCCCTAAACCAAAGTAAAAGGAAACAGGATGCAAACCCCACCAGAAGGGGGGCGCCCTGCTACAATATATATATATATATATATATATATATATATATATATATATATATATATACAGCTCCACCATCAAGTTTTCAAATCTGGTAATGTATTTATTAAGTTTAATTTAATTATGTTTTGTTCATATAATCTGGGGGATTTGTTCCCTACTACTTTATAGTCTACATTCTGAACTAGCAGATGATTGTGTGTCCCCACCCCCCACCCCTAACTTTCTGGGACATCTTTTTCCACATCTTTGCTCTCTGTCCTAATTGCACTTTACTTCCTCCAAGAATAATATGGGACCTGGCATCAATAGAATTAATAAGAACCAAAAACACTTACATGGTATTTTTGGTGGCCCTATGCTTCTTGTGAGTGCAGCCACTTTACTCCTTGACTTTGTCTAGGGTCTTTGCTTTCTTTGTTTGTCCCTGATGACTGAGTCTTACTTCATTATTCCCCTACTGAGAGCAGAGACCTCCACCATTGCCCCTTCTGTTTGTGTGCCTTGCTGACCCAGGGCATCTTTATCTCCATCCTCCACAGAAGCTTCCCTATTCCTGCTACTTTCCCTAATCCTGCTGTTCCCTTTCCTGCTATCCTCCACTCCTCCTCCACCTCTCTCCACTCCGTTCACTCTTCCTATCTTTAGATATATTTTTTAATCGAAAGACAATGTTATTACATGGAACATATCATCACATATATAGTTGTGAGCGTATGAGTTGTTGCTAACGCGCCGGGCTCGCTACGCGAGTCGCGGCCCTCGCAAAGCGAGGGCCGCGACTCGCCCTCGGGTAGCGAGGGCCTTGGCTCGCACAGCGAGCCAAGGCCCTCGCAAAGCGAGGGCACTGGGCGAGGGCCTCAGTTGCTGGCATGGAGCGCCATAGGCGCTCCATGCCAGCAACTGCGACCTTCGCAAAATTCACGTTGCAACCCAAACAATACGACACACACATTACGACACTCGCAAACAACATACGACACACGTTCACACACATTACGGCCTCGCAACACTCGGACGCAACTTGCGAACATTACAAAATTTCAAACACAATACATACACACAGCACATACATAAAAACCTTACCTACACCAAGAGGGAGCACCCACGACTTAAAAAATGCAACATACACCTTCATTTGACTGGAAATAAAAGAGTTTAGACAGTAAACAATTTGATAAGCGACACAAAAAATGGCCGACTAACAAAACTAAAACGAGGCTACACACGCAAACACCATACGAGACACGTTACCCCCATTACGACCTCGCAAACATCGGAAGCAACACGCCGACATACAGACATTTAAAACACAATAAATACACACAACACACACAAAAAAAGCTTACCTACAGCAAGACCAACCATCCAGCACCTCAAAAAAACAAGTTACACCTTCATTTAAATAAAAATTACAACACTTTAGACACTAATACAATCGCTAAGCGAGAGGAAAAAATGGCCGACGAACAAAACGAAAACGAGGCTTAAGACGTAACTATACTACACTTACTCGCAATAATGAAACACATACTATGCGGAACGTATCACAATCAGATTAAACACCATTTTGAACACTACTACGCACAAAATGGCGGATGGAACACAAATTGTAAGCTGGAACGCAAATAGCGCATGCGTATTGCGTTCTAACGGTCTAACTTTCCAGAATTTTCTACAAGTTTATAAATACTGCCTATTTCACACAAAAAAATACATTTATTCTTAGGTGATGAACGGAGTTACTTCATAGATAACTGCTGCTTTTACTTGAGAAGATAATTCTTTTATAATTTACTACTTTACACTGTGCAACTTACAACTGAGAGGTAAGCTATAATATATTACATTTTATTATCAAGACAGGTAAAAAAAAATAAGGTTCATTTAACCAAAAATAAAATTAAAATAATTCAATATCAAAAAGAGGTTTATGTACAGTGACATGTGACATGGACATATATGTGTATCATGTATAGTGACTGTAGAGTGACATGTGACACGGACATATATGTGTATCATGTATATTGACATGTGACACACACATTTATGTGTATTGCCCCTGCATAGTGACATGTGACACGGATATATATGTGTATCATGTATATTGACATGTGACACACACATTTATGTGTATTGCCCCTGCATAGTGACATGTGACACGCACATTTATGTGTATTGCTGCCACTGCAACAAAATGATCTTAAAACAAAATAATTAAACAACTACATTTAAATGACATTATATGTCATGTATACTGATATGTGACACGCACATATATGTATCATCTATAGTTACATCTCACACACACACATTTATGTGTGTTGGAAAAAACAAAAAATAAGGTTCATTTAACAATTAAAATATGATTCATGTATAGTGATATGTCACACGCACACAAAATAATAACATTAAATGATGGAAATGTGCTTCATGTATGTGACATATGTGTGTAGCCCCCACCAAAAAATAAGGTCAATTGAAAATAATTACAGAAGTATATTTAAATGACATTAATTTACTGCAATTCAATAGATCACATAAAGCTGAATTTTTCTATTTCTTTTAATATTCAAAAAGACTCTGCATCAACAGCGTCACTCAACAATTTGCACCGTGCATTGTAAAGCACAATCCCTTTTAAAGAACACCAACAAAGAACAACAGGTAAGATAGAACAAGACATTACATGCTGAAAAGGACATGCTTTGCTAGATGAAAAATTAAAAATATACAATTCACTATTTCACTTTCTTTTTCAAACAGACACTACAAGAAGACCGGCGGATTAAGATTGGCAGGAGGGGACCCTCTGTCATTCGACACTTCAATCAAGGTAAAGTATTAAGTATAAAAAAGAAACGAACCATGAGCCTCATTCAATTGTGAGTTTGTCAATTGTATAGGGCTCTATATAAGCACATAACATATTTTTGATACAGAAATTTGTAGTTAATGAACTTCGATACAAAATCAAGGTCTTCAATAACTAAAAACTTTGTTAAAAAAATATGTTATGTGCTTATATAGAGCCCTATTCAATTGGCAAAATTCAAATGGAATGAGGACCTATATATCTTTAATGGCCGAGGGCCTCATTTAAATGTGATTTGCCCATTTTAATAGGGCTCTATATAAGCACAGAGCATATTTTTTAAATGAAGTTTTTAGTTAGTGAAGACCTTGCTTTTGGATACAAGTTCACTAACTAAAAACTTATGTAAAAAATATGCTCTGTGCTCATATTGAGCCCTATTCCATTGCCCAAAATGCAATTAAATGAGGCCCCGGCAATATAACAAATGCAGCAACCAAAGGCCCTCATTCAATTTATATTTTGGACAATTCAATAGAGCTATAAATAAGCAGTTTTAGAGCCCTATTGAATTGGCCAAACTGCAATTGAATGAGGGCCAAAGTATGCAACATATGGTACACACAAAGGATTGGAACAAACTCACACAAACACATAGCAAACTAAATTAACTTTCTTATTCAATGTTTAACAATCTATAAGCCTTACAAAGAAGCCTAAATAAGAATAACAAAAGTGGTGCGCACCTAACAGGATTGTACAAAAAATCACACAAACACATAGGAAACTACATTAACATTCTTCTTTAATATTTAACGACCTATAACCAGTACAATGAAGACTAAATAACTTTAGCACAAGTGGTGCGCACAAAACAGGATTGTAACAAACTAACACAAACACATAGCAAACTACATTGGTGCGCACACATAAGATTGTACAAAAACTACCACAAACACATAGCAAACTAATTTCATATTTTTACTTAATGTTTAACAACCTATAAGCCTTACAAAGAAGCCTAAATAAGCATACCAAAAGTGGTGCGCACCAAACAGGATTGTAGAAAAACTCACACAAACACATAGAAAACTAAATTAAGATTCTTCTTTAATCTTTAACAACCTATAACCATTACAATGAAGCTTAAATAACTATACCACAAGTGATGATCACAAAACAGGATTGTACAAAAAAAACACACAAACACATAGCAAAATAAATTAATATTCTTCTTTAATATATCACAACCTAGAAGCCTTACTAAGAAGCTTAAATAAGAATAACAAAAGTTGTGGTATTGTAGATAAAGTAAAAAAAAACACATAGAAAAAAATAACCATAACAGATACAATACACCCAAATTAATAAATTTTTTAGTTATTTAAAAGACATTTCACTCAAACAACATTTTCAATTTTATGTTACAACAGATACTGCGTGAAGACCATCGGACAAGGACTTTCAGCACAGGACCAGACCATCGGACGAGGACTTTCAACACAGGACCAGACCAGCGGACCAGGACTTTCAACACTGGACCAGACCATCGGACGAGGACTTTCACCAAAGGACCACAACATCGGACAAGGGCTATCGCCAGAGGACAACAACATCGGATGAGGCCTATCGCCAGATGACCACAACATCGGACTAGGGCTATCGCCAGAGGACCACAACATCGGATGAGGGCTATTGCCAGAGGACCACATCATTGGACCAGGATTTCACACAGAGGACTACACCATCGGACGAGGACTTCCAGCAGAGGACTACACCATTGGACAAAGATTTTCAACCGAGGACCAACAAACATTCGGATTTAAATCATACTTCAACCAAGGTACAGTATAATAAGTATAAAGGGAGAAAACTAAAGAAACATCTTTCATCTGCATCCGTGTTAACAGAAAAAAAAAATGACTATATCCCTTATTCTATTTAAATTGCCACTATGCAATAAATTAGCTGCAAGACATAGAAACTTACTTGCTGATGATACAGAGTGGGAAAGATGTTTAGAAGAAGCAGCACAATGTCAAATGCCACGACAGATGAGAGAACAATTTGCTTTTATTTGTATCTTCTCAAATGCTCCAAATGCATTAGCTTTGTGGGAGACTTTTAAAAGTAATATGGCTGAAGACTTTATGCGACGATACAATGAACCCATTGCACACTTAAAAGCGTTAATGGAAATCCAAGAAGTCTTTTTAACTCATGGATTAAGTTGTGCAAGGTTTAATTTGCCTGATCCAGGTCTTATAGATGACATAAACTTTGAAGACTATGACATTCAACTACAAGCAGAAAGAACACAAGAAAGACTTGCAACTTTAAATACACTACAATTGCAAGCATTTCATGCCATTAAAAATGCAATAGATGATGACATGGTGACAGATCGTTATTTCTATCTTGATGGACCTGGCGGATCAGGAATAACCTATTTGTACAATTTATTAATGAGTTCAGTACGAGCACAAGGACAAATAGCAATGGCGTTTGCCACTACTGGAATTGCTGCACTTTTATTAGAAGGTGGAAGAACTGTTCATAGTGGATTTAAACTGCCAGTGCCTATTTTAGAAAATTCGGTGTCAGATATTCGCATGACATCCTTACAAGCAAAGAAATTTAAGAAATGTAAATTAATTATAATAGATGAGGCCACAATGATGTCATGCTATGCCCTACAATGTATTGACCGTTTGCTTCGTGAAGTCATGGATAATATTTTTCCATTTGGTGGAAAGGTAATGTTGTTGGGTGGCGATTTTTGACAAACATTACCTGTCGTTGTACATGGAAATCGAACTGACATTATCGAAACCTGTATCAAGTCAAGCACAGTATGGAAACATTTTACCCATCTTCAACTGCAACAAAATATGAGATCAGAAGGACAAAATGATTTCAATGATTGGCTTATTAAAATTGGAGAAGGCAGAGCAGAAAAAATACTACATTTAGCTGACGACACTGTAGAGATCCCACCTCAGATGATTTGTCAACAAGATATTATATCGGCTATATTTGAAGGGAGCATAAATAACGAATAATATTCCGAGCTTGCCAACCAAGTCATACTGACGTGTAAAAATAAAGATGCATTAATCCTCAATAAAGAAATCTTTAAAAAAATGTATGCACCACAAAGAAATTATCACAGTGCTGATTCTGTACTTGCTGATGACAATGAAAGTCAAGCTAACTTTTTGACTGAATTCATAAACTCTCTAACTCCTTCTGGAATGCCACCATATATTTTGAAGCTAAAGAAAGGTGCAATTATCATGTTATTGCGAAATATGAACCCCAAAAAAGGCCTATGCAATGGGACAAGATTAATTGTTCAACAATTAAAGGACCATTTTATAGATGCTGAAATTTTAACTGGGACCCATAAAGGAGAGAGAGTTTTCATACCAATAATAGATTTAGCACCAAGTGAAAGTAGTCTCCCTTTTATACTTCAAAGAAGACAATTTCCCATTATTATGGCATTTGCCATGACCATTAATAAATCACAAGGTCAAACTTTCAAATCTGTGGGTATTTTTTTGGAAGAACCAGTATTTGCACATGGTCAATTGTACGTTGCATTGTCACGGTGCAAAAATCCACAGGCTATTAAAGTTTACATTGAAAACAATGAAAGTCAAGGTGATTTATTAGAAGATGGATGTATTTTTAGTAAAAACATTGTCTACTATGAAGTACTATAACTTTGCAGGATACAAACTAAAGCCATGCAAACATTTTTTAAAAGCATTCAAAAATACATAACAATTTGTGGTTTAATTCAGTCATAATTAATGGAAGTAATGTTTATGGATAATTTGCCTCACAAAATACTTGCCAAGCATTTTTAAGAAAAATTATGTTACAATGTTAAGTCAATGTGTTAATGTTTCTAATGTTACAAGTTTAAAAACAATATTTTAAAGTTATTTCATAAAACAGATTATAAAGTTTATGTTAACAGCTCAAGCACCTTCTAAGTCACAATGTAAATATTGTCTGTTATCTTAAGATTACTACCTACATTCATGTTTATCGCCAGTTTATGTGGTCAGTAAGGATGACTTTCATTACGTACGTTTTAAGGAGAGTTTTTACTGTATGCCTTCCTCTACATTCAATGTATATTCAACTTAACAATTATTCTGATACAAATTGCATGTTAATACTTATTAATTTAAAGTTCAAATGTTTTTACATTCAAATGTTAATACTTTAAAGAAAAAATTAGCTTACAAAATGTATTCACTATGTTCCTGTTTATAATGTTCAAAATTATACCAATGTTTTGTCAACTTCTAAACTTACATAAAGAATAAAGTTCAAGTTTAAAAATATATACTTTGAAGGTTATTGCTTACATATATTTTAAACCTCATGTTAAAATTCGCGACGTTTAAATAAGGCTTTTTTCTTTTTGCTTTCCTCTGCATTCAATGTATATTAAAGTTAACAATTCTTCAGATACAAATTTCATGTTACAAAACCATTACATCAACATTTTACAAAAATACACGTTCAGATCACAATACTTACAAGTGTCAAAAATCTATATTAATAACTAAACAACTTGACAAACATATACATCATTTTTTGACGGGCAAGTCGCTAGTCTTAAAATAATTGTTATACATTTACCTGGTGTCATAAAATACAGATCTCATCTGACATACCATGTATAAAAAATAAAGTTCACATTTTATTTTTGATTCCAGTCTGTGGTCTCACTTTTTGTTTTTCTTCCAAAAAATGACAACTCTTAAAAGAATAACTGTAACAACCTGCTCTTCATTTGACATGAGAAGGTCGCTAGACCAACCCTACCCACAGTTTGTATGGATTCTGTCCCTCAGGATGGCTTAACTGGAAGATAGGACAAGTTGCAGATTCTTAGACTAGCTACCAGGTTCCATGACAAGTTGCAGAAATTATTACTTGATAAAATTAGTAAATGCCTTCATTTTAAATGAAACACATCAAGTGTCCCAAACAGAGCAAAACTTTATTAATTATTCACCCTTTTTATACAATTTTTGCGTACCAAACATCAAGAAAAAGTTGCCCTAATACAATTATTATTATTATTTTTATTATTATCGTTTATTTGTAACGCGCCAACATAATCCGTAGCGCTATACATAAGTTAAGTTACAGGCAATGACAAGTTAAAGATTCATACATTGCAAAGAGTGTATGGCCCTGTCTTTGAGCTTGGAATCCAGTGTCCATAGCGCTTTCCCTAAAGCACTGCGCAGGATTGAAACTCGCAGACTTACAATCTAAAGGTTAAAGTTTGTATCTGGTACAGTAGGGAGAGAGTAGTGCTGAGCAGTGCTGAGCATGTTAGGGAGGAAGGTTATAGGCTTCTTTAAAGAGGTGCGTTTTTATTGATGTTTTGAAAGATTTAAGGCAGGAGGATAGTCTGGTGAAGCGAGGCAAGGAGTTCCAGAGAATAGGGGCAGCGCGAGAAAAGTCCTGGAGGCGGGAGTGAGAGGAGGTGACAAGAGTGGTAGAAAGAAGAAGGTCGTTAGCAGAACGAAGAGGGCGTGTGGGGGAGTATTTGGAGATGAGAGCAGAGATGTATGGGGGTGCGCTGTTGTTTAGGGCTTTATAAGTTAGGGTCAAGATTTTAAACTTTATTCTGGAGGCTAAGGGAAGCCAGTGGAGTGATTGACAAAGAGGAGCTGCCGACACTGAACGATGTGTACTGAAGATGAGTCTGGCGGAGGCATTTATTATGGATTGAAGTGGGGAGAGGCGAGTGATGGGCAGGCCAACAAGGAGCGAGTTGCAATAGTCAAGACGAGAAATGATAAGAGAGTGTATTAGAATCTTAGTATTGTCTTGTGTAAGGTAATGGCGTATTCTGGATATGTTTTTTAGATGGAAAAGACAGGATTTGGTTAGAGACTGTATGTGTGGGATGAAAGAGAGGGCAGGGTCCAGTAGAACCCCGAGACAACGGGCTTGGGAGGTGGGAGTGATGATGGCATTGTTGACAGAGAGAGAGATGTGAGGAATTGAAGCTGTAGTAGAGGGTGGGAAGATTAAGAGTTCAGTCTTAGACATGTTGAGTTTCAGATGGTGGGTGGACATCCAAGAGGATATACTAGAGAGGCAGTCGGAGACCTGTGCTAGAAGAGAGGGGGATAGATCTGGTGCTGAGAGATAGATTTGGGTGTCGTCTGCATAGAGATGGTACTGGAACCCAAAAGAGTTTATTAGGGTGCCGAGTGAGGATGTGTAGATGGAGAAGAGGAGGGGGCCTAGGACTGATCCTTGGGGTACGCCAATAGACAGGGGGTGAGGAGAAGAAGATGTGCCGGAGAAGGAGACGCTAAATGATCGTTCTTGGAGGTATGATGAGAACCACAAGAGAGCAGTGTCTCGAATGCCGAGGGAGGAGAGAATGTGGAGTAGAATTGAATGGTCAACGGTGTCAAAGGCGGCAGAGAGATCCAGGAGAAGCAAAATAGAAAAGTGGCCTTTCGACTTGGCAGTGAGCAGGTCATTGGTGACTTTTATGAGGGCTGTCTCAGTGGAGTGTTGGGGCCGAAAGCCGGATTGGAAAGTGTCCAGAAGAGAGTTAGAGGAGATGAAACTGGTGAGGCGGTTATAGACGAGCCGCTCCAGCAGTTTGGAAGCCAGGGGAAGTAGAGAGATAGGGCGATAGTTAGATGCAATGTCAGAATCGGATGAGGGTTTCTTGAGAGTGGGTGTAATTATGGCATGTTTTAGAGATGATGGAAATGTGCCAGTGTTTAGGGAAAGGTTGAAGATATGTGTGAGAGCTGGGATAAGTGTAGTAGAGAGGGGAGGGATGAGCTGAGATGGAATAGGATCTGAAGGACAGGTAGTGAGGTGAGAGGATGATATTAGGATGGAGACTTCATCTTCTGTTGCAGGGGTAAAGTAGTCCAGAGTGGCTGTGGGAATGGAAGGGGGGGTAGATTGGGTGTTGTTGGTTAGTCGAGTTAGTTGAGAGAGTGAAGTGTGTGAGCCATGGTGGGAGGAGAGTTCATTGTGGATAGATTGAATTTTATGTGTAAAATGGTTGGCAAAGTCTTCAGCCGTGAGACAGGAAGGGATGGGGGGAGGTGGTGGGCGAAGGAGAGTATTGAAAGTGGCAAAAAGACGTTTTGGGTTAGAGGACAGAGTTGATATTAGTGATGTAAAGTACTGCTGTTTGGCCAGGTTGAGGGCAGAGGAGTAGGAACGTAGCATAAACTTGTAGTGAAGGAAATCTGCTGCAGAGCGTGATTTCCTCCATAGTCGTTCAGCAGTGCGGGAGCACTTCTGAATGTAACGTGTGTGTGTAGTGTGCCATGGTTGTGGATGAGATTGAGGGCGTCTGCGTGTAGTTATGGGGGCCAGAGTGTCAAGAGTGGAAGTGAGAGTAGAGTTGTAGTGTGAGGTGGCAGTGTCAGGGCAGTTGAGGTTGGTGATAGTGCTGAGAAGAGGTTGGAGCACAGTGGAGAGTTGGGTAGGGTCGAGTTCTAGCAGGTTTCTGTGGGTTATTGTGGCTGGGGTTGAAGAAGAGTGATAGGAGGAAGATGTGTTGAGGTTGAAGGTAAGGAGGTGATGGTCAGATAGAGGGAGAGGGTGGATGACTAGGTTGGAGGTGTGGGTAATATTGGTAAAAATAAGGTCAAGAGAGTGACCAGCATGGTGAGTTGAAGAATCTGTAAGTTGTGAGAGGCCGAGGGAAGAGGTGAGTGCAAGTAGTTTGGCGGCTGCTGAGGAGGTGGGGGTGTCAATGGCAATGTTGAAGTCACCAAGTATCAGTGTGGGAATGTTGGAGTAAAGAAAGTGTGGGAGCCAGGCGGAAAAGTGATCGAGAAATTGAGAGGAAGTACCTGGGGGGCGATAGATTACAGCAACACGTAGAGAGATAGGAGAGAAGAGGCGGATAGTATGAGCTTCAAAAGACGAAAATTGGAGGGATGGGACAGGGGGTATGAGGTGGAACGTACAGCGAGAAGAAAGTAATACACCCACACCACCACCTTGTTTGTTCCCAGGTCTAGGTGTGTGACTGAGGTGAAAACCCCCATGCGAGAGTGCTGCAGGGGAGGCAGTATCAGAAGAGGAGAGCCAGGTTTCAGTAAGAGCCAGTAGATTGAGGGAGTTGGTAGTGAAAAGGTCGTGAGTGAAAGTGAGTTTATTACAGATAGATCGTGCGTTCCAGAGAGCACAGGAGAAAGGAAGAGTGGAAGGTTTGTGACAAGTGATGGGTATCAAATTTTGTGTTTTTCTGGTGTTTTTTGCCCTTGGAGTAGAGCGTGGCTGAAAGCAGGTAGAAATGAGGGAGGGACCTGGGTTAGGGGATATGTCTCCAGCAGCTAGCAGAAGGAGGAGTGAGAGTGAGAGAATATGGGAGTGGGACTTACAGTGATGTTTCTGCTTATGAGTGTTGGGGAGGGGATGAGATTGTGATTGGAGGAGAGAGAATAGCTCATGGGAGCAGAGAAGAGGAGAGGAAAGCAAGGAAGGTGAGATGGTTATAGTATTGGAGGTGTGATACGGATAGGCTGCAAATGATAGTCTGAGAGAGAGGCAGTAGAAGATGAGGAGGAGAAAAAAGTGAGAGAGCATTTCGACGCAGTGTGTAGGTGTAGGGAGTAGATAAGATAAAGGTGTGAGAATAAAAGAAAAATTGTTAGTGACCAAGATGGGAGAGTAGCTGGGTTGTGTGTAATTATATATATATATATATATATATATATATATATATTTTCTTTTTTTTTTTTGTGTGTATTAAATTAGTTGAATCATTTGAAGCAGGTGATGCTGAGTGAGCAGGTGTAAGTCAGATGAGTATCTATAAATTGAGACAACGCAAGGGTGGGTGGGAGTGGGGCAGGGAGGGAGGGCAGAGAGAGCAGTGTCTGTGGAAGCCAGGTGAGTTTTTAAAGATGGATGCTAAAGGCTTGTGGCAGTGTCTGTGGAAGCCAGGTGAGTTTTTAAAGATGGATGCTAAAGGCTTGTGGCAGTGTCTGTGGAAGCCAGGTGAGTTTTTAAAGATGGATGCTAAAGGCTTGTGGCAGTGTCTGTGGAAGCCAGGTGAGTTTTTAAAGATGGATGCTAAAGGCTTGTGGCAGTGTCTGTGGAAGCCAGGTGAGTTTTTAAAGATGGATGCTAAAGGCTTGTGGCAGTGTCTGTGGAAGCCAGGTGAGTTTTTAAAGATGGATGCTAAAGGCTTGTGGCAGTGTCTGTGGAAGCCAGGTGAGTTTTTAAAGATGGATGCTAAAGGCTTGTGGCAGTGTCTGTGGAAGCCAGGTGAGTTTTTAAAGATGGATGCTAAAGGCTTGTGGCAGTGTCTGTGGAAGCCAGGTGAGTTTTTAAAGATGGATGCTAAAGGCTTGTGGCAGTGTCTGTGGAAGCCAGGTGAGTTTTTAAAGATGGATGCTAAAGGCTTGTGGCAGTGTCTGTGGAAGCCAGGTGAGTTTTTAAAGATGGATGCTAAAGGCTTGTGGCAGTGTCTGTGGAAGCCAGGTGAGTTTTTAAAGATGGATGCTAAAGGCTTGTGGCAGTGTCTGTGGAAGCCAGGTGAGTTTTTAAAGATGGATGCTAAAGGCTTGTGGCAGTGTCTGTGGAAGCCAGGTGAGTTTTTAAAGATGGATGCTAAAGGCTTGTGGCAGTGTCTGTGGAAGCCAGGTGAGTTTTTAAAGATGGATGCTAAAGGCTTGTGGCAGTGTCTGTGGAAGCCAGGTGAGTTTTTAAAGATGGATGCTAAAGGCTTGTGGCAGTGTCTGTGGAAGCCAGGTGAGTTTTTAAAGATGGATGCTAAAGGCTTGTGGCAGTGTCTGTGGAAGCCAGGTGAGTTTTTAAAGATGGATGCTAAAGGCTTGTGGCAGTGTCTGTGGAAGCCAGGTGAGTTTTTAAAGATGGATGCTAAAGGCTTGTGGCAGTGTCTGTGGAAGCCAGGTGAGTTTTTAAAGATGGATGCTAAAGGCTTGTGGCAGTGTCTGTGGAAGCCAGGTGAGTTTTTAAAGATGGATGCTAAAGGCTTGTGGCAGTGTCTGTGGAAGCCAGGTGAGTTTTTAAAGATGGATGCTAAAGGCTTGTGGCAGTGTCTGTGGAAGCCAGGTGAGTTTTTAAAGATGGATGCTAAAGGCTTGTGGCAGTGTCTGTGGAAGCCAGGTGAGTTTTTAAAGATGGATGCTAAAGGCTTGTGGCAGTGTCTGTGGAAGCCAGGTGAGTTTTTAAAGATGGATGCTAAAGGCTTGTGGCAGTGTCTGTGGAAGCCAGGTGAGTTTTTAAAGATGGATGCTAAAGGCTTGTGGCAGTGTCTGTGGAAGCCAGGTGAGTTTTTAAAGATGGATGCTAAAGGCTTGTGGCAGTGTCTGTGGAAGCCAGGTGAGTTTTTAAAGATGGATGCTAAAGGCTTGTGGCAGTGTCTGTGGAAGCCAGGTGAGTTTTTAAAGATGGATGCTAAAGGCTTGTGGCAGTGTCTGTGGAAGCCAGGTGAGTTTTTAAAGATGGATGCTAAAGGCTTGTGGCAGTGTCTGTGGAAGCCAGGTGAGTTTTTAAAGATGGATGCTAAAGGCTTGTGGCAGTGTCTGTGGAAGCCAGGTGAGTTTTTAAAGATGGATGCTAAAGGCTTGTGGCAGTGTCTGTGGAAGCCAGGTGAGTTTTTAAAGATGGATGCTAAAGGCTTGTGGCAGTGTCTGTGGAAGCCAGGTGAGTTTTTAAAGATGGATGCTAAAGGCTTGTGGCAGTGTCTGTGGAAGCCAGGTGAGTTTTTAAAGATGGATGCTAAAGGCTTGTGGCAGTGTCTGTGGAAGCCAGGTGAGTTTTTAAAGATGGATGCTAAAGGCTTGTGGCAGTGTCTGTGGAAGCCAGGTGAGTTTTTAAAGATGGATGCTAAAGGCTTGTGGCAGTGTCTGTGGAAGCCAGGTGAGTTTTTAAAGATGGATGCTAAAGGCTTGTGGCAGTGTCTGTGGAAGCCAGGTGAGTTTTTAAAGATGGATGCTAAAGGCTTGTGGCAGTGTCTGTGGAAGCCAGGTGAGTTTTTAAAGATGGATGCTAAAGGCTTGTGGCAGTGTCTGTGGAAGCCAGGTGAGTTTTTAAAGATGGATGCTAAAGGCTTGTGGCAGTGTCTGTGGAAGCCAGGTGAGTTTTTAAAGATGGATGCTAAAGGCTTGTGGCAGTGTCTGTGGAAGCCAGGTGAGTTTTTAAAGATGGATGCTAAAGGCTTGTGGCAGTGTCTGTGGAAGCCAGGGTGAGTTTTTAAAGATGGATGCTAAAGGCTTGTGGCAGTGTCTGTGGAAGCCAGGTGAGTTTTTAAAGATGGATGCTAAAGGCTTGTGGCAGTGTCTGTGGAAGCCAGGTGAGTTTTTAAAGATGGATGCTAAAGGCTTGTGGCAGTGTCTGTGGAAGCCAGGTGAGTTTTTAAAGATGGATGCTAAAGGCTTGTGGCAGTGTCTGTGGAAGCCAGGTGAGTTTTTAAAGATGGATGCTAAAGGCTTGTGGCAGTGTCTGTGGAAGCCAGGTGAGTTTTTAAAGATGGATGCTAAAGGCTTGTGGCAGTGTCTGTGGAAGCCAGGTGAGTTTTTAAAGATGGATGCTAAAGGCTTGTGGCAGTGTCTGTGGAAGCCAGGTGAGTTTTTAAAGATGGATGCTAAAGGCTTGTGGCAGTGTCTGTGGAAGCCAGGTGAGTTTTTAAAGATGGATGCTAAAGGCTTGTGGCAGTGTCTGTGGAAGCCAGGTGAGTTTTTAAAGATGGATGCTAAAGGCTTGTGGCAGTGTCTGTGGAAGCCAGGTGAGTTTTTAAAGATGGATGCTAAAGGCTTGTGGCAGTGTCTGTGGAAGCCAGGTGAGTTTTTAAAGATGGATGCTAAAGGCTTGTGGCAGTGTCTGTGGAAGCCAGGTGAGTTTTTAAAGATGGATGCTAAAGGCTTGTGGCAGTGTCTGTGGAAGCCAGGTGAGTTTTTAAAGATGGATGCTAAAGGCTTGTGGCAGTGTCTGTGGAAGCCAGGTGAGTTTTTAAAGATGGATGCTAAAGGCTTGTGGCAGTGTCTGTGGAAGCCAGGTGAGTTTTTAAAGATGGATGCTAAAGGCTTGTGGCAGTGTCTGTGGAAGCCAGGTGAGTTTTTAAAGATGGATGCTAAAGGCTTGTGGCAGTGTCTGTGGAAGCCAGGTGAGTTTTTAAAGATGGATGCTAAAGGCTTGTGGCAGTGTCTGTGGAAGCCAGGTGAGTTTTTAAAGATGGATGCTAAAGGCTTGTGGCAGTGTCTGTGGAAGCCAGGTGAGTTTTTAAAGATGGATGCTAAAGGCTTGTGGCAGTGTCTGTGGAAGCCAGGTGAGTTTTTAAAGATGGATGCTAAAGGCTTGTGGCAGTGTCTGTGGAAGCCAGGTGAGTTTTTAAAGATGGATGCTAAAGGCTTGTGGCAGTGTCTGTGGAAGCCAGGTGAGTTTTTAAAGATGGATGCTAAAGGCTTGTGGCAGTGTCTGTGGAAGCCAGGTGAGTTTTTAAAGATGGATGCTAAAGGCTTGTGGCAGTGTCTGTGGAAGCCAGGTGAGTTTTTAAAGATGGATGCTAAAGGCTTGTGGCAGTGTCTGTGGAAGCCAGGTGAGTTTTTAAAGATGGATGCTAAAGGCTTGTGGCAGTGTCTGTGGAAGCCAGGTGAGTTTTTAAAGATGGATGCTAAAGGCTTGTGGCAGTGTCTGTGGAAGCCAGGTGAGTTTTTAAAGATGGATGCTAAAGGCTTGTGGCAGTGTCTGTGGAAGCCAGGTGAGTTTTTAAAGATGGATGCTAAAGGCTTGTGGCAGTGTCTGTGGAAGCCAGGTGAGTTTTTAAAGATGGATGCTAAAGGCTTGTGGCAGTGTCTGTGGAAGCCAGGTGAGTTTTTAAAGATGGATGCTAAAGGCTTGTGGCAGTGTCTGTGGAAGCCAGGTGAGTTTTTAAAGATGGATGCTAAAGGCTTGTGGCAGTGTCTGTGGAAGCCAGGTGAGTTTTTAAAGATGGATGCTAAAGGCTTGTGGCAGTGTCTGTGGAAGCCAGGTGAGTTTTTAAAGATGGATGCTAAAGGCTTGTGGCAGTGTCTGTGGAAGCCAGGTGAGTTTTTAAAGATGGATGCTAAAGGCTTGTGGCAGTGTCTGTGGAAGCCAGGTGAGTTTTTAAAGATGGATGCTAAAGGCTTGTGGCAGTGTCTGTGGAAGCCAGGTGAGTTTTTAAAGATGGATGCTAAAGGCTTGTGGCAGTGTCTGTGGAAGCCAGGTGAGTTTTTAAAGATGGATGCTAAAGGCTTGTGGCAGTGTCTGTGGAAGCCAGGTGAGTTTTTAAAGATGGATGCTAAAGGCTTGTGGCAGTGTCTGTGGAAGCCAGGTGAGTTTTTAAAGATGGATGCTAAAGGCTTGTGGCAGTGTCTGTGGAAGCCAGGTGAGTTTTTAAAGATGGATGCTAAAGGCTTGTGGCAGTGTCTGTGGAAGCCAGGTGAGTTTTTAAAGATGGATGCTAAAGGCTTGTGGCAGTGTCTGTGGAAGCCAGGTGAGTTTTTAAAGATGGATGCTAAAGGCTTGTGGCAGTGTCTGTGGAAGCCAGGTGAGTTTTTAAAGATGGATGCTAAAGGCTTGTGGCAGTGTCTGTGGAAGCCAGGTGAGTTTTTAAAGATGGATGCTAAAGGCTTGTGGCAGTGTCTGTGGAAGCCAGGTGAGTTTTTAAAGATGGATGCTAAAGGCTTGTGGCAGTGTCTGTGGAAGCCAGGTGAGTTTTTAAAGATGGATGCTAAAGGCTTGTGGCAGTGTCTGTGGAAGCCAGGTGAGTTTTTAAAGATGGATGCTAAAGGCTTGTGGCAGTGTCTGTGGAAGCCAGGTGAGTTTTTAAAGATGGATGCTAAAGGCTTGTGGCAGTGTCTGTGGAAGCCAGGTGAGTTTTTAAAGATGGATGCTAAAGGCTTGTGGCAGTGTCTGTGGAAGCCAGGTGAGTTTTTAAAGATGGATGCTAAAGGCTTGTGGCAGTGTCTGTGGAAGCCAGGTGAGTTTTTAAAGATGGATGCTAAAGGCTTGTGGCAGTGTCTGTGGAAGCCAGGTGAGTTTTTAAAGATGGATGCTAAAGGCTTGTGGCAGTGTCTGTGGAAGCCAGGTGAGTTTTTAAAGATGGATGCTAAAGGCTTGTGGCAGTGTCTGTGGAAGCCAGGTGAGTTTTTAAAGATGGATGCTAAAGGCTTGTGGCAGTGTCTGTGGAAGCCAGGTGAGTTTTTAAAGATGGATGCTAAAGGCTTGTGGCAGTGTCTGTGGAAGCCAGGTGAGTTTTTAAAGATGGATGCTAAAGGCTTGTGGCAGTGTCTGTGGAAGCCAGGTGAGTTTTTAAAGATGGATGCTAAAGGCTTGTGGCAGTGTCTGTGGAAGCCAGGTGAGTTTTTAAAGATGGATGCTAAAGGCTTGTGGCAGTGTCTGTGGAAGCCAGGTGAGTTTTTAAAGATGGATGCTAAAGGCTTGTGGCAGTGTCTGTGGAAGCCAGGTGAGTTTTTAAAGATGGATGCTAAAGGCTTGTGGCAGTGTCTGTGGAAGCCAGGTGAGTTTTTAAAGATGGATGCTAAAGGCTTGTGGCAGTGTCTGTGGAAGCCAGGTGAGTTTTTAAAGATGGATGCTAAAGGCTTGTGGCAGTGTCTGTGGAAGCCAGGTGAGTTTTTAAAGATGGATGCTAAAGGCTTGTGGCAGTGTCTGTGGAAGCCAGGTGAGTTTTTAAAGATGGATGCTAAAGGCTTGTGGCAGTGTCTGTGGAAGCCAGGTGAGTTTTTAAAGATGGATGCTAAAGGCTTGTGGCAGTGTCTGTGGAAGCCAGGTGAGTTTTTAAAGATGGATGCTAAAGGCTTGTGGCAGTGTCTGTGGAAGCCAGGTGAGTTTTTAAAGATGGATGCTAGAGGCTTGTGGCAGTGTCTGTGGAAGCCAGGTGAGTTTTTAAAGATGGATGCTAAAGGCTTGTGGCAGTGTCTGTGGAAGCCAGGTGAGTTTTTAAAGATGGATGCTAAAGGCTTGTGGCAGTGTCTGTGGAAGCCAGGTGAGTTTTTAAAGATGGATGCTAAAGGCTTGTGGCAGTGTCTGTGGAAGCCAGGTGAGTTTTTAAAGATGGATGCTAAAGGCTTGTGGCAGTGTCTGTGGAAGCCAGGTGAGTTTTTAAAGATGGATGCTAAAGGCTTGTGGCAGTGTCTGTGGAAGCCAGGTGAGTTTTTAAAGATGGATGCTAAAGGCTTGTGGCAGTGTCTGTGGAAGCCAGGTGAGTTTTTAAAGATGGATGCTAAAGGCTTGTGGCAGTGTCTGTGGAAGCCAGGTGAGTTTTTAAAGATGGATGCTAAAGGCTTGTGGCAGTGTCTGTGGAAGCCAGGTGAGTTTTTAAAGATGGATGCTAAAGGCTTGTGGCAGTGTCTGTGGAAGCCAGGTGAGTTTTTAAAGATGGATGCTAAAGGCTTGTGGCAGTGTCTGTGGAAGCCAGGTGAGTTTTTAAAGATGGATGCTAAAGGCTTGTGGCAGTGTCTGTGGAAGCCAGGTGAGTTTTTAAAGATGGATGCTAAAGGCTTGTGGCAGTGTCTGTGGAAGCCAGGTGAGTTTTTAAAGATGGATGCTAAAGGCTTGTGGCAGTGTCTGTGGAAGCCAGGTGAGTTTTTAAAGATGGATGCTAAAGGCTTGTGGCAGTGTCTGTGGAAGCCAGGTGAGTTTTTAAAGATGGATGCTAAAGGCTTGTGGCAGTGTCTGTGGAAGCCAGGTGAGTTTTTAAAGATGGATGCTAAAGGCTTGTGGCAGTGTCTGTGGAAGCCAGGTGAGTTTTTAAAGATGGATGCTAAAGGCTTGTGGCAGTGTCTGTGGAAGCCAGGTGAGTTTTTAAAGATGGATGCTAAAGGCTTGTGGCAGTGTCTGTGGAAGCCAGGTGAGTTTTTAAAGATGGATGCTAAAGGCTTGTGGCAGTGTCTGTGGAAGCCAGGTGAGTTTTTAAAGATGGATGCTAAAGGCTTGTGGCAGTGTCTGTGGAAGCCAGGTGAGTTTTTAAAGATGGATGCTAAAGGCTTGTGGCAGTGTCTGTGGAAGCCAGGTGAGTTTTTAAAGATGGATGCTAAAGGCTTGTGGCAGTGTCTGTGGAAGCCAGGTGAGTTTTTAAAGATGGATGCTAAAGGCTTGTGGCAGTGTCTGTGGAAGCCAGGTGAGTTTTTAAAGATGGATGCTAAAGGCTTGTGGCAGTGTCTGTGGAAGCCAGGTGAGTTTTTAAAGATGGATGCTAAAGGCTTGTGGCAGTGTCTGTGGAAGCCAGGTGAGTTTTTAAAGATGGATGCTAAAGGCTTGTGGCAGTGTCTGTGGAAGCCAGGTGAGTTTTTAAAGATGGATGCTAAAGGCTTGTGGCAGTGTCTGTGGAAGCCAGGTGAGTTTTTAAAGATGGATGCTAAAGGCTTGTGGCAGTGTCTGTGGAAGCCAGGTGAGTTTTTAAAGATGGATGCTAAAGGCTTGTGGCAGTGTCTGTGGAAGCCAGGTGAGTTTTTAAAGATGGATGCTAAAGGCTTGTGGCAGTGTCTGTGGAAGCCAGGTGAGTTTTTAAAGATGGATGCTAAAGGCTTGTGGCAGTGTCTGTGGAAGCCAGGTGAGTTTTTAAAGATGGATGCTAAAGGCTTGTGGCAGTGTCTGTGGAAGCCAGGTGAGTTTTTAAAGATGGATGCTAAAGGCTTGTGGCAGTGTCTGTGGAAGCCAGGTGAGTTTTTAAAGATGGATGCTAAAGGCTTGTGGCAGTGTCTGTGGAAGCCAGGTGAGTTTTTAAAGATGGATGCTAAAGGCTTGTGGCAGTGTCTGTGGAAGCCAGGTGAGTTTTTAAAGATGGATGCTAAAGGCTTGTGGCAGTGTCTGTGGAAGCCAGGTGAGTTTTTAAAGATGGATGCTAAAGGCTTGTGGCAGTGTCTGTGGAAGCCAGGTGAGTTTTTAAAGATGGATGCTAAAGGCTGGAACAGAGAAGAGATTGTGAGATATAGTTTGTGGCTAGCCAGTATTTATGCATTTAAAAGGAGCATTTGGTGCAGACAGATGAGAAGGTGTGAGGGGGCGGGAGATTGTGGTGGAGAAATACAGTGTGAAAGCTTACAATTTAACAGAGTAGTAATAAAGTTTCTATGTGAACAAAAATTATATCAGATATGGATATTTATAATTAATGTTACAGGAGGATACAGTAGAGTCAAAGGTGAATCAGTTAGATGGTTGTAGATACCTTGTGGCAGTGTCTGTGGAAGCCAGGTGAGTTTTTAAAGATGGATGCTAAAGGCTTGTGGCAGTGTCTGTGGAAGCCAGGTGAGTTTTTAAAGATGGATGCTAAAGGCTTGTGGCAGTGTCTGTGGAAGCCAGGTGAGTTTTTAAAGATGGATGCTAAAGGCTTGTGGCAGTGTCTGTGGAAGCCAGGTGAGTTTTTAAAGATGGATGCTAAAGGCTTGTGGCAGTGTCTGTGGAAGCCAGGTGAGTTTTTAAAGATGGATGCTAAAGGCTTGTGGCAGTGTCTGTGGAAGCCAGGTGAGTTTTTAAAGATGGATGCTAAAGGCTTGTGGCAGTGTCTGTGGAAGCCAGGTGAGTTTTTAAAGATGGATGCTAAAGGCTTGTGGCAGTGTCTGTGGAAGCCAGGTGAGTTTTTAAAGATGGATGCTAAAGGCTTGTGGCAGTGTCTGTGGAAGCCAGGTGAGTTTTTAAAGATGGATGCTAAAGGCTTGTGGCAGTGTCTGTGGAAGCCAGGTGAGTTTTTAAAGATGGATGCTAAAGGCTTGTGGCAGTGTCTGTGGAAGCCAGGTGAGTTTTTAAAGATGGATGCTAAAGGCTTGTGGCAGTGTCTGTGGAAGCCAGGTGAGTTTTTAAAGATGGATGCTAAAGGCTTGTGGCAGTGTCTGTGGAAGCCAGGTGAGTTTTTAAAGATGGATGCTAAAGGCTTGTGGCAGTGTCTGTGGAAGCCAGGTGAGTTTTTAAAGATGGATGCTAAAGGCTTGTGGCAGTGTCTGTGGAAGCCAGGTGAGTTTTTAAAGATGGATGCTAAAGGCTTGTGGCAGTGTCTGTGGAAGCCAGGTGAGTTTTTAAAGATGGATGCTAAAGGCTTGTGGCAGTGTCTGTGGAAGCCAGGTGAGTTTTTAAAGATGGATGCTAAAGGCTGGAACAGAGAAGAGATTGTGAGATATAGTTTGTGGCTAGCCAGTATTTATGCATTTAAAAGGAGCATTTGGTGCAGACAGATGAGAAGGTGTGAGGGGGCGGGAGATTGTGGTGGAGAAATACAGTGTGAAAGCTTACAATTTAACAGAGTAGTAATAAAGTTTCTATGTGAACAAAAATTATATCAGATATGGATATTTATAATTAATGTTACAGGAGGATACAGTAGAGTCAAAGGTGAATCAGTTAGATGGTTGTAGATACCTTGTGGCAGTGTCTGTGGAAGCCAGGTGAGTTTTTAAAGATGGATGCTAAAGGCTTGTGGCAGTGTCTGTGGAAGCCAGGTGAGTTTTTAAAGATGGATGCTAAAGGCTTGTGGCAGTGTCTGTGGAAGCCAGGTGAGTTTTTAAAGATGGATGCTAAAGGCTTGTGGCAGTGTCTGTGGAAGCCAGGTGAGTTTTTAAAGATGGATGCTAAAGGCTTGTGGCAGTGTCTGTGGAAGCCAGGTGAGTTTTTAAAGATGGATGCTAAAGGCTTGTGGCAGTGTCTGTGGAAGCCAGGTGAGTTTTTAAAGATGGATGCTAAAGGCTTGTGGCAGTGTCTGTGGAAGCCAGGTGAGTTTTTAAAGATGGATGCTAAAGGCTTGTGGCAGTGTCTGTGGAAGCCAGGTGAGTTTTTAAAGATGGATGCTAAAGGCTTGTGGCAGTGTCTGTGGAAGCCAGGTGAGTTTTTAAAGATGGATGCTAAAGGCTTGTGGCAGTGTCTGTGGAAGCCAGGTGAGTTTTTAAAGATGGATGCTAAAGGCTTGTGGCAGTGTCTGTGGAAGCCAGGTGAGTTTTTAAAGATGGATGCTAAAGGCTTGTGGCAGTGTCTGTGGAAGCCAGGTGAGTTTTTAAAGATGGATGCTAAAGGCTTGTGGCAGTGTCTGTGGAAGCCAGGTGAGTTTTTAAAGATGGATGCTAAAGGCTTGTGGCAGTGTCTGTGGAAGCCAGGTGAGTTTTTAAAGATGGATGCTAAAGGCTTGTGGCAGTGTCTGTGGAAGCCAGGTGAGTTTTTAAAGATGGATGCTAAAGGCTTGTGGCAGTGTCTGTGGAAGCCAGGTGAGTTTTTAAAGATGGATGCTAAAGGCTTGTGGCAGTGTCTGTGGAAGCCAGGTGAGTTTTTAAAGATGGATGCTAAAGGCTTGTGGCAGTGTCTGTGGAAGCCAGGTGAGTTTTTAAAGATGGATGCTAAAGGCTGGAACAGAGAAGAGATTGTGAGATATAGTTTGTGGCTAGCCAGTATTTATGCATTTAAAAGGAGCATTTGGTGCAGACAGATGAGAAGGTGTGAGGGGGCGGGAGATTGTGGTGGAGAAATACAGTGTGAAAGCTTACAATTTAACAGAGTAGTAATAAAGTTTCTATGTGAACAAAAATTATATCAGATATGGATATTTATAATTAATGTTACAGGAGGATACAGTAGAGTCAAAGGTGAATCAGTTAGATGGTTGTAGATACCTTGTGGCAGTGTCTGTGGAAGCCAGGTGAGTTTTTAAAGATGGATGCTAAAGGCTTGTGGCAGTGTCTGTGGAAGCCAGGTGAGTTTTTAAAGATGGATGCTAAAGGCTTGTGGCAGTGTCTGTGGAAGCCAGGTGAGTTTTTAAAGATGGATGCTAAAGGCTTGTGGCAGTGTCTGTGGAAGCCAGGTGAGTTTTTAAAGATGGATGCTAAAGGCTTGTGGCAGTGTCTGTGGAAGCCAGGTGAGTTTTTAAAGATGGATGCTAAAGGCTTGTGGCAGTGTCTGTGGAAGCCAGGTGAGTTTTTAAAGATGGATGCTAAAGGCTTGTGGCAGTGTCTGTGGAAGCCAGGTGAGTTTTTAAAGATGGATGCTAAAGGCTTGTGGCAGTGTCTGTGGAAGCCAGGTGAGTTTTTAAAGATGGATGCTAAAGGCTGGAACAGAGAAGAGATTGTGAGATATAGTTTGTGGCTAGCCAGTATTTATGCATTTAAAAGGAGCATTTGGTGCAGACAGATGAGAAGGTGTGAGGGGGCGGGAGATTGTGGTGGAGAAATACAGTGTGAAAGCTTACAATTTAACAGAGTAGTAATAAAGTTTCTATGTGAACAAAAATTATATCAGATATGGATATTTATAATTAATGTTACAGGAGGATACAGTAGAGTCAAAGGTGAATCAGTTAGATGGTTGTAGATACCTTGTGGCAGTGTCTGTGGAAGCCAGGTGAGTTTTTAAAGATGGATGCTAAAGGCTTGTGGCAGTGTCTGTGGAAGCCAGGTGAGTTTTTAAAGATGGATGCTAAAGGCTTGTGGCAGTGTCTGTGGAAGCCAGGTGAGTTTTTAAAGATGGATGCTAAAGGCTTGTGGCAGTGTCTGTGGAAGCCAGGTGAGTTTTTAAAGATGGATGCTAAAGGCTTGTGGCAGTGTCTGTGGAAGCCAGGTGAGTTTTTAAAGATGGATGCTAAAGGCTTGTGGCAGTGTCTGTGGAAGCCAGGTGAGTTTTTAAAGATGGATGCTAAAGGCTTGTGGCAGTGTCTGTGGAAGCCAGGTGAGTTTTTAAAGATGGATGCTAAAGGCTTGTGGCAGTGTCTGTGGAAGCCAGGTGAGTTTTTAAAGATGGATGCTAAAGGCTTGTGGCAGTGTCTGTGGAAGCCAGGTGAGTTTTTAAAGATGGATGCTAAAGGCTTGTGGCAGTGTCTGTGGAAGCCAGGTGAGTTTTTAAAGATGGATGCTAAAGGCTTGTGGCAGTGTCTGTGGAAGCCAGGTGAGTTTTTAAAGATGGATGCTAAAGGCTTGTGGCAGTGTCTGTGGAAGCCAGGTGAGTTTTTAAAGATGGATGCTAAAGGCTGGAACAGAGAAGAGATTGTGAGATATAGTTTGTGGCTAGCCAGTATTTATGCATTTAAAAGGAGCATTTGGTGCAGACAGATGAGAAGGTGTGAGGGGGCGGGAGATTGTGGTGGAGAAATACAGTGTGAAAGCTTACAATTTAACAGAGTAGTAATAAAGTTTCTATGTGAACAAAAATTATATCAGATATGGATATTTATAATTAATGTTACAGGAGGATACAGTAGAGTCAAAGGTGAATCAGTTAGATGGTTGTAGATACCTTGTGGCAGTGTCTGTGGAAGCCAGGTGAGTTTTTAAAGATGGATGCTAAAGGCTTGTGGCAGTGTCTGTGGAAGCCAGGTGAGTTTTTAAAGATGGATGCTAAAGGCTTGTGGCAGTGTCTGTGGAAGCCAGGTGAGTTTTTAAAGATGGATGCTAAAGGCTTGTGGCAGTGTCTGTGGAAGCCAGGTGAGTTTTTAAAGATGGATGCTAAAGGCTTGTGGCAGTGTCTGTGGAAGCCAGGTGAGTTTTTAAAGATGGATGCTAAAGGCTTGTGGCAGTGTCTGTGGAAGCCAGGTGAGTTTTTAAAGATGGATGCTAAAGGCTTGTGGCAGTGTCTGTGGAAGCCAGGTGAGTTTTTAAAGATGGATGCTAAAGGCTTGTGGCAGTGTCTGTGGAAGCCAGGTGAGTTTTTAAAGATGGATGCTAAAGGCTTGTGGCAGTGTCTGTGGAAGCCAGGTGAGTTTTTAAAGATGGATGCTAAAGGCTTGTGGCAGTGTCTGTGGAAGCCAGGTGAGTTTTTAAAGATGGATGCTAAAGGCTTGTGGCAGTGTCTGTGGAAGCCAGGTGAGTTTTTAAAGATGGATGCTAAAGGCTTGTGGCAGTGTCTGTGGAAGCCAGGTGAGTTTTTAAAGATGGATGCTAAAGGCTTGTGGCAGTGTCTGTGGAAGCCAGGTGAGTTTTTAAAGATGGATGCTAAAGGCTTGTGGCAGTGTCTGTGGAAGCCAGGTGAGTTTTTAAAGATGGATGCTAAAGGCTTGTGGCAGTGTCTGTGGAAGCCAGGTGAGTTTTTAAAGATGGATGCTAAAGGCTTGTGGCAGTGTCTGTGGAAGCCAGGTGAGTTTTTAAAGATGGATGCTAAAGGCTTGTGGCAGTGTCTGTGGAAGCCAGGTGAGTTTTTAAAGATGGATGCTAAAGGCTTGTGGCAGTGTCTGTGGAAGCCAGGTGAGTTTTTAAAGATGGATGCTAAAGGCTTGTGGCAGTGTCTGTGGAAGCCAGGTGAGTTTTTAAAGATGGATGCTAAAGGCTTGTGGCAGTGTCTGTGGAAGCCAGGTGAGTTTTTAAAGATGGATGCTAAAGGCTTGTGGCAGTGTCTGTGGAAGCCAGGTGAGTTTTTAAAGATGGATGCTAAAGGCTTGTGGCAGTGTCTGTGGAAGCCAGGTGAGTTTTTAAAGATGGATGCTAAAGGCTTGTGGCAGTGTCTGTGGAAGCCAGGTGAGTTTTTAAAGATGGATGCTAAAGGCTTGTGGCAGTGTCTGTGGAAGCCAGGTGAGTTTTTAAAGATGGATGCTAAAGGCTTGTGGCAGTGTCTGTGGAAGCCAGGTGAGTTTTTAAAGATGGATGCTAAAGGCTTGTGGCAGTGTCTGTGGAAGCCAGGTGAGTTTTTAAAGATGGATGCTAAAGGCTTGTGGCAGTGTCTGTGGAAGCCAGGTGAGTTTTTAAAGATGGATGCTAAAGGCTTGTGGCAGTGTCTGTGGAAGCCAGGTGAGTTTTTAAAGATGGATGCTAAAGGCTTGTGGCAGTGTCTGTGGAAGCCAGGTGAGTTTTTAAAGATGGATGCTAAAGGCTTGTGGCAGTGTCTGTGGAAGCCAGGTGAGTTTTTAAAGATGGATGCTAAAGGCTTGTGGCAGTGTCTGTGGAAGCCAGGTGAGTTTTTAAAGATGGATGCTAAAGGCTTGTGGCAGTGTCTGTGGAAGCCAGGTGAGTTTTTAAAGATGGATGCTAAAGGCTGGAACAGAGAAGAGATTGTGAGATATAGTTTGTGGCTAGCCAGTATTTATGCATTTAAAAGGAGCATTTGGTGCAGACAGATGAGAAGGTGTGAGGGGGCGGGAGATTGTGGTGGAGAAATACAGTGTGAAAGCTTACAATTTAACAGAGTAGTAATAAAGTTTCTATGTGAACAAAAATTATATCAGATATGGATATTTATAATTAATGTTACAGGAGGATACAGTAGAGTCAAAGGTGAATCAGTTAGATGGTTGTAGATACCTTGTGGCAGTGTCTGTGGAAGCCAGGTGAGTTTTTAAAGATGGATGCTAAAGGCTTGTGGCAGTGTCTGTGGAAGCCAGGTGAGTTTTTAAAGATGGATGCTAAAGGCTTGTGGCAGTGTCTGTGGAAGCCAGGTGAGTTTTTAAAGATGGATGCTAAAGGCTTGTGGCAGTGTCTGTGGAAGCCAGGTGAGTTTTTAAAGATGGATGCTAAAGGCTTGTGGCAGTGTCTGTGGAAGCCAGGTGAGTTTTTAAAGATGGATGCTAAAGGCTTGTGGCAGTGTCTGTGGAAGCCAGGTGAGTTTTTAAAGATGGATGCTAAAGGCTTGTGGCAGTGTCTGTGGAAGCCAGGTGAGTTTTTAAAGATGGATGCTAAAGGCTTGTGGCAGTGTCTGTGGAAGCCAGGTGAGTTTTTAAAGATGGATGCTAAAGGCTTGTGGCAGTGTCTGTGGAAGCCAGGTGAGTTTTTAAAGATGGATGCTAAAGGCTTGTGGCAGTGTCTGTGGAAGCCAGGTGAGTTTTTAAAGATGGATGCTAAAGGCTTGTGGCAGTGTCTGTGGAAGCCAGGTGAGTTTTTAAAGATGGATGCTAAAGGCTTGTGGCAGTGTCTGTGGAAGCCAGGTGAGTTTTTAAAGATGGATGCTAAAGGCTGGAACAGAGAAGAGATTGTGAGATATAGTTTGTGGCTAGCCAGTATTTATGCATTTAAAAGGAGCATTTGGTGCAGACAGATGAGAAGGTGTGAGGGGGCGGGAGATTGTGGTGGAGAAATACAGTGTGAAAGCTTACAATTTAACAGAGTAGTAATAAAGTTTCTATGTGAACAAAAATTATATCAGATATGGATATTTATAATTAATGTTACAGGAGGATACAGTAGAGTCAAAGGTGAATCAGTTAGATGGTTGTAGATACCTTGTGGCAGTGTCTGTGGAAGCCAGGTGAGTTTTTAAAGATGGATGCTAAAGGCTTGTGGCAGTGTCTGTGGAAGCCAGGTGAGTTTTTAAAGATGGATGCTAAAGGCTTGTGGCAGTGTCTGTGGAAGCCAGGTGAGTTTTTAAAGATGGATGCTAAAGGCTTGTGGCAGTGTCTGTGGAAGCCAGGTGAGTTTTTAAAGATGGATGCTAAAGGCTTGTGGCAGTGTCTGTGGAAGCCAGGTGAGTTTTTAAAGATGGATGCTAAAGGCTGGAACAGAGAAGAGATTGTGAGATATAGTTTGTGGCTAGCCAGTATTTATGCATTTAAAAGGAGCATTTGGTGCAGACAGATGAGAAGGTGTGAGGGGGCGGGAGATTGTGGTGGAGAAATACAGTGTGAAAGCTTACAATTTAACAGAGTAGTAATAAAGTTTCTATGTGAACAAAAATTATATCAGATATGGATATTTATAATTAATGTTACAGGAGGATACAGTAGAGTCAAAGGTGAATCAGTTAGATGGTTGTAGATACCTTGTGGCAGTGTCTGTGGAAGCCAGGTGAGTTTTTAAAGATGGATGCTAAAGGCTTGTGGCAGTGTCTGTGGAAGCCAGGTGAGTTTTTAAAGATGGATGCTAAAGGCTTGTGGCAGTGTCTGTGGAAGCCAGGTGAGTTTTTAAAGATGGATGCTAAAGGCTTGTGGCAGTGTCTGTGGAAGCCAGGTGAGTTTTTAAAGATGGATGCTAAAGGCTTGTGGCAGTGTCTGTGGAAGCCAGGTGAGTTTTTAAAGATGGATGCTAAAGGCTTGTGGCAGTGTCTGTGGAAGCCAGGTGAGTTTTTAAAGATGGATGCTAAAGGCTTGTGGCAGTGTCTGTGGAAGCCAGGTGAGTTTTTAAAGATGGATGCTAAAGGCTGGAACAGAGAAGAGATTGTGAGATATAGTTTGTGGCTAGCCAGTATTTATGCATTTAAAAGGAGCATTTGGTGCAGACAGATGAGAAGGTGTGAGGGGGCGGGAGATTGTGGTGGAGAAATACAGTGTGAAAGCTTACAATTTAACAGAGTAGTAATAAAGTTTCTATGTGAACAAAAATTATATCAGATATGGATATTTATAATTAATGTTACAGGAGGATACAGTAGAGTCAAAGGTGAATCAGTTAGATGGTTGTAGATACCTTGTGGCAGTGTCTGTGGAAGCCAGGTGAGTTTTTAAAGATGGATGCTAAAGGCTTGTGGCAGTGTCTGTGGAAGCCAGGTGAGTTTTTAAAGATGGATGCTAAAGGCTTGTGGCAGTGTCTGTGGAAGCCAGGTGAGTTTTTAAAGATGGATGCTAAAGGCTTGTGGCAGTGTCTGTGGAAGCCAGGTGAGTTTTTAAAGATGGATGCTAAAGGCTTGTGGCAGTGTCTGTGGAAGCCAGGTGAGTTTTTAAAGATGGATGCTAAAGGCTTGTGGCAGTGTCTGTGGAAGCCAGGTGAGTTTTTAAAGATGGATGCTAAAGGCTTGTGGCAGTGTCTGTGGAAGCCAGGTGAGTTTTTAAAGATGGATGCTAAAGGCTTGTGGCAGTGTCTGTGGAAGCCAGGTGAGTTTTTAAAGATGGATGCTAAAGGCTGGAACAGAGAAGAGATTGTGAGATATAGTTTGTGGCTAGCCAGTATTTATGCATTTAAAAGGAGCATTTGGTGCAGACAGATGAGAAGGTGTGAGGGGGCGGGAGATTGTGGTGGAGAAATACAGTGTGAAAGCTTACAATTTAACAGAGTAGTAATAAAGTTTCTATGTGAACAAAAATTATATCAGATATGGATATTTATCATTAATGTTACAGGAGGATACAGTAGAGTCAAAGGTGAATCAGTTAGATGGTTGTAGATACCTTGTGGCAGTGTCTGTGGAAGCCAGGTGAGTTTTTAAAGATGGATGCTAAAGGCTTGTGGCAGTGTCTGTGGAAGCCAGGTGAGTTTTTAAAGATGGATGCTAAAGGCTTGTGGCAGTGTCTGTGGAAGCCAGGTGAGTTTTTAAAGATGGATGCTAAAGGCTTGTGGCAGTGTCTGTGGAAGCCAGGTGAGTTTTTAAAGATGGATGCTAAAGGCTGGAACAGAGAAGAGATTGTGAGATATAGTTTGTGGCTAGCCAGTATTTATGCATTTAAAAGGAGCATTTGGTGCAGACAGATGAGAAGGTGTGAGGGGGCGGGAGATTGTGGTGGAGAAATACAGTGTGAAAGCTTACAATTTAACAGAGTAGTAATAAAGTTTCTATGTGAACAAAAATTATATCAGATATGGATATTTATCATTAATGTTACAGGAGGATACAGTAGAGTCAAAGGTGAATCAGTTAGATGGTTGTAGATACCTTGTGGCAGTGTCTGTGGAAGCCAGGTGAGTTTTTAAAGATGGATGCCAAAGGCTTGTGGCAGTGTCTGTGGAAGCCAGGTGAGTTTTTAAAGATGGATGCTAAAGGCTTGTGGCAGTGTCTGTGGAAGCCAGGTGAGTTTTTAAAGATGGATGCTAAAGGCTTGTGGCAGTGTCTGTGGAAGCCAGGTGAGTTTTTAAAGATGGATGCTAAAGGCTGGAACAGAGAAGAGATTGTGAGATATAGTTTGTGGCTAGCCAGTATTTATGCATTTAAAAGGAGCATTTGGTGCATACATATGAGAAGGTGTGAGGGGGCGGGAGATTGTGGTGGAGAAATACAGTGTGAAAGCTTACAATTTAACAGAGTAGTAATAAAGTTTCTATGTGAACAAAAATTATATCAGATATGGATATTTATAATTAATGTTACAGGAGGATACAGTAGAGTCAAAGGTGAATCAGTTAGATGGTTGTAGATACCTTGTGGCAGTGTCTGTGGAAGCCAGGTGAGTTTTTAAAGATGGATGCTAAAGGCTTGTGGCAGTGTCTGTGGAAGCCAGGTGAGTTTTTAAAGATGGATGCTAAAGGCTTGTGGCAGTGTCTGTGGAAGCCAGGTGAGTTTTTAAAGATGGATGCTAAAGGCTTGTGGCAGTGTCTGTGGAAGCCAGGTGAGTTTTTAAAGATGGATGCTAAAGGCTTGTGGCAGTGTCTGTGGAAGCCAGGTGAGTTTTTAAAGATGGATGCTAAAGGCTTGTGGCAGTGTCTGTGGAAGCCAGGTGAGTTTTTAAAGATGGATGCTAAAGGCTTGTGGCAGTGTCTGTGGAAGCCAGGTGAGTTTTTAAAGATGGATGCTAAAGGCTTGTGGCAGTGTCTGTGGAAGCCAGGTGAGTTTTTAAAGATGGATGCTAAAGGCTTGTGGCAGTGTCTGTGGAAGCCAGGTGAGTTTTTAAAGATGGATGCTAAAGGCTTGTGGCAGTGTCTGTGGAAGCCAGGTGAGTTTTTAAAGATGGATGCTAAAGGCTTGTGGCAGTGTCTGTGGAAGCCAGGTGAGTTTTTAAAGATGGATGCTAAAGGCTTGTGGCAGTGTCTGTGGAAGCCAGGTGAGTTTTTAAAGATGGATGCTAAAGGCTTGTGGCAGTGTCTGTGGAAGCCAGGTGAGTTTTTAAAGATGGATGCTAAAGGCTTGTGGCAGTGTCTGTGGAAGCCAGGTGAGTTTTTAAAGATGGATGCTAAAGGCTTGTGGCAGTGTCTGTGGAAGCCAGGTGAGTTTTTAAAGATGGATGCTAAAGGCTTGTGGCAGTGTCTGTGGAAGCCAGGTGAGTTTTTAAAGATGGATGCTAAAGGCTTGTGGCAGTGTCTGTGGAAGCCAGGTGAGTTTTTAAAGATGGATGCTAAAGGCTTGTGGCAGTGTCTGTGGAAGCCAGGTGAGTTTTTAAAGATGGATGCTAAAGGCTTGTGGCAGTGTCTGTGGAAGCCAGGTGAGTTTTTAAAGATGGATGCTAAAGGCTTGTGGCAGTGTCTGTGGAAGCCAGGTGAGTTTTTAAAGATGGATGCTAAAGGCTTGTGGCAGTGTCTGTGGAAGCCAGGTGAGTTTTTAAAGATGGATGCTAAAGGCTTGTGGCAGTGTCTGTGGAAGCCAGGTGAGTTTTTAAAGATGGATGCTAAAGGCTTGTGGCAGTGTCTGTGGAAGCCAGGTGAGTTTTTAAAGATGGATGCTAAAGGCTTGTGGCAGTGTCTGTGGAAGCCAGGTGAGTTTTTAAAGATGGATGCTAAAGGCTTGTGGCAGTGTCTGTGGAAGCCAGGTGAGTTTTTAAAGATGGATGCTAAAGGCTTGTGGCAGTGTCTGTGGAAGCCAGGTGAGTTTTTAAAGATGGATGCTAAAGGCTTGTGGCAGTGTCTGTGGAAGCCAGGTGAGTTTTTAAAGATGGATGCTAAAGGCTTGTGGCAGTGTCTGTGGAAGCCAGGTGAGTTTTTAAAGATGGATGCTAAAGGCTTGTGGCAGTGTCTGTGGAAGCCAGGTGAGTTTTTAAAGATGGATGCTAAAGGCTTGTGGCAGTGTCTGTGGAAGCCAGGTGAGTTTTTAAAGATGGATGCTAAAGGCTTGTGGCAGTGTCTGTGGAAGCCAGGTGAGTTTTTAAAGATGGATGCTAAAGGCTTGTGGCAGTGTCTGTGGAAGCCAGGTGAGTTTTTAAAGATGGATGCTAAAGGCTTGTGGCAGTGTCTGTGGAAGCCAGGTGAGTTTTTAAAGATGGATGCTAAAGGCTTGTGGCAGTGTCTGTGGAAGCCAGGTGAGTTTTTAAAGATGGATGCTAAAGGCTTGTGGCAGTGTCTGTGGAAGCCAGGTGAGTTTTTAAAGATGGATGCTAAAGGCTTGTGGCAGTGTCTGTGGAAGCCAGGTGAGTTTTTAAAGATGGATGCTAAAGGCTTGTGGCAGTGTCTGTGGAAGCCAGGTGAGTTTTTAAAGATGGATGCTAAAGGCTTGTGGCAGTGTCTGTGGAAGCCAGGTGAGTTTTTAAAGATGGATGCTAAAGGCTTGTGGCAGTGTCTGTGGAAGCCAGGTGAGTTTTTAAAGATGGATGCTAAAGGCTTGTGGCAGTGTCTGTGGAAGCCAGGTGAGTTTTTAAAGATGGATGCTAAAGGCTTGTGGCAGTGTCTGTGGAAGCCAGGTGAGTTTTTAAAGATGGATGCTAAAGGCTTGTGGCAGTGTCTGTGGAAGCCAGGTGAGTTTTTAAAGATGGATGCTAAAGGCTTGTGGCAGTGTCTGTGGAAGCCAGGTGAGTTTTTAAAGATGGATGCTAAAGGCTTGTGGCAGTGTCTGTGGAAGCCAGGTGAGTTTTTAAAGATGGATGCTAAAGGCTTGTGGCAGTGTCTGTGGAAGCCAGGTGAGTTTTTAAAGATGGATGCTAAAGGCTTGTGGCAGTGTCTGTGGAAGCCAGGTGAGTTTTTAAAGATGGATGCTAAAGGCTTGTGGCAGTGTCTGTGGAAGCCAGGTGAGTTTTTAAAGATGGATGCTAAAGGCTTGTGGCAGTGTCTGTGGAAGCCAGGTGAGTTTTTAAAGATGGATGCTAAAGGCTTGTGGCAGTGTCTGTGGAAGCCAGGTGAGTTTTTAAAGATGGATGCTAAAGGCTTGTGGCAGTGTCTGTGGAAGCCAGGTGAGTTTTTAAAGATGGATGCTAAAGGCTTGTGGCAGTGTCTGTGGAAGCCAGGTGAGTTTTTAAAGATGGATGCTAAAGGCTTGTGGCAGTGTCTGTGGAAGCCAGGTGAGTTTTTAAAGATGGATGCTAAAGGCTTGTGGCAGTGTCTGTGGAAGCCAGGTGAGTTTTTAAAGATGGATGCTAAAGGCTTGTGGCAGTGTCTGTGGAAGCCAGGTGAGTTTTTAAAGATGGATGCTAAAGGCTTGTGGCAGTGTCTGTGGAAGCCAGGTGAGTTTTTAAAGATGGATGCTAAAGGCTGGAACAGAGAAGAGATTGTGAGATATAGTTTGTGGCTAGCCAGTATTTATGCATTTAAAAGGAGCATTTGGTGCAGACAGATGAGAAGGTGTGAGGGGGCGGGAGATTGTGGTGGAGAAATACAGTGTGAAAGCTTACAATTTAACAGAGTAGTAATAAAGTTTCTATGTGAACAAAAATTATATCAGATATGGATATTTATAATTAATGTTACAGGAGGATACAGTAGAGTCAAAGGTGAATCAGTTAGATGGTTGTAGATACCTTGTGGCAGTGTCTGTGGAAGCCAGGTGAGTTTTTAAAGATGGATGCTAAAGGCTTGTGGCAGTGTCTGTGGAAGCCAGGTGAGTTTTTAAAGATGGATGCTAAAGGCTTGTGGCAGTGTCTGTGGAAGCCAGGTGAGTTTTTAAAGATGGATGCTAAAGGCTTGTGGCAGTGTCTGTGGAAGCCAGGTGAGTTTTTAAAGATGGATGCTAAAGGCTTGTGGCAGTGTCTGTGGAAGCCAGGTGAGTTTTTAAAGATGGATGCTAAAGGCTTGTGGCAGTGTCTGTGGAAGCCAGGTGAGTTTTTAAAGATGGATGCTAAAGGCTTGTGGCAGTGTCTGTGGAAGCCAGGTGAGTTTTTAAAGATGGATGCTAAAGGCTTGTGGCAGTGTCTGTGGAAGCCAGGTGAGTTTTTAAAGATGGATGCTAAAGGCTTGTGGCAGTGTCTGTGGAAGCCAGGTGAGTTTTTAAAGATGGATGCTAAAGGCTTGTGGCAGTGTCTGTGGAAGCCAGGTGAGTTTTTAAAGATGGATGCTAAAGGCTTGTGGCAGTGTCTGTGGAAGCCAGGTGAGTTTTTAAAGATGGATGCTAAAGGCTTGTGGCAGTGTCTGTGGAAGCCAGGTGAGTTTTTAAAGATGGATGCTAAAGGCTGGAACAGAGAAGAGATTGTGAGATATAGTTTGTGGCTAGCCAGTATTTATGCATTTAAAAGGAGCATTTGGTGCAGACAGATGAGAAGGTGTGAGGGGGCGGGAGATTGTGGTGGAGAAATACAGTGTGAAAGCTTACAATTTAACAGAGTAGTAATAAAGTTTCTATGTGAACAAAAATTATATCAGATATGGATATTTATAATTAATGTTACAGGAGGATACAGTAGAGTCAAAGGTGAATCAGTTAGATGGTTGTAGATACCTTGTGGCAGTGTCTGTGGAAGCCAGGTGAGTTTTTAAAGATGGATGCTAAAGGCTTGTGGCAGTGTCTGTGGAAGCCAGGTGAGTTTTTAAAGATGGATGCTAAAGGCTTGTGGCAGTGTCTGTGGAAGCCAGGTGAGTTTTTAAAGATGGATGCTAAAGGCTTGTGGCAGTGTCTGTGGAAGCCAGGTGAGTTTTTAAAGATGGATGCTAAAGGCTTGTGGCAGTGTCTGTGGAAGCCAGGTGAGTTTTTAAAGATGGATGCTAAAGGCTTGTGGCAGTGTCTGTGGAAGCCAGGTGAGTTTTTAAAGATGGATGCTAAAGGCTTGTGGCAGTGTCTGTGGAAGCCAGGTGAGTTTTTAAAGATGGATGCTAAAGGCTTGTGGCAGTGTCTGTGGAAGCCAGGTGAGTTTTTAAAGATGGATGCTAAAGGCTTGTGGCAGTGTCTGTGGAAGCCAGGTGAGTTTTTAAAGATGGATGCTAAAGGCTTGTGGCAGTGTCTGTGGAAGCCAGGTGAGTTTTTAAAGATGGATGCTAAAGGCTTGTGGCAGTGTCTGTGGAAGCCAGGTGAGTTTTTAAAGATGGATGCTAAAGGCTTGTGGCAGTGTCTGTGGAAGCCAGGTGAGTTTTTAAAGATGGATGCTAAAGGCTTGTGGCAGTGTCTGTGGAAGCCAGGTGAGTTTTTAAAGATGGATGCTAAAGGCTTGTGGCAGTGTCTGTGGAAGCCAGGTGAGTTTTTAAAGATGGATGCTAAAGGCTTGTGGCAGTGTCTGTGGAAGCCAGGTGAGTTTTTAAAGATGGATGCTAAAGGCTTGTGGCAGTGTCTGTGGAAGCCAGGTGAGTTTTTAAAGATGGATGCTAAAGGCTTGTGGCAGTGTCTGTGGAAGCCAGGTGAGTTTTTAAAGATGGATGCTAAAGGCTGGAACAGAGAAGAGATTGTGAGATATAGTTTGTGGCTAGCCAGTATTTATGCATTTAAAAGGAGCATTTGGTGCAGACAGATGAGAAGGTGTGAGGGGGCGGGAGATTGTGGTGGAGAAATACAGTGTGAAAGCTTACAATTTAACAGAGTAGTAATAAAGTTTCTATGTGAACAAAAATTATATCAGATATGGATATTTATAATTAATGTTACAGGAGGATACAGTAGAGTCAAAGGTGAATCAGTTAGATGGTTGTAGATACCTTGTGGCAGTGTCTGTGGAAGCCAGGTGAGTTTTTAAAGATGGATGCTAAAGGCTTGTGGCAGTGTCTGTGGAAGCCAGGTGAGTTTTTAAAGATGGATGCTAAAGGCTTGTGGCAGTGTCTGTGGAAGCCAGGTGAGTTTTTAAAGATGGATGCTAAAGGCTTGTGGCAGTGTCTGTGGAAGCCAGGTGAGTTTTTAAAGATGGATGCTAAAGGCTTGTGGCAGTGTCTGTGGAAGCCAGGTGAGTTTTTAAAGATGGATGCTAAAGGCTTGTGGCAGTGTCTGTGGAAGCCAGGTGAGTTTTTAAAGATGGATGCTAAAGGCTTGTGGCAGTGTCTGTGGAAGCCAGGTGAGTTTTTAAAGATGGATGCTAAAGGCTTGTGGCAGTGTCTGTGGAAGCCAGGTGAGTTTTTAAAGATGGATGCTAAAGGCTTGTGGCAGTGTCTGTGGAAGCCAGGTGAGTTTTTAAAGATGGATGCTAAAGGCTTGTGGCAGTGTCTGTGGAAGCCAGGTGAGTTTTTAAAGATGGATGCTAAAGGCTTGTGGCAGTGTCTGTGGAAGCCAGGTGAGTTTTTAAAGATGGATGCTAAAGGCTTGTGGCAGTGTCTGTGGAAGCCAGGTGAGTTTTTAAAGATGGATGCTAAAGGCTGGAACAGAGAAGAGATTGTGAGATATAGTTTGTGGCTAGCCAGTATTTATGCATTTAAAAGGAGCATTTGGTGCAGACAGATGAGAAGGTGTGAGGGGGCGGGAGATTGTGGTGGAGAAATACAGTGTGAAAGCTTACAATTTAACAGAGTAGTAATAAAGTTTCTATGTGAACAAAAATTATATCAGATATGGATATTTATAATTAATGTTACAGGAGGATACAGTAGAGTCAAAGGTGAATCAGTTAGATGGTTGTAGATACCTTGTGGCAGTGTCTGTGGAAGCCAGGTGAGTTTTTAAAGATGGATGCTAAAGGCTTGTGGCAGTGTCTGTGGAAGCCAGGTGAGTTTTTAAAGATGGATGCTAAAGGCTTGTGGCAGTGTCTGTGGAAGCCAGGTGAGTTTTTAAAGATGGATGCTAAAGGCTTGTGGCAGTGTCTGTGGAAGCCAGGTGAGTTTTTAAAGATGGATGCTAAAGGCTTGTGGCAGTGTCTGTGGAAGCCAGGTGAGTTTTTAAAGATGGATGCTAAAGGCTTGTGGCAGTGTCTGTGGAAGCCAGGTGAGTTTTTAAAGATGGATGCTAAAGGCTTGTGGCAGTGTCTGTGGAAGCCAGGTGAGTTTTTAAAGATGGATGCTAAAGGCTTGTGGCAGTGTCTGTGGAAGCCAGGTGAGTTTTTAAAGATGGATGCTAAAGGCTTGTGGCAGTGTCTGTGGAAGCCAGGTGAGTTTTTAAAGATGGATGCTAAAGGCTTGTGGCAGTGTCTGTGGAAGCCAGGTGAGTTTTTAAAGATGGATGCTAAAGGCTTGTGGCAGTGTCTGTGGAAGCCAGGTGAGTTTTTAAAGATGGATGCTAAAGGCTTGTGGCAGTGTCTGTGGAAGCCAGGTGAGTTTTTAAAGATGGATGCTAAAGGCTTGTGGCAGTGTCTGTGGAAGCCAGGTGAGTTTTTAAAGATGGATGCTAAAGGCTTGTGGCAGTGTCTGTGGAAGCCAGGTGAGTTTTTAAAGATGGATGCTAAAGGCTTGTGGCAGTGTCTGTGGAAGCCAGGTGAGTTTTTAAAGATGGATGCTAAAGGCTTGTGGCAGTGTCTGTGGAAGCCAGGTGAGTTTTTAAAGATGGATGCTAAAGGCTTGTGGCAGTGTCTGTGGAAGCCAGGTGAGTTTTTAAAGATGGATGCTAAAGGCTTGTGGCAGTGTCTGTGGAAGCCAGGTGAGTTTTTAAAGATGGATGCTAAAGGCTTGTGGCAGTGTCTGTGGAAGCCAGGTGAGTTTTTAAAGATGGATGCTAAAGGCTTGTGGCAGTGTCTGTGGAAGCCAGGTGAGTTTTTAAAGATGGATGCTAAAGGCTTGTGGCAGTGTCTGTGGAAGCCAGGTGAGTTTTTAAAGATGGATGCTAAAGGCTTGTGGCAGTGTCTGTGGAAGCCAGGTGAGTTTTTAAAGATGGATGCTAAAGGCTTGTGGCAGTGTCTGTGGAAGCCAGGTGAGTTTTTAAAGATGGATGCTAAAGGCTTGTGGCAGTGTCTGTGGAAGCCAGGTGAGTTTTTAAAGATGGATGCTAAAGGCTTGTGGCAGTGTCTGTGGAAGCCAGGTGAGTTTTTAAAGATGGATGCTAAAGGCTTGTGGCAGTGTCTGTGGAAGCCAGGTGAGTTTTTAAAGATGGATGCTAAAGGCTTGTGGCAGTGTCTGTGGAAGCCAGGTGAGTTTTTAAAGATGGATGCTAAAGGCTTGTGGCAGTGTCTGTGGAAGCCAGGTGAGTTTTTAAAGATGGATGCTAAAGGCTTGTGGCAGTGTCTGTGGAAGCCAGGTGAGTTTTTAAAGATGGATGCTAAAGGCTTGTGGCAGTGTCTGTGGAAGCCAGGTGAGTTTTTAAAGATGGATGCTAAAGGCTTGTGGCAGTGTCTGTGGAAGCCAGGTGAGTTTTTAAAGATGGATGCTAAAGGCTTGTGGCAGTGTCTGTGGAAGCCAGGTGAGTTTTTAAAGATGGATGCTAAAGGCTTGTGGCAGTGTCTGTGGAAGCCAGGTGAGTTTTTAAAGATGGATGCTAAAGGCTGGAACAGAGAAGAGATTGTGAGATATAGTTTGTGGCTAGCCAGTATTTATGCATTTAAAAGGAGCATTTGGTGCAGACAGATGAGAAGGTGTGAGGGGGCGGGAGATTGTGGTGGAGAAATACAGTGTGAAAGCTTACAATTTAACAGAGTAGTAATAAAGTTTCTATGTGAACAAAAATTATATCAGATATGGATATTTATAATTAATGTTACAGGAGGATACAGTAGAGTCAAAGGTGAATCAGTTAGATGGTTGTAGATACCTTGTGGCAGTGTCTGTGGAAGCCAGGTGAGTTTTTAAAGATGGATGCTAAAGGCTTGTGGCAGTGTCTGTGGAAGCCAGGTGAGTTTTTAAAGATGGATGCTAAAGGCTTGTGGCAGTGTCTGTGGAAGCCAGGTGAGTTTTTAAAGATGGATGCTAAAGGCTTGTGGCAGTGTCTGTGGAAGCCAGGTGAGTTTTTAAAGATGGATGCTAAAGGCTTGTGGCAGTGTCTGTGGAAGCCAGGTGAGTTTTTAAAGATGGATGCTAAAGGCTTGTGGCAGTGTCTGTGGAAGCCAGGTGAGTTTTTAAAGATGGATGCTAAAGGCTTGTGGCAGTGTCTGTGGAAGCCAGGTGAGTTTTTAAAGATGGATGCTAAAGGCTTGTGGCAGTGTCTGTGGAAGCCAGGTGAGTTTTTAAAGATGGATGCTAAAGGCTTGTGACAGTGTCTGTGGAAGCCAGGTGAGTTTTTAAAGATGGATGCTAAAGGCTTGTGGCAGTGTCTGTGGAAGCCAGGTGAGTTTTTAAAGATGGATGCTAAAGGCTTGTGGCAGTGTCTGTGGAAGCCAGGTGAGTTTTTAAAGATGGATGCTAAAGGCTTGTGGCAGTGTCTGTGGAAGCCAGGTGAGTTTTTAAAGATGGATGCTAAAGGCTGGAACAGAGAAGAGATTGTGAGATATAGTTTGTGGCTAGCCAGTATTTATGCATTTAAAAGGAGCATTTGGTGCAGACAGATGAGAAGGTGTGAGGGGGCGGGAGATTGTGGTGGAGAAATACAGTGTGAAAGCTTACAATTTAACAGAGTAGTAATAAAGTTTCTATGTGAACAAAAATTATATCAGATATGGATATTTATAATTAATGTTACAGGAGGATACAGTAGAGTCAAAGGTGAATCAGTTAGATGGTTGTAGATACCTTGTGGCAGTGTCTGTGGAAGCCAGGTGAGTTTTTAAAGATGGATGCTAAAGGCTTGTGGCAGTGTCTGTGGAAGCCAGGTGAGTTTTTAAAGATGGATGCTAAAGGCTTGTGGCAGTGTCTGTGGAAGCCAGGTGAGTTTTTAAAGATGGATGCTAAAGGCTTGTGGCAGTGTCTGTGGAAGCCAGGTGAGTTTTTAAAGATGGATGCTAAAGGCTTGTGGCAGTGTCTGTGGAAGCCAGGTGAGTTTTTAAAGATGGATGCTAAAGGCTGGAACAGAGAAGAGATTGTGAGATATAGTTTGTGGCTAGCCAGTATTTATGCATTTAAAAGGAGCATTTGGTGCAGACAGATGAGAAGGTGTGAGGGGGCGGGAGATTGTGGTGGAGAAATACAGTGTGAAAGCTTACAATTTAACAGAGTAGTAATAAAGTTTCTATGTGAACAAAAATTATATCAGATATGGATATTTATAATTAATGTTACAGGAGGATACAGTAGAGTCAAAGGTGAATCAGTTAGATGGTTGTAGATACCTTGTGGCAGTGTCTGTGGAAGCCAGGTGAGTTTTTAAAGATGGATGCTAAAGGCTTGTGGCAGTGTCTGTGGAAGCCAGGTGAGTTTTTAAAGATGGATGCTAAAGGCTTGTGGCAGTGTCTGTGGAAGCCAGGTGAGTTTTTAAAGATGGATGCTAAAGGCTTGTGGCAGTGTCTGTGGAAGCCAGGTGAGTTTTTAAAGATGGATGCTAAAGGCTTGTGGCAGTGTCTGTGGAAGCCAGGTGAGTTTTTAAAGATGGATGCTAAAGGCTTGTGGCAGTGTCTGTGGAAGCCAGGTGAGTTTTTAAAGATGGATGCTAAAGGCTTGTGGCAGTGTCTGTGGAAGCCAGGTGAGTTTTTAAAGATGGATGCTAAAGGCTGGAACAGAGAAGAGATTGTGAGATATAGTTTGTGGCTAGCCAGTATTTATGCATTTAAAAGGAGCATTTGGTGCAGACAGATGAGAAGGTGTGAGGGGGCGGGAGATTGTGGTGGAGAAATACAGTGTGAAAGCTTACAATTTAACAGAGTAGTAATAAAGTTTCTATGTGAACAAAAATTATATCAGATATGGATATTTATAATTAATGTTACAGGAGGATACAGTAGAGTCAAAGGTGAATCAGTTAGATGGTTGTAGATACCTTGTGGCAGTGTCTGTGGAAGCCAGGTGAGTTTTTAAAGATGGATGCTAAAGGCTTGTGGCAGTGTCTGTGGAAGCCAGGTGAGTTTTTAAAGATGGATGCTAAAGGCTTGTGGCAGTGTCTGTGGAAGCCAGGTGAGTTTTTAAAGATGGATGCTAAAGGCTTGTGGCAGTGTCTGTGGAAGCCAGGTGAGTTTTTAAAGATGGATGCTAAAGGCTTGTGGCAGTGTCTGTGGAAGCCAGGTGAGTTTTTAAAGATGGATGCTAAAGGCTTGTGGCAGTGTCTGTGGAAGCCAGGTGAGTTTTTAAAGATGGATGCTAAAGGCTTGTGGCAGTGTCTGTGGAAGCCAGGTGAGTTTTTAAAGATGGATGCTAAAGGCTTGTGGCAGTGTCTGTGGAAGCCAGGTGAGTTTTTAAAGATGGATGCTAAAGGCTGGAACAGAGAAGAGATTGTGAGATATAGTTTGTGGCTAGCCAGTATTTATGCATTTAAAAGGAGCATTTGGTGCAGACAGATGAGAAGGTGTGAGGGGGGCGGGAGATTGTGGTGGAGAAATACAGTGTGAAAGCTTACAATTTAACAGAGTAGTAATAAAGTTTCTATGTGAACAAAAATTATATCAGATATGGATATTTATCATTAATGTTACAGGAGGATACAGTAGAGTCAAAGGTGAATCAGTTAGATGGTTGTAGATACCTTGTGGCAGTGTCTGTGGAAGCCAGGTGAGTTTTTAAAGATGGATGCTAAAGGCTTGTGGCAGTGTCTGTGGAAGCCAGGTGAGTTTTTAAAGATGGATGCTAAAGGCTTGTGGCAGTGTCTGTGGAAGCCAGGTGAGTTTTTAAAGATGGATGCTAAAGGCTTGTGGCAGTGTCTGTGGAAGCCAGGTGAGTTTTTAAAGATGGATGCTAAAGGCTGGAACAGAGAAGAGATTGTGAGATATAGTTTGTGGCTAGCCAGTATTTATGCATTTAAAAGGAGCATTTGGTGCAGACAGATGAGAAGGTGTGTGGGGGCGGGAGATTGTGGTGGAGAAATACAGTGTGAAAGCTTACAATTTAACAGAGTAGTAATAAAGTTTCTATGTGAACAAAAATTATATCAGATATGGATATTTATCATTAATGTTACAGGAGGATACAGTAGAGTCAAAGGTGAATCAGTTAGATGGTTGTAGATACCTTGTGGCAGTGTCTGTGGAAGCCAGGTGAGTTTTTAAAGATGGATGCCAAAGGCTTGTGGCAGTGTCTGTGGAAGCCAGGTGAGTTTTTAAAGATGGATGCTAAAGGCTTGTGGCAGTGTCTGTGGAAGCCAGGTGAGTTTTTAAAGATGGATGCTAAAGGCTTGTGGCAGTGTCTGTGGAAGCCAGGTGAGTTTTTAAAGATGGATGCTAAAGGCTGGAACAGAGAAGAGATTGTGAGATATAGTTTGTGGCTAGCCAGTATTTATGCATTTAAAAGGAGCATTTGGTGCAGACAGATGAGAAGGTGTGAGGGGGCGGGAGATTGTGGTGGAGAAATACAGTGTGAAAGCTTACAATTTAACAGAGTAGTAATAAAGTTTCTATGTGAACAAAAATTATATCAGATATGGATATTTATAATTAATGTTACAGGAGGATACAGTAGAGTCAAAGGTGAATCAGTTAGATGGTTGTAGATACCTTGTGGCAGTGTCTGTGGAAGCCAGGTGAGTTTTTAAAGATGGATGCTAAAGGCTTGTGGCAGTGTCTGTGGAAGCCAGGTGAGTTTTTAAAGATGGATGCTAAAGGCTTGTGGCAGTGTCTGTGGAAGCCAGGTGAGTTTTTAAAGATGGATGCTAAAGGCTGGAACAGAGAAGAGATTGTGAGATATAGTTTGTGGCTAGCCAGTATTTATGCATTTAAAAGGAGCATTTGGTGCAGACAGATGAGAAGGTGTGAGGGGGCGGGAGATTGTGGTGGAGAAATACAGTGTGAAAGCTTACAATTTAACAGAGTAGTAATAAAGTTTCTATGTGAACAAAAATTATATCAGATATGGATATTTATAATTAATGTTACAGGAGGATACAGTAGAGTCAAAGGTGAATCAGTTAGATGGTTGTAGATACCTTGTGGCAGTGTCTGTGGAAGCCAGGTGAGTTTTTAAAGATGGATGCTAAAGGCTTGTGGCAGTGTCTGTGGAAGCCAGGTGAGTTTTTAAAGATGGATGCTAAAGGCTTGTGGCAGTGTCTGTGGAAGCCAGGTGAGTTTTTAAAGATGGATGCTAAAGGCTTGTGGCAGTGTCTGTGGAAGCCAGGTGAGTTTTTAAAGATGGATGCTAAAGGCTTGTGGCAGTGTCTGTGGAAGCCAGGTGAGTTTTTAAAGATGGATGCTAAAGGCTTGTGGCAGTGTCTGTGGAAGCCAGGTGAGTTTTTAAAGATGGATGCTAAAGGCTGGAACAGAGAAGAGATTGTGAGATATAGTTTGTGGCTAGCCAGTATTTATGCATTTAAAAGGAGCATTTGGTGCAGACAGATGAGAAGGTGTGAGGGGGCGGGAGATTGTGGTGGAGAAATACAGTGTGAAAGCTTACAATTTAACAGAGTAGTAATAAAGTTTCTATGTGAACAAAAATTATATCAGATATGGATATTTATAATTAATGTTACAGGAGGATACAGTAGAGTCAAAGGTGAATCAGTTAGATGGTTGTAGATACCTTGTGGCAGTGTCTGTGGAAGCCAGGTGAGTTTTTAAAGATGGATGCTAAAGGCTTGTGGCAGTGTCTGTGGAAGCCAGGTGAGTTTTTAAAGATGGATGCTAAAGGCTTGTGGCAGTGTCTGTGGAAGCCAGGTGAGTTTTTAAAGATGGATGCTAAAGGCTTGTGGCAGTGTCTGTGGAAGCCAGGTGAGTTTTTAAAGATGGATGCTAAAGGCTTGTGGCAGTGTCTGTGGAAGCCAGGTGAGTTTTTAAAGATGGATGCTAAAGGCTTGTGGCAGTGTCTGTGGAAGCCAGGTGAGTTTTTAAAGATGGATGCTAAAGGCTTGTGGCAGTGTCTGTGGAAGCCAGGTGAGTTTTTAAAGATGGATGCTAAAGGCTTGTGGCAGTGTCTGTGGAAGCCAGGTGAGTTTTTAAAGATGGATGCTAAAGGCTGGAACAGAGAAGAGATTGTGAGATATAGTTTGTGGCTAGCCAGTATTTATGCATTTAAAAGGAGCATTTGGTGCAGACAGATGAGAAGGTGTGAGGGGGCGGGAGATTGTGGTGGAGAAATACAGTGTGAAAGCTTACAATTTAACAGAGTAGTAATAAAGTTTCTATGTGAACAAAAATTATATCAGATATGGATATTTATAATTAATGTTACAGGAGGATACAGTAGAGTCAAAGGTGAATCAGTTAGATGGTTGTAGATACCTTGTGGCAGTGTCTGTGGAAGCCAGGTGAGTTTTTAAAGATGGATGCTAAAGGCTTGTGGCAGTGTCTGTGGAAGCCACGTGAGTTTTTAAAGATGGATGCTAAAGGCTTGTGGCAGTGTCTGTGGAAGCCAGGTGAGTTTTTAAAGATGGATGCTAAAGGCTTGTGGCAGTGTCTGTGGAAGCCAGGTGAGTTTTTAAAGATGGATGCTAAAGGCTTGTGGCAGTGTCTGTGGAAGCCAGGTGAGTTTTTAAAGATGGATGCTAAAGGCTTGTGGCAGTGTCTGTGGAAGCCAGGTGAGTTTTTAAAGATGGATGCTAAAGGCTGGAACAGAGAAGAGATTGTGAGATATAGTTTGTGGCTAGCCAGTATTTATGCATTTAAAAGGAGCATTTGGTGCAGACAGATGAGAAGGTGTGAGGGGGCGGGAGATTGTGGTGGAGAAATACAGTGTGAAAGCTTACAATTTAACAGAGTAGTAATAAAGTTTCTATGTGAACAAAAATTATATCAGATATGGATATTTATAATTAATGTTACAGGAGGATACAGTAGAGTCAAAGGTGAATCAGTTAGATGGTTGTAGATACCTTGTGGCAGTGTCTGTGGAAGCCAGGTGAGTTTTTAAAGATGGATGCTAAAGGCTTGTGGCAGTGTCTGTGGAAGCCAGGTGAGTTTTTAAAGATGGATGCTAAAGGCTTGTGGCAGTGTCTGTGGAAGCCAGGTGAGTTTTTAAAGATGGATGCTAAAGGCTTGTGGCAGTGTCTGTGGAAGCCAGGTGAGTTTTTAAAGATGGATGCTAAAGGCTGGAACAGAGAAGAGATTGTGAGATATAGTTTGTGGCTAGCCAGTATTTATGCATTTAAAAGGAGCATTTGGTGCAGACAGATGAGAAGGTGTGAGGGGGCGGGAGATTGTGGTGGAGAAATACAGTGTGAAAGCTTACAATTTAACAGAGTAGTAATAAAGTTTCTATGTGAACAAAAATTATATCAGATATGGATATTTATAATTAATGTTACAGGAGGATACAGTAGAGTCAAAGGTGAATCAGTTAGATGGTTGTAGATACCTTGTGGCAGTGTCTGTGGAAGCCAGGTGAGTTTTTAAAGATGGATGCTAAAGGCTTGTGGCAGTGTCTGTGGAAGCCAGGTGAGTTTTTAAAGATGGATGCTAAAGGCTTGTGGCAGTGTCTGTGGAAGCCAGGTGAGTTTTTAAAGATGGATGCTAAAGGCTGGAACAGAGAAGAGATTGTGAGATATAGTTTGTGGCTAGCCAGTATTTATGCATTTAAAAGGAGCATTTGGTGCAGACAGATGAGAAGGTGTGAGGGGGCGGGAGATTGTGGTGGAGAAATACAGTGTGAAAGCTTACAATTTAACAGAGTAGTAATAAAGTTTCTATGTGAACAAAAATTATATCAGATATGGATATTTATAATTAATGTTACAGGAGGATACAGTAGAGTCAAAGGTGAATCAGTTAGATGGTTGTAGATACCTTGTGGCAGTGTCTGTGGAAGCCAGGTGAGTTTTTAAAGATGGATGCTAAAGGCTTGTGGCAGTGTCTGTGGAAGCCAGGTGAGTTTTTAAAGATGGATGCTAAAGGCTTGTGGCAGTGTCTGTGGAAGCCAGGTGAGTTTTTAAAGATGGATGCTAAAGGCTGGAACAGAGAAGAGATTGTGAGATATAGTTTGTGGCTAGCCAGTATTTATGCATTTAAAAGGAGCATTTGGTGCAGACAGATGAGAAGGTGTGAGGGGGCGGGAGATTGTGGTGGAGAAATACAGTGTGAAAGCTTACAATTTAACAGAGTAGTAATAAAGTTTCTATGTGAACAAAAATTATATCAGATATGGATATTTATAATTAATGTTACAGGAGGATACAGTAGAGTCAAAGGTGAATCAGTTAGATGGTTGTAGATACCTTGTGGCAGTGTCTGTGGAAGCCAGGTGAGTTTTTAAAGATGGATGCTAAAGGCTTGTGGCAGTGTCTGTGGAAGCCAGGTGAGTTTTTAAAGATGGATGCTAAAGGCTTGTGGCAGTGTCTGTGGAAGCCAGGTGAGTTTTTAAAGATGGATGCTAAAGGCTTGTGGCAGTGTCTGTGGAAGCCAGGTGAGTTTTTAAAGATGGATGCTAAAGGCTTGTGGCAGTGTCTGTGGAAGCCAGGTGAGTTTTTAAAGATGGATGCTAAAGGCTGGAACAGAGAAGAGATTGTGAGATATAGTTTGTGGCTAGCCAGTATTTATGCATTTAAAAGGAGCATTTGGTGCAGACAGATGAGAAGGTGTGAGGGGGCGGGAGATTGTGGTGGAGAAATACAGTGTGAAAGCTTACAATTTAACAGAGTAGTAATAAAGTTTCTATGTGAACAAAAATTATATCAGATATGGATATTTATAATTAATGTTACAGGAGGATACAGTAGAGTCAAAGGTGAATCAGTTAGATGGTTGTAGATACCTTGTGGCAGTGTCTGTGGAAGCCAGGTGAGTTTTTAAAGATGGATGCTAAAGGCTTGTGGCAGTGTCTGTGGAAGCCAGGTGAGTTTTTAAAGATGGATGCTAAAGGCTTGTGGCAGTGTCTGTGGAAGCCAGGTGAGTTTTTAAAGATGGATGCTAAAGGCTTGTGGCAGTGTCTGTGGAAGCCAGGTGAGTTTTTAAAGATGGATGCTAAAGGCTTGTGGCAGTGTCTGTGGAAGCCAGGTGAGTTTTTAAAGATGGATGCTAAAGGCTTGTGGCAGTGTCTGTGGAAGCCAGGTGAGTTTTTAAAGATGGATGCTAAAGGCTTGTGGCAGTGTCTGTGGAAGCCAGGTGAGTTTTTAAAGATGGATGCTAAAGGCTGGAACAGAGAAGAGATTGTGAGATATAGTTTGTGGCTAGCCAGTATTTATGCATTTAAAAGGAGCATTTGGTGCAGACAGATGAGAAGGTGTGAGGGGGCGGGAGATTGTGGTGGAGAAATACAGTGTGAAAGCTTACAATTTAACAGAGTAGTAATAAAGTTTCTATGTGAACAAAAATTATATCAGATATGGATATTTATAATTAATGTTACAGGAGGATACAGTAGAGTCAAAGGTGAATCAGTTAGATGGTTGTAGATACCTTGTGGCAGTGTCTGTGGAAGCCAGGTGAGTTTTTAAAGATGGATGCTAAAGGCTTGTGGCAGTGTCTGTGGAAGCCAGGTGAGTTTTTAAAGATGGATGCTAAAGGCTTGTGGCAGTGTCTGTGGAAGCCAGGTGAGTTTTTAAAGATGGATGCTAAAGGCTTGTGGCAGTGTCTGTGGAAGCCAGGTGAGTTTTTAAAGATGGATGCTAAAGGCTTGTGGCAGTGTCTGTGGAAGCCAGGTGAGTTTTTAAAGATGGATGCTAAAGGCTGGAACAGAGAAGAGATTGTGAGATATAGTTTGTGGCTAGCCAGTATTTATGCATTTAAAAGGAGCATTTGGTGCAGACAGATGAGAAGGTGTGAGGGGGCGGGAGATTGTGGTGGAGAAATACAGTGTGAAAGCTTACAATTTAACAGAGTAGTAATAAAGTTTCTATGTGAACAAAAATTATATCAGATATGGATATTTATAATTAATGTTACAGGAGGATACAGTAGAGTCAAAGGTGAATCAGTTAGATGGTTGTAGATACCTTGTGGCAGTGTCTGTGGAAGCCAGGTGAGTTTTTAAAGATGGATGCTAAAGGCTTGTGGCAGTGTCTGTGGAAGCCAGGTGAGTTTTTAAAGATGGATGCTAAAGGCTTGTGGCAGTGTCTGTGGAAGCCAGGTGAGTTTTTAAAGATGGATGCTAAAGGCTTGTGGCAGTGTCTGTGGAAGCCAGGTGAGTTTTTAAAGATGGATGCTAAAGGCTTGTGGCAGTGTCTGTGGAAGCCAGGTGAGTTTTTAAAGATGGATGCTAAAGGCTGGAACAGAGAAGAGATTGTGAGATATAGTTTGTGGCTAGCCAGTATTTATGCATTTAAAAGGAGCATTTGGTGCAGACAGATGAGAAGGTGTGAGGGGGCGGGAGATTGTGGTGGAGAAATACAGTGTGAAAGCTTACAATTTAACAGAGTAGTAATAAAGTTTCTATGTGAACAAAAATTATATCAGATATGGATATTTATAATTAATGTTACAGGAGGATACAGTAGAGTCAAAGGTGAATCAGTTAGATGGTTGTAGATACCTTGTGGCAGTGTCTGTGGAAGCCAGGTGAGTTTTTAAAGATGGATGCTAAAGGCTTGTGGCAGTGTCTGTGGAAGCCAGGTGAGTTTTTAAAGATGGATGCTAAAGGCTTGTGGCAGTGTCTGTGGAAGCCAGGTGAGTTTTTAAAGATGGATGCTAAAGGCTTGTGGCAGTGTCTGTGGAAGCCAGGTGAGTTTTTAAAGATGGATGCTAAAGGCTTGTGGCAGTGTCTGTGGAAGCCAGGTGAGTTTTTAAAGATGGATGCTAAAGGCTTGTGGCAGTGTCTGTGGAAGCCAGGTGAGTTTTTAAAGATGGATGCTAAAGGCTTGTGGCAGTGTCTGTGGAAGCCAGGTGAGTTTTTAAAGATGGATGCTAAAGGCTTGTGGCAGTGTCTGTGGAAGCCAGGTGAGTTTTTAAAGATGGATGCTAAAGGCTGGAACAGAGAAGAGATTGTGAGAGATAGTTTGTGGCTAGCCAGTATTTATGCAGTGAAAAGGAGCATTTGGTGCAGACAGATGAGAAGGTGTGAGGGGGCGGGAGATTGTGGTGGAGAAATACAGTGTGAAAGCTTACAATTTAACAGAGTAGTAATAAAGTTTCTATGTGAACAAAAATTATATCAGATATGGATATGTATAATTAATGTTACAGGAGGATACAGTAGAGTCAAAGGTGAATCAGTTAGATGGTTGTAGATACCTTGTGGCAGTGTCTGTGGAAGCCAGGTGAGTTTTTAAAGATGGATGCTAAAGGCTTGTGGCAGTGTCTGTGGAAGCCAGGTGAGTTTTTAAAGATGGATGCTAAAGGCTTGTGGCAGTGTCTGTGGAAGCCAGGTGAGTTTTTAAAGATGGATGCTAAAGGCTTGTGGCAGTGTCTGTGGAAGCCAGGTGAGTTTTTAAAGATGGATGCTAAAGGCTGGAACAGAGAAGAGATTGTGAGATATAGTTTGTGGCTAGCCAGTATTTATGCATTTAAAAGGAGCATTTGGTGCAGACAGATGAGAAGGTGTGAGGGGGCGGGAGATTGTGGTGGAGAAATACAGTGTGAAAGCTTACAATTTAACAGAGTAGTAATAAAGTTTCTATGTGAACAAAAATTATATCAGATATGGATATTTATCATTAATGTTACAGGAGGATACAGTAGAGTCAAAGGTGAATCAGTTAGATGGTTGTAGATACCTTGTGGCAGTGTCTGTGGAAGCCAGGTGAGTTTTTAAAGATGGATGCTAAAGGCTTGTGGCAGTGTCTGTGGAAGCCAGGTGAGTTTTTAAAGATGGATGCTAAAGGCTTGTGGCAGTGTCTGTGGAAGCCAGGTGAGTTTTTAAAGATGGATGCTAAAGGCTTGTGGCAGTGTCTGTGGAAGCCAGGTGAGTTTTTAAAGATGGATGCTAAAGGCTGGAACAGAGAAGAGATTGTGAGATATAGTTTGTGGCTAGCCAGTATTTATGCATTTAAAAGGAGCATTTGGTGCAGACAGATGAGAAGGTGTGAGGGGGCGGGAGATTGTGGTGGAGAAATACAGTGTGAAAGCTTACAATTTAACAGAGTAGTAATAAAGTTTCTATGTGAACAAAAATTATATCAGATATGGATATTTATCATTAATGTTACAGGAGGATACAGTAGAGTCAAAGGTGAATCAGTTAGATGGTTGTAGATACCTTGTGGCAGTGTCTGTGGAAGCCAGGTGAGTTTTTAAAGATGGATGCTAAAGGCTTGTGGCAGTGTCTGTGGAAGCCAGGTGAGTTTTTTAAAGATGGATGCTAGAGGCTTGTGGCAGTGTCTGTGGAAGCCAGGTGAGTTTTTAAAGATGGATGCTAAAGGCTGGAACAGAGAAGAGATTGTGAGATATAGTTTGTGGCTAGCCAGTATTTATGCATTTAAAAGGAGCATTTGGTGCAGACAGATGAGAAGGTGTGAGGGGGCGGGAGATTGTGGTGGAGAAATACAGTGTGAAAGCTTACAATTTAACAGAGTAGTAATAAAGTTTCTATGTGAACAAAAATTATATCAGATATGGATATTTATCATTAATGTTACAGGAGGATACAGTAGAGTCAAAGGTGAATCAGTTAGATGGTTGTAGATACCTTGTGGCAGTGTCTGTGGAAGCCAGGTGAGTTTTTAAAGATGGATGCTAAAGGCTTGTGGCAGTGTCTGTGGAAGCCAGGTGAGTTTTTAAAGATGGATGCTAAAGGCTTGTGGCAGTGTCTGTGGAAGCCAGGTGAGTTTTTAAAGATGGATGCTAAAGGCTTGAACAGAGAAGAGATTGTGAGATATAGTTTGTGGCTAGCCAGTATTTATGCATTTAAAAGGAGCATTTGGTGCAGACAGATGAGAAGGTGTGAGGGGGGCGGGAGATTGTGGTGGAGAAATACAGTGTGAAAGCTTACAATTTAACAGAGTAGTAATAAAGTTTCTATGTGAACAAAAATTATATCAGATATGGATATTTATAATTAATGTTACAGGAGGATACAGTAGAGTCAAAGGTGAATCAGTTAGATGGTTGTAGATACCTTGTGGCAGTGTCTGTGGAAGCCAGGTGAGTTTTTAAAGATGGATGCTAAAGGCTTGTGGCAGTGTCTGTGGAAGCCAGGTGAGTTTTTAAAGATGGATGCTAAAGGCTGGAACAGAGAAGAGATTGTGAGATATAGTTTGTGGCTAGCCAGTATTTATGCATTTAAAAGGAGCATTTGGTGCAGACAGATGAGAAGGTGTGAGGGGGGCGGGAGATTGTGGTGGAGAAATACAGTGTGAAAGCTTACAATTTAACAGAGTAGTAATAAAGTTTCTATGTGAACAAAAATTATATCAGATATGGATATTTATAATTAATGTTACAGGAGGATACAGTAGAGTCAAAGGTGAATCAGTTAGATGGTTGTAGATACCTTGTGGCAGTGTCTGTGGAAGCCAGGTGAGTTTTTAAAGATGGATGCTAAAGGCTTGTGGCAGTGTCTGTGGAAGCCAGGTGAGTTTTTAAAGATGGATGCTAAAGGCTTGTGGCAGTGTCTGTGGAAGCCAGGTGAGTTTTTTAAAGATGGATGCTAAAGGCTTGTGGCAGTGTCTGTGGAAGCCAGGTGAGTTTTTAAAGATGGATGCTAAAGGCTTGTGGCAGTGTCTGTGGAAGCCAGGTGAGTTTTTAAAGATGGATGCTAAAGGCTTGTGGCAGTGTCTGTGGAAGCCAGGTGAGTTTTTAAAGATGGATGCTAAAGGCTTGTGGCAGTGTCTGTGGAAGCCAGGTGAGTTTTTAAAGATGGATGCTAAAGGCTTGTGGCAGTGTCTGTGGAAGCCAGGTGAGTTTTTAAAGATGGATGCTAAAGGCTTGTGGCAGTGTCTGTGGAAGCCAGGTGAGTTTTTAAAGATGGATGCTAAAGGCTTGTGGCAGTGTCTGTGGAAGCCAGGTGAGTTTTTAAAGATGGATGCTAGAGGCTTGTGGCAGTGTCTGTGGAAGCCAGGTGAGTTTTTAAAGATGGATGCTAAAGGCTTGTGGCAGTGTCTGTGGAAGCCAGGTGAGTTTTTAAAGATGGATGCTAAAGGCTTGTGGCAGTGTCTGTGGAAGCCAGGTGAGTTTTTAAAGATGGATGCTAAAGGCTTGTGGCAGTGTCTGTGGAAGCCAGGTGAGTTTTTAAAGATGGATGCTAGAGGCTTGTGGCAGTGTCTGTGGAAGCCAGGTGAGTTTTTAAAGATGGATGCTAAAGGCTTGTGGCAGTGTCTGTGGAAGCCAGGTGAGTTTTTAAAGATGGATGCTAAAGGCTTGTGGCAGTGTCTGTGGAAGCCAGGTGAGTTTTTAAAGATGGATGCTAAAGGCTTGTGGCAGTGTCTGTGGAAGCCAGGTGAGTTTTTAAAGATGGATGCTAAAGGCTTGTGGCAGTGTCTGTGGAAGCCAGGTGAGTTTTTAAAGATGGATGCTAAAGGCTTGTGGCAGTGTCTGTGGAAGCCAGGTGAGTTTTTAAAGATGGATGCTAAAGGCTTGTGGCAGTGTCTGTGGAAGCCAGGTGAGTTTTTAAAGATGGATGCTAAAGGCTTGTGGCAGTGTCTGTGGAAGCCAGGTGAGTTTTTAAAGATGGATGCTAAAGGCTTGTGGCAGTGTCTGTGGAAGCCAGGTGAGTTTTTAAAGATGGATGCTAAAGGCTTGTGGCAGTGTCTGTGGAAGCCAGGTGAGTTTTTAAAGATGGATGCTAAAGGCTTGTGGCAGTGTCTGTGGAAGCCAGGTGAGTTTTTAAAGATGGATGCTAAAGGCTTGTGGCAGTGTCTGTGGAAGCCAGGTGAGTTTTTAAAGATGGATGCTAAAGGCTTGTGGCAGTGTCTGTGGAAGCCAGGTGAGTTTTTAAAGATGGATGCTAAAGGCTTGTGGCAGTGTCTGTGGAAGCCAGGTGAGTTTTTAAAGATGGATGCTAGAGGCTTGTGGCAGTGTCTGTGGAAGCCAGGTGAGTTTTTAAAGATGGATGCTAAAGGCTTGTGGCAGTGTCTGTGGAAGCCAGGTGAGTTTTTAAAGATGGATGCTAAAGGCTTGTGGCAGTGTCTGTGGAAGCCAGGTGAGTTTTTAAAGATGGATGCTAAAGGCTTGTGGCAGTGTCTGTGGAAGCCAGGTGAGTTTTTAAAGATGGATGCTAAAGGCTTGTGGCAGTGTCTGTGGAAGCCAGGTGAGTTTTTAAAGATGGATGCTAAAGGCTTGTGGCAGTGTCTGTGGAAGCCAGGTGAGTTTTTAAAGATGGATGCTAAAGGCTTGTGGCAGTGTCTGTGGAAGCCAGGTGAGTTTTTAAAGATGGATGCTAAAGGCTTGTGGCAGTGTCTGTGGAAGCCAGGTGAGTTTTTAAAGATGGATGCTAAAGGCTTGTGGCAGTGTCTGTGGAAGCCAGGTGAGTTTTTTAAAGATGGATGCTAAAGGCTTGTGGCAGTGTCTGTGGAAGCCAGGTGAGTTTTTAAAGATGGATGCTAAAGGCTTGTGGCAGTGTCTGTGGAAGCCAGGTGAGTTTTTAAAGATGGATGCTAAAGGCTTGTGGCAGTGTCTGTGGAAGCCAGGTGAGTTTTTAAAGATGGATGCTAAAGGCTTGTGGCAGTGTCTGTGGAAGCCAGGTGAGTTTTTAAAGATGGATGCTAAAGGCTTGTGGCAGTGTCTGTGGAAGCCAGGTGAGTTTTTAAAGATGGATGCTAAAGGCTTGTGGCAGTGTCCTGTGGAAGCCAGGTGAGTTTTTAAAGATGGATGCTAAAGGCTTGTGGCAGTGTCTGTGGAAGCCAGGTGAGTTTTTAAAGATGGATGCTAAAGGCTTGTGGCAGTGTCTGTGGAAGCCAGGTGAGTTTTTAAAGATGGATGCTAAAGGCTTGTGGCAGTGTCTGTGGAAGCCAGGTGAGTTTTTAAAGATGGATGCTAAAGGCTTGTGGCAGTGTCTGTGGAAGCCAGGTGAGTTTTTAAAGATGGATGCTAAAGGCTTGTGGCAGTGTCTGTGGAAGCCAGGTGAGTTTTTAAAGATGGATGCTAAAGGCTTGTGGCAGTGTCTGTGGAAGCCAGGTGAGTTTTTAAAGATGGATGCTAAAGGCTTGTGGCAGTGTCTGTGGAAGCCAGGTGAGTTTTTAAAGATGGATGCTAAAGGCTTGTGGCAGTGTCTGTGGAAGCCAGGTGAGTTTTTAAAGATGGATGCTAAAGGCTTGTGGCAGTGTCTGTGGAAGCCAGGTGAGTTTTTAAAGATGGATGCTAAAGGCTTGTGGCAGTGTCTGTGGAAGCCAGGTGAGTTTTTAAAGATGGATGCTAAAGGCTTGTGGCAGTGTCTGTGGAAGCCAGGTGAGTTTTTAAAGATGGATGCTAAAGGCTTGTGGCAGTGTCTGTGGAAGCCAGGTGAGTTTTTAAAGATGGATGCTAAAGGCTTGTGGCAGTGTCTGTGGAAGCCAGGTGAGTTTTTAAAGATGGATGCTAAAGGCTTGTGGCAGTGTCTGTGGAAGCCAGGTGAGTTTTTAAAAATGGATGCTAAAGGCTTGTGGCAGTGTCTGTGGAAGCCAGGTGAGTTTTTTAAAGATGGATGCTAGAGGCTTGTGGCAGTGTCTGTGGAAGCCAGGTGAGTTTTTAAAGATGGATGCTAGAGGCTTGTGGCAGTGTCTGTGGAAGCCAGGTGAGTTTTTAAAGATGGATGCTAAAGGCTTGTGGCAGTGTCTGTGGAAGCCAGGTGAGTTTTTAAAGATGGATGCTAAAGGCTTGTGGCAGTGTCTGTGGAAGCCAGGTGAGTTTTTTAAAGATGGATGCTAGAGGCTTGTGGCAGTGTCTGTGGAAGCCAGGTGAGTTTTTTAAAGATGGATGCTAGAGGCTTGTGGCAGTGTCTGTGGAAGCCAGGTGAGTTTTTAAAGATGGATGCTAAAGGCTTGTGGCAGTGTCTGTGGAAGCCAGGTGAGTTTTTTAAAGATGGATGCTAGAGGCTTGTGGCAGTGTCTGTGGAAGCCAGGTGAGTTTTTTAAAGATGGATGCTAGAGGCTTGTGGCAGTGTCTGTGGACGCCAGGTGAGTTTTTAAAGATGGATGCTAAAGGCTTGTGGCAGTGTCTGTGGAAGCCAGGTGAGTTTTTTTAAAGATGGATGCTAAAGGCTTGTGGCAGTGTCTGTGGAAGCCAGGTGAGTTTTTTTAAAGATGGATGCTAGAGGCTTGTGGCAGTGTCTGTGGAAGCCAGGTGAGTTTTTAAAGATGGATGCTAAAGGCTTGTGGCAGTGTCTGTGGAAGCCAGGTGAGTTTTTTAAAGATGGATGCTAGAGGCTTGTGGCAGTGTCTGTGGAAGCCAGGTGAGTTTTTTAAAGATGGATGCTAGAGGCTTGTGGCAGTGTCTGTGGAAGCCAGGTGAGTTTTTAAAGATGGATGCTAAAGGCTTGTGGCAGTGTCTGTGGAAGCCAGGTGAGTTTTTAAAGATGGATGCTAAAGGCTTGTGGCAGTGTCTGTGGAAGCCAGGTGAGTTTTTAAAGATGGATGCTAAAGGCTTGTGGCAGTGTCTGTGGAAGCCAGGTGAGTTTTTAAAGATGGATGCTAAAGGCTTGTGGCAGTGTCTGTGGAAGCCAGGTGAGTTTTTAAAGATGGATGCTAAAGGCTTGTGGCAGTGTCTGTGGAAGCCAGGTGAGTTTTTAAAGATGGATGCTAAAGGCTTGTGGCAGTGTCTGTGGAAGCCAGGTGAGTTTTTAAAGATGGATGCTAAAGGCTGGAACAGAGAAGAGATTAGAATTAGAGTTTTACACTCCATAATACAGGTAAACCCTGCTTAACACAACCCCGATGAGTGCTGATTTATTTTCCCTTCTAATTCCCTGCTCAGTCCTAAGTCTCGTAATAGTGTGGTTTTTGATCATCGATTCACATTTGCCCTTTAAATCCCTGCTTAGAGTTTCACATAGCCCTCCAGGTATTCCTGTAATTTAATTTTGGGAAATCGAGTGGGTTCTGGGGTGTATTCACTTTTAGTGGCCCACCAGGAATTCCATAACACTTCTAACAATTTGGATTTCACATTAGATTAAATGGGGGTCAGGAACAATGACTATGGTCAAGTATTTCTTAATTTGCAAATAACCACTAGACAAAGGATCAAAGGGGTATCACTTGTAAAGTACTTGACACCAGTGTCTCAATTGCTGTCTGACAGCCTGGTTAACAATATTTGATGAATTAATCAGATCTGTGGATTTCCCATAGAAGTCTATGGAGCCCACTCTACCTCTTCCCGCAAGTTTGAATCCAGACCTAGACCGGCCATGGGACTGGGGGTGAACTAGGTATCATGGCTGGCTACTGGAAGTGACTACTGGTCACCTTTAAAGTGATTCTACCCTCAAAATATTTTTCTTGGCTCAGTATAATTGTTATATCTTAAATCGTGTTTTCCATATAAAATGATTACCCAAAAAAGTACAAATGGCCTAGAGCACTTGTCTCAGATGACCTGGTAGAAATGTTTTTTGTTGGGTCCAGGGCATATAACAAGGGCTTGGGGAAACTTCAGTAAAAATAACAATTTAACTGTTGTACCTTGGTTCTATACTAATAGCAAGATTGATATAATCTCATTAGGATTGTCTTTTTGGCCATTTCAATAGCCTTTGGTCCAACTGGCCACGGGGCTAGCATCCATCAGGGTGCAGTTTCCAGGCCCAAAATCCAAAGGTCCTTGTGTTTGTGACACTAACAAAGTAGAATAACCAACACACATGTATTAAACCAAGGAAATACAAAAGAGTAGGTTCCATAGGACACCCTCTGCCTTCCCCTCTCCTCTTCCCAGGATTCTAAACACACTCAAACCTAACACTCTTATAAAATACTCACATCGACACTCACATAAACCACACCTCTCACATCCTATTTACATGAATAACAAAAAGCATGTGTATATTTGTGAGGTAAAAATAAATTGTGTGTTTTGGATGATGGGTATATGATAGGGTGTATTGCGTATGTTGTGAGAGGGTATAGACAAGAGAGTTAGGGGTTATGTAGTAGTAAATGGTGAGTATAGGGAATTTGGTATATTTGATCGATATGTGGGATGACCTATGGAACATGTACATTTGATCAATATGTGTATCTACAACTTGGTGTAAAATTAGCGTGTAAATTAATGTGTGGTTGTCATGATCCCCCTGAACAGTAGAAAATGGACAAAAATCTGCCCTGCACACTCAGAATAAAGCATTGGGCAGGGGAAGATCTAGGGCGATTGTTTTCCATATTTGTCCCCTGGAGTTGCATCCCTAAGCAACGGTTGGACTGTGGACACATTTGGACTATTGGTTGCCCCACCCCAGACAAGGACTTACACAGGGACTTAATTTTGCAGCATGCCACTGTTCATCTGATAGAGATGATCACCGGGATGGTGCATCTAAAAGGGGGAGTAGTTGTCTGATCCACCTGAACAACCAGTCCTTTGGACTCATACGAGTCCAAAGGACTTGTTGTTCAGGGGGATCATGACAGTGGTAGAATGTCAGTCTAAGGACGTCAGTCACTTTTCTTGTGGTCCCCAGTCATTTCTCTGGAGTGGGAGAACATGCACCTCTTCAACAACATACAAACCATTATGTATCTCTAAAGCTATCAAATGATACCTAATTAAACCTTTAGATACTCATTATTTATAGCTCTGTTTCCAATTAATTCCTTTCCTATAGAAATTTTACAATTTTGCTTTAGGTAAAATAAAATGTTTTAAACAACTGTTGGGCACTTTTAAGGCTTCAGGGCTGCATATGAGGCTCTTCAAATAAAACAAGTTTATCATCACAGCCATAGATGGTTAGTCTGTCTGTACCATAAGGGGAGTGTTATTCTACCAGGGCGTGCTCTCCATTTTATTTATACTGTGGAGTGCCACTTTAAAGGGTCAGTGTTTCAAGAAAAATTAATATAGATCTTAAGTGAATATTTGGCACCTCCAATTCTTACCAGATGTTTTATCCTGTTAACAACAATGGCAAAATGTTTGATGCCATTAAAGCAAAATTGAATGTGATAGTTAAAAATTACAGACTATTTATTTAGTTTAAACTTTCTAAAAACATTTTGCCTTTACCAGTTCAGAATCTTCATAAAAGCATTATATAAATATTAAATTCTCCTTTATGATACATCTCAGTTGTACTAGAGGTTCTCAGAGGTTTAACATGTGGAGATTGCAAAGTGTCACATCCATTCCTAATTTGACAGCATAGACACTTAACAGAAGGAAACGTCCTTGTATTTCCTGGATATTAGGAAAATTACACATATGTGTCCTTAGATAGTAGATGATGACGTTTTGCCCTGAATATATGATATGTAATGATTTAAAATTGGGCTAATACCTTCAAGTATGGTCAGCTGCCCCTCCTCCCTTCTTTCAACTTTAAGTGTCCAATGTGTCCAGCCTACAGTATGCTTGTCCAGTTTGTGATCACACCAGTCCAGTGTTTTTGTATGTACACTATATACAGTGTGTATGTACTGTGTAATACAATATGGATCCTATTCAATTGCAAGCATGCAGATTACATTATACAGGCCATATGTCTGTGGGCTTGAAATTTGCTACAATTACAGAGCGATTCAATCAAACAAGCCCGCAATTTACTGTACAAAAGCTGAAATCGTAAACCATGCTTTCTTAAGTTTTTAAATTAATAAGTAAATAAATAATATATACAAACAAAAAATGAAATACAAATAAACAATAAAGAATATAGAAAAATAAAAAATAAAAATAAGTATCCGGATTAGATACAAAATAAATTAACTTGGTATGCAAAATAATTATAATTTAAAATAAAAAAATATGTTTAGCAAACAAAGTTTTAATAAAATAATACAAAGGTATACTAATGCTAGCAAGTTAAAAGTATAACTTTGATAAGTAATTTCCTTATTCAAAATCATTACACTTATTTAAATAATATAAAGATAATATAGTAAAAAAGAAAGTCAAAAGCAACATTTGAAAATAAAGTATGAACAAAAACATTCAGAAACATAAAGGGTTAACAAATTGCCATAGAAGCTATGGAACACAAAGAGTTAACTAATTGCCATAGAAACTATAAATATCTCCACAGAGAAGGCAGCACTGTGCCCCTGATGAGTGAGAGACTGATAGAGCCTCACAAAACGAGTGTCGGGAGATTGTGACGTCATCAGTAAGCGCGATCACAGCGCAGACCACGCCAACATAGCGTGGAGCATGATAGATACAGCTCTAAAGCTCCAGGTCCACTACTAACTTAAAAGAAAGATAGAAAGCCAATTCCTTCACCACAAAGTCACAATATAGTAACAATAGAGTAATATACAAGAATAAGGAAATAGAAAAGCAAGAAAAAGGAAAAAGGAGTAAAAGCATAATTAAAGCAAAAAAACAGAAGAAAAAGGAGGACACAACCTCCTTCTAAAAAACAATAGACAGAAGCATTAATGGAACATATAGTTTAGGAAACAGCATAAAATCAGGAGTGTATACATTTTAAAAAAATAGCACATCATTAGCACTATAAATGAATAAGGTAAAGTAGTGACTGTGACAGACTAACAGTCATGAGGTAAAAGGGTAATATAAGAAGAAATTAGCACTAAGTCACAATAGCACAAGCACTTTAAGATAAGAAGTTTTGAATAACACAATTTGAATTATAATGCACTTTAAGTAATAGAATTACGAATTAACATAAATAAACAGGATAAAAGATTAACACAAAAGAAACACAAAGGCACTTAAAACATATACTCAAGTGAAGTGCTGTATGAATAAGCAAAACTATAAACAGATAAAAGGATTAAAAAACCTTATCTTAATCTTATGTAAAAATCTTAATCTTATGTAAATTAAATCCAGGGTAACTGATAAGGATTTGACTAAGGAAACATAACCGAAAAGACACAAATACAGTTGAATTGAAAAAACAAATCTTTTATTGACTTGAGCATAATAAAGTATTTAAATAAAAAAGCTGTGATCAAAGCAAAGAATATAATAACAACAAAAATAAAACTTAAATAAACCTTTAATAATTTGCTGGATGTCAAAAAGCCCAAAGGATTAAACACCTTGGCCCTCATTCTATTATCGGCCGTAGGAGATGCTGGGCCGCAAGGACGGCCTCAAGCTATTTGCCTATTCTATTCCCTTCCGGCCGGGGATTCGGCAGGCTTGCGGCCGGCACCTTGTTTATCCCTTGCTGGCCGCACGCGCCGGAGTAAAGCCTTTGATCTTAATCGGCCGGAAGAGTTTCGGCCACAAGAAAATCCTGGTTGCTATTCAATTGCTCCGGGAACCCTCTCTGCAAGGCTAAAACCGAGCCGCAGCTTACTTGCAGCAAAAAGGTCCCGCAGGCACACAATTAAGCACATTATAAAGCCATAATAAAGCCATCCTGCACTCTGAGCAGACTATAAAGTGATTGTAGGTGTTAGCATTCATAGCACAACATTCCCCTACACTCAAATCCGTAAAATAATTTTTTTTTTAAATTTATGTCACATATCCATGTAAAAAGTCCAGAGGCTTGGAGCACCTCAGACCCGCCCACGCTGCGGCCGGAAAATAAACAGCTAATGTAATCTCGGATTTGGGCTGATGTGCAAGCTTGAGAGGGGGTTGCTATTAATCCTCATGTCCCCCATTATGATCCCTAGCAATTTACAGAGCTTTACAGTGCCATCTTGAATTTATTTTTGCATTTAAAGATTTCTGAGCTTACGGCCGATTGCAAGATATACGGACGGCCGTAAGGGATATCCTTGCGGCGCCGTATAATTGAATTGCGAGGTAACGGAGCCCCGCAAGAAATCGCAGCTTTGCGGCCGATCTACGGCGATTTATGGCCGATAATAGAATGAGGGCCCTTGGGTTTAACATGAATTTTTTTAATCGTTGCATTTTTAACAACATTTTAAATGTACAAATAAAGATTGAATTTTTTAAAATTAGTAAGTGGCAATAATAATTAAAATAAAATGCTGCATAAAAAGGTGTTTCTTTACAACCTTGGTTGGTTGTTCAAGGATTCCTAAATATGATCCACAGGACAATATTTTGGTATGCACCTCAAATTCTTACCAGATGTTTTATCCTGTTAACAACAATGGCAAAATGTTTGATGCCATTAAAGCAAAATTGAATGTGATAGTTAAAAATTACAGACGATTTATTTAGTTTAAACTTTCTAAAAACGTTTTGCCTTTACCAGTTCAGAATTTTTATAAAAGCAATATATAAAGATTAAATTCTCCTTTATGATACATCTCAGTTGAGCTAGAGGTTCTCAGAGGTTTAACATGTGGAGATTGCAAAGTGTCACATCCATTCCTAATTTAACAGCATAGACACTTAACAGAAGGAAACGTCATTGTATTTCCTGGATATTAGAAAAATTAGACATACTGTATGTGTCCTTAGATAGTAGATGATGTCTTTTTGCCCTGAATATATGATATGTAATGATTTAAAATTGGGCTAATACCTTCAAGTATGGTCAGTCTGCCCCTCCTCCCTTCTTTCAAATGTAAGTGTCCAATGTGTCCAGCCTACAGTATGCTTGTCCAGTTTGTGTTCACACCAGTCCAGTGTACACTATATACAGTGTGTATGTATTGTGTAATACAATATGGGTCCTATTCAATTGCAAGCATGCAGATTACATTATACAGGCCCATATGTCTGTGGGCCTTGAAATTTGCTACAATTACAGAGCGATTCAATAAAACAAAGCCCGCAATTTACTGTCCGAAAGCTGAAATAAACAATGCTTTCTTAAGTAGCATTTCAGAGGCCGTAACTACGATTAGAACAGCCAGTAGTAAATGAGACAGTCTTCATTACATCAGTACAACATGGAGGTTACACATCAAACAATTAGTGTTAAAAGATCTGATATGCGATCAGACTCCCAATTCGGCAATGTACAAAATATTAAAAAATGAATGGCTGGTACTGTTGTAGTCCGTGGGTGTGTGGCCTGATATGTATTAACAAAAAAAACAAAAAAAATGTTTGTTTTCTGATATGTATTAACTCATGGATTCTTGAGATGGATATAACACTGAAATTAAACATTAAAATAAATTATATTGCAGATTTGCGAGCTTGAGACTGTTGTGCGATTAATTCCAATGTATTTAATCGCTTTTGCCGTCTTTAAAAGTGCAGTATTGATTTTTTTATTTGCATTTACAGTGCTACGAACAGGTGTTTAACCCCCTTGTGAGTCATATCTGGTACCCCAATGATTTTCTTCTACAATTGTCATTTACAGGTGTGAAAACATTTGCGGGCTTGAGGAATTGTAGTAATTAAATATCGACTTGCAATTTTATCGATTGTACGTTTTTCGGACTTGAAAGATTAAAGGTGTAAATGGGTTGTAGATCGTTTGCAGTTAGTTTACGGGTTACATTACGGGCTCCAGTAAACAACAATTGCTCAATTGAATAAGGGCCTATGTGTTTAGGGACATTAGAGATAAGGCGTTTTACAGACTTGGCAAGAGCGTTTGCATTGGTAATATATTATACTGTAGTACACAAAATTATAATAAATGGCTTTCTTACAAAAATACTGTGTAACTTACCTTTGTTGGGACATCCTAATCAGTAGTTGGCAGCTTGGAAACACAGGGCCCAAACAGAATTCTGTGGAACCTCGTACTGAAAGTAACACACACACAATCAGTCTCAGTACTAATTCCGTTTATTTCTACGTCATTGCATAGAATTTATACTTGCAAAAGAAGGCGGATATTAGAGCGATTTTCACAGTTCACGTTAGTCGGTTACAAGGACATATAATCAGGTGTTTTCTGTTTCTATAGAACAACTAGAAATGTTTTGTGTTTTAGTAAGGTCGCAAAACATCCCAAGGGTAGGAACATGATATTAGGGTTAAGCTATGTGTCAGCAAAATATGTTAACCCCTTCATCAGCAGATAGGTTAACCCTTCATTCCCTCTTATATCACAATGTGATCTTTATTTGGGATGTAAGCATGTGGTGTGTATATATGATAGGAAGCGAAATGAGACACTGGAAGGTGGATAGACCCTCAAGGGTATCAGTACATGAGATATACCTGTGACCGGGTGGTGTTAAGTCACAGTATTTAGCTGAAATTCTTAGGAATAAAGCTTGCAGTATGTAATAAAGCACAAAGGAATACAAGGGAAGTAATGACAGTAAACAGAATTATCATCAATATAAGAACAACATTCTTTACCTATTAAAGCACACATACCGCCTTTGGAAGCTAAAACATAATCTAAAGCCATTCTATTCTACAAAGTGACCATTCTAAATTTGCACTGCTCCTAGTTTAGTTTCTCAATTGCTTCAGCAGAGCTATTCAAGGCCTTCTGTACTAGTAGAGAAAGGATGGATATTCTACCTGTAGTTTCCCTACGCCTTCATGTGGGAAGGTTATACCTAGGGTGTCTAGGAATATTTTCCACCCGCTCTATATCCCTCATGTTCCTGATGCGGCCTTTGTGAAAGTGTTGGGGTTGTGTATTATTATATATATATGGGATTACTTGACCTAAATAACAACTGTCCACCCAACTAGGGGGCAGCCATCGATAGGCGTTCCTGCCACAGATAAAGTATACATTCATGGCTAGAGAAGGTTGCATAAGGTGGAAGAGATTGGACACGGACCCATTAGTGTTGCTACAACACCAGTACCATTAATTGATATATTATGTAAAAGAGAAATAAGTAGGGACATCCGGGACCACTATAGCTCCAAGGTGAACAACTCTTGTACAGGTCAGAAAGGGAGGAGGTCCTATAAAAATAAGTGTGGTAATTGGAGCAAGTGGACCAACCAACAGATTACATTTTCCTAGGGCCTAAAACAGTTATACCCTGGGTTAGTGTGGGTTACATAAATTATACAATTCTTATTATATTTTGATGGGAAATACGTGCGTGATGAGGTGTTGCAAATCATCTAGAGTTAAGTGGTGTGGCTGATTGTACTTATTGTAAAGAAATTGTATTTGCGGGGTTGTGTACCTGCATTGTATATACTGTATGTGGCTTTGAGTGAAGTTTTCTGCTGGAAGGCCAAATAGAGGCATACCCATTTCCCCATGTGTAACAACGTTGTGCCACTTACCCAGCATTTTGGAAATGTTAAAGGAGTGAGCATATCCTTCTAAAGTATTCGTTTCAAGGGATGATTTTGTATAATTGTGTTATCACGTGTGGATCTCTTGTGCCTATGAGGTGAACTAGTATTGGTGTGAGTGTTATTGTGTTTACCACAAACAGACTTTAGTGGTCCCAGTTCGTCTGGGTCATAATGGCAATTAAGAAATGTCCATAAGGGCAAATAAACAGGAGCATAATGCACATCAACAGGAGAAAGTTCTTCCATGCATTCTGTGGATGCAGGAGTAGGTTTGACATTTTTATTATCGCTGTCTTCAATCGCTTTCACGGGACTTTGTCACCTGCTTCACCCCTCTTTGGACACAGCTTCAGACGTGATGCGTGATCCAGATGTCCTGTGAGTCAGTGAGGACGGCAGTCCTGGTTACTGCTACATCGGTAGTCGGTGATCCGAATGGGAAGCCTCCCTTCTTTGCTCTGTTCAGTTGTCGGACACAGACGAGGTCACCTGGTGGAACGGATGTGTTGGTTCCTGTGAGGGTAAAGGAAAGCGAGAAGACACATCACCATAGATGCCATTCAATTATCAATCAATTGTTGCACATATTGTTCTTATAAGATCAAGATCACCAGACATAATTACAAGTGGGCCTTTTACCCAAGGAGTTGGAAATGGTCTTCCCATAAGAATCTCAAAAAGGGGACAATTTAGTAGACTTATTAGGAGTCATCTTAATTTCTGCTAGAATGGCAGATAAGTATTTCTGCCAGTTCACCCATGTACCTGCAGTGACCTTTGTAAGTTTCTCCTTAATAGTGCGGTTCATTCTTTCCACTATGCCTGAACTCTGAGGATGGTAAGGGATATGGAATTTCCAGGTTATCTGTAGCCATTGTACCAGTTCCTTAATTACCGCACTAATAAAGGCTGGTCTATTATCAGAATTAATTTGCAATGGGCATCCATATCTCAGTATTACCTCGGTAATTAATATTTTAGCTACCGTCTTAGCATCCTCTCTTTGTGTTACAAAGGCCTCAGGCCACCGTGAGAACTGGTCTACTATCACCAACAGGTACAATTGCTTTGATCCTGTCTTTGGGATATGAGTAAAATCAATTTTAAATGGTGAATGAAGCTGTGGGTGGAGGCAAATGATCATGTAATGCTTTGTTAGGTACTGTAGAGTTATTCTGTAGACACTGTATATCTCTTTGTATGTATGTCAGGCAGTGTGATTTTAAGATTGACGCAAAAATGACACTTGCAACTGTTGCTACCCTGTCAGCTAAAGCATTACCTCTAGATATAAAATCATTGTGATTCTTTGTACTTGCTATGTGTTATCAGTTTTACTAGTTTCGTTTTCAGTGTACTACTGGATGCAGCAGGGGGGGGGGGGTTTGGGTTGCAGCTGCAGCTGCAGCTTGTTCTTTCTGTCAGTCCTTCTGCCAGAGCAGCTGAAGGGGGGGGGGGGGGAATGCTTTTGTACGGCCACATCACAAGGGCCAAATGTTTTTGGAGACACGCCAGCATCCCCTGGACCGGAGTAGGGACTCTTGGAAAATAATGCAACGGGACACATACTACCTCCGTGATCTTGGGCACAGACCGCGGCCATGGTTTTACAGTTGTCCCTTGCATACAAATGAAATGGTTTGCAGTAATCAGGTAGTCCTAAAGCGGGGGCCTGCATAATGCTAACTTTTAAGGTATATGGCCTTCCAGAGGCCTAATTTTACACTCTCTTCCTTAGAGAGTCTCCCTACCTTTTAGGGATTATACCTACAGTCTACCAAAGACTTAATTCTTAATTCTCCCTACCGCAGGGAGAGTGTGCCCAACTTATTTACTTGTATACAGTTTACAAAGGACGACGAGAGTGGGAGCAAAGGAACGTGCAAATAGACACAATTCACTCTACTCACCCACTCCGTCGTACTTCGATCTCTGTATCCCACTCGTCTGACACCAGTTGGACACCAACCAATTTTCGACAGAGACAGTATATTGTTAACATAGACAACTACAGATTTTGTTATTTTATAGCACTGAGTTTTATGCCATAAGCCATATGCCCACATCATTAAATATAAATAAGGAGAATTGTTTAATTTCAATTTAATTAAGGAACCGTAAAACACATATATTTATATATGGTTGATTTTCAGCAATTCCCTTAGTTTCCTGCAACAATATACAATAATCATAACATTTCCTAGTAAAATCCTTACAAAAACGTTTACATTTAAGAAAAAATAATAAATTGAGCATGGATATGCTGGGATCTGTGCATTCTAATCCATAAATAGCCAAATAATTTGAAAGCTATGATAAACAAAATAGTTGTTTAGTTCTAAAATATATGTATTTACGTCTGTACTCATTGATCATCTTTCACAGCATTATTTTCAGTTGTCCAATATAAAGAAGAAAATATACATGTGAGGTAAGAAAGAAACAAAGAGAGTATCACTATGCAGTTTGTGACATCTGACTTGCTTTGTTAGGATGTTGTGTATAAAGTTTCAAAAACTTTTCACATGAATAGAATAAGATCTCAAAACAGCCAATGTTTGGTGAATGGGCAAATGAATACATTCAACTCTGATAGCAATTCTAGACTGATATTTGTCAGCTTGTTAACAATGTAATGCAATTTCACTGATTATAAACAAAATCTAAATCAACTAAATTGAGTGAAAGAAAGGGAAATTCCAACTTGGTTACTCAGAACATTGCTTTGTCTTAATTCTATTCCCTGACACCATTGATTAGAAAGTAAAACCCCATCATTTAAACTTCCTTGTTATTATGATATTTACATTCACATTCATCAGGAAATAAACAATGGTATGACATTTAATAATAAAAGGCATTGAAAACGATCTAAGCACATTGGATATTTGATTTCTCTAAATTCTAGTTATTTGAAATAATAGCTAATGATAATGCTCTAATTTGGCCTTCATTGGAGGACGTCCAGTGCATATGTAGTCATCTCTCATTAATCAACACATACCATTTCTCTCCAAGATCTTTAGATCTAATTTGCCTTGTTACTTCTTATTCTACTTTACTGGGATTCTGCTATAGATCTACATCAACAAGAAAAGGTAATTTATTTGTATTATTTTACCATGATATTGATTATTAACAGGGACACCACCAGAAGTCTAGTGGCCCGATACAAATGGAACATATGTAACCTGTAATAAATTAGTAGAACAGGTTTGGAAGAAAGCAATTCTAGAAAATCTTAAACTAAAACAAATCAAAGTCAAATTGTGAGATCGTTGAGCAAAGTTTTAAAGGCTGTGTATATCACTTACATTTTTTAATTAAACAAACTCCTTTCAGATCCAAAAATATTGTATATTTAAGAGATGACCTATAATATATATAGCTATAGGAAACTATTAATAATTTTATAAAATTATGACTTAGTTGTATTTGTTAACTTCACTCTGCTCAGGAATGAAAGGAGGGATGAAAGGAGGGAGATATACTGAAAGTTTGACTCAATGATGTGGAAGTTTCAGTACAATGAAATGGAAGGTACAACAATAGGATCACATTTCATACAAAAGCAAAATGTGTACATTGTTGTCTTTTCAATACAGGTATAAGACACTTGAGAGATGGCTCTTCTCCAGACTCTTAGCGCTCTCCTGCTGGGGGTGTTGGTGGTGGCATCCAGTACCCAGATATGCCAAGAACCAGATACAAACAGCTATTCCATAATAATGTGTGGTGCTCCAGGCAAGGATGGATTACCAGGCAGAGATGGGAAGGAAGGGCCCCAAGGAGAAAAAGGGGAAGCAGGTAAATCATCACAATTACCAACATCCAATAATACATTTGTAATGTATACATAAATATTCAAAAAAATCACTTACATGAGTTCAAATTTTTCGTGAAACCAAGATGGTGTATTATTTTTACTTCCAGAAATAGCATAATTTGAAACCTAGTTTAACCCAACAGATATTTGATCTCATTTTTAATACACTCTTTTTTTCCCCAGGATCAGATGGTCCACAAGGAATTGTAGGCCACGGGGTCTAAGAGGAGAACCAGGAATTCAAAGCCAAAAAGGACAAAAGGGTGACAGTGGAGTTCCAGGTATACAATGTATAGAACAATGATATATAGGTATATCTATCAATCATTATATGCATTGTGATATCACTAGCAAGTAAAATCAAAATTATGTTCTTACTTTTTTCAAAAGCCCATTTAGGTTTTTTAGTATTAAACATATAGGGCCTCATTAAAATCTCCCTTGTAGTTCTCTCGGTCCTCGCAAAAGTCAGTTTTTTTCTGTTTGCGAGGACCGAATCTCTCGTAGCCTGTTTTGCGATATGACTACGAAAAATGGCCGAGAATAGGCTCCGAGAGAGCTACGTAGTCACACGCAGCCTTAAATCTACGAGTGATTCTCGCATCTCGGAAGAATCCCTACGAGCACAAAAAGTGCTAGTAAGGAATCCTAAAGCCTCTACGTGCTACCTCGGATCAGCCCAAGACAGCCGTGTGAGGCTCCCCCCTGCTCCCTATACACATCCCCATGCTGCAGGGGTCTCTATCGGGACCCCTGCAGCACCTCCACATTAGCCCCTTGCAGCTGGGGTCCCCGATCAGCACCGATCAGTCCACCGCTGCATTTAAAAGTTTTCAATTCCCTTATGGGGAATACAGACCCCCATAAGCACTTAATTAACCCTGTCACTCATGGGGGTCAATACAGACCCCCATATGCCAATAATTAACCCTATAACTCATGTGGGTCAATACAGACCCCCATAAGCACTTAATTAACCCCATAACTCATGGGGGTCAATACAGACCCCCATAAGGCCTTAATTAACCCCGTCACTCATGGGGGTCAATACAGACCCCCATAAGCTTCTTTTTAACCCCATCAGTCCCATAAGGGTATAATATGACACTTATGGGGCTGTTAAAACCCTAACATTAACCACATAAGTGCCATGACGGTCCACAAGGACCATCATGACACTAACTACAAACTCTACACTATAACCCCCAATAAACCATTAAATCTAAACTAACCCCCCTCTACACTAATCTATTAACACTTACACTACATACCTACACTACCTACCCCCTAATAAACCTCCCCACCACTCTAATTACAAAAAATAAAAAAAACTACCTTACAGAAAATAAAAAAATCTAAGTCACCAAAAATTAAAAAACCTACAGTACAGAAAATAATAAAATACATTACCACCGCCCCCCCACTACAGAAAAAATAAATAAATTACACACATGAAAAGGAAAGACAGACATACACAATACAATACATACATACAATACATTACATTACATACAATACATTACATACAATACATTACATATAATACAAATCAAATACCCCCTACAATCTATTTAATATAAAATAAATCCTAACTATATCAAATACATCCGCCTATCTATCTAATATACAATAAATCCTAACTACATACAGAAACCCTAATTCTAAGCTAAAATAAAATAATTAAAATCCTAACTACATACACAGACCCTAATTCTAAGCTAAGATAAAATAATTAAGACCACTTACCTTTAAGATGTCCCTTCAGATCACTTACCTAGGGGTAAAACAAAACAAAACAATTAGTACAAAACATTAACATAAAATAAATAAACATTATATACATTCTAAATATTCTACTCACCTTTCCAGCATGTCCCGTCATTCTTCAATTCTTCTCCGGCGCGGCCCTGTTAAAAAAAGCACAATACATTAATACAATATACAGACACCAAATAAAATAAACATATAAACATATAAACATGTAAATATACATTCAACTTACCTCCCATGCGATGTCCCCGGCCTCCTCCCCTTCAGTCCCGGCTGGGCCCAGCAACCATCCGCGGTATAAAAAAAAAAAATCAAAAAACTAACGGAGGTCTGCACTCGCAGACCTCCCCGATGCTAATGAGCCACCCGAAGCCTTTTCTGGGAGGAAATTGGCAATGGCAGCTTGTGATTGGCTGAAAAAGCTGTCTATCAATTTCAGCCAATCAGAAGTCGTCAATGTGTGAGCCAATCAGGATGGGATACACCCCAAAAATCCACCCTGATTGGCTAAAGTACCTGTCAATCTTTATTGGAACCAATCACAAGGCGCAGATGCCTTCAGCCAATCACTATGGGATACACCCCCACGGAGTGATTGGGTGAAGACATATGTGCATTCTCATTGGCTGACGTCCCTATGGACCCCTGCAGCAAGGTGTTAATGTGAGGACACATCAGGGTTAAGAGGGGGGTTAATTTTAGGTGCCAGGTAGGGGGTAGTTGGAGTACCCCCACGGTGGGGCTTATGTGGGGGACTGCCGCGGAGGTCCCGTTTAGGACCCCTGCACTAATTGTTGAGGTGCGGGAGCCTGCAAGATCATCTCGCAGGCTGTCACTCCTAATGTACATTTTCGCAGTGTTGATACGTACGGCCCTGCTGCGTAGCTCACACGTTGCTCTTAGCATTGTAACTTTGAGACATTTTTCAGTACGTGGGGCTTAAGTAGAAGCCTCTTATTTACCAGGCTGGAATTTAATAGGGCCCATAATGTTTTTCTTGTTTGTAATGTACTTGCTCATATCTAACCTATGACTGGATTCACGAGAGTGTTTTTTAGTAATATTACAAAATGCATGGAAGAACTCCATGTTCTCTACAAGTAATAACTAAAATTATATTATATAATCATAAACTAAGTCAGTGTTTAATTAATTTTACCGCCCTGGCGGTCTGGCCCTGTCAGTGCCCCCGAGTGTTAAGGCAGTCCACTCGGGGGTGCTGACGAGGCCAGACCGCTTTGCTCTGCCCCCTGTGTAGCTACGCTTGCATGGATGTCGGCGTTGGAGGAGGAAATCGCGTTAACCCGAGCATGGCTCTGGTTGCAGCTTTAGGTAAAGAAAATTAACCCTCGGGATTACCGCTAAGGCAGTTAAAAAATGTAAGCATCTTTCCAACTTAATTATCAAATCTCTATCTGATGGGGCACAATCTTTTTGGGTGATTTCTTGCTTCTTTAAAGTCATTGATTAAAACTAAATGATAACCTGCCTGTGAATGAAATCATGAGCAGAGTCACCATTTTGTATACTCACATCAGTAGTGCTTTCCCTAAAGCACCTATCAAGATTGAAACCTTGCAGATTTATAATCTTGATGCATGTTTACTAAGTTATGCAAAGGTTTTATAAGGGCCAGATTGGAATATCTCTGTAGAATACGAAAAAAATAAGTAGTATTGTGGTTGTCTGTTGGTAATTGGCTGGCGTAAGTTCTCCTCTATCAGTCCTGAATACTACTGCTGCGTCTTCTTGCCCTCTTTTTGCAAATTATAAAATAATCATACATTGATCTGTACTGACCCACATTCAACTCAAGAGTAATTGACCAGATACAGGGTTTAAGATGTTCTGCTTAGGCGTAGCTATCAAAATGACTGGGTTCCCTACCCTTGGGATAACAACCTTACTCTGTATATTTTTTTTTATTACAGCTGTTCTCTTCTCCTGAGGAACAAGTGCTGGAAACAAACTGTTTGTTACAAATGGTGTGGAAGCTAACTATGACAATGCAAAATTAACATGCACCAAAGTTGGAGGCCAACTGGCTACACCACAAAATGCTGAGGAGAACCAGGCTGTAGCCACAATAGTCTCACAGTACAACAAGTTTGCATACCTCGGTATAACTGACCTACAAACAAGAGGCATTTTAGATATACAAGTGGTGAAACACTAAGCTACCCCAACTGGCAGCTTGGAGAACCCAGCAATGATAACGTGACACAGCGTTGTGTGGAGATGGACACCACTGGAAAATGGAACGATAAGAGTTGTTCAGAGGGCCGTCTGACCATATGTGAATTTTACTAAAGAGAAAGAAGTATTGAGGGTCAATAACATAAAAAATATCCTCAAATAGTGATTGCTGGTACTATGTATATTTAATCAAATTATTGTTTTTAGAATGTCTGCCAAAGTCTCTTGTAAAATGTAAAAAAAAAAAATGCTAGGGAAGGATGCCACATTTGCCTACTTACATTGACAATATATAGAGGGATCTAATTATGTCTTAGGAGGCTAGAAAAAATATGAGATGGAATGCCTAGCATATACGGCTTGTCTTTCCACATAAGATTTATAGGTTGATAGAATGGATAATACAGGTAATACAGGCATACCCTGTTTTGTGCGGTATATGCGTTCCTGCATGCAGGAGCGCTTTCCAAAAACTGAGGTAAACAGGGCATTTTATCACATAGCGCTGAATAACACTATTGCGAAAAAAGCACGCCATACAGGGATTTAAATGCCCGCAACAAGATATTGCAAGATTTATCAATGTTTGGGGTCTGGCCCCGGAAACAGCGCTATAGCGAATCATCGCTGTGCGGGGTAGCTTTGTGCGGGGTTTTACTGTAATTATGTTTTAATGATTTGGATAGACTTAAATGATTTTGAAAAGAAGTAGTGGTAAGAGTTTTAAGTAATTAATAAAGGAGCAGATATCAGTTTAAAATGTATACCCTTTGAACTTACTAATGGAAAATGGCTAATAATGAGATGCAAAGGGAAGTTGCCTGCTCCATCCCTGACGCACATTGACAAGTGCTCATTCCTACTTGTAGTACTGATTTCACACTGTCATAAAATGTCTCCATGTTGTTTACAAACAGTATGAAAAAAATCATTTAGTTTTTCTATGACCCTTATAAACAATATCCGACAGGATACTTATGATTTTCAAAAGCTTTGCACATGGAATAAAAGTACCCCAACTTCAGAATACTAATTGTACAATTACATTTTGTAATGAATAAAACATGCTATTGTTATAATTTGTTTGCTGCCTGATAAATATATTAGTCGGTTTTACTTATATAGGGCCTCATTCAATTTGGGGCTGCTACATGCAAGTAAATTCCAGATTTGCTACTTTTGAGCTGTGTGCTCGTGTAGCTCTACTATTAAGTTCCTATTCAGTTGGCCTGCCCCGCAAATTAGTCCCTCTTACCGATAATCGCAAACCTTGACGTCAGAAGTAGCATCTACGGACCTGAATATGAAGCCAGTAACACATGCTATCGAAACAGGCAATGGAAACAGAAATTGTTATCATGACATCAATGTTTCCAACCTCCAAGCCCGTAAAATGCAGCCTGCAACCCTGCTGCAGTGTCCCCACATTCCCCCATGATTCGGGGGGCCCGATTAGGAGCCCTGCAGGGTCAACTCATTACCCCCATTATGCGGGGGGCCCGATTGGGAGTCTTGCAGGGTCAACACATTACACCCATGATGCAGGGGTCCCGATATGGACCTCTGCAGCATTAAAAATTTGTAATTCCCTGCCGCGGTGATACAACCAGATTTGGGTACTAAGCTCACCTCAATTCTCTTTCTATGGGTCGTGACTTTTTGTTCAAATCTCCGCATAAGTAAATAACTTGCCTGTGATTATCAGGACTCTGGTATACACATCAAAGAGACCATGTCTCTCAGTATATTTAACTACCTAACCTTCCCCTCAAACTCCCAATTCAGTTTTATGGCTGTATGACTCCATGAGTTAACCCCTTACAGTCAAGGCCATCACACAACATTTTATAATAGGAAAATTAGCCTGCACTCTGTAATAGTGTCAGATCTTAGTATACACAAATTCTTTAAACTTTTTTATTTTCCCTGGGGAAAATTGAGCATTTTAATGCTACACATAGCTGCATTAACTTTATATTATTTAAGCATATCCTATGGACTACTTCTAACACAGATACATTATTTAAATGTTAATCAATGGCAGTACTATATGCACTTATTACATCCATGATATAACTACATGTATGCGTTACACCCAGGATATAACTGTTGAGTAAGTTGCTAGCACATTCTAAACGCACATATAATAACTGATTAATGCCAAACAGTCCACTGGGCACTTCTGTTCATAACACGCAGGTTCTTAAAGTGCCCGCTGCACACAAATTGTTACCCCCATGCGCTGCGGCAAATAACATTAACCTCCCCATGCTGTGGGGTCCCCATTGGTACCCCCGGAGGGTCCCCACATTACTGATTGGGACCCCCACTGCATTAAAAAAATAAAAATGTCCTTCCACGGGTCCTTAAAGGGCCTGAGGCACACCAATGTGCAATCCCGGCTGCAAGGGTACTGTATGTAACTATGTAACTATGGGGGTCTGTACAAAACCTGTATAAGACTCTCATTAACCCTATCGCTTATGGGGTCTATACCCACCCCCATAAGCCTCTATTTTACCCCATCTGTCCCATAAGGGTCTATAAAGACCCTTATGGGACAATAATAACCATAACAGTAACCCCATAAGTGCTGTGAGGGTCCTCCAGGACCCTCATGACACTAAGTACAAACACTACCCTACACTACACTATTAGCCCCTCCCCAAAAAACTATAAATCTAAACCAACCCCCCTATACCTAATGAACCCCCCTTCAACTAATGAACCCACTCCTCCCTATTGTATTAACCCTCCCTCTACCCTAACCTATTAATTCCTACACTACCTACCTAACACCTTATTAAACCCCCAACACCCCACTAATTACAAAAAACAATAAACCCCCACTAATTACAAAAATAAAAAAACCTAGAGAAAATAAAACAGAAAATAAAAAATAGAACATTACAGAAAATAAAAAAGCACTATTACAAAAAATATAAACACCCCACTACTTACAGAAAAACTGCAACCAAAAATATACACATCCCTATCACATTAAAACCAACCAAAACCCACACCAAGCAATAAAATAAAATTTAAATTATACCACTAACCTTGCCAAAATGCCCCTCCAGCAACGATTGACAGTTTTTTTGGCCAATTAGAAGGCACCATTTCGAAATTTTACCAGAGCATGCGCGAGAACCCTCCTTTGCGCCCGATCGGGACCCCCGTAGCATGGGGTTAATGTGGGGATCCTTTATACCAGTGAGCTGGAGTTGGCTGTTTGCCATTTACAGGCTTGGCGGAAGGGGTAATCGGAGCAATTGAATAGCGATTTGTGATTTTTGATGTCTCAACTCTTGCTGGCCGAGAAAGATCAAAGGCTTTGAGGGAAGTAAGCCGCTATTAGATGGATTGCAATGGAAAGAATCGTGCAGCAGGTAACCCGATCGGGTCCCCCAAGTAGGAGGCAATTGAATAGCAATGTAACTTGCTCTCTCCGCTTGCGAGCCCGGATCTAAAAAAAGTAGCAATTGAATGAGGCCCATAAACAGCAACCCTCTTTATTCATTTCCATTCTTAATTACAAAAGAAAACAGTCATTTGATAGAAAGCAAATTATAATACAATTCTACTACTCTTCCCGACACATTTGGGTCCGTAGGTTCCAGGCAATCGCAGTGCTAAGTGAAACAGCGCTAAATGTGGTAATTTTAACATAGGGAAGATAGGGGAACTCATGGAAAAAAAAACACAAAACAATAAAAAATTTAAAATGTGTGGCTTTATATAAACTTTTAAGAAACAGCAAACATGACAGCAACACAAACTGAACCTTTTTGTTTCAAAAAATTTAAAGAAACTGCAACATTACGTAAACAGCCCTATAGTGGGGCACAGTGTTAAACAGGGATGCACAGCCAAAAAACAGAGATGTAGCGGGGAATGACAGGAAAAAGAGCGCTATAGTGGATCAGCTTTAAAAGGCTTAAGCGGGGTACACCTGTGTTTTTATATATTCATATTTCTAAAAATTATGATTAAATCTCCCCATTGTAGTAGGCCAAGCAACTCCCCCATGTTGGCCTCCGGAGCTGGGCGTGGGGATGGAGGTCTGACACGTACGGGCTGGTATGTGGAAGAAGGTGGTGATAGCCCAGTAAGGAGGTGCTGAGGGCCTGGTGCTGGTGGTCGGCTTGGTGGTGTGGGTGGCCAGGATGTGCCGGTAGTAGGAGTAGGAGCTGATGTTGGTTGTGCTGCCAAGGCCCTAGTGTCAAGTACGAGGTACCGGGTGGCAAATCGATCTGTGGGAGGAGGAAACCAGTGGAGTCATAAGCAATGGGTGTGGCACAGGGTCCCTGAAGTCTCCCCACTGACCATATGACAATGGAGTCCTGCTCCTCATCATCCCTGGGCCCTAGGCTCATCTCCTGTGCTACTCCTCCAAACACAGATCCTGGTGGGTGGGGGCACCTCCAGAAGCCTGTGGCTCTGACTGAGCCGAGGCCCCCACCTCTGAAGTGGGAGCTGTAATGAGAGAAGAATGGTATTTGGTTAACACTAATGTATGATCATATCCTGAACCTGTATGGGTTACTTGGTAGCTAATATTTGAAGTTATCCTTTGCATGACCTGATCATTGCTTTGTGTGTTATTGACTCTGCAGAATGTCTTGATTGTTGTTGCGGGCTGGCCTCTGCAGCACATGCATATACAGACTCTGCATGAGTTGCTGCTCATTGTGTCATACTAACCAATCAGTAAGCATCTCTCAGCAATAGTTATTAACATGCTGCTGAGTGGTGTTCCCTGCCGGGCTATTAATCAACACTGCATATCCATCCCAATAATTCCAAAATATGCATGTAATCCTCCTTAAGGCAAAGAGTATTCCACCTTATCTCACATGTAATAACATGTATTGGGTACTCAAACAACCGATAAGGAAGTGATTACATTTATTAGCAGAAAAAGAAACAGACTTCCAATAGAACCCGTCGGCCTTTCTGTGTATCCCCCCCTTTATATATAGTCCCTACAGAGTCTGTATATGCATATGCTGCCGTGGCCATACCTATAACCGTGCTATCAATATGGGTTACTAATCTTCTATCTTCTATGTGTGTGTATGGTGTGTCCTATCTATAGGTGTATCTATGTGTATTATTATTATGTGTCTGTATATTATGTGATATGGGTATTTAGGCGTATTGCAATTTAATTGTACTCTAATTCTCTATAATAATTAAAAGAAGATAAACCTGCACGACAATATAATTCTCTCCTGCTCTCTCTCTTTCTGGAACCGAACACTTCAACTCCAGGATCTGCGTGCTAACTTGTAAAAATCTGCGACACAGTCACCGCTGAGGTGTGATGCTCGCAAATACATACCATATGCTTGTCAATCATTTTTCCGTTTGCCATGTTCCATTGGCTGCTACGGCTGTGGCGCAGCAAGAATAGCCGGATCAGATAGCAGATTGGAGAAGCTTGATATGGTGCCGTAATATAGCCCCTGAGTGTCATATTGTAGGGGTACTAAAGTTCAGCATACTGCTCTAAATTAGGTCAGAAAATATCCCACAGCCATTTACCGCCATTACCCTAAATTAGAGCAGATTAGAATAAAGCCGTACATTTTTATCTCATCCATGATTTAGATTTTTCTTCCATTGATAAATAATTCTATGTTAACAAACGTACCTTTGTAGAGCTATTGCTTTAATGTCAGTGTATTGCCCCCTTGTGGACAATGTTGGTATAAGGAAATTTTAAATTTTAAAGTTACCACTGTTTTTTTTTTCAAAAGAGTGTAAATACTTCATACTTAGGACTTAAATGTGCTTCACCCGAACAAAGTATAAGTGTTTTATATAGTGCTTTATTTTCAGACTTACATCTTTTATTCACTATAATGTGAATACCAACACTGATATTTTTTATGTCTTGGGGCCTCATTCAAATGCGATTTAGCCAATTGAATAGGGCTCTATATAAGCACAGAGCATATTTTTTTTACAGAAGTTTTTAGTTAGTGAATTTCTATCCAAAAGCAAGGTCTTCACTAACCAAAAACTTCTGTAAATAAAATATGCTATGTGCTTATATAGAGCTTTATTCAATTGGCCAAATCGCAATTGAATGAGGGCCTTGGTCCTTTCATTTAAAGGAGTAGTTTATTTCACCGTACCAGCTTATCTAACCTTTCCATTCACTCAATTTTTAAATAATAAAGTATTTGTTAGGTGGTATTCTAACAGCTCACACAAAAAAGATTTCCTACAACGTTAAGAGTTAATATACCTTGCGCTCATATTTTATGGGTGGTATACTTAGCTTCTAAATTGACATCAGGTTGGTTTTTCAAATTCACATAAATGTATATGCTACTCCCAATATTTAGAAACAGTGTGGAGACTCTTAGGGCCCTATTAAATTGTCAAAATCTCAATTACTGAAGCCCGTAATGTAGCCCACAAATGTTACTGCTATTCTTCTAGCTACTTGCAAATCTGAGGGTTACAGGCTGAAAAGCAACTGCGGTTGTCAAAATCGTAACTCTGACCCATCTAAGCCTTTGATCTTTCAAGCCCACAAATGGTACAATCGCTAAAATCGCAAATCGCTATTAATTTGCTACAATTCCTCAAGCCGGCAATTGCATTCACACCCCTAAATTGAAAATGTAGCTAAAAATCCTACGAGTACTAGTGAGGACTAGCAAGGGGTTAAACTCCTGTTCGTAACACTATAAAAGCAAATAAAAGCTCAATACTGCACTTTAAAAGATGGGGAAAGCGATTTAAGACATTAGAATTAATTGCACAACAGTCTCAAGCTCGCAAATCTGCAAAAAATATATTATTTTCAGGTTTTATTTCCGTGTTATATCAATCTTGGGAATCAAAGAGTTAATACATATAAGACCACCCACATGGACTATAACGGTTTCTTCATTCATTTTTATTGATCTTTAAATCACTGGATTGTGAGCCCGATCACGTCAGACGTCTAAACACTAATTGATTGACGTTTAAACGCCATATTTTACTGATGTCGTGATGACAATCTCATTTACTATTGGCTGTTTCTAAATCGATAGTTATGGCTTTGCTTAATTAATCATGATCAAGCGTTCGACCATGTAGTTGCGGGCTTGTTCAATTAAATCGCTCTGTAACTGTTGCAAATTTCTAACCTGCTGACTTACAGGTTGTTTGAATGTAATAACAGGCTTGGTATTTCACATTGAAAATGTAGCTAAAAATCCTACTAGTGAGGACTCGCAAGGCTATTTTACGGCATCAGTAAAATATGGCGTTTAAACGTCAATCAATCAGTGTTTAGACGTCTGATGTGATCGGGCTCACAATCCAGTGATTTAAAGATCAATAAAAATGAATGAACAAACTTTTTCTCTTCTCTTCTTAGTTTTTTCTTTGTGTGTTTGCTTGTTGTTGTTTTTTTTTTTTCATTTTCGAGTTCCCTTTGCCGATGAGATTGAATTAAGAGTTAGGGAAAGGAAAAGAATGGGAAAGTGAGGGGAAGGTAAAGGAAAAGAGGAAAGAGTCTAGGAATAATTATGTTAATATATTAACAGTATCTACTCAGGCCTTGGAAGATATAAGGTTTTGTTATAAATCAGTAAAGGAAATTGAATTAATTAATATATAGAAGGTTTGCTGGATATCATCCAATCTGTTGGGTATATACATGTTTATTACGCGTGTCTCATAACTTGATACCGTGATTTTTAGAGCGCTATCAATGATGTGTAATACAATGCTCTGCATTTTGTTTTTCTTTTTTGCATGTTTTATAATATTTATGTGTCTTAAAATATAAAAACTTTCTCTCATCATCTCTCAGACTACTGCAATTCGCTTCTTGTTGGCCTACCCACCACCCGACTATCTCCACTTCAATCCATTATGAACGCCTCTGCTAGACTCATCTTCCATACACAACGTTCAGTGTCGGCATCTCCTCTCTGTCACTCCACTGGCTTCCCTTCGCCTCCAGAATCAAATTTAAAATCATGACCCTAACTTACAAAGCCCTCAACAATAGCGTTCCCCCATATATCTCTGCTCTCATGTCCAAATACACCCCCACCCGCCCTCTTCGTTCTGCTAATGACCTTCTTCTTTCCACAACTCTTGTCATTTCCTCTCACTCTCGCCTTCAGGACTTTTCTCATGCTACCCCATTCTCTGGAACTCCTTGCCTCGCTACACCAGATTATCCTCCTTTCTCAAAACATTCAAAACCTCTCTAAAAACGCATCTCTTTAAAGAAGCATGTCACCTTCCACCCTAACACGCTTATCACCTCTCTTTCCCTCCTTCACCACATACATTACCTTTAGGTTTTAAGTCTGCGAGTTTCAATCCTGTAGGGTGCTTTGGGGAAAGCGCTATGGACACTGGATTCCAAGCTCAAAGACAGTGCCGTCCATTCTTTGCTATGTTTTATTTGTTTTTATCTTTGTCTTGAACTTATCTAATGTACAGCGCTACGGAATATGTCGGTGCATTATAAATAAACAATAATAACAATAATAATAAATAAAAGCTATTAAATACCAAAAAATATACTTCAGACGCTACATTAGTTCATTGATACACTGTAGGTTTATACTTCACATTCACTTAAGTGTGAATGCTACTTCCATTTCAAATACACATTAATTTGCCTTCCAACTAATAGCTGCACTTTTACAATGGCGTCCTGCTACATAGCCAAACTTATTTTTAACTATTAGTTTCTACAGTTGCTCATACTATTCATTCACTGTGATGTGAGTGCTACTGCTAATTAGCTTTTTGATATTTTATCACAGTTTCTTTTTTCTTTTCTTTTTTTTAAATGTGTTTATTCCTCATATGCATCAATACAAAAAAAAATACATTCTTGCCAAATCTATTACAACATCAGAACATTACATTGCTTAAATTACCATTCATCCTCATTCGTTCCTCATTCAACCCTTAAAGATTTTGACCTTTATTCAGTTTTTCCCTGTTTCTGGTCTAACGCCTTTGTTTAGATTTTGTAATACAAGCTGATACCTCACGTTCACTATAATGTAAATGCTACTAATTGATGAAGTAACCAGGTTTAAAGAGGTATCCCTGATTCGATATGTAATGAATGTATTACTTGTTGCTTCATAACTCTATACATGGTTTATTCCTAAACAAGAGCTAATCCTATTTTCATATGGACTGACATAATTAACTTCATATGCAATTGTTTATAACATTCCCATGCGTATTTTAATGTGATTTACTTTGTGAATAAAGTATATTTTATATTAAATTATTGATGAACATTAAATATCTGAAATAAATAAAACATAGATAACGTAATCTAACATAACATCTTATATGAAATGTTACTGTTACTTGTAATTGTCGTTGCCTGGAACTTAACCCTGTATAGCTCTAAGGAATATGTTGGTGCGTTACAAAGAAACAATAAGAAAAATAACAAATTGTTAGATAATGAACTAGCCTAGATCAAAAAAAAATATTCCGTACTTACTGTGTGTAAACTACATTATTGTGATTGAGATAATATTTATTGACTTGTTCTTGTTCTTCATTTCTGAAGTGTAGTGTTTATTTCCCCTATGTTTGTACTGAAAATGTTAGTGAATCTGTCAATGTGAAACATTATTAAATAATCTTACCATTATTTGACACTAGCGACTTGCTCGTCAAAAATGACAGGGCAATACAATTTTAAGCAATGGCAATGCTGTTGCCACACAATGTAATGTTTTGCTCCTCTGTGGACCTTTGGCTCTCATTGCGAGCCTCTCCCCCCCCGTGTACTTCAATTGTCCGGCTTTGTAATGATCACCTTTGGCGCTCATCGCGAACACAGATGTATAAGTACAGTGTAAAATTGGCAAAACATTTTAGTACAGTGAATTAATAAATAAATATGGATTAATAAATGAATATACTTTACCTATTTATATTTAATATGCAGCAATCAATATCCTGAAGAGCTAACAATCTATTTGGATTTTCCTGCATGTGAAAATGTACAGTTGGACTGTTGATCATCTGAGTAAAAAATGTCAGCAATGTGGCAAGTGTGCAGTGTAAATAGGCTGCGTGTGCGAGGGCAAACAGCGTGTTTAGGCAGGTAAAGCGGCATTTCAGAATCCTAATGTTATGAGTTGTAAGTTAGTGTTGTAAAATGGCGGCTTTTTTTCTATTTGTTACTTGGCTTGCAAGCATTTTCCGTCCGTTGTAATGGTATATTTTGTATCTGCGACGTTCCTGGGTAACTCGTACGTGCCTGTCGGTTATTTTCACGGCCCTGTGTCATTTTGCCCTCGTTTTCATTTTTTTTGTCCCCCATTTTTTTTCTTGCGTAGCCGATTTTCAAGTGCTGAAACTTCTTAAATGCGACTTAAATTTGCGTGCAACCTCACTCCCAGACGTCCTGGCTGTCCTCCCGTGCTGTGTTTGATGTTTGTTTTATGTGGTAATTTTTGTTGTTGTGCTTTTCCTGTTTGTGGATGTGCGCAGTTTGGCCGTTAACTTTGTATTTTTGCAACCACATATTTTTTTTAGTGACCTCGTAATTTTTTTTTGTCTAAGTCTGTACTTCCTCATTCTTCTATAATATGTGATATAAGCACCAAGTACCCAAGATTTTAAGCTCAAAGACAGGGCCCTTCATTTTGCCATGTGTTGATATTGTATTTTTCTTATGCTCGAGCCTTGTATAGCCCTACGGAATATGGTGTGTTACAAATAAAGGATAAAAATAATAAAATAATAATAACTATATAGCTATATATATATATGGGTATGGGCTCCAAAAGACATCTTAAAGTAGAATAATTATTAGACATAAAAATAAATGATGACGAAGAAGCTGTATTACATCAAACTTACTGTTGTTTAGTAGGGAGAGCTTTGCTTCCAGAGAAATTATTTTATTTTCTAATAAAATTTTATCTTCTTGAGCTAGTTCAACAGCTATAAATTAGAAAAAAACTTTAGGTAAGTGTAGATAAACTAGTGAAATGAAGATATAACTAAACTTACATTTATATAATGATATACACATTTATGCAAGTCTATACATCTGACATATTTATTAAACACAAGGGATTATCATTTGGTGCTAATACATTATTCCTGTTAAATTCTGGAAACATCAAGTTATTAATGCAGCAGATAATAATTAGAGACAGAGCTACTTCTGGTGCAGCAGGTGCAAAGCACAAAAGCCCATAACAGGGTAGGATGCTCTGCTACTTGCAGCAATATGGAGTAAAGGGGGTTATTAATTTGGGAGAGGGCAGATACTATTTTTATAGAAAAGTACTCTGACCTCCTACATATAGTTTGGTTTCATTGATCCTTACAGGTACATACATTGTATATTGAGAGTTTGCAAGGGGGGGGGGGGGGGTTCCCCATGTGATTTTGCACCTCCATTTACTAATAACAATCTATATAATCAAAACTCTCCATCTTTTTGTTAATTTTGTACAAAAGTAGTGATCTAAATTGCTCTGATTTACAATGTTCACACTTGCTGGTGTCTGTTGGTATGATAAGTGTACAATATAGTAGCACATTTAATATTTATATCTACAATAGGGTAGCACAATAATATTTATTGCTTATCATTTTAATATCATTTGTTTTATACTTATTATTAGTTCAACATAATTGCATGATTTTCTTTTTTCCCAATAGTAAAAATATAGGATATAAGAATTTGATACTTCGGTCTCCTCTTTCTCCTTTGGCACCCTTTTCACCAGTGATTCCTGCAAAACAAAGCAAAATCAATAAAATAAAATAAATCGAACTTGAAAAACTGTTATTTGATAACTCTTAAGTTTAATTTACCATGCTGTTGGTTTCATATATATCTCTAACACATTTTGACTTAGTGTTTACTGGCTTCACATTAGTATAAATGCCCTAGAAGGGGATTTCTCATTGCCTTTAATCATAAGTATTTTTCCACTGCACAAGTATTCATTAGCTATTAATGCCTATAGATTAACAAATTATTAAAATATAGTGAACATTAAACTGTGATGCCATCAATATGTGCTATCTGCTTATTTTTTATAGGCTGTTCATTTGTTAAATGTATTATCTTTACCAGCTGCAGTAAATCTTAAAGGGCATTTACCTCACTGTAAGTGCTCCTCATGATGTGAAAGAGACTATATTGTATGTTAATTGTATATCAAAATAATCTATATTTTTAATTAACTAATAGCATAATAAACATGTAAAGTTTTACATTTTTGTCTTTTAGTCATTCAGTCATGTCTGACTCTCCATGACCCTTTGAACCGCATCACACCAGGTACATCTGTCTGGGCTCCATCAAATACATGTTATTTCTTCAGTAACCTCATGAATCCTCTTTCATCCCTTCTTCATGTGCCTTCAATCTTTCCCCCATCAGAGTCTTCTCTAGGATATCCTGTCTTCTCATGATATAGCCAAAATATTTGAGCTTCAGCTTCATAATCATACCTTACAGTGAACAGTTTGTCTTGATTTCCTGAAGTACTGATTGATTGGATCTTGTTGCAGTCCAATGGACTCTAAGTAGTTTTCACCAACACCACTATTCAAAGGCGTCAATTCTATAGCGCTCAAACTTCTTTATGAATCAGCTCTATCATCTGTAGGTTGCCACTGGGAATATCATAGTTCTACCTATGCAGACCTTTGTTGATAGTGTACCCTGCACAGCTCTCCACTATTATCCACACCCTTCTCAGCCCCATCACCAACCTCAACTGCCCTGACACTGCCACCTCACACTACAACTCTACTCACTACAACTCTACCTACCGCCTTGACACTCTGGCCCCATAACCACATGCAGGCGCCCTCACTCTCATCCAAAACCATGGCACACTACACAAACATGATACATCCAGAGGTGCTCCTGTACTGCTGAATGACTATGTTGGAAATCACGCAGCAGATTTCCTCCACTAACAAATTTAGTTACCTCTCCTATTCCTCCCCCCATCAACCTTGCCCAAATAATATAACTTAACATTACTATAATCCAACTCTGTCCTCTAACCACAAGGGTCTGTTTTGCCACTTTCAATACTCTCCTCCACCCGCCACCCTCCTCCCATCCCCTGAATACTGCCAACCATTTTATGCATATAAATTCAAACATTTGCAATGAAACTCTCCTCTAATAGTGGATATATACACTCCACCCTCTCAACTAACAACAACACCCAGTCTTCTCTCTTCCCCAATCCCACAGCCACCATGAACTGCTTTGACCTGGCTACAGAGGACGAAGTCTCCAGCCTGCTATCATCCGCTCGGCTCACTTACATTGTCCTCTAGATCCTATTCCATCTCAGCTTATCCCTCCCCTCTCAACCACACTAATCCCAGCTCTCACACATGTCTTCAACCTTTCCCTAAATACTGATATGTTTCCATCTTCTCTAAAACATGCCATAATTATACCCATTTTAAAATAAACCTCATCTGACTCTGACATAGCATCTAACTACCACGCCCCCTATCTCTCTACTTCCCCTTGCTTCCAAACTCGCTGATAGCGGCTCGTCTATAACCGCCTTACCCCGCTTTATTTCCTCTAACTCCCTTCTTGACACCTCCAATCTGGCTTCCAGCCCCAACATTCCACCTGAGACAGCTCTAAGTAAAGTCAATAATGTCTTGCTCACGTTTCCATTCTACTTACTTCTGGATCTCTCTGCTGCCTTTGACACAGTAGACCATCCACTTCTACTCCATATCCTCTCCTCCCTCTGTATTCAAGACACTGCTTTCTTGTGGTTCTCATCATACTACAAAACCAATCATTCAATGTCCTCCCTTCTCTGACACATCTTCTTCTACTCACCGCCCTATCTGTTGGTCGTACCCCAAGGTTCAGTCGAAGGCCCCCCTCCTCTTCTCCATCTATACATCCTCACTTTGTACCCTAATAAACTCTTTTGGACAGGTCGAAACTCAAATCTACCTCTCTCACCAAGATCTATCACCCTCTGTTCTAACACATGTCTCCAACTGCCCTTTCTAGTATATCCTCTTTGGATGTCACACCCACGATCTCAAACTCAACATGCCTAAGACTGAACTCCTAATCTTCTTTCCCTCTACAAAACGTCAATCCCTCACACATCTCTCACTGTCAACAACGACATCATCACTCATACCTCCCACTCCCAAGCCCTTTGCCTTGGGGTTCCACTGGACCCGGGCACCTGTCTTTCATCCCTCACATATAGTCACTTACAAAATCTTGCCTTCTCCATCTAAAAAACATCTCCAGAATTTGCCACTATCTTACACAAGACACAACTAAAATCCTCATACACTCTCTCATCATCTCTCGACTAGACTACTGCAACTCGCTTCTTGCTGGCATACTCACCACCTGACTATCCCCACTTCAATCCATTATGAATGCCTCTGCTAGACTCATCGTCTGTACACAACGTTCAGTGTCGGCATCACCTCTCTGTCAATCACTCAACTGGCTTCCCTTAGCCTTCAGAATAAATGTAAAATCATGACACTAACTTACAAAGCCTTCAACAATAGCGCACCCCCATACATCTCTGGTCTCATCTCCAAATACTCCCCCAACCGCCCTCTTCGTTCTGCTAATGGCCGTCTTCTTTCTACAACTCTTATCACTCTCGCCTTCAGGACTTTTCTTGTGCTGCCCCTGCTTTCTGGAACTCCTTGCCTTGCTCCACCAGATTATCCTCCTGCCTCAAAACATTAAAAACCTCACAAAAAACGCATCTCTTTAAAGAAGCGTATCACCTTCCACCCTAACACACTCAACACCTCTCTCTCTCTCCTTTACCACACACAATACCGCGAGTTTCAATCTTGCGGGGTGCTTTGGGGAAAGCACCATGGACACTGGATTTGTGGCTTAAAGACTGGACCCTCCTTGCTTTGCTGTGTGTTGATTTGTATTTGCCTTTGCCTGGAACTTATCTTATGTACAGCGCTACAGGATATGTTGGCGCGCTATAAATAAATTATAATATACTTCACTCCCCTAGAAGTAAAACACATTTTAATGTTGTGGCTACCGTCCCATGTGCAGAGACCTTGTATCCCAGGAAAATAAAATCTGTCATTGCCTCCACCTTCATCTCAATCTATGTACCAGGAACTGACATTGCCGTTTGCCATGATCTTCATCTTTGTAACATTGAGCATCTTGCCAGCTTTTGCACTCTCTTCTTTTACCCACATTATTATTATTATTATCCTTTATTTATAACGCACAACCATAATTCTGCAGCGCTATAACAGGTGTTAGGTACAAGTATTAACAATTACCCAACAAGAGAAAGTAATGGAAGACCATAGTATTGAGTAGTGATGTCGCGAACATCATATTTTCAGTTCGCGAAACCGCGGACAGCAAATTGCATCAAATGTTCGTGTGAACGACCGAACATCGGCGAACCGCTCATAGACTTCAATGGGCAGGGGAATTTCAAAACCCACAGGGACTCTTTCTGGGCCACAATAGTGATGGGAAAGTTTTTCAAGGGGACTAACAACTGGACTGTGGCATGCCGGGAGGGTGATCCATGGCAAAACTCCCACGGAAAATTACAAAGTTGATGCAGAGTCTGGTTTTAAGCCATAAAGGGCATAAATCACCTAACATTCCTAATCTTGTTATGGAATATCATGCTTTCAGGTATGATGTTGTATCGATCAGGGTAGTGTAGAAGGGTTACACCCACTTCACAGTAACAGACCAATCTCCCCGTTTAATGCACCGCAAACCAACCGCAAACAGTCCCTTTGCACAACCGCAAACTCCCCATTTGCACAAGGTTGGATACCAAGCTAGCCATGTCCCGTTCCTTGTCCTCACTGATGTCATTGAAGGTCTCTTCCTCCACCCAGCCACCAAGGGTCCCCGAAAAGGTGACAAAAGCCCCCTGGGATGCCTGCTGTGTTTGGTCTTCCACCATCCTCAATGCCACCTTCCTCCTCTGACTCCTCTTCTTTCAGACTCCTCTCTCTGCTTTGGCCTCTGTCTGCGTTATTATAAGGTGTGTGTACTGTTAAGTAGTACTATTCCTATCGGTTTAATCCCTCTTATGTCCACTATTGAGGGGACGTGTATATGGCATTGATTTTTGGAACAGGGAGATGGAAAAAAGATGCTTGGTCGGACCTCCTACTTCAATTTTGGGGGACTGCGCGTGCAATCTAAGTTTGCCACCCAGATATAAGAGTCACTGTGCACTGGCAAAAGTTTGGCAGAGTAGTGCTGTAGGCCTCAACACACACGCGTGTTAGGCAGGCAACTGATATACAATCGATTACAGTCAAAAAAGTGTTGTTTTATGTCACTGACACTACGGTTGCACCAGATATTGATGTATCACTGTGCACTGGCAAAAAGTTGGCAGAGTAGATGCAATAGGCTTCACACAAGCCTGTAGGCAGGCAATTGCTATTCAATCTATTACAGTCAAAAAAGTGTTGTTTTATGTCACTGAGCACAATATAAGCTGTGAGCCTGACACAGGCAGGCAACTGAAATTAGATTACAGGAAAAAAATGGTTGTTTTTCAATGTATGTTACACCACCCAGTATGAGTAGTGAAAATAAGCACAATATAAGCTGTTAGGTGTTAGCCTGTACACACCACACACGCTGGCAAGGCAGGCATAGAATTCACACAAAAAAAAAATTATAAAATAAAGTAAATGATGTTCAAAGTTTCCTCAATGATAAAGTATAGGGGAGCGAACCGAAAAGCGCATGGTTCGCCGTTCGTGGCGGACGCAAACATGCGAAATACTCACCGTGAATAGTTCTCCGGCGACTGTTCGGGAGACATGACTAGTCTTATAGTAATCAAGGCCATAAGAACAAACATCTTTTTCTAGAGCCCTATTGCGCTTCATTATTATTTCATATATCATTCCATTTGGGATGTATTGTGTCTTGTTTCCATTTACAAGCATTAATCCATATCGCTGTTGTTACTATCTGTATTATAAAATGCTTGTTTTTCCAAATTGAGTTCCAGTGGAAGTATACGTAAGATAATACAGTGTGGGTGGTGGGAAATTTTCAGTATGCATGAAATATGTTCAAAAACAATATATTTAAATTGACTGTTTATAAGGACATTCACACCATATGAAAATTTGAGAGCTGATTCTGGCTTCACTTTTCTCCAACAATATTTATCTTTTGGATTTTTAGATATCAAACTATTTTTAGCTGGAACCCAATGCCCATATATTTAAACACTTTGAAAAAAACTTCTCTATAAGAAGGCAATTTTTGATATATTTATCCTATAACTTAAGAGCACTATTCCAACTTTTGTTAGAATTGATGGATTTTCTATCTTTTTCCCATAATTTCATATTTTCTGTTTTATTCTATTCAAAGTTAGATCTAATAATATTAAAACATCTTGGGATAATAAACAGGATCTATTATCTGTCAATTAATTTCTCACAAGGGTTTAAATAATCTCTGTATATAGTGTTTACTTGAAACTCTATTTAAATCAATTTAAGCTGTATATATTCTAACCAGTAATGCTTAACTAAGCCATAGTTCTTTATCATTTGGTCAAAGGGCAGTGAATTTTCAATCCGTATACAGGTAGTTTAATAAGTTTATGCCTTTATTTGACCAGCTTTTTAAGACAGATAAGCTTAAAGCTTTTGGAGAACAAACTAATTAGTTGTAATAGGACTTTGAAAGGGTATTAGCTTTAGTTTATTATTAATCTAATACCAAAAAGCATAGGCCTTTAATTAATTACAATTGAGGATATTGTAAAACTCTTCTTATCGATTTTCTCCTGAAACCGTTGATTAAGGTCGCCCTCTTAAACATGAAAATTTTTTTTTTGGGACCATGGTATGTATTAATTGAGTCAACCCATTTAATGATATGAGATAACATAGTGGCATCGTGGTATGCCTTGAGGTTAGGATAATCTAAGCCTTCTGTGTTAAATCTTCTAACCAATATATTTGTTTTAACCCTAGAGTTTTTTAACCATTTTGAATATATATATTTATCTATCAGCTTTTGAAACTGGTTAACCCAGTATGCTGTAATTAAATCCTAAATTATAAAGCCATTTTAATTGTTGCAAAGCTGCCTGATAAAAGATAAATTTTTACTTTTCCATTCTGTGATAATGCCTTTGCATTTTTATATAAAATTTTATAATTTATAGAAATCATTCTATTTACATCTTTATGGTATACTATTTCCAGATGCGTAAAGTATTGCTTAACCAATTAAAGGGATATTTCAAACTTAGATCTTTTTTATGTTCTGCTGATAAATTAATCTCTGGAACATCTGATTTTTGGTATATTCAATTTGTAGTTGGAAATCACCCATATTTATAAATGAATTCTTGTAGATGGAATAAAGATTCCTTCCGATTTTTCAATGTATAGAACTACATCGTCAGCAAATAAGACTATCTTATGTTCTTTATTACCTATTTTAATACCTTTTAATGTTAGAAGATGCTCTTATAGCTACTGCGAGTGGTTCTATCATCTATGAGAACAAGAGTGGGGAGAGAGGGACAGCCTTATCTCATGCCATTATTAATATAAAATAATATTAAAAAGTACTAAATCTAAATCCCAAGCCATATTTTGATGTTACTGGCCTCAAATATAAAGCCCAATAGACAATTTACCAAAATCTCCCAATCCAAATGTTGTCATCAGATACTCCCACCCTACTTGATCAAAAGCTTTCTCAGAATCTAATGATCTAAGAAATAGGGTGGGGTAAATTAATTAATTTTGGGTTGTTATCCGGACGCTGCATTTCCAGTCTGATCTATTGTAATTAATTTCTTTATTACTAGACTTAATCCCAAAGCCAAATATTTTGGAATAAAAGTTTAAAATCAGTGTTTAATTAAGAAATAGGTCTATATCCATTGCAATCTAAAATATCTTGATTTTTTGGGGTATAGTTACAATGGCGGCTAGTAAAAATTCTTCTGGGCCTTTCCAGTCTCTTGATTTCGTTAAAGAGATCTTTTAAGGTATTTCTAACTATTACTGGTTGGCAAATTTTATAAAAATAGGTAGTGAAACCATCAGGTCCTGGTAATGTATAAAGTTTTAAATCCTTAAATGCTAAATTCATCTCTTTTGTTGATATTGGTTTATTTAAGATTTCAAGCTCTATATCAGAGACTTTAGGTAAGTTAAGTTGAATTTCTAATTTATTTGGTTTCTTGAAATGTGGATCTAGTTCCAAGTTATATAAAGTTTGATAGAAGCTTGCAAAAGCGTTAGCTATATCTACACTTTTAGTAATAAGCGTTTGATTATAGCGTAGAGTTTCTATCCTTTTTCTAGACATTTTCTTTTTAATTTTGTTAGCTAGTAATTTACTAACTTTATTACCATAGTGATGTAATCTTCGCTTTACTGATTTATCCGATGTGATTTGATATATCCTCTTTATTTGAGTTTGACATTCTCTAATTTCTACATTTTCTACAGTTGCATTGGGGTTTGTTTTATTATTCATTTCAAGTTTATTTAGTTAAATATATAGCTGCCTCATTGATAAGCCTCTCAGGTTTTTTTTATTTGAGATTTCCAACTTATAAGAATATATTTCCACTATTGAAATCCCATTGTATTGTGTTATTATAATCTAATTTTATATTTTTAATATATCTTTTTATATATCTGTGTATATTATTCTATATGCTTTCATACATATATATATATATATATATATATATATATATATATATATATACATGTATGTAAAATTTGGAAAACTTCTGTGTAGAGATTTCTCACTGAAATAGGAATTATTAATTACCCCTGGTCCCCTTTCACCATTGCTAAGTAGTGGTGGTGATGGGGCATGTGTACTGTAATGAAGCTTTGAGCTATACCATGTAGGGTCACTCTAGGTGGGCAGGTGATAGCAGAGAGGTCAGACAAATCACTGTCCACTAGTGAAGGAACTGGCAACCCACTCCAGTATCACCTGTCATACTCCACAGTATCACTAATTGCACTTTACATGTGTCTTAACCCTTTATAATAATCGTAACTTGTACTTCAAACCAGTAAGGGATTGAAATCTGACCTCTACTTTTCAGTGATGTAATGATGACAATCTCTTTTACCATTGGCCCCGTCTATGAGTAACTACGAGTTTGACTAATTGATCTTGTTAACGGCCGCAAATGCAACGTGTGCAAGAATGGTTTACGGGTTTGGATGTCGGCCACGTCTGTTGCAGGCGTGGATATGTTTATCGCTCTGTAACTCCGCCGAATTTCAAGCCCACAGGCTTTGTGGGTGTACCAGTGCCGCCACGGGCTTGGAATTTAATATGGCCCCAACTCATACAATCCTAGCACATACTATTGGGACATCCCCAAAACACAGTTATTCAAAAAAAATACTCTAGAAGCTACAAAGAAACTTTCACAGCTCAGTCACAAAATAATTTACGCACTTACATGCTAAGAACAGGAAATCCTTTTGGAAACAAAAAAACGGTTCAGACTTCCCGGGGCCTAGTCATTTGAGGGAACCAAGAACAAGACACTGAATTTGGGTATCATATCAGTTTATATTTTCTCTATATTTCTTTTCATTACAGTTATGGAAATATTTTGTGAATTCACTATAAAGTAGATTGCTATATCAATATGTATCTGATATAACAATATTGCAATAATCCTGTATCTTGAAAGTTGACATAAAACCTACAGACTAATTTCATAAATAGCATACATATTACTGTAGATGTCATAGCATTCCAATATATTTTAATTTAACATACCAACATAATAAACTATCTCTGATATAATAATTACCATCTGAATAATATTAAGCATATTGGGCATGTCTTATACAGTATATGATTATGTGGCCTATGTGATAATAATTTATACTTTATAATTTATTGTAGCTTGATATTATATCTGTTACAGACGCTGCTCAAAAATAGACTGAGAAAAGCGAGATGTTAAAAAACAGTGGCACATCACTATTCCCTATTTCATGATTCTATACCTTATTTGAAATCTTGGGTTTTACAGAAACTCAACTTAGGTATCAGGAAGTGGGATTTGGAATGTGAATCATTGAAAACTGAAAGCAGATGGATAACTTTATTGAATACGATCATTCCCATTGGTCTGAATGAGAATATCCATTTTACAGTTTTTTTTTTGCAATATATCATTTGATAGATGGATGACCCTGCAGGCTTTTTTTTCTGCAAACCTACACGTTCTTCTACTGATCTGGGTCTAATATAGATCATTACTTATTTGGAGATGTGTTTGTACCATAGTTTTATCACTGCTAGGGTGTGCTTATTTCATATACTGTACTTACCTTCTCTGTTATGATATTCCTTTAAGTATCCACTACTTTAGCTGGGTACTTGCCAGTAGTAATTACTATCCTAGCACTGTGATTTGTTTTTATGTTTTTATTATCTCAGTTGACACTACTGCCTTGCAAATAGAATTATTTTCATCTATAGGGAATTTGTATGAAATGCGATTGTAGAAATTACCTCAGGTGATACTGTTAAGAAAAAAGATTGGATTTCATTTATAAGGAAGCTGTATGAATAAATATAGAACCCAATATGGCATTACAATCATTGTATTTTTTGATACATCTAACAAATGTTCCTCCTACTTACATGTGATGTATGGCATTGTAATACCATTGAATTGACCCAAAGGAATATATTTGTTTCTTAGATTCAGTCTATCCAATTACTTGTTCTTCAAAGTAAGGGTGATTACTAGGAATGAAAGAATTAACCTTGAGACACTCCCCCTGGTATCTATTCTTTATAGAATATACTGCTATACCTCTCAGTCTCGGTTCATCCTCTGAAGAAGCGTTCAGTCACGAAACCAGCACAGAAGGGTCTTGGTTGGGTCCTGCCATGTTGTGAACTCAGCGGAACTAGTCGCTTTCTGAATAACTATACTTTTTCTTGGACAAACGGGAGCACATAGGACTTTAAACTAGTGCAGCTGAGTGACCAATATTGTGGTATGACCTCAGTTAGAGGATAAAAAGTGGGTCCTCCAAGTGCTGCATGAATACTGAGCACAGCTTTAGTGTATTATTTGCTATATCTGTGCTCACTTTAGTTCGCATCCGGAAAAGTTTTGATTGAATTGATTATATCCCTATAAACATTTAAGGTATAGAATCTTGATTACTTCTATAATATAAAGCTATGTCTACTCTAGCAGACCAGAATGTGATCACCATATACAGAATGGACAGATTTTTTACAGTGGTGCGTTATTCAGCAGCTACTCCAATACTGAGTGTTCATATTTAATATTCTTTAGATTGCTCATAAGAGAGTATCTTTTTTTTTTTTTTTTTAGCAGATATACATGAGAGAGTATCTTAAGTCCTATTAGACATTCTTCCCTACATATATATCTTGATCCTTGTAGAGTTCCAGACCTCAGCTCCAGATAAAAAAAAAACATTTAATCATCAGTTTTTAAAGTGCATGTGTTGTGAATATTTGTATTTTATTTGTGACACAATAAAAGTTACGTTTTACAGAACAGCTCATCCCATTTTCTGCAATGAGATATTGATTATAATGCAACTATACCAGTTTTGTCATTTTTCCTCTTATATGTGAGGATTTTTTTATCTGCACATACTTGCAGATATTTAAAAACTGTTTGTGTTACATGGCATTACTAGCTAGTCTCTGAGAGGTGTACTTTCTGTCTCTTTATTTATTCAATTGTTTATACCATACTGATTTGTCACACATTTGTCAAATCCATCTCTCCCATCTCTTCCATAATAAAAAGACTAGTGCTTTGTGGTGCATAACTGTTATCTTATTACCTCTCTCCCCTTGAATCCCTTTGGGTCCTAAAGGTCCTGCTTTCCCTGGAGCTCCATCACTTCCCTTTGGTCCTGGGACTCCAGTTTGCCCAGGGTAACCTTAAAAAAATATAATAAAATGAGAAATTATATATATATATATATATATATATATATATATATATATAAATATATATGTCCCTTCAGCATGAAAAGCTTTGCAAATACTAAAAAGAAATACATTAAATAATTCTAATTGTTCTGATCAGTAGTGGCAATTGACCTTCATAAATGTATCATATCAGCTTGTACTCACCTGGATCACCTTTCAACCCTGTGGGTCCTGTGGGTCCTGAGAGTCCTGGGAGTCCATCTCTCCCATCTCTTCCATTGAGACTTGGACACTTATCTAGTTCATGTGATAGAGTCTGAAGTAAAACTGCTCCAAAAATGATTATATTGAAGGAATGGGGCATGTCTGAGATGATCTGTAATGGTAATAGTCAGATTACTTTTTGACTTGTATTGTAAGAGTACGTAATCAGTGTGCATTACTGTACATACAATATCCTGTAGCTGTTACATTTGGAATGAAAAGCCATGCTGCAGCTTACATAAAGCAATTAAAGACACACTACCTGATTAGATAAAAACACAAAAACATCAAAATAATGCCATATGAACCCTATTATTTTGTATACATGTCCTCCTCCGCCTGGGCACAGGACCTGCATCATCCGCGGCCGGACGCCGTCTCCCTGTTGGTGGTGGGGGAGCGGGAGGAGGTAGTGGCACCACGGGTGGTGGTGGCGGCGGATGCATGGCGGAAGGAGAGGAGGGGCCAGGCTGCTGTTGGCTGGTGACCTGCCCCGTTCCCAACAGCCTTACCATGTGCTGCTCCATCATCCGATGATGCCTCCTCTCGTCCCTAAAGCGCCTGTCCAGGCTGCGCCTCATGCCGGAGATGTCGGCAGCCATCCTCCTCACGAGGGTCAACAACTCCGACAGCGCAGCCTCGGTCGTTGGTGGTAGGGTCTGGGGTCCTGCTGGCAGGGCCGGGTGGGAAGATGGCGGGGAGAGAGTGGGGAGGATCTGGGACCCGGCTGGAGACAGGGGCTGTGATGTTGGGGTCACCGGTGGCTCAGTGTGTGGGGAAGGAGGCGCTGTGGAATAGTCCACCACTTGTGAGGGCCCCGGCGAGATGGCAAGTCTTTGGAGGAGGGGAACAGTCGGGCTCTGTACAGGGGGCTGTAAACTACCACGGGCTCCCCCTCCGATGAGCCAGGGCCCTCCGATGAGCCTGTAGCCTCCTCCCTCTGAGCGGTATCCTGCGCGGCGGGGGCTGACAGCCCCGCTCATGGCTCATCACTGGACCCAGACCTCCTACTGGATGCTGAAATAGAGAAAAGAGAGGTACATGTCATTAGTATGCTGATTAATACATTGATATGTTTTCACTCCTAACTATCTGACATCTAAGCCTGGACATGGATGATTCTCCTAATTGCAACTCAGATTAGTTATAATTTGATAGATTTGATCTATTCTTTGGTTTCTTGTCTTGACCTCTCCTGGCTCCTAACGCTGTCTGTATTTCTTCTGCGGTCTGTAACTGCATAGGCTGCATTGGGCACACCAGTACATGGACTCTATTGCTTGATTACTCTTAGGGTGGCTAGGAATGACAGTGATTTGTCAGCTTCATGGATTTAATGACACTTCCATCTATCCCTTGTTAATTCCATTGAACTGACATGTCAGTGTCCTTGTTGGTCACCATGTACATGTGTAGTGTGTGTGATGTACATGTGGTGGCATGTTGGTGTATGTGATATTCACCTGAACTGGAGGCTGGGTCCTGCTGGGCCACCAGGGATGAAGCTCCAGCTGCGGGCGATGGTCTCAGTAGGTCCCTTGCGATTCTCTCCCACTCCTTATAGGTCACACTGTGTCCCTCTGCTTCTCTGGCCATCTTCCTCATCACCGTGGCCCTGATATCCACATATCGGTGCTTTAAGGACCTCAAGCCCCTAGGCACCGTGGACACCTCCTTCATCAATTCCACTACCTCCTTCCAAGCCTGAGCCTTAGGCCCAGGCTTTGCTTGCCTTGCAACAAGGATGACGGGCCGGTCACAGATCGCACCCAGGAGGACCATATTCTTCCAGGGTATATAATTACAGGCCCTGCACCTGCCCTTGCCAATAGCCCCTTGATCTCTCAACTGTGTTCGGGGACCCTGGCCTCCCTGAACTTTTCCTGAGGCCTGTCCCTTCCCCAAACGACCCTGCCCCCTGGGATCAGGCCCCTTCCCCCTCTGTCCCTCCTCTAGTAGTGCCTATGTCTCCCTCCTCCTCCTCCCCCCCCCTCTGGGGACCGTTCCCCCTCCCCCTCCGGGACCACTCCTCCTCCTCTGGGGACCGCTCCTCCACCCCCTCCGGGGACCACTCCTCCACCCCCTCCGGGGACCACTCCTCCACCTCTCCTCCACCCCACTCTCCTCACTCTCCTCACTCTCCGCTCCTCTCCTCCTCACTCCACCTATCTCCTCCCTCCATGCTCAAATTATAAATAAATAAGGATAACTCCTCATAGAGCTCCACAAGACTGGCACGGGTCAGCCGAAAACGCTCATACACCTCCCCATCAGTTAACCCCTCTAATGTGAGTCTCTCCCTGTACACATTGGGTGCCCTTCGCCTCCTCACAGGCTCCTGGACAGGCTCCTGGACAGGCTCCTGGACAGGCTCCCCCCCTTACGCACTGGGCGGCCCGTGTTTGGACTCTCAGCCAATTACATACGCACTGGGCGGCCCGTGTTGGGACTCTCAGCCAATTACATACGCACTGGGCTGCCCATGTTGGGACTCTCAGCCAATTACATACGCACTGGGCTGCCCGTGTTGGGACTCTCAGCCAATTACATACGCACTGGGCTGCCCGTGTTGGGACTCTCAGCCAATTACATACGCACTGGGCGGCCCGTGTTGGGACTCTCAGCCAATTACACACGCACTGGGCGGCCCGTGTTGGGACTCTCAGCCAATTACATACGCACTTGGCGGCCCGTGTTGGGACAGCCAATTACATGCGGCCAAGTGCGTATGTAATTGGCTGAGAGGCTTCTTGAAGTAAAATCATCAGCTGGAATGCCACGTAAAGATCCTCAGGTGACCAATAGCAAAGCTGAAATTAACGTGCCTAATACCAGGTAATGTAATCAACAAGCTATATGAGTGGGCGGATGAGGTTGAGATGCTTTTGTGCGTATCACATAGCACAGTATGAAGACCCGGAAGCAAGGTGTGTGATTGAGGGGGTGATGGGGAGTGGCAGAGAGGAGTGTCTGGGAGCGAATGAGGGTGTGAGTGGTGATGTGATCCATGCTGGGGCAGAACCAAGCCAGGCAAGGGAATTACCACAGCCCATGCCTAGTATCGTGGGGGTGGATCAGGGAGGAGAGAGAGCTCCAGTAGCACAGGGACAGAGGGATATAGGGCCACCTGCAGACAGGGAGGCTGACAATTATGTAGGTGATCAGCTGTTGGGGGGAGAAGTACAGGATGTGGTGGCTCAGGCAGAAGGGGGGGAGCCTGTCCAGGAGCCTGTCCAGGAGCCTGTCCAGGAGCCTGTGAGGAGGCGAAGGGCACCCAATGTGTACAGGGAGAGACTCACATTAGAGGGGTTAACTGATTAGAGGGGTATGAGCGTTTTCGGCTGACCCGTGCCAGTCTTGTGGAGCTCTATGATGTTCTGAGAGCGGACCTTGAGGCTTGCTCATGGGCCAATAGAGCCATCCCAGGAATGACACGGATGTTAGTTGCAATACACCTCCTTGCCTCTGGTAGCTTTCAGAACACCCTCAGCATAGCCGGAGGAATGTCTCAGCCAAGCCTCTCCAATTGTCTGAGTGCATTCCTCCCTGCTATTGGTCGGAAAGCTGCCAGATACATCAGTTACCCTAACACTGTTGAAGAGATCTCGAAGGTGAAGTTCGATTTCTTCCAATTAGGAGGTGTCCCCAATGTGCTTGGCGCTATTGATTGTACACATGTGGCACTGATACCTCCTAGAGAGCAAGAAGCGCTGTACAGAAATCGTAAGCATTATCATTCAATCAATGTACAGGTTGTTTGCGATGCGAACATGCGCATACAAGGTGTGTATGCAGGCTTCTCGGAAAGTGCTCACGACGCCTATATCCTGCGTGCATCCGGCATATGTGACATATTTGAGTCCGGCAGATTTCCATCCGGATGGCTACTGGGTGAGTACACATTAGTAATGGCAGTCAACCATATCTTACTATGACTGGATACAATAACACAAATGGTACATCATGTTTCCTTCTATTGCTCTGATGTTCACATGTGCATTACGGAGTAATACTAACAAAGCCAGAACATAATAGCTCATTGCTGGCCATAACCCTTTGTTAGCTTGGCCAAACAGTATGCAGTTCACAACAACATATGACAAAAAACACAATTGATTAATCATTAGGTATATGTTCTGATGCATTCCCTTGTATCCTGTGACATTTACATCTCTAGCCTACAGAACGTGTTGTGTGTTATTGTAAGGGCTATGTAAGTTAGATGACTTCCGAATTCATCTGATAGAGGAGAATTAATAGTGTTTGGAAAACTTTTTCTTGCATGAATATATCCCTGAATAAACATGAATTAGCTTACCTTGAAGTTATCAAAATCTCCAAGGTCTTTTGGCATTTGCGTTTGATCGTGTATGCTCCTGGGAAATTCCACCTGAATTAGCATCACATTTACATCTGGCATGTGCTCGGTACAAGAACTGCAACAGTGACTTCCTGTGCTCTCTACCAGAAGGGTCGCAATATGTACCCAGTTGTATTTCCCTTGTATCTCCGCCTCATGTAAGCATCCTGCGGGTGTGACCATCTGGATTTGACATTTGTGGAAATCACATTGTAATTGAACTGAAGCTTCATATAGAATACATGTGTTAATACACTACTAATTATCCTCTATCAGATGCATCCATGATCCATCTCCCTTACATATATCTTTAACTGTGTATTAGCCACAGGGATGTGTTAATAGGTGTGTTAATAGGTCATGATGAGTTTTTTTGGGGCATATGCTTTGTCAAACATCACAACATCCTATTCATATCAACAAGTCACATTTTATTTCCACCAGGTGATGCAGGATATGGGTGTTTGCCGTGGTTGTTGACCCCTGCGAGCAATCCCCAGACTCGGGCAGAGGTGCCGAATTAAGCTGCGCATAAAACCTGCCGGAATGTAATTGAGCGCACCTTTGGTGTACTAAAGATGCGCTTCAGATGTTTACATTCCACTGGGGGTGCTCTACAATACAAGCCCCAGAAAGTTTGTCGCATCATCGTTGCCTGCTGCTGTCTGCACAATATAGCAGTGCAGGCCAACTGTCTGGGGGACATTGATGCGGCTCCACTACATGGGGAGGAAATGCCTTTACCTCCCCCTGAAGTGGATAATCTGCAGGGGTCACAACAACGGACCCGCCTCATTTGTGAGTACTTCACATGTAACTACATACCCAATATGCATGGAATACAGTCTAATGTATCTGGATTATGCCTAACTCCCAAATCCACCTTGATCCATCGCCCTTGTCATACAGAATTTCAACCAATCCACAGTAGAGGAGAGTTCCCTGAAGTTGTCGATGTTTGTACACTGGAACAAGCCACATGATCAGTTACAGGTAAGTAAGCACACATTCCTATACACATCTTAAGTACTGACGGTTCTAAACATCAATGGCATAGATAATTTGAGTGGATTATATATCCCACTATGTCAATGTATATATGCCCCACGTTACATTGTTACATAGTAATTTAGATTGAAAAAAGACTTTAGTCCATCAAGTTCAACCTCTATAGATCTATGATCTGCAATACGCAGATTTATTGTTAATTGATCCAGAGGAAGGCAAACAGAAAAAAAAAAAGTGAAACTTTGCCAATTGTCTACACAGGGAAGAAAAATATAACATTCCTTTCTGACCCCAGATACTGGTGATCGTATTCATCCCTGGATCAATACTCCCTCTCTATTTATCCAGGATAGCCCCTAATGCCTGTTTGTTTTTTAATGTAAAAATATACCCAATCCCTTTTTAAAGTTACCTACAAACACGACGGACCAGTATTGTTCACATTGTATGATCCTGCCAAACCACAGGAAATGGGATCAATATATCCATACACACATACTTTGGAGATCAAGAACCAGTCACGATAACACAAAACAGAGTCCTCTGGTTATTTCCTCATGATTAGAGTTTATTCAGTAGGAACAAATATGGATCACCAACCAAACCCAACATGGTGGCTGCTGCTGACTGGCTGGAGAACTGACTACTACTGAAATATATCCAGACACAGCCTTTTAGACTTGTTTACATGAGACCATGCCGATATCCAGATTTTTTCACCCTGTAGCAACATGGCATAACTCACTAACCGGCAATGACTTCTTATTAATAAGATATATCCAATACGAATAGAACACATACTTTGTCTAATTTGTGACTGTAATCCTCACATCATATTAACCTTAAAGAGCTGCTGTTGTGTGTCAACTCTTCTTTCAACAACCTAGACATGGAAAAACATGACCAGCAACAGAACTGCTACATCAATGTGAAATACATAGTGAGTGCCATGACCTGCTCTTTGAGTGAGATATGAAAGGCACTCCCTACCCCTATTTACTGCAGGAATAGCTCTGTTGGGAAGACTCTGGACCGAATGATGGATGCAGCCAGCCCTGGCAGGGCTCTCCCAATCATTAGCAGTGCCCAGAGATGCTTCTGGAGATCTACAGTAAGTCTGGATCAGACATTCCTGTAGCAGACTGCTAGCTTGGACAATAATTCACTCCAACACCATAATCATGATGGAAAAAATTAAGACCCTTTATTTTACATTGAACAGGTTATATGCAGTCATCATCAAAGACCTGGGGGTGGCTAACCTTGAGGACGCCCTCCTGTACATATGCTGACCCATAGTAACTGGTCTCTGAGACTTCCTATTAGTCCTGGTCAATGGGCTAAGGGAAATCCCTGGGAATGGCCAGCCTCGTCCCCAAAGCCAGCCCCCTGGGCGTGGCTAAGGGGCTCATTTGAAGATTGACTGGCGACCTGTGTAAATCTCCCAGATGGATAGTTAGCCCCTCAAGTGAAGGCCAGGAAACCCTGTCAGATCTGCCCCTGAGAGGTGCCTCAATGTCTGTAAAGACCCCTTTGTTCTGATCGTTATTACTCCAGTGTGTTTACCTGGGTGATAACCTGGGAGACCAGATGGTTGACCTCCTTATGTGTCGCAATATGTACAGAGATGGCTACCCCCAGTACAATATGTCTGCTTCACTCCCCATCCCTTTATCATGGTCAAGTTAACAGATTTTACTAGCCAATGCGTAAAGGCGCACATAATCATAACCCGCTTATGTGGAATAGTACTTTATTACGGGCATGTTATGTGTCCTCTTAGCCCTATTGTCTCACCTGTTTTAGTCACTTAGTCTCAGGGTCTGTAACCCCTGTTCCCTGGTACTGAAGGGTAGACACCGGATACCACACCAATCCACTTCATGCGTAATTGTCAACTTTATTAGTGGTGATGTGGTAAGCTGTCTTTTCCCTGAATACATAGCAATAACAGTATAACATTGGGTCTCCTAGGCCCAGAACTGTTACTCCCCTGGGTATCATTGTTTGGGAAGTATATTAGTCTCAGGAGGGTACTTGGTGCACCACCAATATGACATAGATTAACTTGGGCCTCGTCCATGGTAAGATGGCTGCTACTGTAATCCAGTCCCTCCTGGTAAGCACAACTAGTGGCCAACTTGAGTTATGACAACTGCCCTCCAAGTGCAGCCTGAGAACAGCAAGGGTCACCATGATTTTCTCAGCTACACTGATACTCATAGCTCCAGTTGGCGTGACAATCCATCTGCATTTTGATGGAGCTTACCCCTATGGTGCTGTACTTGGAAATTGAATGTCTGTAGTGCCAGGCTCCATCTTAGCAAACGTCCATTTTCTCCGGCTACCTTAGAAAGCCAGCACAAAGGGTTATGGTCGGTGTTCACAGTGAATGGTCGTCCATATAAATAATGTTGAAGTTTGCGCAAAGCCCAAACTACTGCCAAACATTCCTTCTCCACAGTAGAATAGGCCGTTTCACGCTGCAACAATTTCCTGCTCAAATACGCCACAGGATGTTCCACTCCTTCATTATCTGTCTGGCTTAGCACGGCCCCTATGCCATACATGGAGGCATCTGTCTGGACCACAAAGGGTCGGTTATAGTCCGGGGCAGCCAATACTGGGAAACAAATCAGAGCTTCCTTTAGGTTCTGGAAAGCAGTCTGACAAGCAGGAGTCCAGGTCACTTCCCTGTGCAATTTCTTTTTGGTCAAATCGGTCAGTGGCTTGGCGGTAGTGCTGAAATCCGAAATAAACTTGCGGTAATACCCAGTGATGCCCAAGAAAGCTAGCAACTGCTTTTTAGTCTTAGGGATAGGCCAAGCTGCAATACCCTCTACTTTGGCTGATTCTGGCCTTAACTTCCCACTGCCCACCCAGTGACCCAAGTACTGCACCTCTGCCTTTGCCTACTGGCAATAATCTGGTCTTATGGTCAACCTGGCTTGTTTAATGGCTTGCATAATTCTAGCAATATGTTCTATATGCTCCTCCCAGGTCTGACTAAAGATAGCTATATCGTCCAAGTAAGCCTGAGCATACTCCTGGTGCCCATGTAACAATTTGTCTACCAGTCGCTGGAAGGCAGAAGGGGCATTTTTCATCCCAAAAGGCATTACCTTAAATTGGTATAGTCCATAGGGGTGACAAAGGCGGACTTCTCCCTAGCTGACTCTTCCAACGGGATCTGCCAATATCCCTTGGAGAGATCCAGCGTGGTTAAATACTTGGCAGTACCTAACCGGTCCAACAACTCGTCCATGCGTGGAACAGGGTAGGCATCCCTTTTGGTTTTATCATTCAGCCTACAATAATCCACGCAGAAGCGAGTTGTTCCGTCTTTTTTGGGTACCAATACTACAGGAAATGCCCATGGGCTACTGGATTCTTCAATAACCCCTAATTGTAACATCTTTCGTAATTCTGCTTGTATGCTTGCCCTAACAGCTTCAGGGACTCGGTATGGGTGTTGTTTTAATCGGGCACATTCCCCTGTCACCACTACATGAGCTGCTAGGGGGGTACACCCAGGGTCAGTGGTAAATAAGGTTTTGAAGGGTGTTAGTTTGCGTAAAAGCTCCCCCTGCTGTTCTGTGCTTAGATCTTTGGCCTGGTGAAGGCCGTCTTCTAGCATTTTCTGCTTTGCCTTTTGCAACATGTCTGGTATCAGCCCTTCCTCTGGGTCATCCTCTGTGGCCCTGCAAATGGCTAACATATGAGCTGCTCGCTGTACATATGCTTTTAAGCGATTAATGTGGGCCACCCTGGTAACCACTCTCTCTGAATCTACCATAACCACATATGACTTGTCGCCCAGTTTTTTGCTAATTGTGTAAGGTCCCTTCCAATGAAACTGTAACTTATCCTGGGGTTGAGGTTCCAACATGAGCACCTCCATCCCCTCCTCCAGTTCCCTGTCACTGGTTCCTGCCTTGTAATATCTCCTATCTCTCCCTTGCGCTTTAAGCATATTGCTCCTCACAAGTCCAACCAACCTAGCCATGTTTTCTCTGAAAGCTAATACATAGGTAGCCACTGGCACAGAGTGGTGACTATACTCCCCTTCCCACGTCTCCCTGATCACACTCAAGGGTCCTCTCACAGGCCTACCATATAGAAGTTCAAACGGGGAATACCCCATAGATTCCTGAGGTACCTCTCGGTATGCAAAGAGCAGACAAGGCAATAATTGTTCCCAGTCTGGCTCCTGATCAGTAAAAGTACAGATCATGTGCTTGAGCGTCCCATTGAAGCGCTCACAGAGGCCATTGGTTTGGGGATGGTAGGGGGAGGCTGTAATGTGCATTATGCCACACACAGACCATAATTGTTCGGTCACTTTGGCCATAAATTGTGGTCCTCTATCTGACAAAATTTCCTGGGGAAACCCTGTCCTGGTAAAGATAGTCATTAAGGCCTCTGCCACCTTAGGAGCTGAGATACTGGATAAAACCACCGCCTCAGGATACCTGGTAGCATAATCTACCATGGTGTGAATAAATTTCTTGCCTGTCTTGCTAACCCTAGCTAGTGGTCCGACAATGTCTATGGCTACCCTCTGAAATGGTATCTCCATCACAGGGAGTGACTGCAGAGGCGCCCTGCTATTTTTCTTAAACGGCTGGGTCCTTTGGCACGCATCACAGGATCGACAGTACTCTTTTACATCCTGATTCAATCCTGGCGAAAAAAATACCTCCACCACCCTACACAGAGTTTTCTTCTGCCCCAAATGCCCTCCCAGAGGAATCTCATGGGCTATCTGTAACACCTTGCCTCTATACTGTTTTGGGACCACTAACTGTTTTCGTTGTTCCCTTCCTTCCTCATCCTTCCCAGGCCCCCTGATTCTGTACAACAACCCCTGTTCCCACACAAAACTATCTAGATCATCCACTGATTTGGCCTTGGCGGCCCTGTCCCTTACCCCTGCTAACGTTTCATCTTCCTGCAATGCTACTCTAAGTTCTTCCCCCTTGGCCCAGCCTAAGGTCAATGTAGTAGCCAACAAGTCACTTACCCCGGCTCTGAGTATTCCGTCTGGTCCTGGTTCATCCTGCATCCATTGGCTCTGGTTTGAGCTCTTGTTAAGGGCTGTACATACTGGCTTACCATGTGACCCAAATTGTTCCCTAGCAAAACATCCGCAGGCAGGTTATCCATAACTCCTACCTCTGTAGACTTACTTCCAGTGCTCCAGTCCAATTGAATGCGAGCCATGGGAATGGGAAATTGTTTTCCCCCAGCAACCATAGCCCACATTTGCCTCTGTATGCAGTCTGAGGGGAGCACCCACTTAGGTAGAACTACAGTGACTGCGGACCCTGAGTCACGGTAACCAACAGCTTGGTGACCCTGCACCCAGATTGGTTGTCTATGCTGTTCCCCGGAGTCTTTCTGTGCTCTCCTCACCGTGTGGATACCATGGTACCATCCTTCTGCTTCTGGCTCCCAGGGATCTGCGTTGGGGTGTCCGGCTCCAGCATCCCATTCTCTCAAATAATTCAATGCAGACTGAGGGTGTCCTCTCTGATTCATACGTGACAGAGGACAATCTCTTTACCGGTGGCCCGGTTGGTTGCACTGAAAACATCTTCCCTGGGACCGTCTGGGCTCTGGGTGTGTTTTAGGAACGAGTCCTGACTGGGTATCCCGGTGTCCATATGCATTCTGATGCTGCGCCCAGGGCCCATGACCAGGCGCATTGGGCGCAATAGGGGCCTGCCGAGTCAAGTCTCTTGAGCCCCGGTTCACCTGCCCACTAGCATTGGCAGTCTGGGGAACTCTCTTAGTTCTGGTACTAACAAAATGGTCGGCCATGCTAGCTGCCTGGTCCCCATCTACTGGCTTCTAATCCTGCAGCCAATCCCTCAATTCTGGTGCGCATAGTTGCAAAAACTGTTCCATTAGCACCACCTCCAAAATTTGCTCTGCTGTGGTGGCTCCTTGTGTAGACCACCACTGAGTGCAGGGACGCCTCAGTTTACACATTACCTCGACATGAGTGTCCTCTTGCCCCTTAGTAGTGCCTCTGAATCTGGCCAGAAAATTTTCAGGGGTTACGGCATATCTGCTCAGTAATACTGTACACAAATGGTTGTAATCCATGGCTAGATTTGGAGGAAGGGCCCGACAGGCTGCACTGGCCTTTCCAGTCAACTTAGTCAACAGTAACTTGGCCCATTCTTCATGAGGTATGTCCTGCACCTTACATTGTTGCTCAAACTCTTGGATGAATCCGCCAATACTGTCTTTATCATCCTGAAACTGTTTAAAATTCTGATATGCCAGTTTGACTCTTACTGGCATCTCTGCAGGGTTGACCCCAAGCCTTTGCTGAGCTTGGACACTCACTCCTGTACGTTCTTCCTCTATTTGCTGCTTTATTAGGTTCACTTCTTTAATTACCTCTTCCAGCGTTATCTCCCCGGGGCAAAACTCTCTGAGCTCCCTGAACCTGCGTCTTGCCTCCTTTAAGATGTCATCTGGCTGTCCTTCTTGCCTAGATCTTGGGGTCCTTTGTAGTGTGCTTATCCCCTCACCCAACTCCTCTTGTTCCAGATGTTCTGCATCATACCTTCTCAAGGCTGCTATCACATCTGCTGGTTGGTCCCCTTTCTTCCGGGGCATTCCTCTTAGTTTCTGCGCCTTTCTCAGTTCTGCTGAGGACATGTCCTCATACTGCTGTTCCATCCTCAGTCTTTTCCTCTAGAGCTTCCCACCGCTGCCACCAACTGCCATGACCTGCTCTTTGAGTGAGATATTAAAGGCACTCCCTACCCCTATTTACTGCAGTATTAGCTCTGTTGGGATGACTCTGGACCGAATGATGGATGCAGCCAGCCCTGGCAGGGCTCTCTCAATCATTAGCAGTGCCCAGAGATGCTTCTGGAGATCTACAGTAAGTCTGGATCAGACATTACTGTAGCAGACTGCCAGCTTGGACAATAATTCACTCCAACACCAAAATCATGATGGAAAAAATTAAGACCCTTTATTTTACATTGAACAGGTTATATGCAGTCATCATCATCTAAGACCTGGGGGTGGCTAACCTTGAGGACGCCCTCCTGTACATATGCTGATCCATAGTAACTGGTCTCTGAGACTTTCTATTAGTCCTGGTCAATGGGCTAAGGGAAATCCCTGGGAACAGCCAGCCTTGTCCCCAAAGCCGGCCCCCTGGGCGTGGCTAAGGGGCTCATTTGAAGATTGACTGGCGACCTGTGTAAATCTCCCAGATGGATAGTTAGCCTCTCAAGTGAAGGCCAGGAAACCCTGTCAGATCTGCCCCTGAGAGGTGCCTCAATGTCTGTAAAGACCCCTTTGTTCTGACCGTTATCACTCCAGTTTGTTTACCTGGGTGATAACCTGGGAGACCAGATGGTTGACCTCCTTATGTGTCACAATATGTACAGAGATGGCTACCCCAGTACAATATGTCTGCTTCACTCCCCATCCCTTTATCATGGTCAAGTTAACAGATTTTACTAGCCAATGCGTAAAGGCGCACATAATCATAACCCGCTTATGTGGAATAGTACTTTATTACGGGTACGTTATGTGTCCTCTTAGCCCTATTGTCTCACCTGTTTTAGTCACTTAGTCTCAGGGTCTGTAACCCCTGTTCCCTGGTACTGAAGGGTAGACACCGGATACCACACCAATCCACTTCATGCGTAATTGTCAACTTTATTAGTGGTGATGTGGTAAGCTGCCTTTTCCCTGAATACATAACAATAACAGTATAACATTGGGTCTCCTAGGCCCAGAACTGTTACTCCCCTGGGTATCGTTGTTTGGGATGTATATTAGTCTCAGGAGGGCACTTGGTGCACCACCAATATGACATAGATTAACTTGGGCCTCGTCCATGGTAAGATGGCTGCTACTGTAATCCAGTCCCTCCTGGTAAGCACAACTAGTGGTCAACTTGAGTTATGACAACTGCCCTCCAAGTGCAGCCTGAGAACAGCAAGGGTCACCATGATTTTCTCAGCTACACTGATACTCATAGCTCCAGTTGGCGTGACAATCCATCTGCATTTTGATGGAGCTTACCCCTACGGTGCTGTACTTGGAAATTGAATGTCTGTAGTGCCAGGCTCCATCTTAGCAAACTTCCATTTGTGTAATAATATGGCCACGTATGCTGAAGGACACAAATAACACATCAATCACTTTATTAATATCGACCTATCTCTTTCCAGAATACATCAGATAGGTAAGCGGTGATAACTAATGACGATCCACAGCGCACGTCTCCTACTGGAACAAATCCCCTCGTGGATGAGCTTGGGACTGTGTCCAAGGTAAAACACCACATTTGGCTCTCCAAAGATGCATTAATGTGTAATCTATGTGATATTCCTACATCATTAGCCAGATGAGTAGCTCGTTTCATATGTAGGGAAAGAACAGTGAAGACGTATGTATGAAATAAGCAACATATATTGGTACAGTGGATATAAAAAGTCTACACACCCCTGTTAAAATGTCAGGTTTCTGTGCTGTAAAAAAATGAGACAAAGATAAATGATTTCAGAACTTTTTCCACCTTTAATGTGACCTATAAACTGTACAATTTAATTGAAAAACAAAGATAAATGATTTCAGAACTTTTTCCACCTTTAATGTGACCTATAAACTGTACAATTTAATTGAAAAACAAAGATAAATAATTTCAGAACTTTTTCCACCTTTAATGTGACCTATAAACTGTACAATTTAATTGAAAAACAAACTGAAATCTTTTAGGTAGAGGGAAGAAAAAATATAAAAATAAAATAACATGGTTGCATAAGTATGCACACCCCTAAACTAATAATTTGTTGAAGCACCTTTTGATTGTATTACAGCACTCAATCTTTTTGGGTATGAGTCTATCAGCATGGCACATTTTGGCACACAGCATGGCACACTCTTCTTTGCAAAAACACTCCAAATCTGTCAGATTGCGAGGGCATCTCCTGTGCACAGCCCTCTTCAGATCACCCCACAGATTTTCAATCAGATTCAGGTCTGGGCTCTGGCTGGGCCATTCCAAAACTTTAATCTTCTTCTTCTGGTGAAGACATTACTTTGTTGATTTGGATGTATGCTTTGGTTCGTTGTCATGCTGAAAGATGAAGTTCCTCTTCATGTTCAGCTTTCTAGCAGAAGCCTGAAGGTTTTGTGCCAATATTGACTGGTATTTGGAACTGTTCATAATTCCCTCTATCTTATTTAATTGAAGGCCCCAGTTCCAGCTGAAGAAAAATAGCCCCAAAGCATGATACTGCCACCACCATGCTTCACTGTGGGTATGGTGTTCTTTTGGTGATGTGCAGTGTTGTTTTTGTGCCAAACATATCTTTTGGAATTATGGCCAAAAAGTTCAACCTTGGTTTCATCAGACCATAACACCTTTTCCCACATGCTTTTGGGAGACTTCAGATGTGTTTTTGCAAAATGTACCCTTGCTTGGATGTTTTTCTTTGTAAGAAAAGGCTTTCGTCTTGCCACTCTACCCCATAGCCCAGACATATGAAGAATACGGGAGATTGTTGTCACATGTACCACACAGCCAGTACTTGCCAGATAGGGAGCTCCAGTTCTTGGTAATGTCACTGTTTTGACATATTTTCTCCACGTGATGATGACTGTCTTCACTGTGTTCCATGGTATATCTAATGCTTTGGAAATTCTTTTATACCCTTCTCCTGACTGATACCTTTTAACAATGAGATCCCTCTGATGCTTTGGAAGCTCTCTGTGGACCATGGCTTTTGCTGTGGGATGCGACTAAGAACATTTCAGGAAAGACCAACTAGAGCAGCTGAACTTAATTTGGGGTTAATCAGAGGCACTTTAAATGATAGCAGGTGTATGCTGACTCCTATTTAACACGATTTGGAATGTGATTGCTTAATTCTGAACACAGCTACATCCCCAGTTATAAGAGGGTGTGCAGACTTATGCAACCACATTATTTTTCTTTTTCTTCCCTCCACCTAAAAGATTTCAGTTTGTTTTTCAATTGAGTTGTACAGTTTATATGTCACATTAAAGGTGGAAAAAGTTCTGAAATAATTTTTCTTTGTCTAATTTTTTTACAGCACAGAAACCTGACATTTTATCAGGGGGGTGTAGACTTTTTATATCCACTGTATGTGATGAAGTAAGCGCTCCGGGAGCATGTGCAATGTAAATATTGACATGTTCCTTGTATGTTTCAGATCGCAAAGATGAGTCCACAGTCAGAACAAGGAATGATGAGCATTCCCACATTCCAGGACTATGCTATTGTCACATTGCATCATGTATGTTCATATGTCAGTCATCATGTGTTGCATCGGGTGTGATATCACATCCTCTACATCGATTTATATGTACCTATTGCTTTAGATCTGCCATTCTCTCCTCTACTTGGACTATTGGGAAGCCTGTATCATACTTCCATCCAGATCTCTTCCTCAGTGCTGATGTGATCCTCCCTGTACATATGGGGAAGAGTAACTCTAGCCTTGGAACATAACTGTTAATGAGGTTCAGTTTACCTTCAGTTATGCATATGCAACAGCAGATAATAGAGATGCTCATTCACAGAACAGAATACACCTCAAACTGGCCATTTTGTTGTGAGTTCTGCTAACACATGAAATTAGTTTGAACACACTGATATGGTCCTGGTCAGGTTCCCATCTGAGTGTCTAAACTTAGGTATGTAGAGTCTTCTCTCATAGTGCCATTTCCCGTGACATGACCTATGGGGGTTCTAACATTGACTGATGGAGCACTTCTACCTCTGCAGTTGCATAGGAGTGTGTGTTGCGCACACACACAAGACTACAGATTACTTCTCCCCATGAGCATATCTCCTTCTGTATTGTTGGGTTTGAATATTGAATGTTATCCTGATATATTTAATGATCTAACTGATATTGCCTCATGTTGGATGATGCACTTGATATCCCCCCTCAACTGAACATCTACACCAATGTCATCCCCCTGCCTGCATTCTGTCCCTATTTCCGTGTGTTACAGGAACTCTGTATCATACCCACCTCCACCATGATACTGAGCAGGCCTGTGGTAATTTGTCACTGTGTGGCTTTGTGAACAATTAAACCAGTTTTTTCACTCAATGTTTGTGAAATCCTGGATATTTACCATGTAACATGTACATTACCCTGACAGTCAGATGTGCTCATCACCATCAGTTAGGGGTGTAACTATTCTGTTCAATCTGCGTTTACATTACTACATAATCATGAATGTAGATTCATATCATTCAAGTTGAGCCCTTCAAGTCATTATATACAACCCTGCATGTCTATAGACATGATTTCAAAATTCACGCCCCTTGGGCTGGCACCTACATCTATATTGGCAAGGTACAGATTAATGTAGCATATGTATCTCTGTAAACACACACAGATATATGTATTGAATAATGACAATTCATTCTATCTGTATTCTGTCAACTAGAAAGCATGATATGGTACAAACACACAGAAACAGTGATAACAGTATAACTTAAGCATACTTTATTTCATACACAGAGCACAAATAGAAATGGACAAGACTGTGCATTAATATCATGTGTGTGGTGTGAATAGATCCTAGTATGGCAAGGGGCTGTGGCAAATCTGAGGACATCTGAAGAGGAAACAGACAACAACATGAGGGTAATGCATAGCATCTACTAAGGGCACATGTGGTCAGGACCCCACAGTAACCAACAGCATATAACATGACATTTAATCAACATAATCATTAATGCGCATACAACAACCATATGTATGCCAGAATAAACAGACACTATAAAACATGGATCATGTGATACTAAGCGATTCCACACACAGTGTGTTCGCATACATTACTGATGATTGGTCAATAGATTATGTGAATCTGGAAAACAGAGAGAGGAGGTGTTATAACAATCATAATCTGTTATTATAGTTCATTGTTTTTGCTCTTGACACTACTATAAACCAACTAACATGAACATCATCTCCGAGCAGTAATAACCAGATTGATTCTATCCTGTTCAGTCAGCCTTCCAGGAATATGCTGAGGATGTGGAATAAGACAAGGCATGCTTCACTGTGAACACAATCCTTCAGCAAAATGTACTATCACTATCTATATGGAAAATTTGTGCCATGCTGATATCACATCTCACTTCTATATGGGTGGTACCAAGGCCAGACAGATTACACTGTTCACATTACCCCTAAACACATTGATCAGGATGTCAAAAGAAGGAAATTGGCAGTTTGGTTTGGATGACATGAAATAAATGAATCCAATTTCATAATGTTAATGGGATGGAATGCAACAAAAACTTATGTGGAATTGCTGGTTTGGATTAGCAGATAGTAATGGGACTGTGCAACTCTACAGCCGGGACACTGATCATTATAATGGAAAATCACACAGTCATGTTACTTAGTGAAAAGATATGTAGTCATATATTGCATTTCCGAGCCATCTGCAGTGGTGAATAACACTGATAGACTGCCCGTTGGGAACTGGGTTGAGTGTTTACTCACATGATGGTATTGTACTGCTCGAAGATGAAGAAAATGTCTTCATAGTTGTGAGATTTGGCTATTAACACCTACAAAGACAAAAACAACGTATCAATCATAACAATATTATGATTAAATACAGCATTTAATCTCAAGGTCAATCCACATTGAACATCAATTGTTGAAATGTTAAACATAACCAGACATGTACACACTCGGTAGCCAGACAATAGTATGTCAACATCTATAACAATCAGTATTCTGTGAGGAGTGATCAGGAGGCCTTCTCGGATGGTCCTAACACCTCCTACTCCGAATTACCGGGCCCCCACCGTCCGTGCCCGCAGAACGTCTCCCTCTTCCACTACATGGTGTGGGAGCAGGGGGTGCCACGACAATAGGTGGCTGGGGTTCATGGGTGGGTGATGTCTGAGATGAGGAGGCAGACATCTCAAGTTGCGGTTGTACAACCCAAGGCTGGAGAGGTATGGGCTGGCGTCGGAGTTGACGCAATAACGCACGTCTCTCTCTACTCGCGCATTCCTTATATCTCTCCATCCTTTGGTTGTGCCTTCTCATCTCAGCATATATACCTTGGGTGGTCACCTGTATTACCCGGTTGCCAGCCAGGATGGCACTGGTTATGCTCAACTGCCTCTCACCAATTTGGAGCATGCGCTCTGCTCTCTGCTGTTGGGCCTGGTCCTCTTGGCGAAAGTGCGCCATTATATTACACAATTGTGCGTAGACCGGTGGCAGAGGGTCTGGAGGTTTTTGTCTTGCAGATGGAGATGGCGACTCAGCGGCTGCGGCCGGCGACTTTTATGGGGGGGGGGGGTGTAGGTCTTGGGGGGGGGGGGTGTAGGTGTGCAGTGGCCTACCACTAGGTGTAGCTATGTGTAGGTATTATTCTATGTGTGTGAATTATGTGATATCAGTAATTATGTGTGTTGTAAACAAAGGGTTAAATTATCTGATAGGTCAAAAAGATCAAAACTTGCAATGCCCTCTTCTCTCTCGCTCACTCTCCTTGCTCACAAAAAAAACACCAACGCCTAGACCTGTGTGTCTACTTGCAAAAGCTCCAGCACAGTCAATTATTTTCTGTTTTGGCTCCCTTTTCAAAGGATAAGTGATACGTATTACGTATTTCGCGCTCTTTTCCTACGCAAACCTTCATTGATTAATTGATACGCGTAGCCACGGAAATCAAAGTTATTTGTGATAGCGTCCCTCATGCTCAAATCCTAACATGTACAATATCGCATCCATCGCTCGTATCTCGCAGCACTTGGAATTTAATAGCGTCGTAAACGGTCTAATTTTTTCAACTACGTAGGCCTTGTGTTTTCACCTATTATTTACGCAGCTCAAATTTAATAGGGCCCTTAGTCTCCACAAGCTAAAATGAGTGAATTAGTTATTTGTTTATTAAGAGAATTAGGCATCCATGCTAATCTCCTATGTCACAGATTACAACATTTTAAGAGCAAAGTAAATCCCCCTAGCTATGTTAATCACTGAAACATTGGAAGAGAACTGTTACGAGTGACTGAGGTAAGCCAGAGCTGAAAATGATAGCAAACTTTTCCATTGAGTTTTGCACAGCCAAAAGATTATGAGTTACTCAGTTAGACTTTTACACCAAAACAATATTTTTTTATGTATCACTCACAAAACAGGGCAGTGCCATAACATCAAAAATCTGAAGAAAATATTATGGGTACCAAAGACCACTTGCAAATGGTTTTAAAATCATTCCTGAGTACAGCAGCAGCACTTAAAGAGATAATATAGCACCAAAATCAATAGAAAATTATGAATGTTCATCATTATTTGACACATGAAAGTCCAATATAAACATATGGGTCATAAAAAAACATGCTATTTTATTATTATGTCTGTATCATTATACAACATCATAGGTAACACACAACCCAGTACTCAAGGGGTTAATATATATATCTGGAAAACCATGTGGACAAGGAACAAATGCTCAAATGCATTGTCTATATACATATAAAATACATACACAAAATAAATACAATTATATATATATTAATTCTATAAATACAATTGTCATATATATTTAATTTAAATAAATAGAAATATAATGGTTTATTGCTGTATATACGGCACTCATTATAATAATCATGATATTCTCATTTTCTATTAGTTCCAAGTGCATTTCTTTGACTCCTAGACCGATACCAGCAATTTCCCATCAGTCCCCAGGCTGTAAGGAGGATTCCCCAAACTGAAAGAGCTCTTCCATCTGCGTGTCCTGAATTTATCCAGGATGTAAGTAGAATTTGTACCTTTCTGAGATAGCACTTATCACAGGCAAATTAACTAAGAAGGGAAGGTAAGAGACCCCTCATACCACACTCCCTAAGTTGAAGGGACTGTATTAAGCTTTTGTGGAAACCTCTATTGTACCTCTACTGTAAAAAGGTAATGGGATGGATAAGAAGTTAATAATTAAAAACTACAAGCCACAAGTTATACAGGGTTGAGGTAGTAGCCGACTCTTAAGAATTATCTGTTGAAGGAGGAGAAAGTGGGAAAGAGTAGGAGTAAGAGGGAGAAGGAGGAAGAAGGAGAAAGGAAAAGGAAAATAGAAGGGGAGATTGTAAATATAAAAATATGAATAAAAATAATAATATATCCAAGATGAAAAAAGGAACCTTCTTCCATCCTACTCTTAAAGAGAAAGATATGGAAACATCTTATTCAGAGTCCTCTGAAATTGATCAATCTCTTAATAGAAGTCAAGATACCCAAAAATATGTTTTAAAGATAAAAATGTTTTGGAAGGAACAATTCTTGTAATGGAGGACAATTTGGAAAAAATGAAACATGACATGCCTTCAATAAACCAACATATATTAAAGCAAGAAGAAACAATTAAGGCTTTGAATATAAAATTGATTAAGGCTGAAGACTATTCGCGAAGATGCAATATTAGAATACGTGGGATTCCAGAATCAGTGTCTAACAATGAATTAAGAGACTATGTGACTGATATGTTTAATTCTTTGGTCAAATCTGATGCACATACAAAAGAATGTAATACTTTGGACTTAATGTATGTAATAGTGAAATGTCATTTTGCACAATATAAAGATAATATAATGAAGGCTAGTTTCACAGTGAATAAGTTAGGGCCCCTCTATAAAAATATTCAGTTATTCACAGATATCTCTCCTGCAACACTTAGCAAAAGAAGAGAATATAGAGAAGTTACAACTATTTGTAGAAGATAATGATATACCTATAGATGGGGTTCCCTGGGTGAATTGTTGATTAAAAGAGAATCAATCTGGCACACAACTAACTCAGTTAGTGAAGGGTAAAAAGTCCTCTTAACGTTGGGGTTTGAGGCATTGAAAGAAATAATTAAGTAGATATTATCTATAATTAGTGATGTCGTGAACATAACATTTTCGGTTCGCGAACCGCAAACGCGAGTTGCCGCAAATGTTCGCGAACCGGCAAATCCGGCAAACCGCCATAGACTTCAATGGGCAGGCGGATTTTAAAACCCACAGGGACTCTTTCTGGCCACAATAGTGATGGAAAAGTTGTTTTAAGGGGACTAACACCTGGACTGTGGCATGCCGGAGGGGGATCCATGTCAAAACTACCAAGGGAAATTACATAGTTGATGCAGAGTCTGGTTTTAATCCATAAAGGGCATAAATTACCTAACATTCCTAAATTGTTTGGAATAACGTGCTTTAAAAAATCAGGTATGATGTTGTATCGATCAGGTAGTGTAAGGGTTAGGCCCGCTTCACAGTGACAGACCAAACCCCCTGTTTAACGCACCGCAAACAACCGCAAACAGTACATTTGCACAACCGCAAACCCCCCATTTGCACAAGGTTGGATACCAAGCTAGCCATGTCCCGTTCCTTGTCCTCACTGATGTCATTGAAGGTCTCTTCCTCCACCCAGCCACGTACAACACCAAGGGTCCCCGAAAGGTGACAACAAGCCCCCTGGGACGCCTGCTGTGTTTGGTCTTCCACCTCCTCAAAGCCACCTTCCCCCTCTGACTCCTCTTCTTCAGACTCCTCTCACTGTGTTGCCTCTCTCTGCATTATTATAAGGTGTGTTAAGTAGTACTACTCTTACCAGTTTAATACCTGTTACGTCACCTATCAGGGGACGTGCATAAGGCCTGGATTTTTGGAACCGGGAGATGGAAAAAGATGCTTGGTTGGTCCTACCACTTCAATTTTGGGGCACGGCGCGTGCAATCTAAGGTGCCACCAGATAGTAGTGGTGTGTTTGTAAGTACTATTCTTATCAGTTTAATACGTGTTACGTCACCTATCAGGGGGCGTGTATAAGGCCTGGATTTTTGGAACTGGGAGATGGAAAAAGATACTTGGTTGGTCGTATCACTTCAAATTTAGGGCACGGTGCGTGCAATCTAAGGTGCCACCAGATAGGAGTGGCGTGTTTGTAAGTACTACTCTTATCAGTTTAATACTTGTTACGTCACCTATAAGGGGGCGTGTATAAGGCCTGGATTTTTAGAACCGGGAGATGGAAAAAGATGCTTGGTTGGTCATATCACTTCAATTTTGGGGCAAGGCATGTGCAATCAAAGGTGCCACCAGATAGGAGTGGCGTGTTTGTAAGTACTACTCTTATCAGTTTAATACCTGTTACAGCACCTATCAGGGGGCGTGTATAAGGCCTGGATTTTTGGAACCGGGAGATGGAAAAAGATGCTTGGTTGGTCGTATCACTTCAAATTTGGGGCACGGCGCGTGCAATCTAAGGTGCCACCAGATAGGAGTGGCGTGTTTGTAAGTACAACTCTTATCAGTTTAATACCTGTTACGTCACTTATCAGGGGGCGTGTATAAGGCCTGGATTTTTGGAACCGGGAGATGGAAAAAGATTCTTGGTTGGTCGTATCACTTCAAATTTGGGGCACGGCGCGTGCAATCTAAGGTGCCACCAGATAGGAGTGGCGTGTTTGTAAGTACTACTCTTTTCAGTTTAATACCTGTTACGTCACCTATCAGGGGGCGTGTATAAGGCCTGGATTTTTGGAACCGGGAGATGTAAAAAGATGCTGGGTCGGTCCTCCTACTGTCACAGGGCTGGGGGGGGGGGGGAGCCCCCTCGTCGGGCTACCTGGTTGATCCTGACTCAAAGATTAAGCCATGCACGTTTAAATACACACAGCCGGTACAGTGAAACTGAGAATTGCTCATTTAATCAGTTATAGACTGGTTCCTTTGATCACTCCATCTGTTACTTTGGTAACTGTCGGAATTAGAGAGCTGATACATGCCGACGAGCGCTGACTCCCCGGGATGCGTGCACTTATCAAAAATTAGGTATTGTTGCAGCCGCTGCTGTTGCAGCGACCAGAAAAAATTACGTTTGTTTCCCAGGCAGAAACGGCCCTAAAACATTGTGTCTTAAACCATAGTTGGTGGCGGATAAGTCACACAAGTCATGCAGCATTCAAAGATAAAATACTGCAGCTTGTGGACAATTTTTAGCTCAAGGCAGCTCATCTCATCAGCCCTTTTTTAGTCTAATGTATCGCCCAGTGTCAGTCCGTTCGGGATCCATCCCTCATTCATCTTTATAAAGGTGAGGTAATCTAGACTTTTTTGACCTAGGCGACTTCTCTTTTCAGTGACAATACCTCCTGCTGCACTAAAGGTCCTTTCTGACAGGACACTGGAAGCGGGGCAGGCCTGAAGTTCTATGGCAAATTGGGATAGCTCAGGCCACAGGTCAAGCCTGCACACCCAGTAGTCAAGGGGTTCATCGCTCCTCAGTGTGTCGATATCTGCAGTTAAAATGAGGTAGTCTGCCACCTGTCGGTCGAGTCGTTCTCTGAGGGTAAATCCCGAAGGGCTGTGGCGATGCGTAGGACTGAAAAAGCTCTGCATGTCCTCCATCAACAACACGTCTTTTAAACGTCCTGTCCTTGCCGGCGTGGTCGTGGGAGGAGGAGGATTACTTTCACCTCTTCCCCTGTTAGATTCCCGTTGTGCTGTGACATCACCCTTATACGCAGTGTAAAGCATACTTTTTAATTTCTTTGGAACTGCTGCAACCTTTCTGCCGTGCGGTAATTCGGTAACATTTCAGGTACTTTCTGCTTATACCGGGGGTCAAGTAGCGTGGACACCCAGTACAGGTCGTTCTCCTTCAGCCTTTTTATACGAGGGTCCCGCGACAGGCCCGACAGCATGAAAGACTGCATTTGCACAAGGTTGGATGCCGAGCTACCCATGTCCCATTCCTCATCCTCAGTGATCTCACAACACCATGGGTACCAGATAGGTGACAACGAGCACCCTGGGAGGGCTGTTGTGATTAATCTTCCTCCTCCCCCTCAAAGCCACATTCCTCCTCTAACTCCTCTTCCTCACAATCCTCCTCCAGCGTTGCCGCAGGTCCAGCAAGCGATGCTGATAAGGCTGTTTCTGGCGGTGATGGTGACCACAACTCTTCCACTTCTTCATCACGCTCATCTACGGCCTGATCCAACACTCTTCGCAGGGCACGTCTAGGAAGATAACAAATGGTATGATGTCGCTGATGGTGCCTTCTGTGAGACTGACAAGGTTTGTCACCTCCTCAAAAGGACGCATGAGCCTACAGGCATTGCGCATGAGCGTCCAGTAATGTGGCAAAAAAATTCACAGCTCCGCAGAGGCTGTCCTAGCACCCCGGTCATACAAATACTCGTTAACGGCTTTCTCTTGTTGGAGCAGGCGGTCGAACATTAGGAGTGTTGAATTCCAACGTGTGGGGCTGTCACAATTCAAGCGCCTCACTGGCATGTTGTTTCGCCGCTGGATATCTGAAAAGTGCGCCATGGCCGTGTAGAAACGCCTGAAATGGCCACACACCTTTCTGGCCTACTTCAGGACGTCCTGTAAGCCTGGGTACTTGTGTACAAAGCATTGTACGATCAGATTACACACATGTGCCATGCACGGCACGTGTGTCAACTTGCCCAAATTCAATGCCGCCAACAAATTTCTTCCGTTGTCACAAACCACTTTGCCAATCTTCAGTTGGTTGGAGTCAGCCATTGATCCACCTGTGCGTTCAGGGCCGACAGGAGTGCTGGCCCGGTGTGACTCTCTGCTTTCAGGCAAGTCACCTCCAAGACGGCGTGACACTGCCGTATCCGGGATGTGGAATAGTATCTGGGGAGCTGGGGGGTGCAGTTGATGTGGAGCAAGACGCAGCAGCAGAAGAGGACTCAGCTGAGGAGGTTATGGAAGAGGATGGAGTAGGAGGAGTAGAGGAGGTGGCAGCAGGCCTGTGTGCAAGTCGTGGTGGTGTCACCAACTCCTCTGCAGAGCCACGCATTCCATGCTTGCCAGCCATCAGCAGCTTTACCCAATGCGCAGTGTAGGTGATATACCTGCCCTGACCATGCTTTGCAGACCAGGTATCAGTGGTCAGATGGACCCTTGCCCCAACACTGTGTGCCAGACATGCCATTACTTCCTTTTGCACAATCGAGTACAGGTTGGGGATTGCCTTTTGTGAAAAGAAATTTTGTCCGGGTACCTTCCACTGCGGTGTCCCAATAGCTACAAATTTTTTGAACGCCTCAGACTCCACCAGCTTGTATGGTAAAAGCTGGCGGGCTAAGAGTTCAGACAAGCCAGCTGTAAGATGCCGGGCAAGGGGGTGACTTTGTGATATTGGCTTCTTACGCTCAAACATGCCCTTGACAGACACCTGACTGTGGGGAGATGAGCAGGAACAGCTGGAGGCGAGAGACGGAGTGGCGGATGGTTGAGAGGGGGCAAGGAGGACAGCAGTGGTTGACGTGGATGAAGATGCTGGACCAGGAGGAGGATGGCGGCTTTGAGTTTGTGTGCTGCTTGTACTCAGGTGTTGATCCCATTGGCGTTTGTAATGTGACATCATGTGCCTTCGCAAAGCAGTTGTACCTAGGTGGGTGTTGGACTTCCCACGACTCAGTTTCTTTTGGCACAGGTTGCAAATGGCATCACTGCTGTCACAGGCAGACACACAAAAAATGTGCCACACTGCTGAGCTCTGCAGTGACGGCGTTCTGGTGGTGGCAACAGCATGCGTTGATTGGCGTGCTGTCTGGCTGATCCCGGGTGCCGATGCATGCTGTCTGACTGTGCCACTAGCTCCTTGCGATGACCTCCCTCTGCTTCCAACTCGTCTCCTCCTCCTCTCTGTCTCCCCATCTGAACTTTCCCCCTGTTCTTTTTCTCTTCTAGCAGGCACCCACGTGACATCCATGGATGCATCGTTAACATCATCACCCGCTTCACTTGTATCTGACAACTCAACAAAGGAAGCAGCAGCAGGTACATCATCATCATCATCACACCGTACGTACATTTGTGTAATGCTGCCTGACTGAGACATATCCCTGTTATCTACATCCTCTGGCAATAATGGTTGCGCATCACTCATTTCTTCAAACTGATGTGTAAATAACTCTTCTGACTGATCAATTGAAGTGGCTGTGGTAAAAGTGTTGGTGGTGGCGGCAGTCGGGCGAGTGGTAACTTGAGAGGTGCCCGAAGCTAAGCTGGAGGAGGATGGTGCGTCAATGTTCCGAGCGGAAGCTGTAGAAGATTGGGTGTCCTGTGATAGCCAGTCAACTATGTCCTCAGAAGTTTTTGAGTTCTGGGTAACTGGCCTCTGAACACTGGGCATTATTGTAGGGCCAAAGGGAATCACAGCACCACGACCACGACGGCTCCTGCGGATTGGCCTGCCTCTGCCTGTCATTTTTTTTGTGATTAGTGGTACTATGTGCGCAATCTACTGTGACAACAGATATGAGTGGCACTGTGCACTTGCAGAAGTTGGCAGAGTAGACTCTGTAGGCCTGACACACACGCTTGAAGACAAGTAACTGCTATTCAATGTATTACAGTCACAATTGTATTCTTTGTTTAAATGTGGACTACTGACTGTAACACCAGATATGAGTGGTGGCACTGACTGGGCAAGTGGGCACAGTATATGCTGTGAGCCTAAGACAAACACGCTGGCTGGCAGGCAAATGAAATTAGAAAAAAGTGTTGCTTTTTTTTAAATGAAGACTGCTGGTGTTGTGGACGAAATTCATGAAAATGTATATTATGTCCATGCTGCATTCCTTTCCTTACAATATATCATAAGATAAGGCACTAATTACCTTTATTATTTATCCTGAGAGTCCTAAGATGGCTACTGAGCTGTATTCTGAGAGTCCTAAGATGGCTACTGAGTCATATCCAGGAGTCCTAAGATGACATTCATATCCGTGACCAAATAAGGATATGAGCCACAGATAAATTGTACATAATGAGTACAGATAAATTGCTTGCCCAGGGTCTACCTTGAAGAAATATCTGTACTGAATAATATCTGTTACCTGTGTATGACTGTTGAGAGTATGGGTCGAGTGATAGTGATTTCTTAGATATTGTGGTCCAGGACATATATGTGTGCGTGCAGCAGGCTCCAGGGACGGATTGGTAGTGTCTGAAGAGCACTATAGCCCTGGGGGGGGGCCTTGTGTACAGATGTGCAGGATAGCCAAGTATCTTTCGGGGGTCATGTGAAAACCACAAGAGACGTCTATCACAATGTAAAAGCATGTATGTGGGATGCAGACTTCAGGGACGGATTAGTTGTGTCCGAATAGCGCAATAGCCCTGAAGGCGTCAATTTTAGCACACGACGGTGTGAGAACCTGGATTAAAAATATTATAAGAGTCAGAAATTTTTTGCAGAAATTGTATAAATATTACTGTGATCTGTTATTGCTGGTTGTGATGCTTTTTTTAATGAGAAATATAGCTTAGAATTTCTCTCCCTGTACTTGTGAATTTCTCTGCAGCTGTGTGTGACTCAAACTCAGAGCACAAGCTGCGAAAAGAATTTACTCCCCCTCCCCTCCCGGTTGAATTCTTTTAAGGACGTATCTTAGTTAAGAGAATTCTTTCTATGCCAATGCTTAAGGTCGTATAAATTTCTACGGTAAGTGAAATAACTGTCATGTTTCTGTTCATGTTTTCATGATGTTGTTAGATTTTGCTTACAGTACGTGAAATAATGTTTGTGTAAAAGTAGGTGTGTCCTGGGAGGAGATTGATTTAAAAAGTAACTGGTTCAAGATATATACATACTCTGAGAACTGGTTATGTATACTTTTGAAATATTTTGTCTGAAGTTTCTGTGTGTTTGTAACTTTACTCGATACTGTACTCTTTGGAGAGGGAGGTGACCGGTTTGCATTTTGAGAAAATGTGGGAGGGACTGCCCCCCCTCACAATCAGTGTTACGTATTTTAATTTCCTCATTATGAAATAATTAGGTAAGAATAAAACCCTCGGGGTAACTATCACCCCATAAGAGGCACATTCCCAGAACCAACATACCCCTTTCCAGACAATATGTATGGATTTCATTGAACTAACAAAGTGTGAAGGGAAGAAATATTGCCTAGTGATAATTGATGTATACTCTAGGTGGGTGGAAACGAAACCATGTGCTCACCCTGACGCAAACACAGTGGCTAAAACCTTAGTGACACAAATAATTCCTAGGTTTGGTATACCAAAGAAAATATATAGCGATAACTGCACACATTTTGTGAACAAACTTATCGACCACTTGAGTAAAGCATTACACATAGAGTTGAAAAAACACTGTGCGTACCACCCACAGTCAGCTGGATTAGTGGAGAGAACTAATGGTACCATTAAAAATAAATTGAGGAAAACGATGGCAGCGACAGGGAAAAATTGGCTTTACTGTTTACCATTAGTCATGCTAAACAAGCATATGCTATCAAGCAGGAAGAAGTTTACCCCGTTTGAAATATTGTATGGGAGATCATTCCTACTACCAGAATTTAGACCATTTATCTTAGAAGATGAGAACATGAGTGAAAACTTAGCAGACTATATGAGAAAAATGTTAAGTAAGAAAGATATTATCTCCATCTCTCTCCCATCCACAGCAACAGCAGGGACCCTGCATGGTACAACCAGGCCAGTGGGTCCTAATTAAAGTAATCAAGCGCAAAAATTGGGCATCGGCCAGGTGGGAAGGACCATACCAAGTTCTGCTGTCAACACCCACTGCCTTGAAAGTTGCCGAACAAGCCACCTGATTACACCTGACTCACTGCAAGAGAGTAAAAGTGCCAGAGCTTGAGCCGGTTGATTCCTAAAACCTGCTAGCTGACTCATTGCGAGTCAGGCTGGGCTACAAAGGGGGGGAAACGCGTCTTAAACCCAGTGAAGAACCGAATGGTGCGGGTTTTGGGGTTCTCAACTGGCCCAAGAAAATGTCCTGGCACCTGTTCAAAAGACCTAACTGGTGTGGCCTAAGAATCTCACTGACATGCCTCATCTTGAAAACTCTTTGCATAGTAGCACCCATAATCATATGGGAAGAAGTAACAAGTCCCAGAGGCAACCAGACGCAATCTATTAAAGAGATGTGGATGCACAGAATGAAAAGAGACATGATGGAAGTCAGTTTATCTGGCCAAGTGACCCTAGTGTTCAAGGAAGAGCAGATAGGAACCAACCAAATAGACCTATGTCAAGTACTAAAATGTGGACTTTCTGGAGGAAGACGTAGTGGAGGGGTGAGAAAAGCGCCAGTATACTTGTGTATAGCCTCTCCGTATGGAAATGAGAGATGTCCTAGCTGGAAACTGGCCTTATGGAATACAGGAGCTGACAGGGGTTACTCCCCACCTTATCACAGGAAGTGCAAAAGTACAAAGAGACGCTTAAAGCTGACACGGGTGTGGAGCCATTCTCCTGCAGCCAAAATCAGCTATACATAAGTGTGATGAAGGGAGACATACTTTTGGAATCTACACCTCAGGCAGAGGTAACAACATGGAATATTTGCATATTCAGGTACTGCAAAAAGAGGAGCCCAGAGAGACTATTGATCTCACCAAGGTGAGCCCTGTGAATAGGACTGTGCCCTCACAGATCATCTATTTGGAACCTGTTCCACTGCCAGACCGTCAATGGCAATGTTACCATTTAAACTGAACCTTGCTTTAAGACCTTTGTTTAATACATTTATAAGAGGAGGGACTGTTACGTATTTTAATTTCCTCATTATGAAATAAGTAGGTAAGAATATCATGATTATAAAACGTATATCAACTTGTATCTCACTAGAATTTTTAAGTGCGTCATCTGTAGAATGTTTACGTTAATGTTCTTTTTTTTTTTTTTTTTTTTTTATATTATTTTATTTTATTATTTTTGTACATATAAAATAGTAAAGCAGCTAATAACATATTTGTAATTACACCATACAAGAGAGAATAATAAGCAGTACAAAAACATGAATATATCATCTCAACATCTTGATATCTCTCAAGTTTTAAATATAATTTTACAATCAACAAAAGACAAAGACGGAAAAAAAGGGAGAAAGAAGGAAAAAAAAAAAGGGGAAAATTTTCACTCTCTCTCTCCTTTCCCCTCCTTTAAATTTCGTCTCGGAGACCCTATCAAAGAGAATTTCATTGCCCTCATTTTTCTAGCTTAATGTCAAATATTGGTCCCAGAGCTGCCATTTTATTAGACGAGTGGCCTTGGGTATATTATCTCGGGAGTTATCCAGCAGATCTAATTTCTCTATTTTTTGAAATAGTGTTCTCTAGTTCTTTCCAGGAGGGTACTTGAGATTGTTTCCAGTATTTCAATAATAACCATTTAGCAACTAGACATAAGTGTGATATTAAAATTCTTTCCCCTAATGGGAAGATTTCCATTTGCGAGTGTAAAATAAATATTAACGGGTTACAAGTAATTTGTTTACCAGTGAGGGACGAAAGTTCTTTACTTACTCTCAACCAGAATGTTTTAATTTTTTTACAATCCCACCACATATGAATGGTTGTGCCTGGTAGTCCGCATTGTTTCCAGCATAAGCCATCTAGGGCCCTCATTCAATTGCAATTTGGCCAATTGAATAGGGCTCTAAATAAACACATAGCATATTATTTTTACATAAGTTTTTAGTTAGTGAAAAACTTGCTTTTGGATAGATGTTTACTAACTAAAAACTTATTTAAAAAAAATATGTTATGTGCTTATTTAGAGCCCTATTTAATTGGCAAAATTGCAATTGAATGAGGGCCTAGGTTATTATATATTGTTTTTAGTCTATTAGGGACATAGTACCATCTAGGGATTAATTTAACCATCATTTCATTATATGAAGTTAATTGATGATTTCTTAATAGTACTAAAAGTTTTAATCCAGTCTTCCTCTAATATTATAATTTTCAAGTCAGCTTCCCAGGCTAATATACCCAAACTCTTTTCAAAGGGGGTGTTTTCATCAATTATATTACTAAATTTGGAAATTATGTGTGACGATTCACCTTTGATTAAATATTCTTCCATTTTCCAAATTTTGTTCATATTAATAATTTTATATCCTAGGAGAGTAAGGTGTATTTGTAGTCCTTCATAATCTAGCCACGTTATTTTGTCTAAATTAAATTTCTCTTTAAGTCTTTTCAATTCCATTAAATTCCCTTTTTCAAATAGATCTCCCACCTTTCTAATATTATGTTGTTTTAGTAAAGACAGCAATAGTCCATTCGAGTTATTATTAAGAAAGTCTATTGGCGCTGCCAAAGACGGGGACTGCACCATTGAGAGTTTTATTTTATTTTTATGCCATATGTTAATAATATATTTAATATTAGGAGGTAATTCTGAACTCCCATTCTGTTTATACTTAGCGATCCAAAATATATTTTCTATTGGGTCTCTACCCGATAGGGAGTCCTCTATTGTTAGCCATCTTGGAATATTTTTTTTATAGTTATATCCAGCTGCTTGTGTAAGTATAATTTTTATATTTAGCTCTTTGATAGAGGGAGCACTTAGTCCCCCTTTCTCTAATTTCTTGCAAATTATAGATTTTTTGATTCTTGTTTTTTTCCCCAGATGTATATAGTCATCTAATGTGTCTTGAATGATCTTTATGCAATAAGCCGGTATTTTACCTGGAAGACATCTCATTATATATGTAATTTTAGGGATTAGACTCATGTTAACTGCATTTATTCTAGATAACCATGATAACTGTAAAGATCTCCAATCATTCAACTGTTTTCTTGTTTGTTTCAATATATCATTATAGTTATCTTTAAAGATATTTTTTATATGGTATGGGAATCTAACCCCCAGGTGTACTATATGAGAGGACTTATAGCAGTAAGAGTATGAATTCACTAACCTATTTTTTTCCTCTAATGGTATATTACAGGTCAGTACTTCGGTTTTCTGTTGGTTAATTTTAAAATAGGAGAATTTACCAAATTCTTCCAGACTAGTCTGTAGCGCTCTACAGGAGTATTCAGTATTTGTTATTGTTATGATAATATCATCCGCATATGCCATTATTTTGTATTCCTCTTGTCCTATTTCAATCCCTCTGATATCTACCGAGTCTCTAATATTAATCAATAAAGGTTCGAGGAATAGGACAAAAAGCAATGGTGACAGTGGACAGCCCTGACGAGTACCGTTCGATATAAAAAATTTACCCGTACTAAATTGTGAAGATGAAATATGTGCTATAGTATTTAAGTAAAGGGGTTTTATTGCTGATGAAGCAAAACTTTTCAAGCCAAAACTCTCCAGAACACTCTCTAGGAAATCCCACCTGACCCTGTCAAAAGCTTTCTCTGCATCTAATGACAGGGTCAGGGAGGAGATCCTCTTTTTTTTTATATAGTGCAGGGTGTCCAGCAGACGCCTGGTATTATCCGACGCTTGTCTATTCGGAATGAATCCTGTTTGATCTGGATGTATTAGGGAAGGTATAATCTTGCTTAACCTATTCGCCAAGATTTTAGAATAGATTTTAATATCGACGTTAATTAAGGCGATTGGAGGATAGTTTTTATAATCTTCAGGGTTTTTTCCTTGTTTTAGTATATTAACTATTTTTATTTCCGTTAATTCTGTTGGTATCCCTCCTTCTTGTTTTATCTCATTAAAAAGATTACATAAAGTACTATTTAATTCTTTACTTAGATAGCGATAAAATAAGTTATTAAATCCGTCTACCCCAGGCGTTTTATTTTTGGACACAATTTCAGTTATCTCTATACATTCTATTTGCTTATTCAGGAAGCTAAGTTGGGCTTCCGATACTTTGGGGAACTTTATATTATCTAGGTATTGTTTAATCTCTTCTATTCCTGGCTTAACTAATTGATGATCTTTCTCTAGATTATATAAGCTACTATAGTAATCCTGGAATACTAATCCTATTTTGTCTGGATGCGATTTAGGAATGTTATTAAAATCTAGAATTTTCTCGATATTATTTTTAATGTACTGCTTCTTCAATTTGTTAGCTAGGAATTTACCTGCTTTGCCCCCTTCAAAAAATTGTGTCTGCTGAAATTTCCATAATATTTTATCTGATTGAAGCTGAAGAATCTTTTGTATTTAAGTATTTATGTCTTTTATTGCTTTACTATTTTCACTATTTGGTGTCTCCCTAAAGATATCTTTCATCTTATTTAAATCCAGAGAGAGAGTCCTTAAAGACTTGCCTCTTAACCTTTTCACTTCAGCTGCTTTAGCAATAAAAATACCCCTCATATATGCTTTATACGTACACCACAAGGGTATATCTGAATTAACAGATGACTTATTAATTTTTAGAAATTCCAGTGTTTCTTTTTTCAAGTATGCGACAAATTCTTCATCCTTCAGGAACCAAGAGTCCATCTTCCAGCCACTCTTTTTTCTTTGGGTGTTTGTATTTAGATCTTGTATAATTAATTTGTTTAAAGAGTGGTCTGACCATGGGGTAGGATGGATATTTATCTTTTTAATTACTTTTAAAGTTGGAAGGTCTGTTAATATATAATCTATTCTAGAAAATGAGTTATGTCTGTATGAGAAATGAGTATATTCTCGTACACCTGGATGTAAGATCCTCCATGAGTCTATCAGATTAGTATCTTCCTTAATTTTACGAAATGCTTTTGAAATACAATTTGTTTGTGATACCGATTTCTTAGGTCCAACTGTTTGTTTATCTAGATTATCGTCAAATGTCATATTAAAATCACCACAGATTATTAGCAAACCTCCTTTAATTTTATTAATTTCTTTAAGAAGTTTCCGAAGGAAACCTATTTGTCCTTTGTTTGGTAGGTAGGTATTAACCAATGTTATTAAACGTCCATCAATCTGTCCAGTCCATATTATGTATCTACCCTCTGGGTCGATCTTACTGCCTTCTTCTACTATTTTCAAGCTGTTTTTAAATAAGATAGAGACCCCTTTTGATTTTTTCTTAAAGGTAGAGTCTATTCTAATTGTATATTTTGTATTATTCATATATTTTAGGTTTTCCTGTTTTAAGTGTGTTTCTTGCAGACATAAGATTTCCGCATTTAATTTGTAATACTCCAAAAAGGCCGTTTTTCTTTTTGTTGGAGAATTAAGAACATTACCATTATGTGAGATTATTTTTATTTGCATTTTAATTTATTAAAAAAGTATATATTATTATACGTTAATGTTCTTTAAAACATCTGTTTCCTGTATCCTGTCTTTGTTTCAGAAACTAATGAGAGACAAGATATCTATAGGAAGCCGGGATTAGATAAGGATCGTTTTGCTGAGTTAGACAGAGAAAGACACTTTTGTATTTAACACTATTTTCAACTATGCTTTTAGCAGCTGTGACGTATGTTATGCTATATAAGGAACTGGCCGTCCAAATAAACTCAGAGATTATTCTGATGACACTCTGACTTCTGTGCATTATTTTCTCTCATTATATCTTGGTACTCAGATATAATAATAAACACACATCAGAATACATGATTACTCACTAATCTGATCCTATCAATCAGCATAGCAGACCACTCTCCTTCCTCCTCCCACCTTCTCTGTGTGTGTGTTAGTTTTTATGTGAAAATATGTCTGTCTGTATCATTGAGGTTAAATGAGAAGGGAGGTTGCAGGCAAAAGAATGGTGGCTGGTTCTGGGTGGGAACCAAAGGTTGCTACAAGATAGTGGTTTGTGGAACAAAAACATGACACGCCCCTATACCCCATCTTAAAGGTAAATAACATCTACTATACCACCACTGCTGGAATCAGTGCCCTGTATCCACTACTTCTTGGCAATAATAATCTTTATTAAAAGGAATGTATAGGAGACATTCAATGTTTCATTAAGCTTTACTATGGAACAAGAAGTATATGAAAGAAAAAGTAAACGCAACGTTACTTTAGGATGTTTTCAGAAAGTCTCCCTATAGCACTGTTAAGCATGGGGTACACCCCTGGCGGGAAGTTTTCTCTGTCCCCTCACGAGATCCTATTTGGGTCTGCTCCTAGATTAGGGTGTTATTATCCTCAGCAATTGAAATTTAAATCTGATGTATTTGTTGATTATGTGATTGCTTTATCTCAAGCACTGACTAAAATACATGCACAAGTGTTTTCTTCTATTCCAGATCCGGAAGTAGACACTGGTACTCATCAACTACTTCCTGGAGATTGGGTCCTGGTCAAGAGATTTGTGAGAAAGAACCCTCTGGAATCCAGATATGATGGTCCCTTTCAAGTTCTTCTAATTGCTGCACCGTCAGTTAAACTTAAAGGACGGCCTACTTGGATCCACACATCTCATTGCAAAAAAAGTTTCAGCACCAGATCCATAGCAACCAACATTATGATGATCTTAACACATATCCTTTCCTGTCTGTTCTTAACTAAAGTAGAACCTTCTGCATTCATTAGTGAGAAGAAAGATGGTATTACATTTTGGTACAATCCATCTAAAACACATATGATCACATTCTCCTTTGGTTATTGTCATGTTGTATGTTGCCAACAGCTAAGCGTGACTCAACAATGTAACTTGTACGAAGACACTCACAGCACATCTATATACATATGAGTTACAGACCAGACTTGGGGAAAAGATTGTAGTCATTGGGATGCTGTAGGATGGAACACTGGGACAGCTTGGGGCTACAGACCACAGAGTGCCTTAGATAGAACATATTTGAGTGGAATCCCTTTACTTGAACGTATGACTCTAATAAGCCAGGCAAATGCTCGCCGAATGGCAAGACTGGAGCTAACACGCGACTTACTCTGACTATCAAGAACCCCAGACCCACAGACGCAGGTACATACATAATGGGTGGCTGGGTTAGAGGAGAAGCAAAAGGACGGATTGGTAAATTTATGCTCAGAAATCTAAATGCACCACTCATATCAGAAGACTAATGCAAGTACAACACACTCAGACATTACCCCAAACGACTGATATCAGTGAACCTACGTACGAAGGAACCCTAGCAAATGAGACTGGGTTCACAGACCTCAACTTATGGCTGGAATGGATGAAATATAACGTTGAGTCACATAATAAGACTAATTGTTATGTTTGTGCAAGTGCCAAACCTCACCTAGGCACTGTTCCACTTATGGTAACTATGAAGGAAGAAACGTGTTTCTTAAGTCTTTATAAAGCTACCCAGACTAAACTATCTGATAATCTACATCCAGGTGAAGGTATAACCATATACCCAGGTAATTACACATGCTATACAAGGAGTACACCTCAAGGGAGAAACCTAAAGAGGTTTCAGCAAGGATTCTGCATTATATATTGTATTGGCTTCACAGTTTACAGAGCAGACACAAACATTGGGAGACATATATTGGATATGTGGGGACATGAAGCTCAGATCAAGGCTAGAGGGTATCTGGTATGGTGAGTGTACCCTGACAAAGGTCATAATGCCAGTGCACATAGTGCCTATCCAAACTGATACCTCACCACACACCCTACTGACAACATCTAGACACAAAAGAAAGGTCTCTTCCCCACAAGGTAGCTTTGACCCCCATGTGTACATAGACTTTATTGGAGTCCGAAGGGGGGTGTCTGATGAGTTTAAAGCTAGAAATCAGGTTGCAGCAGGATTTTAATTACTTTTCCCTATCATAACTGCAAATAAAAATGTTGCTTTAATCAATTATATACAGTATATTATAACCAACAAAGGTTTGTGGATTACACAAGAGATGCTCTGCAAGGAGTTGCAGAACAATTGAAGGCCACATCACACATGGCCTTCCAGAATAGAATGGCACTAGACATGAACAAAGCTGCCTCTGTTCCCTCCTTCTTGTATAATTTAAATGCATGTTTCTTTTTCCTCATCATGATCTTTAAGTCATTGTTAAGCCACATGGGATGTGATTTACTCCTATTCATTTTATTTTCACATGGTACATGCTGATGAGTATGTTTATTTAGTAAGGATTTGAATGTTGTCCATTTATTTTCAGTATTCTTCCCTGTAAGTTCTTTGTCCCAGTCTATATGTTGTATTGCTGCCCGTAGCCCATTAAGGTTAGCCCTTTTAAAATTTAGAGTTGTTGTTGGCCCCTTACAACTCTGTTTTTTGTATTCAATCTCAAATGAGACTGTGTTGTGATCACTGTTCCCCAAGGGTTCCCCTATTTTTACATTTGATATTATATCAATATTACTTGTGATGACTAAATCCAAGATGGCCCCATTTCTAGTAGGTTCTTGTATTACCTGGGCCAGATAATGATCCCTGAGTGTACTCAAGAACCTGCTCCCCTTAGCTGAGCTGCTGGTCTCGTTTATCCAGTTTATATCAGGGTAATTAAAGTCTCCCATTATTAGATCTTGCCCATGCTTAGCTGGATTTCCAATCTGTAACAATAATTGTATTTCCTCAATTTCAGCTATATTTGGGGGTTTATAGCATACTCCCACCAATATGCGTTTAGAATTAGCTCCTCCACTATTTAGCTCAACCCACAAGGATTCAATGATGCCGTTAGTGCCAGCATAAATATCTTCTCTGACTATAGGCTTAAATTCAGGCTTAACATAAAGACAGATCCCTCCTCCTCTTTTACCATTTCCCCTATCTTTCCTAAATAGGTTATAACCATCCAGATTAACAGTCCAGTCATGAGATTCATCCCACCATGTTTCCGTAATGCCTATTAAGCATTTTTCTTGTACTGCTAATATTTCTAGCTCATCCATTTTCCCAGGCAAACTTCTTGCATTAGCAATCATACACTTTATGTTGCTATGGCTCTGCTGTTGTGAAGTGCCTGCCACAGTATTTGTTGCCCCTATTAATATCTCCCTACTTTCTATTGTAACCCTCCCCCCTTCTCCTCCCCCATGGGTAACTAATTCATCCCTTTCCCTCTCTATCCTATTTACCCCAATACTTCTATATAGTCCCTCCCCCCCACCTACAAGTTTAAAAACTCCCCCAGCCGTTCTACCATCCTATCCCCTAGCACAAAAGCGCCCTCATCATTAAGGTGCAATCCATCCCTGCTATAGAGATTGTACCCAAGTGAGAAGTCAGCCCAGTGCTCTAAAAACCCAAAACCCTCTGCACTGCACCACTTTTTTAGCCATGCATTAACCTCCCTAAGCTCCTTCTGCCTACCTGGGCTAGCACGTGGCACTGGTAGTATCTCAGAAAATACTCCTTATAACCAACAAAGGTTTGTGGATTACACAAGAGATGCTCTGCAAGGAGTTGCAGAACAATTGAAGGTCACATCACACATGGCCTTCCAGAATAGAATGGCACTAGACATGATCCTTGCTAAAAAGGGGGGGGGGGGTGTAAAATTCTCCCCGACACTGGCAACTGCTGCACCTACATACCTGATAATATGGGTCCAAACGGTAAAATTACTTTAGCCATTAAAGAACTGAACAACTTGGCACAAGAATTGAAGGAGAGTTCTGGAACCACAGACTATTGGGATAAATGGTTTGGGTGGATGAACAACTGGCAGAGGGTATTGTCACAGGTTGGAATTGTCTTTCTTTCAATACTGATAATTCTTGCATTTGTTACCTGCTGTATTATCCCCTGTGTCCGAACATATTTAAAGAAGTCAGTTACTGGAGTCACACCATCCTTTGTGCACCAAGAAATTTATGAAGATGACTGTGAGGAGTCACATAAGATGTTACCGTCTATTGTGTCTAGAAATGAAAGTTCTACATAAACCCCTTGTCCCACATGTTCCTGAAACAAGGGGTCAGGGATAGCATCTGACTCGCCTAAGACAGTGGCAAGAGGGGTCATGGACAAGCCATGGCAACTCTAACGTACAAAGAAGAACGGGCGTTCATTGGTGCAGATGTGCTAGGGCTTTCTTACATTCATACATCTCATCCACAGGGACAGTTGTACACATAGTCTCTAGGGGGGACTGTTACTATTTATATGCTGTTTATATGACCTTAATTAATACGTTTTACTAAGAAAAACCTATATCTTTACACAGACATTTTATGTAGTACTCTCTAGAAGAGGAAGATATGATACATCTAACCTGTCATATCTACAAGAATAGAATATAAGTGTAGTATGTAACATAATATAACATTTTAGGGGGGACTGTTGTGGATGAAATTCATGAAAATGTATATTATGTCCATGCTGCATTCCTTTCCTTACAATACATCATAAGATAAGGCACTAATTACCTTTATTCTTTATCCTGAGAGTCCTAAGATGGCTACTGAGCTGTATTCTGAGAGTCCTAAGATGCCTACTGAGTCATATCCGGGAGTCCTAAGATGACATTCATATCCGTGACCAAATAAGGATATGAGCCCCGCCACCTTCCAGAGCCAATCAGAAGCTTCACATAAACTGACCATAATGACTTTAACATCCGAGACCAAATATGGAAGGACCCTTCCTACCTTGTCAACCAATCAATAACTCACTCACTGTCTAACAATGAGTCGTATGATTGTTATATCTGATCAACTTATATCATATAAGTTGCTATGTTGTATTTGGGGGGGGGTTCGTTCGTTGGGAAGAATACAAGAAGTTTTATACCAGAACTTTTGGGTCTGTGTAATTTCTTGTCTCTGTGTGCACACATAGCCAACAGATGGATGATTTGGACAAGAACAGATATTACATAATGGGATTATTTTTATCCATCCAAAATACACCACCTGATTGGATTGGTTGCACTGGGCACAGTATAAGTTGTGAGCCTGAGAGACACACACAGACTAGCGGTCAGGCAAATGAACTTAGATTTAACAAAATACAATTTTGGGTTTTTTAAATGTCGACTGCTGGTACACCACCTGATTGGATTGGTTGCACTGGGCACAGTATCAGTTGTAATCCTGAGACACACACAGACTAGCGGTCAGGCAAATGAACTTCAATTTAACAAAATACAATTTTGGGTTTTTTAAAGGTAGACTGCTGGCACACCACCTGATTGGATTGGTTGCACTGGACACAGTATCAGTTGTGAGCCTGACACACACACTGGCTAGTAGGCAAGCAAATGAACTTAGATTAGAGAAAATAAAAGTTTTGTTTTTTAAAAGTAGACTGCTGGTACACCACAAGATTGGATTGATTGCACTGGGCACAGTATCAGTTGTGAGCCTGAGACACACACAGACTAGCGGTCAGGCAAATGAACTTAGATTTAACAAAATACAATTTTGTTTTTTTTTAAAGTAGACTGCTGGTACACCACCTGATTGTATTGGTTGCACTGGGCACAGTATCAGTTGTGAGCCTGACACACACACTGGCTAGTAGGCAGGCAAATTAACTTAGATTAGAGAAAATAAAAGTTTTGTTTTTTAAAAGTAGACTGCTGGTACACCACCAGGTTGGATTGATTGCACTGGGCACATTATCAGTTGTGAGCCTGAGAAACACACAGAATATCGGTCAGGCAAAATAACTTAGATTTAACAAAATACAATTTTGGGTTTTTTAAATGTACACTGCTGGTACACCACCTGATTGGATTGGTTGCACTGGGCACAGTATCAGTTGTGAGCCTGAGACACACACAGACTAGCTGTCAGGCAAATGAACTTAGATTTAACAAAATACAATTTGGGATTTTTTAAAGGTATACTGCTGGTACACCACCTGGTTGGATTGGTTGCACTGAGCACAGTATCAGTTGTGAGCCTGACACACACACTGGCTAGTAGGCAGGCAAATGAACTTAGATTAGAGAAAATAAAAGTTTTGGTTTTTAAAAGTAGACTGCTGGTACACCACCAGATTGGATGAATTGCACTGGGCACAGTATCAGTTGTGAGCATGAGAAACACACAAAATAGCGGTCAGGCAAATGAACTTAGATTTAACAAAATACAATTTGTTTTTTTTTAAATGTTCACTGCTGGTACACCACCTGATTGGATTGGTTGCACTGGGCACAGTATCAGTTGTGAGCCTGACACACACACACTGGCTAGTAGGCAGGCAAATGAACTTAGATTAGACAAAATAAAAGTTTTGGTTTTTAAATGTACATTGCTGGTACACCACCAGATTGGATTGGTTGCACTGGGCACAGTATCAGTTGTGAGCCTGAGACACGCACAGACTAGCTGTCAGGCAAATGAACTTAGATTTAACAAAATACAATTTTGGGTTTTTTAAAGGTATACTGCTGGTACACCACCTGATTGTATTGGTTGCACTGGGCACAGTATCAGTTGTGAGCCTGACACACACACTGGCTAGTAGGCAGGCAAATTAACTTAGATTAGAGAAAATAAAAGTTTTGTTTTTTAAAAGTAGACTGCTGGTACACCACCAGGTTGGATTGATTGCACTGGGCACATTATCAGTTGTGAGCCTGAGAAACACACAGAATATCGGTCAGGCAAAATAACTTAGATTTAACAAAATACAATTTTGGGTTTTTTAAATGTACACTGCTGGTACACCACCTGATTGGATTGGTTGCACTGGGCACAGTATCAGTTGTGAGCCTGAGACACACACAGACTAGCTGTCAGGCAAATGAACTTAGATTTAACAAAATACAATTTGGGTTTTTTTAAAGGTATACTGCTGGTACACCACCTGGTTGGATTGGTTGCACTGAGCACAGTATCAGTTGTGAGCCTGACACACACACTGGCTAGTAGGCAGGCAAATTAACTTAGATTAGAGAAAATAAAAGTTTTGGTTTTTAAAAGTAGACTGCTGGTACGCCACCAGATTCGATTGATTGCACTGGGCACAGTATAAGTTGGGAGCCTGACACGCACACACTGGCTAGTAGGCAGGCAAATGAACTTAGATTAAACAAAATAAAAGTTTTGGTTTTTAAATGTACATTGCTGGTACACCACCAGATTGGATTGGTTGCACTGGGCACAGTATCAGTTGTGAGCCTGAGACACGCACAGACTAGCTGTCAGGCAAATGAACTTAGATTTAACAAAATACAATTTGGGGTTTTTTAAAGGTATACTGCTGGTACACCACCTGATTGTATTGGTTGCACTGGGCACAGTATCAGTTGTGAGCCTGACACACACACTGGCTAGTAGGCAGGCAAATTAACTTAGATTAGACAAAATAAAAGTTTTGGTTTTTAAAAGTAGACTGCTGGTACACCACCAGATTGGATTAATTGCACTGGGCACAGTATCAGTTGTGAGCATGAGAAACACACAAAATAGCGGTCAGGCAAATGAACTTAGATTTAACAAAATACAATTTGTTTTTTTTAAAATGTTCACTGCTGGTACACCACCTGATTGGATTGGTTGCACTGGGCACAGTATCAGTTGTGAGCCTGACACACACACTGGCTAGTAGGCAGGCAAATGAACTTAGATTAGACAAAATAAAAGTTTTGGTTTTTAAAAGTAAACTGCTGGTACGCCACCAGATTCGATTGATTGCACTGGGCACAGTATAAGTTGGGAGCCTGACACGCACACACTGGCTAGTAGGCAGGCAAATGAACTTAGATTAGACAAAATAAAAGTTTTGGTTTTTAAATGTACATTGCTGGTACACCACCAGATTGGATTGGTTGCACTGGGCACAGTATCAGTTGTGAGCCTGAGACACGCACAGACTAGCTGTCAGGCAAATGAACTTAGATTTAACAAAATACAATTTTGGGTTTTTTAAAGGTATACTGCTGGTACACCACCTGATTGTATTGGTTGCACTGGGCACAGTATCAGTTGTGAGCCTGACACACACACTGGCTAGTAGGCAAGCAAATGAACTTAGATTAGACAAAATAAAAGTTTTGGTTTTTAAAGTAGACTGCTGGTACACCACAAGATTGGATTGATTGCACTGGGCACAGTATCAGTTGTGAGCCTGAGACACACACAGACTAGCGGTCAGGCAAATGAACTTAGATTTAACAAAATACAATTTTTTTTTTTTTTTAAGTAGACTGCTGGTACACCACCTGCTTGTATTGGTTGCACTGGGCACAGTATCAGTTGTGAGCCTGAGAAACACACAGAATAGCGGTCAGGCAAATTAACTTAGATTTAACAAAATTCAATTTTGGGTTTTTTAAATGTACACTGCTGGTACACCACCTGATTGGATTGGTTGCACTGGGCACAGTATCAGTTTTGAGCCTGGGACACGCACAGACTAGCTGTCAGGCAAATGAACTTAGATTTAACAAAATACAATGTGTTTGTTTTTTAAATGTTCACTGCTGGTACACCACCTGATTGGATTGGTTGCACTGGGCACAGTATCAGTTGTGAGCCTGACACACACACTGGCTAGTAGGCAGGCAAATGAACTTAGATTAGACAAAATAAAAGTTTTGGTTTTTAAAAGTAAACTGCTGGTACACCACCAGATTCGATTGATTGCACTGGGCACAGTATAAGTTGGGAGCCTGACACGCACACACTGGCTAGTAGGCAGGCAAATGAACTTAGATTAGACAAAATAAAAGTTTTGGTTTTTAAATGTACATTGCTGGTACACCACCAGATTGGATTGGTTGCACTGGGCACAGTATCAGTTGTGAGCCTGAGACACGCACAGACTAGCTGTCAGGCAAATGAACTTAGATTTAACAAAATACAATTTGGGGTTTTTTAAAGGTATACTGCTGGTACACCACCTGATTGTATTGGTTGCACTGGGCACAGTATCAGTTGTGAGCCTGACACACACACTGGCTAGTAGGCAAGCAAATGAACTTAGATTAGACAAAATAAAAGTTTTGGTTTTTAAAGTAGACTGCTGGTACACCACAAGATTGGATTGATTGCACTGGGCACAGTATCAGTTGTGAGCCTGAGACACACACAGACTAGCGGTCAGGCAAATGAACTTAGATTTAACAAAATACAATTTTGTTTTTTTTTTAAGTAGACTGCTGGTACACCACCTGCTTGTATTGGTTGCACTGGGCACAGTATCAGTTGTGAGCCTGAGAAACACACAGAATAGCGGTCAGGCAAATTAACTTAGATTTAACAAAATTCAATTTTGGGTTTTTTAAATGTACACTGCTGGTACACCACCTGATTGGATTGGTTGCACTGGGCACAGTATCAGTTTTGAGCCTGAGACACGCACAGACTAGCTGTCAGGCAAATGAACTTAGATTTAACAAAATACAATGTGTTTGTTTTTTAAATGTTCACTGCTGGTACACCACCTGATTGGATTGGTTGCACTGGGCACAGTATCAGTTGTGAGCCTGACACACACACTGGCTAGTAGGCAGGCAAATGAACTTAGATTAGAGAAAATAAAAGTTTTGTTTTTTAAAAGTAGACTGCTGGTACACCACCAGGTTGGATTGATTGCACTGGGCACATTATCAGTTGTGAGCCTGAGAAACACACAGAATATCGGTCAGGCAAAATAACTTAGATTTAACAAAATACAATTTTGGGTTTTTTAAATGTACACTGCTGGTACACCACCTGATTGGATTGGTTGCACTGGGCACAGTATCAGTTGTGAGCCTGAGACACACACAGACTAGCTGTCAGGCAAATGAACTTAGATTTAACAAAATACAATTTGGGATTTTTTAAAGGTATACTGCTGGTACACCACCTGGTTGGATTGGTTGCACTGAGCACAGTATCAGTTGTGAGCCTGACACACACACTGGCTAGTAGGCAGGCAAATTAACTTAGATTAGAGAAAATAAAAGTTTTGGTTTTTAAAAGTAGACTGCTGGTACGCCACCAGATTCGATTGATTGCACTGGGCACAGTATAAGTTGGGAGCCTGACACGCACACACTGGCTAGTAGGCAGGCAAATGAACTTAGATTAAACAAAATAAAAGTTTTGGTTTTTAAATGTACATTGCTGGTACACCACCAGATTGGATTGGTTGCACTGGGCACAGTATCAGTTGTGAGCCTGAGACACGCACAGACTAGCTGTCAGGCAAATGAACTTAGATTTAACAAAATACAATTTGGTTTTTTTTAAAGGTATACTGCTGGTACACCACCTGATTGTATTGGTTGCACTGGGCACAGTATCAGTTGTGAGCCTGACACACACACTGGCTAGTAGGCAGGCAAATTAACTTAGATTAGACAAAATAAAAGTTTTGGTTTTTAAAAGTAGACTGCTGGTACACCACCAGATTGGATTAATTGCACTGGGCACAGTATCAGTTGTGAGCATGAGAAACACACAAAATAGCGGTCAGGCAAATGAACTTAGATTTAACAAAATACAATTTGTTTTTTTTTAAATGTTCACTGCTGGTACACCACCTGATTGGATTGGTTGCACTGGGCACAGTATCAGTTGTGAGCCTGACACACACACTGGCTAGTAGGCAGGCAAATGAACTTAGATTAGACAAAATAAAAGTTTTGGTTTTTAAAAGTAAACTGCTGGTACGCCACCAGATTCGATTGATTGCACTGGGCACAGTATAAGTTGGGAGCCTGACACGCACACACTGGCTAGTAGGCAGGCAAATGAACTTAGATTAGACAAAATAAAAGTTTTGGTTTTTAAATGTACATTGCTGGTACACCACCAGATTGGATTGGTTGCACTGGGCACAGTATCAGTTGTGAGCCTGAGACACGCACAGACTAGCTGTCAGGCAAATGAACTTAGATTTAACAAAATACAATTTTGGGTTTTTTAAATGTATACTGCTGGTACACCACCTGATTGTATTGGTTGCACTGGGCACAGTATCAGTTGTGAGCCTGACACACACACTGGCTAGTAGGCAAGCAAATGAACTTAGATTAGACAAAATAAAAGTTTTGGTTTTTAAAGTAGACTGCTGGTACACCACAAGATTGGATTGATTGCACTGGGCACAGTATCAGTTGTGAGCCTGAGACACACACAGACTAGCGGTCAGGCAAATGAACTTAGATTTAACAAAATACAATTTTGTTTTTTTTTTTAAGTAGACTGCTGGTACACCACCTGCTTGTATTGGTTGCACTGGGCACAGTATCAGTTGTGAGCCTGAGAAACACACAGAATAGCGGTCAGGCAAATTAACTTAGATTTAACAAAATTCAATTTTGGGTTTTTTAAATGTACACTGCTGGTACACCACCTGATTGGATTGGTTGCACTGGGCACAGTATCAGTTTTGAGCCTGGGACACGCACAGACTAACTGTCAGGCAAATGAACTTAGATTTAACAAAATACAATGTGTTTGTTTTTTAAATGTTCACTGCTGGTACACCACCTGATTGGATTGGTTGCACTGGGCACAGTATCAGTTGTGAGCCTGACACACACACTGGCTAGTAGGCAGGCAAATGAACTTAGATTAGACAAAATAAAAGTTTTGGTTTTTAAAAGTAAACTGCTGGTACACCACCAGATTCGATTGATTGCACTGGGCACAGTATAAGTTGGGAGCCTGACACGCACACACTGGCTAGTAGGCAGGCAAATGAACTTAGATTAGACAAAATAAAAGTTTTGGTTTTTAAATGTACATTGCTGGTACACCACCAGATTGGATTGGTTGCACTGGGCACAGTATCAGTTGTGAGCCTGAGACACGCACAGACTAGCTGTCAGGCAAATGAAATTAGATTTAACAAAATACAATTTTGGGTTTTTTAAAGGTATACTGCTGGTACACCACCTGATTGTATTGGTTGCACTGGGCACAGTATCAGTTGTGAGCCTGACACACACACTGGCTAGTAGGCAAGCAAATGAACTTAGATTAGACAAAATAAAAGTTTTGGTTTTTAAAGTAGACTGCTGGTACACCACAAGATTGGATTGATTGCACTGGGCACAGTATCAGTTGTGAGCCTGAGACACACACAGACTAGCGGTCAGGCAAATGAACTTAGATTTAACAAAATACAATTTTGTTTTTTTTTAAAGTAGACTGCTGGTACACCACCTGCTTGTATTGGTTGCACTGGGCACAGTATCAGTTGTGAGCCTGAGAAACACACAGAATAGCGGTCAGGCAAATTAACTTAGATTTAACAAAATTCAATTTTGGGTTTTTTAAATGTACACTGCTGGTACACCACCTGATTGGATTGGTTGCACTGGGCACAGTATCAGTTTTGAGCCTGAGACACGCACAGACTAGCTGTCAGGCAAATGAACTTAGATTTAACAAAATACAATGTGTTTGTTTTTTAAATGTTCACTGCTGGTACACCACCTGATTGGATTGGTTGCACTGGGCACAGTATCAGTTGTGAGCCTGACACACACACTGGCTAGTAGGCAGGCAAATGAACTTAGATTAGACAAAATAAAAGTTTTGGTTTTTAAAAGTAAACTGCTGGTACACCACCAGATTCGATTGATTGCACTGGGCACAGTTAAAGTTGGGAGCCTGACACGCACACACTGGCTAGTAGGCAGGCAAATGAACTTAGATTAGACAAAATAAAAGTTTTGGTTTTTAAATGTACATTGCTGGTACACCACCAGATTGGATTGGTTGCACTGGGCACAGTATCAGTTGTGAGCCTGAGACACGCACAGACTAGCTGTCAGGCAAATGAACTTAGATTTAACAAAATACAATTTTGGGTTTTTTAAAGGTATACTGCTGGTACACCACCTGATTGTATTGGTTGCACTGGGCACAGTATCAGTTGTGAGCCTGACACACACACTGGCTAGTAGGCAGGCAAATTAACTTAGATTAGACAAAATAAAAGTTTTGGTTTTTAAAAGTAAATTGCTGGTACACCACCAGATTGGATTGGTTGCACTGGGCACAGTATAAGTTGTTAGCCTGACACACACACTGGCTAGTAGGCAGGCAAATTAACTTAGATTAGACAGAAAAAAACAAAAAAAACAGACTGATGTTATAGCCCTAAAAAGGGCTTTTTGGGGTGCTGTCCTTGCAGCAGAGATCAAAAGAGTCCTTCAGGACTGTATTGGACACTGTGTACAGTAGCCTAGCTATGGTTTGCCCTATTGAATTAGTTTCACCTACACTCAGCCTCCTCTCAGTAAGACTGCAAGTTAGCCATGATTCCAAAATGGCTGCTGTCCATGAGGTTGAAGGGTCTGGAAGGCAGGGTATGATGCTGATTGGCTGGAATGTGTCTGCTGACTGTGAGATGCAGGGTCAAAGTTTGTTTAATGATAAAGTATAGGGGGCGGATCGAACATTGCATATGTTCGCAGTTCGCCGGGAACGCGAACATGCTATGTTCGCCGGGAACAGTCCGCCGGAGAACTATTCGCGACATCTCTATCTATAATGATAGCTGATTATGGGACGTGCGTTCCCGTGGGGAGAAGTGGGAAGCAAGTAAGGGCTTAAGGGGTAAAATTAGTAACTAGTACAGAACAAATCTTTTTTAGATGGTAGTAAGACACTAGTAGATTAATTAGAGGAGTGCACATTATATTTCAATGGATTTCTAAAAAATATATTAAGGAATATAGTTATCGCTTTATATCATATATGGTTGGATTTGTACACATTGAGAGATATGGTTTTAATTAACAGTGGTATTAATAATTTGTTGATTAGTGGAACTAAAAAGTTCAAACCATATAATATTGGATGTATTAATAATATCAAGTAATATAATCACCTTTTAGTTATTTTATATGTTTAGAATTGAAACACCTTGATATTATGCTATGATTGACATAATGAATTAAGTAATAGGAGCTCCCAAGGGGATTAAAAACTTAATGGTAAAACTATTTTTTTTTTTAATTTAATGGTTAAATATTTCCCTTGCTTATCTCCCCTATGGAGGGTATGATCCTCCTGTCACCATGGTTAGGGCACTGTATTAATTGTCTGAAGATAATCTGTGATATATGTAGTATGTATTTTCTCTTTATCTTTGAGTCCTTTGGTTTTAATTGGATTTAGTGAGTTAAAATTATAGTTTGCAAGTATAAATATATATAAATATCTGCTCCCTGTAGGGATCCTAATGGAGAGTCCCTAGCGTGTTATTTTGCCAGTAACTTAAATACGGACAGAGTTCGGTTAAGGAAGTATGTCCATATATGGTAGTAATTTTGTTGTTGGTATTGAATGTAGTATGTGTGTCTATGGGGTTAACAAGAAACTATCTAATTGTTCAGGATATCCACTGTCTTAAGTAATGTCATTGATTTTTTTGTCCCAAAATGCTCAAGGATTGAAAACTCCCTTTAAACGAAATTCTGCATTCTCTGAGTGCACCCGGCATAGGGTAGACATGTTTTCAAGAAACGCATTGGAAAACCGGGTGAACTCCAGGGATGCAGAATAAACATTTTATGACATCTATCAACTCCACATATATTAATAAATCTAGAGGAGTATCCATCTTCTTTAACAGGAGTTTGGATGTCATAGAGGATGTTAAACTTATTGATATGTAAGGAAGATACATACTTTGGCGTGGGACAAAAAAATTTGAAATATTATACAATTGTTAATGCTTATGTTCGAAATAGGAGGCAGCTGCATTTCTTGAATATTCTTAAATTGATCTATTAAGTGAAGAAAGGTATATTAGTCCTTTGCGGGGATCTAAACGTGATGTTTGACATTGTTTGCGATTGATATATTGTTTGCGATTTCGGAACAGCGCTTCCTGATATTCAGGAGATAGCAATACTACATGTGTACAATCAATAGCACCGAGCACATTGGGGACAAATCTGAAATCTGATTTGACCTTCAATATCTCTTCCACAGTTTTGGGGAAACTGATTTATCTGGTAGTTTTCAGAACAATAGCACAGACGAAAGTACTCAGGCATCTTGACAAGCTGCAAGGAAGTGTATTGCGGCTAACATCCGTTTCTTCCCTGGTTTGGCTCTATTGGTCCTTGAGGAACTAATTTCATCTTTGGCGCTCAAGGTCCACCCTCAGGACCACATAGAACTCCTCCAGGCTGGCACGGGTTTGCCTAAAGTGCTCATACACTTCTACATCAGTTAACCCCTCTAATATGACTCTCTCCTTATAATCCTTGGGTGGGCGGATCCTCCTGGCAGGCTCCTGGGCCTGCTCCCCCCTTGGCTGTGCCTGGGCAGGAGCCGGCACTTGTATGGCCACACCCTCCAGGGGTCCCTCATCTGGCTCCCCCAACAGCTGATCACCCAGCTGATTACCCACATCAATGTCATCCTCCCTGTCTGCAGGTGCCCTTACATTCCCCTGTCCCTGTGCCACTAAAGCTCTGTCCCCTACCTGACCCCCACCATGATCCTTGCTTCTGGATCACCATGGATCACATCAGCACGTTCACCCACATTCACCCCCAGCCCTGTCTCTCTGTCACTCCTCAGCCACTCCTTAGCTGCACGCCTCACATCCGGGTCTCCACTCTGCAACATTCAGTACAAATATCCATGTTTACGATGGTACTCTCTCCTCACATGCATATAAACCTCAACTGAATGGCAGCAATCCATGATGGGTCAGACTTGCTAATGCCTTGTTGGTGCAGGGGTTTTATAGCTTGTTAATTACAATACCTATTAATATCCAGGTGGATTTCAGGTTTGGAATTGCTCACTTGTGTACTTGAGACTTATCAGCTGATTTAGGTTCAGGCTAGGGGAATCTTGAGCAGGATAATCTGATGAACTTCCCTGCTTTTGTAATGATTTTGCAAGTCCTATTTGTAACCCATAATGTTTTAGCACACATTTAATTCGTTCCCCTGGTACTTGATATATGCTATGTGGCAGTGCAATTTTTCCGCTATTTGTTTTCCCAGTGTAGATGTGATGAGTGAGATGTATATCAGATGATGTTCGTATGTTTAGGGGCCACATTATAGACTCTTTGAGTGCGAAAGGGCTAATATGACAGTCATTTGATGTATATGTGTTGCAATTTAATGGGGAAGTAGTGTCTTATATTGCTTTCAGCATCTGGCAGCATGACTTTTCATATTTGCATATGCATTACCATTCCAACATATGACAATAAAAATGTTTTTTATTTCCATATTTGATCATTGTGGATTGTTGTGCCAGTATATCTAATGCCTTCCCTTGCTTAGTCTGTTTTTATTGTGTTTTAAAGTGTTACAGATTAGTCTTCAAGCCCTTTGGAACCCGTAACTTGTGGTCCGACTTTTGCCACTTGTGGCCCTCTGGCGGCTTAGTTAGCGAGGGGGAATCTGAGCAATTCAATATCGATTTGCGATTATAGCGATCCTAACTCTTGTAGCCGTGAAATATCAAAGGCTTGGACGGGCTTTAACTTGCGATGTTAACAGTCGCAAGAAATCTGAGGCCGGAGCCCGTAACCAGGTCGAAGCCCGCAAGAAGACGCCAATTAAATAGCAAAATAACTTACAGCCTACATTACAGAAGCCCACATCTCCTGAGGGCTCAATTGAATGAGGCTCCATGTCTTTCTGGGAGTTTATTGGGGATCACTCCTATAGAACATTGCTGTCCAACTTGCTACCCACAGGCAAATGTGTACCCGCCAGTTTATTTCTATGACCATGGGGTCCAAACTTGGGACAGGTTAAACACTTTGGACATTATTTATAAAACAATAAATGTGTAGTTAATTCATGTAAAATCTATAATATTGTAAACTATATTTTTGTATATATATTTTATTAATTATTATTTTAATTTCAACCCACAACTCAATATCCGAAATGAATCTGAACTTAAATTAGTTTGATAGCACTGCTCTAGAAGGTCAACCTTTGGTTTCACAATTATTTCAAAACTATGGGCCTCATTCAATTCGGAGGCCGAGGTTTATGGAATATAGGTCCAAATGTCTGCGAGCCTGCTGCGGGCAAGACCGCAAGGTATAGGAACATTACAATGTGGCACAGGACGTCTGATAATTAGTGACCAGGAAAAGGCAGATGAGCTAAATAGGTTATTTCCGTCGGTATACACAAGGGAGGTACCAGTGGTTGGGACACCGCCACAAATTGGGGCTACAATACCATCACTAAATAATTGGTTAACGCAGGAAGAATGCTCAAAAAATGATCTTAGTTTGTTTATTAGGCCTGGGTGTTGTTACATAGATGCGTACGAAAAAATTGTCCTATGGATCCTATTTAGGAATCCTTGAACAACCAACCAAGGTTGTACAGAAACACCTTTTATGCAGTCTTTATTTTAATTATTATTGTCATATACTAATAAAAAAAAAACAATCTTTATTTGTACATTTAAAATATTGTTAAAAATGCAACAATTAAAAATTTCATGTTAAACCCAAGGTTTTTAATCCTTTGGGTTTTTTGACGTCCAGCAAATTATTAAAGGTTTATTTAGGTTTTATTTTTGATATTATTATATTCTGTGCTTTGATCACAGCTATTTTATTTAATTACTTTATTATGCTCCAGTCAATAAAAGATTTTGTTTTTCAATTTGACTGTATTTGTGTATTTTTGGTTATTTTTCCTTGATCAAATCCTTATCAGGTATCCTGAATTTTACTTTCTATTAGATAGGATTTTTCTTTTATAATCCTTTCATCTGTTTATAGTTTTGTTTATTCATACAGCACTTCACTTGAGTATATGCTTTAAGTGCCTTTATGTTTCTTTTGTGTTAATCTTTTACCCTCTTTATTTATGTTAAGTTTGTCATTCTATTACTTAAAGTGCATTTTTATTCAAATTGTGCTATTCAAAACTGTTATCTTAAAGTGCTTGTGCTATTGTGACTTAGTGCTAAATTATTCTTATATTGTTGAATTAACCTTTTACCTCGTGACTGTTAGTTTGTCACAGTCACTACTTTACCTTATTAATTTAAAGTGCTTGTGCTGTGCTATTTTTTAAAATGTATACACTCCTGATTTTATGCTGTATCTTAAACTGTATGTTTCATTAATGCTTCTGTCTATTAATTTTTTTAAAGAAGGTTGTGTCCTCCTTTTTCTTCTGTTTTTTGCTTTAATTATGCTTTCACTCCTTTTTTCTTTTTCTTGCTTTTCTATTTTCTTATTCTTGTATATTACTCTGTTGTTTCTATATTGTAAATTTGTGGTGAAAGCATTCGCTTCCTATCTTTCTTTTAAGTTAGTAGTGGTCCTGGAGCTATAGAGCTATATCTATCATGCTCCACGCTATGTTGGCGTGGTCTGCGCTGTTATCACGCTTACTGATGACATCACAATCTCCCGCCATTTCGTGAGGCTCTATCAAGAGGGGCACCTCTCACTCATCAGGGGCACCTAACGCAGGAAGAAATCCAAAAGAGATTGGAGAAAAAAAAATGTTAATAAAGCCCCAGGTCCTGATGGAATACATACACGGGTACTGAGGGAACTTGGTTCTGTAATAACCAAACCATTATATCTAATCTTTCAAGACTCACTCACCACAGGGTCTTTACCAGATGACTGGAGAAAAGCAGAGGTGATACCTATATTTAAGAAGGGAGCAAGAGCAAATACGGGGAATTATAGACCAGTGAGCCTCACATCTGTAGTTGTAGGGAAGCTTTTAGAAGGGTTAATAAGGGACAGAATACAAGAATATGTCTATTTGAACAAGATCATAGGTAGCAGTCAACACAGATTTATGAAGGATAGGTCATGTCAGACCAATCTAATTAGTTTCTATGAGGAGGTTAGTAGGAATTTGGATCAGGGCAACTCAGCGGATGTAGTCTTTTTGGATTTTGCAAAGGCTTTTGATACAGTGCCTCATGGGAGACTTTTGAGCAAACTAAGGGATACAGGAATTGCAGTAAATATCTGCTCATGGATCGAGAGCTGGCTAAAAGACAGGAAGCAAAGGGTTATTGTAAATGGAACATACTCAGATTGGACTAATGTGGTAAGTGGGGTTCCTCAAGGTTCAGTATTAGATCCTCTCCTTTTTAACATATTTATTAATGACGTAGAAGTAGGATTCAGAAGTAGTGTCTCCATTTTTGCTGATGACACTAAGTTGTGCAAGGTAATTAAATCAGATAATGATGTACCTTCCCTACAAAGGGTTTTGCATAAATTAGAGAAATGGGTGGCTAAATGGCAGATGAGATTTAATACAAATAAATGTAAGGTTATGCATTTGGGAAGGAAAAATAGCCATGCAATTTATAATCATAATGGAGCAAATCTAGGGATATCAGATATTGAAAGGGATTTGGGAGTACTAGTGGACTACCACCTAGGTAGCAGTGCTCAATGCCAAGCAGCAGCTGCAAAGGCAAGTTAAATATTAACATGTATTAAGAAGGGTATAGATGCAAGGGGAGCAAATATAATTCTGCCACTATACAAATCTCTAGCGTGCCCTCATTTGGAATATGGAGTACAATTTTGGGCACCACTTCATAAAAAGGACATTTTAGAGCTGGAAAAAGTACAGAGAAGGGCATCAAAACTAATAAGGGGAATAGAGGGGCTAAGTTATGAAGAAAGACTAACCGAATTAAACATATTTTTGCTAGAAAAAAGGCGTCTACGAGGGGATATGATTACCTTATTTAAATACATCCAGGGTCAGTATAAAGGTTTGTCAAGTGAACTTTTTATAGCAAGAGATTGTCAACTGACAAGAGGACATCCCTTGAGGATTTCACCTTAAACAAAGAAAAGAGTTCTTCACAGTAAGGGTGGTTAATCTGTGGAATTCTCTACCAAATAGGTGGTGACAGCGAATTCAATAAATAACTCAAAAAAGGGGTTAGATATATTTTTTGAATAAAGAGGGCATTCAAGGTTATCCTAGATAACTAGCGAAGGAATATTGATCCAGGGAGAAATGTGATCTCCAGTTTCTGGGGTCAGAAAGGAATTTTGCTTTTTTTCCCCTTATGAGACAATTGGCAAAGTTTCAATGTTTTTTTTTTTTTTTGTTTACCTTCTTCTGGATCAATTAACAATTAATAACAAATAGTCCACATATTAAAAAGATCAATAGAGATGTAAAAAGGTTGAACTTGAAGGACTAACAATCTTTAATCAACCACAAATAATATACTATTATTAATTAGTTAACAACTAATTAATTAATAACTAATCTGCATATTGCAGATCAGAGGAGATCTTAAAAGGTTGAACTTGATGGACTGAAAGTATTTTTTCAACCTTAATTACTATGTAACTGTGTAACTATGTAAGGTAGGGGCTGAAAGTGACATTCGGAAACCATGACATCGTATGAAGCATTTGCAAGCTTGAACATGAACAATTAAGCAAGGGCGTAACTCCTGAGTTAGAAACAGCCAATGGAAACACAGATTGTCATCATTATGGCAAAGGAAAATGGAGGTTGGATTTTAAAGTCCTACAGACTTTAATTACAAGTTACGATCGGACTCACATTCCTGAAATATTGCAATATTGATAAAACTGTAGATATGATATTCTATTACATGCAAGTTCCCATTATATGTATTAACACATTGATTGCCAGGATCAATATAACACGGAAATTAAACATTACTAAAATTATTTTATGTTGCAGATTTGCGAGCTTGAGACCTAACATCACTTTCCCTTGTAATAAGTGTACATTAGTGTGTGTATATGTGCATTTAAAGTGCTCTGGACATGTCATTAAGCCCTTTGCGAGTCCTCCTTGGTCCCCGTGACTTGTGGTTCGACTTTTGCCATTGCTTGACGGCTTTCTTTGCTAGGGGGCATCAGAGCAATTGAATAGCGATTTGCAATTTTAGCGTTCGCAACTCTTGCGGCCGTGAAAGATCAAAGGCTTGGAGGGGCAATAACTTGTGATGTGAACCATCGCAGTGAATCGGAGGCCAGAGCCCGTAACCCGATCAGAGCCCACAATAAGACGCCAATTGAATAGCAAAACAACTTGCAGGCTACATTTCCGCAGCCCGGATCTCCAGAGGGCTCAGTTGAATGAGGCCCTGTGTCATACTGGGGTACATACATTTCTTAATCTAGCACTCTTATCTTCAACCTCTAGTTCAGTGATGGACAAACTATTTCACTTAAATAAAATGCATGTGGCCCTCAAGCCTGTGAAAGGACCTATTTTTAATTTTACTCATTGCAAAAAGAAAGGGTACTAAAGGTTTAGATAATGAGAAGTAGAGAAATACAATCAAATAATTATTATTTGACCATTTCAGAGAGATTTAATGAAGTGTGTCTTATTGAAGAGGGACATGCTCTCCCACTCCAGAAAACAGCTCTGGGGACTGCTTGAGAGGTGAGGGGAGGAGCTACCAGTGGAGCAGGTGGTGCAGTACACCATAGCCCTTCTCTGGGAGGGGGCCCAGATCTGTGTGCATTTATTTTGCATTTAATCTTTCTTTTCTTTAGTGTGGGGATATATATATAATATCCACTGTATATATACAATATCCACTGAAAAGCACAGCTACAGAATAGGGTAGGTATATTAGGACTGCACTGAGAATAGACATTTATTGAATTTCAGTAGATCAGCTAAATATAATTATTGTTATCATGTAGTTTTGTAAGAACCAGAGTTATCGGAAAACTGAATATTAAAAATATCTCCAACACGTCAAAAAGAACACTGATATCCCAGATATAATCCTATAATATTTATGACTGTCATTAGAATTATACCACAGAACATAATGCCACTGCATTCAGCTATAAGATATCAAAGATACAACAACTTAGGGCAAAGAATATTACTCATCCCTCCCTCCAACAGTAAGAGGAACTTTTTCCAAAAAAGGTATATTATTATCCCAGTATTACCAATTTATTTAGATGCCTAACACAGAAGAAGAAAAAGTGGCTCAGTACTAGCAGATTTAAAATTGGCACACAACAAGACGTGTGTTTGGGCATTGTCCATCATTCCATCCACCACTTGGTAACACCTCAATACAGTCTTCATTTTTATCATTGTTTGGCTCATTGGATTCCCATGGTGTGTAAGTTACTTGTCTCCCAGTCAAATCTCTATATATTCCTTCATCTTTAATGTCATTGATCCCAAGATAAGTATTTATATTGTATGCCTTTGCAAACTTGAGCACCGCGTTGCTTTCTTGTGCATTCAGAGGAATAGGCAATGTTCCTCCAGCATCTCTACATGTAGCTTGAGCAGTGGTATAATCAGCTTGTAGTCCATTGGTGATGTAGATTTTCCCCCCAGCAGATGCGACTCCACTCATAAATGACAATCCTAAAGGAAAATAAACTGCATTATTCCATATAATTGTAACATACAAGATCCTGAAAAGAGTAAATCTTTTTTTGAGTGAATCATTGGAGAAGGTAGTTTCAGGAGAAAGACATTTTTAAAGGTTTGTAAATGTGATTGTTACTACAGGTTTCTCTCCACTTAGTACCTTGTGTCAATGGAGTGAGGCTTAACAAAGACTAGATTAAAAATAAATGGAAATAGCAATGTTCTGTGATAGTTATCTAACTATCAGATCCTGAGGACAATCCATTGTTAATGTTCCAATTTCCTTGACAACTCTCAGAGGATCTGATAATGAGATAACGAAACATCTTGTGATGTCCCTAGACATTATTTCTGTAGTGTCATTGTTGTGGGGCTGGGCGGACGGGATGTGAACTGGATGCCCCCAGAACAATGGGAACTTACAAGTCTTTAAAACTACATTTATTTTAAACCCTTTAAATCATCTGTATAGTCAGTACAGTGGTCCTTTAATATAAAAAATGCACATACATGGAATGCATCAGTGTCTGAGTGGGTTTGTGATGGAGAAAACCTATTAATGAATGTGAGTGAGTAAACCTGTATGCCAGTGTGGTGTAATATTGTTTAAAACCACTATCTACACTAGATTTTAAGACCGGGCTCACCAGTCATATGTTTATATTGTTGTTTTTGTTTTGTATTTAAATGCTATACTGTGCTATCAAATAGGTTGGACATTACAAATTAAGGGTAATAATGCCTGTGTGCCAGTGCATATGGTGATAACCTGTGTGCCAGTGGGCTGGTGATGGGCAAAACCTACCAGTGTGCCAGTGGGTGTATATCAGTAAGGCTAAATTATAGTGTATGTATATGAGTAATCGTATGGCTGTTTGGTAGGATCACTCTGTTTCATACAATCTGTATATATATATTTATCAACAACTGTAGTTAATCAATTAATTGAGTTGTATAGGCTACGAGAGTACACAAATCTCTCTGTATAATGACTGATCTAAAGGTTAGATGATAATAAAAACTTACCTTTCATTAATTGTGACTGTTTTTTCTCCCAATCTTTCATCTGATTTTCGATGGCTGATACCTTCCTAACCAGAGTTACATCTGGAGTAACAAATAAATGTGAGCATTGTTGTAGTATATTTCCGTTAATTTTTTAAAATGCTTTTTATGTCCAACAAAGTCCTGCTATGATCTTATTAGGCTCACAGGTAAAAATAACATTGCAAAATATGGAAATCCAAAACTCTAATAGACTACCATTGAAGTAACTCATGTTGAATGTAGAAAAAGTCTAGATAATATTGCTATTACTAATAATATAATGTTGATTTCTTATTTATGGTTGTTATTGAAATGTGTGAATACTTCTATCACCTGAAATAATATACTTATTGTCATTTATGGAAAACTTCACATGTTTGTCAAATATGTAACTAAATAACAACCATACATTGTATGTAGGCTATGAGCATGAAAGAATATTAGAAAAATATTTTAGTTTTGGCATGTTGGATCACTAAAGAGCGCCTTCCTGGGGGAGGGCAGATTCTGGGTTTCATTGTTGAGTGACTTGAACTTCTGAAAACTGATATCTCTTTAACGTGCCCACTCACTCTCAGAGTAGACAGTAATACAACCAGTGGCAGAGCTGCTGTTGGTGCAGCAAGTGCAAAGCACAGGGCCCACAACAGGCTACAGGCCATCTGCACCTGGAGTAAAGATTATTTTTTATACAAATGTTTTTGGATGTTTATGAATCCTTATAGACCACTACTTTGTATAGAGAAGTTGCAAGGGCCCCAACTCACTAGCTCTACCAGTGAACACAAGTTATATGTTCTACTTTCCCAAGTCTATAAGCCCCTCATAACCTGAACAGAAAAGTTTGTAGTCATATCAACATCGTAACACACATATTTATTTAAAATATGTTTCTGGCCTACACAGTTGATATTGTTGTTACCTTATTACGTATAAAACTCGTGAAGTTATTTGTAAACTCCATTGGATCATGAATATCAGTGCTCAGGTTTTTTAATATATTTATTGTCCCTCATCACCCGTAGAGAAGAAAGTATTATGGTACCTTCCTGCTGTAGAAGACAAGTTCCTCAGGCAGAGGTTATAATAAAGTCAGGAGCTGTAATACTGGTCATTGGTGAGCAACAAAGATGTCTAAACTGTTAACGGAGTTTGATCATCTAGTCATTGTATTTAGAAGTCATATTGCTAGGTCTTCTATGTTTTTACCTGCATCACATTTATCTCCTTTTTGTCCAGGAAGTCCCATTTCTCCTTTTTGCCCGGGTAAACCTGGTGGATCCAGAAAACACTTGTTATTGACAACTACATAGTAAGTAACACTGGACTGTTTCTTTTTCTATTATCCAGATATTTATATGACTTTAACGTCAAATCTAGTATGGAAATAGTTGTTTTTTTACACAATGTATATACTGTGCAGTCAATGGTTGTAGTGGTTAAAATGGTGTGGTTAAAATAACATTTTCAAAGAAAGTTTTCAACTATTTATTTACGTTTTTACATAGTTTACAGAGGAAGCCGACATAGTGAAACGTTGAGTGTTAGGCAGCAGAGCCCATGTGGGGGGCATGAGACTAGCCAGACTGAGAGCAGGAACAACGGTATATGAGCATAGCGACAGGAGGTGTGTGAGCTACAGAGGGCGTGGGGTAGGGGAAATCCCTAACTTAATGGTATTATCCCCTGCTTTGTCACGATTTAGGCAAGTAATATAATGTCATTATACTGTATGTACATAATCTATTCAACTTGCTTTATGGCAATAGATCAATTAATATTATTATGAGTAGTTTTATGCTCCATTAATATGCACCTAACTGACTACGTCTAAGATCAGACTATCACATGTAATAGATTTCAAACTGCGATTTGTCGTCACGCTTGCAAGCCTCGCATTGAAGCACGCAGGAATTAGGCTGCGATGAGCAATTAAGCAGCCGTGCAGCACTTAAGCTGGAATGAGAGCCAAAGGTGCTCATTGCAGCCATCACCCCCGTCACACATGCAAGCTCGGTGAAAAAAAATAGGAGCTCTGAAAAATATGAATTTAACAGCCGAACCGAAAAACACTGCATGGTAGTGAGGTTGCAAGCGATTTTGAGACTTATTTGATGTGTTTCGCCACGCGAAAATTGGCTAAGCAGGAAAAAAAATGGCGGCTGAAAAAGGCTGAGCAAAGCCAGGCCTTAGAAAATACCCGACGGCAAAGACAGGAACACTTACACGAACAACGCCAGGCACGCGGGACTTACAAAATACACAATGGCAAAGACACTAACACTTACACCAACAACGCCAGGCACGCGGGACTTTGACAACAAAACAAACTGCAGTCAGCGCCCCCCAAACAAACAGTCAGCAGAGACACAGAAAAGAAACACACAGGGAAGGCACAGGGGGAAGATGGTGGAAAGAGACACATGGCATTCCCAAGCACAAAACTTGCAGGTTAACGAACCCTGCAATGAGCGGCCCATACAGTAGGTGGGAGGAAAGGTTCGCAATGAGCACCGAAGGTGCTTTGTGAAGCAAAAGCATCATGTTGTGTGGCAAACAGCATTGCCTGCCTTACAATTTCATGCCCGTCATTTTTTATGGGCAATTCGCTAGTTTATATAATAATAGGAGACTGTTTACTCTTCGAAGACCCTTTGCTATAGCTAACATGACTTAGTAACTCAGGAGATTGATAAATCACCACACTAGATCCATTTACTAATGGTTAATATTTAGAGATGACACAATAAGAATTATCATTTGTATTAGTTACTATACTACCATAATGAATTAGTGAATTTGCTTCACTGTTAAAATCCAGCTCTATAGTAGTGACTTGGAATATATGTATAACTATTCATAATTTGATGTGTGTAGTGACTCAAAATAAGGTGGATGTGGTGATCCTTGTAAGGCATTATATTCCTTACTGAACTATAGGACTGTGATTCATTTAAATAAAATGTACAGTATTGTTCTGTCTTATTCCTATAAGCTTCCTACCCACTAAAAAAATATATATATAATAGGAACTTTCCTTCTACTTGAAAATTTTGGCTAATCCATTCTGGCTTATCTCTGGATTTTATTGTTTTAATTATCTTGCATTGTATTATTATTGTTACTAGCGACTTGCCCGTCAAAAAATGACGGCAATAAGATTGTAAGGCAGGTAATGTTGTTTGCGTGCAAAATTAATTTTGTTGGTGTTTTAAGATCCTTCGCCGCTCATTGCGAGCCTCGCGCTGAGCGCCTTCGGCGCACATCGCGTGGCTCTTGGTTGTTTGTGTGCTATGAGCAGCGTTGGTGTTTTTTTTTGGTATGGCAATGAAATATTAATAAAATAAGAAATGAATATACTTTACCTATTGTGAAGTAATATATGCAGGAAGCATTGTGTTGAAGAGCTGGCAATCTGTTTTCATGTTGCTGCAGCATCAGTGCTGTGAAGCTGCTGTGTAAGCGTCATGAATATGTGCAGTGTGTAGTGTAATAGTGTGCGTGCGCGAGGCAAATCCGTTAGGGTAGCTGTGTACTTCCAGATTGTATAAGTTAGTGTTCTAAAATGGTGCCTAATGTGTGGTATGCGGCTGATTTTACGTCCTTGTTTTCGGATGTCGTCCAACTTTTAATTATCTTAATAATTATTGCAATTCCGATAATACATTTTACATTTTTCCTTTCCAAATAGAATGAAAACGAGGCTACACAACCCTGGACAGCGCAAAACACCGCCAACCGCGTACCACTTTCACCCAGGAATGTACGAGTTACAAAATACACTTTTACAAAGGACGGCAAATGCTCGCGAACCGCATAGCACATAGACAAACTACGCTATTTTACAATCCTAAATTGCCACTAACAATATTAGGCATCTAAAGTAGCGCGTTACACAAATAAACCAAAGGTTTGGAATCGCGCACGCAGACTATTTCTAATGCACAGTTGGGACATCCATAACACTATCTCCTCAGCCCAGCAACAGTACAACTGGACATTATATGCTGCAGGACAATAAAAAGAGATTGTTACCTCTTCAGGCTATCGATTGTTACATATACAGTGCCTTGCAAAAGTATTCACCCCCTTGACTTCTTACCTATTTTGTTACATTGCAGCCTTACGTTCAATGTTTTTGTTAATCTGAATTGTATGTGATGGATCAGAACACAATAGCCTAAGTTGGTGAAGTGAAATGAGAAAAATATATACATAAAACTATTTTTTAGAAATAGAAAACAGAAAATTGGCATATGTGTATGTATTCACCCCCTTTGTTATGAAGCCATAAAAAACTCTGGTGCAACCAATTACCTTTAGAAGTCACATAATTAGTGAAATGATGTCCACCTGTGTGCAATCTAAATTTCACATGATCTGTCATTAAATATACACACCTTTTTTGAAAGGCCCCAGAGGCTGCAACATCTAAGCAAGATGAACCACTAACCAAACACTGCCATGAAGACCAAGGAACTCTCCAAACAAGTAAGGGACAATGTTGTTGAGAAGTACAAGTTTGATGATCCCCTGCCAAGAGACGACCGCCATCCAAAACTCACGGACCGAGCAAGGAGGGCATTAATCAGAGATGTGGAACAGAGACTAAGGTAACCTGCAGAGCTCCACAGCAGAGACTGGAGTATCTGTACATAGGACGACAATAAGCCGTACGCTCCATAGAGTTGGGCTTTATGGCAGAGTGGCCAGAAGAAAGCCATTACTTGCAGCAAAAAACAAAATGGCATGTTTTAAGTTTGCGAAAAGGCATGTGGGAGACTCCCAAAATGTATGGAGGAAGGTGCTCTGGTCTGATGAGACTAAAAATGAACTTTTCGGCCATCAAAGCCAAAACATCACATCCCCCAAAGAACACCATCTCAACAGTGAAACATGGTGGTGGCAGCATCATGCTGTGGGGATGTTTTTCAGCAGCCAGGACTGGAAAACTGGTCAGAGTTGAGGGAAAGATGGATGGTGCTAAATACTTGAATATTCTTGAGCAAAGCCTGTACCACTCTGTGCGTTATTTGAGGCTAGGACGGAGGTTCACCTTTCAGCAGGACAATGACCCCAAACAAACTGCTAAAGCAACACTTAAGTGGTTTAAGGGGAAACATGTAAATGTGTTGGAATGGCCTAGTCAAAGCCCAGACCTCAATCCAATAGAAAATCTGTGGTCACATATAAAGATTGCTGCTCACAAGCGCAAACCATCCAACTTAAAGGAGCTGGAGCAAGGAGGAATGGGCAAAAATCCCAGTGGTAAGATGTGGCAAGCTCATAGAGACTTATCCAAAGCGACTTGGAGCTGTGATTGCCGCAAAAGGTGGTTCTACAAAGTATTGACTTTATGGGGGTGAATAGTTATGCACATTGACTTTTTTTCTGTTATTTTGTCCTATTTGTTGTTTACTTAACAATAAAAAAATAAATAAATCTTTAAAGTTGTGGGCATGTTCTGTTAATTAAATAATGCAAATCCTCAAACAATCCATGTTAATTCCAGGTTGTGAGGCAAGAAAACACGAAAAATGCCAAGAGGGGTGAATACTTTTGAAAGGCACTGTATTCATTACAAAAAGGTAAACTATATTAATTTATTATTCAAATAATTCATTAATTAGTATTTGAAAAAATTTAGAGAGGAGCCATAGGACACGCTAGGAGAGGCTTGCAATGAGCGCCAAAGGCGCTCATTGCGAGCCATGCGATGAGTGCCATAGGCGCTCAGCACGAGGCTTGCAATCAGCGCCGAAGGTCCTTACAGTATAAAAAGCTTACCATTGTGTGCCAAACAGCATTACAATGGCTTCACATTTTATTGACTGTCATTTTTTGGCGGGAAAGTCACTAGTACAATATAAAAGAGACATACACAATCTCACTCCATCAGAAAGAACTGCCATAAACAGTTTAAAAAACAACCCAGACATCACCATCAAACCAGCAGACAAAGGAGGTGCAGTTGTTATTTTGAATACTCTGGACTACATAAAGGAAGCCAACAGACAACTGTCAGACAACACCTACTACAAGAAACTGAACTAGGATGCTACAGAAGAATATTCTCTTCAACTTAAGAAACTCATTCCAAAACATTTCCTAAAAATATTAATGATAAATTAGAGCAACTCATCCCCGCTAATCCTACAACTGTGACTTTCTACCTACTGCCAAAAATCCACAAACCAGGCAACCCAGGGAGACCAATTGTTACAGGTATGGATGGACACACTGACTGAACAGATATTTGGCTTTGTTGAAGACATCCTTAAACCGTTAGTTAGTAACACCAGTAGCTATACATAAGACCTGCAAACGATGAGGACTGCCATGGGTACCAAAATGTCTCCACTATAAACCACCATGCCACGACAAACGGGCTGGAGACACAAGCCCGTAAACCATTCCTGCACACGTTGCATGTGCGGCCATGAACATGATCAATTAGTCAAACCCGTAGTTACGGGTTTAGACGGAGCCAGTGGTAAAATAGATCGTCCTCATTACGTCACTGAAAAATAAACCCTTATGGGTTTCAATTACGAGTTACGATCGGACCAGCATTCCAGAAATAATGCAATATTAATAAATCCGTAAATATGATATTCAAGTCCATGCGGGTTCTATTATATGTATTAACACATTGATTGTATTAAATTAATTAAGGTATTAAAGTATTTTATATTGCATATTTGCAAGCTTGAGAATGTTGTGCTATTATTTTTAATACCTAACATCACTTTCCCTTTAACTTTAAGTACAGTAGCGTTTTAATATTTGCATTTACAGTGCTACGGATAGGACTTTAACCCCCTTGCGGGTCCTCTCTAGTGCTCGTAGACTTTTTGTCTCAATTTGCAGATTAATGGATTTGAACACCAAAGGGTTCGTAGCAATGCAATAGCGATTTGCTAAGGTAACATTTACGGGATTGACAGATCAAAGGCTTGAAATAAAGATGATCACATTCTTCAACACTAAAAATAAATAAATCTCCACTATCTCAGCATCTGCTGTTTTTATTCACGTCAGTATTGCTTCAGACTTGATAAAGAGAGGCCAGACCTCTTGAAAGCTTGTATCACAATATACTGCAATACTCATTATTAATCTATGGTATATATAAACTAGAGATACATATATATATATATATATATATATATATATATATATATATATATATATACATATATATACTGTATATATATATATATATATATATATAAAAATATATATATATATATATAGAGAGAGATAGAGAGATAGATAGATAGATAGATAGATAGAGATTAATAATTACTAGATAACAAGATATTGTGAGTATAGTTCTATTATTATTTTTTTATTTTATTTTTTTGTAATTTTTTTTATTTTATACAAAATAAGCAAACAAATATCTGACAATAAGACAAAAATACAAGAAAGGAAGAAACATTGTCAGGTAACACATCAAGTACATCTTGTCTCTTATTTATCTTTTATCTAAACATTCAACCATCTAGATTGAATTTTTTTTTTCCGGTACAAAATAGCCTTGAGTTTATAAATATCTTATATTCAAAACATTTCTTTAGAGCCTTTCAATGTCTAACCTGGCACATAAACAAAAACTAACACACATACATACATGTACATTTTTGAAAACTTCTGTGTAGAGATTTCTCACTGAAATAGGAATTATTCATTACCCCTGGTCCCTTTCAGCATTGCTAAGTAGTGGTGGTGAAGGGGCATGTGTACTGCAATGAAGCTTTGAGCTATACCATATAGGGTCACTCTAGGTGGGCAGGTCATAGCAGAGAGGTCAGACAAATCACCGTCCACTAGTGAAGAAACTGGCAAACCACTTCAGTATCACCTGTCATATTCCTATCAGGCCCTCAGGGGAATGTCCATACTCCACAGTATCACTAATGGGACTTTACATGTGTATAAACCCTTTCTAATTATTATATATGATGTATATTATTATATGACTAGCGACTTGCCCGTCAATAATGACGGGGTGATAAAATTGTATGGCAGGTAATGCTGTTTGCCACAGACATACATTTTTTTGTTGGTCTGATATCCTTCGGCGCTCATTGCGAGCATTGCAAGCCTTCGGAGCTCATTGCGAGCCTTTTGGTTGTTGTATTTTTTTTTATCAGTGGCGCTTCTGCTGTCATTGTAAGGTTGTCTCTGATCTGCTTTATGCGCTTATTGCAAGGCTGTCCCCTGGTGTAATTTGTGTGCTATGAGCATCGTTGGCGCTGGTTGTGAGGCGCGCAGTGAATAACTTTTGCGTTTATTGCGATAGTGTTTTTTTTTTTGGTGTATTTTTTTATTCAAATGAAATATGTAATAAATTAATAAATTAATATACTTTAACTATTTGTAAGTAATACTGACAATCTGTTTTGATGTTCCTGCAGCATACAATGTAGGTTTGCACTGTTGTGGAGCTGAGGTGTTAGTGTCAGCAATGTGTGAAGTGTGTAGTGTAAATAGGCTGCGTGTGCGAGGGGAAGCCGTTAGTGTAGCTGGGTACTTCCGCATTCTGTAAGTTAGTGTTGTAAAATGGCGGCAAATGTGTATGTGGTAGGCGGGTTTGTATGATGAAGCGTCCTTGCTAACGGTGTATGTTGTAGGTTGTACAGGTTTTTGTAAAAGCCGTGTTTGCTTTGCGGTATTTAGCGGCTTTAGAGGTCGTGTAGCCTCGTTTTAGTTTTTTTCGGCTGCCATTTTTTCTCTCGCTTAGGGGATTTTTGAGTGTCTAAACTTTGTAAATTTGATTGAATTTGAGGTTAAAGCAGTGTTGCAGAGGTCCTGGGTGTCCCCCCTTGGTGTGGGTAAGGTATTTATTTTATTTTTGTGTGTATTTTTGTGTTTTTTAATGTTTGCCTCTGTGGGCGGGTTGTCCGTAAAGGACGTATTTTTGTGAGTCCGTAATGGATTTTTTTTAACTCCAGCGAGTCGTAATTGTTTTTGTGTAAGTCCGCAATTTTTTTTTCTAAGTCCCGCGGCTCGTATTTTTTTATGTAAGTCCGTAGTTAGTCTGTTTTTTTTAGACTCCCGCTTGTGTAGTCGTTTGTAAGGGTTTGTGAGGCACCGTAGAGCCTCCACCTCCACAAATGCTTTGCCAGGGTTCGCATTTGCGGCCTGCAATGAGCCTGCGCAGGAGCCGACGCCGGACCCTCCACCTCTGCAAATGGCGTTCTGAAAGTCGTAGGGGTCAGAGGGATGAGCACCTACGGCTCACATCTCCACCAGCGCAAGGAGCCGTTTTGCGCTCATTGCCAGCAACTGCGGCCCTCGCTTTGCTGACAACTATATATGTGATATCTAATGCTATTGTGACTATTATTTTTGTTCTATGTATTGATGTATTGCATAGTAGCTAGGGCTCATTAGTTTACATGTATAGAAATGTGACAATGTGATGTATGTGGATGTCCCATAACTCCAACCATTGAAAACACACTAACACGGTTAGAATGGTGTAACAAAGCTTTTTTCTTATACACAGAGCACAATCAGAAATGGTCAAGACTGTGCATTAATATCATGGATGTGGTGTGGGCAGTTCCCAAGCGAGCAAGAGGCTATTATTGGGAAAAAGGGGATACCTACAGGGGGTAATGTCATAGTCTAGAATAAGCATGATGCATAACACCTACCAGGGTCACATGTGGTCACTACACCACTGCAACCGGAATCTGATGAAAAAAAGGATCATCACAAACCACTCCATTTAATTGAAGAAACCATTATTGCGCATGGCACTTACAACTTGTCTATATCTGCTCAATGAAACAGATGATTCAACCTCTGGACTGTGTAATCCAATGCAGTTTTACACATACAGTGTGGTGACAAAAACAAAAATCTGAAAAAAAGTGGTCAACTAAAAAAAGGCGGAGGAAGATAAAAAACAAACAAATCAACATGCATGTAAAGTACACTGCTAAATTCTGTAACTATAACAATATACCAACTCACCTCACTCCCATCTGCAAGCATTACTAACTATTAGCTAGGTCTCTGGATAATCAGAAATATGGGAAAATACCCATTAATACGGGAAGGACACAAAGGTCAGCAGCCAGATTCAATGTTAGACCCAAGGATCTGTTCTCAGACCGATATTGAAGACAGGATCACATGCTTCACTAGTGCATACATTACCGCTGGCTGTCATTAACTTTGCAAGTCCACCGCCATATCGGTATTAGTCTACATTTAAGCTAAAAACAAGCATGTCTTAGATATCTAGCTATATGATAGCTTTAACATTGTGGGAGCTACATGTTAAGTGGGGGGCAGCTGTCACTGATGGAATGTCTACCTGAGAGGCACTGGGAAAATCTTACATCTCCTTACATTTCCTTTACAATGCTTGAAGATGCAGAAGATGCCTTCATGGACCTGAATTGCACCTAAAAAAAAAAAAACTACAAAATAAGGCATGAAAAATTCATAGAGACAGCAGCATCTTTTCTCAACCGCATTCCTCAGTGACCATCAATTGGTGACATGTTAAACAGAACCCTACATGTCCACAGAGAAGAGGATCATGGAAAATCTGATGGGAGGTAGTCATCTGCATACAAAAATATCACCATTACATGGGCCAAGATCTAAGACTCTGTAGCCAAGAAAGATTAGGTTAACATTATGACCAATAGATTGTCACTGAGGAATGCTGTTGAGAAGACACACACATATGTGGAGCCCCTATGTCTTCCTCCACAGGGCCCACATCCTCCGCGGCCAGCCGCCGTCTCCCTGCTGGGGGTGTTGGGGGTGCTGGGGGAAGCAGCAGCACAACTAGCAGTGGTGGTGTAGATATGGTGGGAGAAGAGAAGGGTCCAGGCTGTGGGTGGCCGGGGGATGCCTCCGGGGTGGGGCTGGAGACCAGAGTGCATCACATTGTCTCGGCGGTGACTCCTTGGAATGCACTCTGGTCCGCCCCAATCCTGAGCAGCCTGGCTAGATAGGACTCTGTCATTAGATGATGCCTCCGCTCCTCCCTATTGCACCTTGCTAGGCTGCGCATGACCTTTGCATGATTGGAGGAGATACTTGCAAGGATCCCCAGAAGGATCTCCTCCTGATGTTGCATGAAGGCCAGCATATCCACCTTCTCTGTTATGATATTCCTTTAAGTATCCATTACTTTAGCTGGGTACTTGCCAGTAGTAATTACTATCCTAGCACTGTGATTTGTTTTTTTATTTTTATTATCTCAGTTGACACTACTGTAAATAGAATTATTTTCATCTATAGGGAATTTGTATGAAATGCGATTGTAGAAATTACCTCAGGTGATGCTGTTAAGAAAATAGATTGAATTTCATTTATAAGGAAGCTGTATGAATAAATATAGAACCTAATATGGCATTACAATCATTGTATTTTTTGATACATCTAACAAATGTTTCTCCTACTTACATGTGATGTATGGCATTGTAATACCATTGAATTGACCCAAAGGAATATATTTGTTTTTTAGATTCAGTCTATCCAATTACTTGTTCTTCAAAGTAAGGGTGATTACTAGGAGTGAAAGAATTAACCTTGAGACACTCCCCCTCGTATCTATTCTTTATAGAATATACTGCTATAGCGCTCAGTCTCGGTTCATCCTCTGAAGAAGCGTTCAGTCACGAAACCAGCACAGAACGGTCTTCGTTGGGTCCTCAGATCACAAGGAACTGCCATGTTGTGAACTCAGCGGAACTAGTCGCTTTCTGAATAACTATACTTTTTCTTGGACAAACGGGAGCACATAGGACTTTAAACTAGTGCAGCTGAGTGTCCAATATTGTAGTATGACCTCAGTTAGAGGATAAAAAGTGGGTCCTCCAAGTGCTGTATGAATACTGAGCACAGCTTTAGTGTATTATTTGTTATATCTGTGCTCACTTTAGTTCGCATCTGGAAGAGTTTGGATTGAATTGATTATATCTCTATAAACATTTAAGGTATAGAATCTTGATTACTTCTATAATATAAAGCTATGTCTACTCTAGCAGACCAGAATGTGATTACCATATACAGAATGGACAGCTTTTTTACAGTGGTGCTTTATTCAGCAGCTACTCCAATACTGAGTGTTCATATTTACTATTCTTTAGATTGCTCATTAGAGAGTATCTTAAGTCCTATTGGACATTTTTCCCTACATATATATCTTGATCCTTGTAGAGTTCCAGACCTCAGCTCCAGATAAAAATAAAAAAAATAATCATTAGTTTTTAAAGTGCTTGTGTTGTGAATATTTGTATTTTATTTGTGACACAATAAAAGTTACGTTTTACAGAACAGCTCATCCCATTTTCTGCAATGAGATATTGATTATAATGCAACTATACCAGTTTTGTCATTTTTCCTCTTATATGTGAGGATTTTTTTATCTGCACATACTTGCAGATATTTAAAAACTTTTTGTGTTACACGGCATTACTAGCTAGTCTCTGAGAGGTGTACTTTCTGTCTGTTTATTTATTCAATTGTTTATACCGTACTGATTTGTCACACATTTGTCAAATCCATCTCTCCCATCTCTTCCATAATAAAAAGACTAGTGCTTTGTGGTGCATAACTGTTATCTTATTACCTCTCTCTCCTTGAATCCCTTTGGGTCCTAAAGGTCCTGCTTTCCCTGGAGCTCCATCACTTCCCTTTGGTCCTGGGACTCCAGTTTGCCCAGGGTAACCTTAAAAAAATATAATAAAATGAGAAAAAAAAAAAAAAAAATAAATAAATAAATATATATATATATATATATATATATATATATGTCCCTTCAGCATGAAAAGCTTTGCAAATACTAAAAAGAAATAAATTAAAAAATTATAATTGTTCTGATCAGTAGTGGCAATTGACCTTCATAAATGTATCATATCAGCTTGTACTCACCTGGATCACCTTTCAACCCTGTGGGTCCTGGGGCTCCTGAGAGTCCTGGGAGTCCATCTCTCCCATCTCTTCCATTGAGACTTGGACACTTATCTAGTTCATGTGATAGAGTCTGAAGTAAAACTGCTCCAAATATGATTATATTGAAGGAATGGGGCATGTCTGAGAGGATCTGTAATGGTAATAGTCAGATTACTTTTTGACTTGTATTGTAAGAGTACGTAATCAGTGTGCATTAATATACTTACAATATCCTGTAGCTGTACATTACCCTACAACAATAAGGACAAATTACAGTTTAAATTGTATAAAAATACAGTATGATTACTGTTAACTATCTTAGGTATAATCCTATTAAAATGTCTTCCAATGCCAATCATTGTTAAGAGATTTAGTCTCCACAAGCTAAAATGAGTGAATTAATTATTTGTTTATTAAGAGAATTAGGCATCCATGCTAATCTCCTATGTCACAGATTACAACATTTTAAGAGCAAAGTAAATCCCCCTAGCTATGTTAATCACTGAAACATTGGAAGAGAACTGTTACGAGTGACTGAGGTAAGCCAGAGCTGAAAATAATAGCAAACTTTTCCATTGAGTTTTGCACAGCCAAAAGATTATGAGTTACTCAGTTAGACTTTTACACCAAAACAATATTTTTTTATGTATCACTCACAAAACAGGGCAGTGCCATAACATCAAAAATCTGAAGAAAATATTATAGGTACCAAAGACCACTCGCAAACCGTTTTAAAATCATTCCTGAGTGCAGCAGCAGCACTTAAAGAGATAATATAGCACCAAAATCAATAGAAAATTATGAATGTTCATCATTATTTGACACATGAAAGTCCAATATAAACATATGGGTCATTAAAACATATGATACTTTATTATTATGTCTGTATCATTATACAACATCATAGGTAACACACAACCCAGTACTCAAGGGGTTAATATATATCTGGAAAACCATGTGGACAAGGAACAAATGCTCAAATGCATTGTCTATATACATATAAAATACATACACAAAATAAATACAAATATATATATATATTAATTCTATAAATACAATTGTCATATATATTTAATTTAAATAAATAGAAATATAATGGTTTATTGCTGTATATACGGCACTCATTATAATAATCATGATATTCTCATTTTCTATTAGTTCCAAGTTAATTTATTTGGCTCATAGACCGATACCAGCAATTTCCCATCTGTCCCCAGGCTGTAAGGAGGATTCCCCAAACTGAAAGAGCTCTTCCATCTGCGTGTCCTGAATTTATCCAGGATGTAAGTAGAATTTGTACCTTTCTGAGATAGCACTTATCACAGGCAAATTATCTAAGAAGGGAAGGTAAGAGACCCCTCATACCACACTCCCTAAGTTGAAGGGACTGTATTAAGCTTTTGTGGAAACCTCTATTGTACCTCTACTGTAAGAAGGTAATGGGATGGATAAGAAGTTAATAATTCAAAACTACAAACCACAAGTTATACGGGGTTGATGTAGTAGCCGACTCTTAAGAATTATCTGTTGAAGGAGGAGAAAGTGGGAAAGAGGAGGAGTAAGAGGGAGAAGGAGGAAGAAGGAGAAAGGAAAATTAAAATAGAAGGGGAGATTGTAAATATAAAAATATGAATAAAAAAAATAATATATCCAAGATGAAAAAAGATAAAAAAGGAACCTTCTTCCATCCTACTCTTAAAGAGAAAGATATGGAAACATCTTATTCAGAGTCCTCTGACATTGATCAATCTCTTAATAGAAGTCAAGATACCCAAAAAGATGTTTTAAAGATACATTTTTTTTGCAAGAAACAATTCTTGTAATGGAGGACAATTTGGAAAAAATTAAACATGACATGTCTTCAATGAACCAACATATATTAAAGCAAGAAGAAACAATTAAGGCTTTGAATATAAAAATGATTAAGGCTGAAGACTATTCGCGAAGATGCAATATTAGAATACATGGGATTCCAGAATCAGTGTCTAACAATGAATTAAGAGACTATGTGACTGATATGTTTAATTATTTGGTCAAATCTGATGCGCAGACAAAAGAATGTAATACTTTGGACTTAATGTATGTAATAGTGAAATGTCATTTTGCACAATATAAAGATAATATAATGAAGGCTAGTTTCACAGAGAATAAGTTATGGCCCTTCTATAAAAATATTCAGTTATTCACAGATATCTCTCCTGCAACACTTAGCAAAAGAAGAGAATATAGAGAAGTTACAACTATTTGTAGAAAAGAAGGATATATCTATAGATGGGGTTCCCCAGGTGAATTGTTTATTAAAAGAGAATCAATCTGGCACACAACTAACTCAGTTAGTGAAGGGGAAAAAGTCCTCTTAACTTGGGTGTTTGAGGCATAGAAAGAAATAATTAAGTAGATATTATCTATAATGATAGCTGATTATGGGACGTGCGTTCCCGTGGGGAGAAGTGGGAAGCAAGTAACGGTTGAAGGGGTAAAATTAGTAACTAGTACAGAACAAATCTTTTTTAGGTGGTAGTAAGACACTTGTAGATTAATTAAAGGAGTGCACATAATATTTCAATGGATTTCTAAAAAAAATATTAAGGAATATAGTTATCGATTTTATATCATATATGGTTGGATTTGTACACATTGAGAGATATGGTTTTAATTAACAGTGGTATAAAGAATTTGTTGATTAGTGGAAGTAATAAGTTCAAACCATATAATATTGGATGTATTAATAATATCAAGTAATATATTCACTTTTTAATTATTTTATATGTTAAGAATTGAAACACCTTGATATTATGCTATGATTGACATAAGGAATTAAGTAATATGAGCAACTTAATAACAACTTAATGGTAAAATATATATATTTTTTAAATTTAATGGTTAAATATTTCTCTTGCTTATCTCCCCTATGATCTTCCTGTCACCATGGTTAGGGCACTGTATTAATTGTCTTAAGATAATCTGTGCTATATGTAGTATGTTTTTTCTCTTTATCTTTGAGTCCTTCGGTTTTAATTGGATTTAGTTAGTTAAAATGATATTTTGCAAGTATAAATATATATATAAACATCTGCTCCCTGTAGGGATCCTAATGGAGAGTCCCTAGTGTGTTATTTTGCCAGTAACTTAAATACGGAC